>OY740791.1:32048752-32648752 GCA_963514005.1 Raja brachyura | reverse complement strand
GGACACTCACGTGACTCCGAAGTAAAATAGTAAGATTAAATGAGAACTTACCAGTTTGAGGTTTGATCTTTATTTTATGAGGAGTTACGATGAGCGATTACGTGCCCACCGCTCGCAACCCTCATATCACAAAGGTCATCTGGTACTTTCTAGGTTTCTAATCTTACTATATTACTTCAATTACCATTATCTGTGATTTCACACTGCTACTTTGAAGATTGCTCTGGCGGGACTTCTTCACGTAATCGCTCATCGTAACTCCTCATAAAATAAAGATCAAACTTCAAACTGGTAAATTCTCGTTTAATCTTACTATTTTAGACCTCTATACTCAGGGCGGAAAAAAACATTGGCATCCCTTCTAACGGTCAGAAGGCCCACATGTCACGATTGTAAGTACTCTATATTTCAACTATGGCTTGTCAAAGGTTTCCTCCTTGATTTTCTACTGTAATTTCCAGCTACATAAACATTTCATAAAAGGACATGTTTCCAAAAAATTGCAGAGAAAAGCTCATCTATTGGGAGTACATTGAGGGTTTTTTCTGAGTCTTCTCCATAGTTTGCCAAAAATGTAAACAATCATCTGCCAACAAGGCTGTGATTAAGTACTTTGGTGCGATCAGCATTTTACGATTTTTAGTCTACACCCAGGGGCTGTCAAAAAATCTATCTTCCAGGCGAGACCTTAAACCAAGGATTCCCAACCTGGGGTAAATTTACCCACAGGGGGTACATTTCACCTACCCAGGGGGTAAATTTGTTGATTCTGGATTTGTACATATTTTTTCTCATTGACTGACTGTGTTTGGTTCTGGTATACCTGTATCAGTTCATCATTAGTTGTTCATAAATAAGTGAAATAACATTAAAGTTGCCAGGGATAAACGGGATGAAAAATGTTGGGAACCTCTGTCTTAAACCAATGTCTCACCTGGTCTCTCAGGAACATATAAAAAATTTCCACTACACTGAAACAAGCAAATAATTTTCTTGGTGCCCCCATCAATTTTAATCCTTCAACCAACACTGACCATCGAGCTGATTCCTTTTTGTGGGACATAACTGTGGCTCATTTATTGCCACCTTTCCTCATATTGCGATGGCAACCTTTCTTCATACCTGCTTCATTATCCGTGAAATACTGTGGAACATCCTGAACTGGTAAAGAATGCTACACAATGCTCCGTCTTTTACGGACGTCTCATTGCTGTTTTGAGAATCAAATCCATAAAATTCTGGAAAGCCAGTAAAGAGTTACAATGAATTGGTACAATTCTGAAAAGCCATACTTAGCTGAAATTTATAACTAGAGAGATCAGCTGCAAGGCAAATGAATTCATTAAATGCACTGAGTTAATGATTGCTTCTGAGTTAATGATTTTGTTTACCATTCTAAAATTATAATTTGCAATTCAGTTGGCTACTCTGTGAAAACAGAGCCCCTGTGTTCTCGTGTACATTATAATAAAACAAGATACAATAGGAATGCAGTAAAACATGAATTCCGCATATAGTATGACAAGCTGTAATTATATGCAATGTTCCTTCAATGCTATTATGATGAAAAACTGAAGTGAGGCAACATCACAACTCTTGTAATAAAAAGAGAACTCTCTGGTTTAGCATAAATTCCCAAGGCGATCCGCCCTGTCTGTAAAATGTTATTTTTGGAATAACGATTCAAGCCATTTTCAGTATTTTATCCAAATTAAAATGGGGGCTTTCCATGGGCACATCCTGTACTGACCTTTCTGTCCTGGCCCTCCACTGTCAGAGTGAGGCCATACGCAAATTGGAGGAACAGCACCTCATATTTTGTTTGGGCATCTTACAACCCAGCGGTATGAACATTGATTTCATTAATTGTTTTCTTTATTTTCCTTTCTGGATGTACCATACATGCTACTTTTGCCCCCCCCCCCCCCCATCCCATCCCCCCCACCACCACCACCCAGGCATTCTGCCCCTTCCCTTATGTGCTCTCTCCTTCTTGCATCATGCAACCCACCCTGTTATGTAGAAACAAGGAATTGCAGATGCCAATTATTACACAAAAGGATACAGAAAGTGCTGGAATGTCCTCGGTATTATGTATTTTGTAGTCATAGAAACATAGAAACATAGAAATTAGGTGCAGGAGTAGGCCATTCGGACGTTCGAGCCTGCACCGCCATTCAATATGATCATGGCTGATCATCCAACTCAGTATCCCGTACCTGCCTTCTCTCCATACCCTCTGATCCCCTTAGCCACAAGGGCCACATCTAACTCCCTCTTAAATATAGCCAAGAGGGAGTTAGAGGGAGTTAGTCTTATGTATTCTCCCCATGCACCTATGCCTAATGCACTAGAATAGCTCTGCTCTTAAAATATGCTTATTCTCGGCACTAATGGAGTTGTTGCATACGTTTTATGCTGAAGATAAGAAATCCCAAGGGGAAGTGCAGAAAGGGAGATGGAGCAGGTGGGAGAAGTGATTCATACTGCTCACTGATTACATCCTGCAAACAAAAGATGGAAATTTAAACTATGGCTTCCATCTAAAAATGTCCAGTTAACAAACATTATTCTCCCATTCTACATTAATTAGATACATGTTGCTGCCAATTGCAAAAAACACATATTTTTCCTCGTTCTCATTTTATGGCTTTCTCAAGCTACTATAATAACATTCAATCGCTTTTTAAAATATAATTGTTCCCAAATGTTTAATTCTAAAAAATGAATTTCAATTGATTTGTATTCACTAAATCTCCTGTGCATTCTCTCCCTTGCTAAACACAATATTATGATTGTAGGGAAACAGCTGTTTTGAAATGTCAATACCACACAGATTGCCAGTTGAAGAGAATCTAGCAGTTTACAACCTGCAACCCATATCCCAACTAAAGGGATTGAATGTGGAATTTCATAACCATGCATCACTCAAATGTATTCTCTTTAGTTTAGAGATACAGCGTGGAAACAGATCTTTCAGCCCAGCAAGTCCACGCTAACCATCAATCACCCACAATACTGGTCCAATGTTATCCCATTTTTGCATCCTACACACTAGGGGCAATGAAGTGAATTATCCTGCAATCCTGCACGTCCTTGGAATGCGAGGGGAAACCAGATCACCCGGAGAAAACCCACGTGGTCACAGGGAGAACATGCAAACTCTGCATAGATGGCACCCGAGGTCAGGATCGAACTCGGGGACCTGAAGCTGTGAGATAGTAGCTCTACTGTTGTGCCACTGGGTCGCCCTGCCCGAGTAAGTTTGAGTAATTGTTTTATCCAAGAAGAAGGTTTAAGCATTTGTTCTGCTGTTGAGAAAAGAAATACAACATTCAATATAAATGTACAACATTAATATTCACGTAAAATACAACCTACACAATGTGCATTTCATCACAGATGATGCATCATGTTTACTTCGAATAAGATAAAAGTCTTATTCTGGCATTGTGAAAAGTACGTCTTTTCTGTTCTAATGTACAGCCTCTCTAGATTGTACAGGTAATGTAATTCCAAAATATTAAAATGGAGGAAAATGCCTGGTCAACCAGTGGGTCAAATCTTTCCAGCCACACTTTGGCTTCATTTGCAAAATGTCCTGCAGAGTGTATTCTTAAGAGGTGATAATAGTCTGGAAAATAGCCATTATTTCCTATTAGTTGTATGGAAAGCTAACAGCATGGACTGCCTACATCCTCAGGAGTTCAGTTGAATATAGATTTAGAAAGAAAAGAACAGATCACCAAAACAAACTCACCTTGGGGCATATTCGATGAATTATTTAACCATCTCCCTACTGCTCAGTGTCCAGGCAGAGTTAAAGGAAACCTCAACCCATTATAAGTCTCAAACCATTGCTCAGAAATATTGCCCTGAAACCCAAATGCAATCACACGGTAACATTTAAATAATTAACAACCTCAGCCAGCTGTCACTTACTTTCTATATTTGGAGATGTTTTCCATACGCAGGAACTCATTCAGTTCCATCTTTAAGGCAGCAATTAACCTGTACTTCACGTAGTAATAACAGCTGGTTGCAGCAGCAAAGATGTTGTTTTTCCTTGCCTGGTAAGCTTCAGGTGCCTGCCTTCTTGGGCCCTCTCCTCTCTGTTTTTCCCTGGTGCTAATTTTAACACAAATCGTTTGCAAGATCTGGTTCAAATATCCAGGTCTTGTTAAAGAGCAGAATGCAGTCAAATGATGGAATAGCTTTCTCAGACCTCTTGCAGAACTGTATTCTGCTGTCATTTGTACAGATTGCAAATACTGAATCCAAGGAAGGTAGTTCCCCATCATATTATCAATCATTAGTTCAAAAGCAAAATACTGAAGAAGCTGAGTATTTTCAGCCTTTTCTGTTTCAGATCAATAATCATAGCTTATGTTTCCAGCCAAGTGTAATCTTTTAACATGGTTTGACATGTTCTCTGATCACCATTTCCTTTAGTGCTTAATGACTCAAGTTGAGGCTCAGAAAGACAAGGTGGTAGTCAAAATAGAACAGTATTACTTATGTTTCATCATTTCCACCCCCTGAATTATAGCTGGAAAATGCATAGAGAAAAGTTAAATGGTCAAATGGATTAGAGGGTCTGGGTTAAGAGAGATGATAGGCTTGGTCCGTTTTTCCTGTGAACCAAAATGAAGTTGAGAGGTGACATGATAATGGTGTATATCAAATTATGAGAAGCCTGGATGGAATAGATAGCCATGATATCATATCTAAAACTGAAAGGCAATGGTTTTAAGGGAATTTGTGAGGTATATTTTTCACACAGAGTAGTTGATATCTGGAATTAACTGCTATAGGTGGTGGTGCAGGTGGGAACAGTGATATTTAAGAAGCATCTGGACAGGTACTTGGCAAGGCATGGATGCATATGTAATTAATGCAAGCAAATGAGATTGTTGTATTCAGACATGATGGTTAGCATGGATAGCCACACACCTATTGATCTGTGTTTCTTCTTGGTTGGCCAACCTTTCTCATCCTTTTCCCCCATCTGGTTCCATCTGCCCATCATACAATACGATATGATATGATATGTTAAAACTTTATTCATCCCCAGAGGGAAATTGGTCTGCCTACAGTCACAACACGGTACACAAAAACTTAAATTAAAAGTGAGGAAAAAAAGGAAAAAGACAAGCGACTGTTGGCTAGCTGCTGTGTGCACAGCTCCTTATCTGGAACAAACAAACAAACTAAGGCCTGTCCCCTGGGCAGAGGATTCTGCAACTCGAAGAAATGGCAGTTGCCGGAAATCTAAAACAAAATTAATTAGCATGGCTTTATGTATGGGGAATCAGGTCACTTTAGTATTATTTTTTTTAAAAGAGGTGATCAAGAGAATTCATGAAGACAGGGCAGTAGAAGTGGTCCACCTGGACTTCAGCAAGGCTTTCGACAAGGTCCTGAAAGGTAGGCTAGTTCATAATGTTAGATCACAATGAAATCCAGGATGATTAGCCGATTAGATACATAATTGGCTTCATGGTAGGAATTAGTGGGTGGTCATGGACAGATTTATTTTTAGATTGGAGGCCTGTGACCAGTGGGGAGTCACAGAAATAGATGCTGAGTTAACTGTTATTCATCATCTGTATTAACAGTTTGGATGAGAATGGAGTTGATATGATTAGTAAGTCTGTGGATGATGTCAACATTGGTGGCATAGTGGACTGTAATGTAAATTATCTAGAATTACAATAGGATTTAGAACATCTGGAAAAGTGTGCCAAGAACTGGCAATTGGCATTTAACTCAGACAAGTACAAAGTGTTGTAATTAGGTATGTCAAACTAGAGTCGGAATTACAGGGCCCTGGAGAGTGGTGTTGAGCAGAGTTGTAGAGTCATGCAGCATGGAAACAGGTCCCTTGGCCAAACTTCCTGCTGGACTGCCTGCTCTACCTGCATGCTTACTTTCAGTGACTGATGTACAAGCACACACAGGTCTCGTTGAACCTCCCCTTTTCCTAATCACCATTCAGACAATAATCTGCATTCCTGTTCTTGCCTCTAATGTAGATAACCTCACATTCATCCACATTATACTGGATCTGCCATGCATCTGCCACTCACCCAACCAATCCAAGTCACCCTGCAGCCTCATTGCATCCTCATTGCAGCTCACACTGCCGCCCAGCTTTGCGTCATCTGCAAACTTGGAGATGTCACGTTTAATGTGGATAGGAGAGGATACATGGATGGGAATGATTTTGCGGGATATGGGCTAAATGCAAGCAAATGGGACTGGCAAGCATGGATAGGGTGGGCATAAGGGCCGGTTTCTATGCCATCTAAGCCTATCTTTTGGCTCTAAAACAGAAACTGCTGGAAATACTCAGCAGGTCAGACTGAGGGTCGGGAAACAAGGATAATGATTCACATTGGGAACCAAAATAAGTTTGTAAAGCTTCAGGGAGGCTGGAAGGGAAGATAGCGAAAAACCAGGGTGACCATGGAGACAGCTGTAAACAAGATTACCTGGTCAAGGAGTGAATGGGAGCAGTTAGTGAGTAAAAACATAGAGAAAAGAATGAGGGAGTTACAAAATGAAGGGAAAGATGACAGGTCCTGGGCTTTAGACTGGACATGTCCTCAATCCCAGAGAGCAGAAATGGATGAAAGAAAAAAAAACAAGCTGAGCTAATATCACAGATGGATAGAAACCCGGTTAGCTGAAGTTGTAGCATTCAATTTTGAGTCTAAAAGGCTGCAGCATGCCCAGATGAAAAATGTGTCTCTGTTCTTCAAGCTTGAGTTGATCCTCACTTTGACACCACAGGAGACCACAGATTGATAAGCCAGAACAAGAATGGAATGGATAATTAAAATGTCAGACAACAGGAAACTCAGATGCTCCACAACGTGATTATCCATTATGCATTTGGTTTCTCCAGTGTAGTGAAGAACAGAATTATATGTCAACAAAAACTTTGCACACTATAAACAAAAAGACACTGGTTTTACATCTGATCTGCTTAAGAAATTGTCCAACTTTTTGGGGGCTTGAAAAGTTGTCATGGATAAATTGATGACACCTGCAACTTTGTTGTTCCTGATGTGCGAGGAGTAGGAGAAGATTTAACACCTAGATTAGAATAGTTCAATCCAATTAATTGCCTTGCACGCTTATGGGCTGAAGCACAGCTGTCTGAATCTCTGGAAACTACTGCTCTTTCTCCATTCTGGCTCACAAAATAGTAAGATTAAATGAGAACTTACCAGTTTGAAGTTTGATCTTTATTTTAGGAGGAGTCAAGTTGAGGGACTACGTGAAGAACCCCGTACAGCCGTTCGTGCGTCAATCTTCAAAGCAACGGTGTGAAATCACAGCTAATAGTAACTGAAGTATAATGGTAAGATAACAAAGACTAGAACTACCAGATGAAATCTATGAGGGCTGGGAGTGGAGGGCACTTCAAACTGGTAAGTTCTCGTTTAATCTTACTATTTTACTTCGGAGTCACGTGAGTGACTACGTGAAGACTTCAAAGCTCTGTGATTTCATGCCATGTGAAACGAGTATACACAACCACAGCTGCTTCATTCACAAATGAAGGGAAAACATTCATAATGCAGACAGCCATAACATAGATGTAAAACATGCTGATGCTGTTTAAATGAAACAATAATATTTCCATCTCTCACCCAGATGGAAAATATAACCAGGACATAAATAGAGTTAACAAATACTCCTGGTTCAGCAAAGGGTCATTACAGATGTTTGGAGATTCATTCGATGGACCATGCTCCAGCCATAACAATGCGACCCAGCAGAACATAAATACCCTTGCTGCTGATGTTGTAGCAGCCCTGGTGGAATGAGATCTGGAAACAGAATCCATTAGTACATAACACAACTCTGTTTTTCTCATCTGGAATGGCCTGAACAATAAGTTCTCCCAAATTCTTTGTGACTAACAACATTGCTAGTCCAGAACTCCAAGGCTCTTGATGGCCTTGACATATTGTTGTATATATGTGTGCTTACCTTATCAAAGGTCCCCTGGTATGCCTGTGACTATTTTGAGACCTGACCCCCTTCTGGTCTGCTCAAGTATTTATAACATAATATTATATATTATAATTTACAGACGTTATCATCCTGTACCATCACAATTATTTAGCGACTGAACCTGCTACACTAAACCAGTGCCAGAAGGATAACTACCTAATAAACTCCAGCCAAATTTAAGGATATAGTTGCTGCCTCCTGGTGAAATAGTGTTCACAAATGTCAACATCACATATGGCATTATACTGGTCCTGGGACCTATGTTGAAGATATCCTACCCCTTGATAACTGGTGTGGATCTGACAGAGCAAGTCTTGTTTCCTACAGCCAACTCAATGAGGAAGCTCATCGAGCCAATTAATGGCCGTATATTATTAACAGACGATAACATTATATTATATTATATTAATAACTAGCAATCAATATCATTTTCCATGGAACATAAGCATAACAAACTCTTTCATCTCCTGATGCAGTTTGTTTGGCAGTTTGTTAATCCTGCAGAACATAATTTGAGTTCCAAGTCTCTCTCTCTCTCTCTCTCTCTCTCTCTCTCTCTCTCTTAAATCCACTTAAACGGTGGATTTTAACACTTATATAACCAGCGTTTTTTTTTTTTTAACTGAATAGTTTTCTTTGAATTTTTTTTGTCATCATTCTGTTAAATTGCCTTATCCTAACAATGCCTCCTTATCCCCCATGAACACTGTAAATTGGAATACCCTACTAAACTGCTATTCCCATAAAGCAGCCCTAACAAGGTACCGCTGGCGCCCATGAAGCAGCCCTGAATAAAGGTGCTGCTGGCATAACCTCTCCAATAGGCTAGCCTACCATAACTTGGCATTCCCCTGGAGCAGTCCTGAGCAAAGGTACTGCTGGCACCACCTTTCCCATAGGCTGACACTGCCATAACTTGGCATTCCCATGAAGCAGCCCTACCCAAAGGTGCTGCTCTCTGAATTAATTCCCAACTTTAATTAACCTCCCAACTTTCCTAATTGTACTGACTATTTTTGTCAGTTGTCCCCATATCCTGGTGATTATTGTAGTTTGGGAACCCCATAGGTGAATTTCCCCTCCCTGGGAATCCATATAAATATGGATACGCTCCTGGCACGCAGGCTAATCATTTATGTGAGTTAACCCCATTTCCTGGGGACTAATGCGGTCTGGGAACCGCATATACCTGGGTTTCCCCTGCACCGGGAACCCAGCCTAACCATTTAGGTTTATTTTAACCCCATGTGCTGGGGACCACTGTGGTCTAGAACCGCATATACTTGGGTTTCCCCTCCACCGGGAACCCAGGCTGACCGTTCAGGTCCGTTAAGGCCCATCCCCTAGGGACTACTGCGGTCTAAAACCACACTATTCTTGGGTATCCCTGCCCTGGGAAGCCAACATGTGGAGTCACTGACCACGTTATCAGTGACTCCGATCGTGAACCCGACTTTCCCAGCTCTCCTCTTCCGCGGTCGGACCAGGGTTTTCCCCCAAAGCCCTAGGCTGGTTCCCTTGTCGGCTATCGCGAACATCCCGCAAAAACCCCGGAGGTTCCTGCAGGAGACCTAGAACAAGTAAGAAATAGCACTTACCTGAAACTTTTTTAGACTTACCGTTGGGGGAGCTGCGCTGCTCCACAGTCGTCTGCACAAAAGCGTCTGACGCAATGACGCATGAACGGCTGTACGGGGTTCTTCACGTAGTCACTCACGTGATTCCGAAGTAAAATTATTTCATACTAGTGGCAGCACAGTGACACGGCAGTAGAGTTGCTGCCTTACAGCACGAGAGACATGGGTTTGATCCTGACGACGGATGCTGTATATATGGAGTTTGTACGTTCTCCCTGTGGCCACTTTGTTTTCATTGGGGTGGCACGGTGGCATAACAGTAGAGTTGCTGCCTTACAACGCCAGAGTCCTGGGTTCGATCATGACTATGGGTGCTGCGTGACCAAAGTTTGTACATTCTTCCCGTGAACGATTCCTCCCACACTCCAAAGACATACAGGTTTGTAGGTTAATTGGCTTTGGTAAAAATTGTAAATTGTCCATAGTGTGTAAAATTGTGTTAATGTATTGGGATTACTGGTCGACGTGGAGTTGGTGGGCTGAAGGGCCTGTTTCCATGCTGTATCTCAAAACTAAACTAAACTAAACCAAGCTACTGGTGAATAAGTATTTACAATGTATAATTTGAATATAATAGAATTAGATTCACCACAATTAGATTAGCATTGGAGAATACTTTTTCCCCATTATTGTTTTTCAGCTATCCTGTGTTTTGTTTATTTTATTTGTATGGAATTATCAAAATTACAAATCTAAATAAATGCAAGAGGATGATTTATATTATAAATGACAGATTTCTCTGGCAAATGGAACAAATATCAACATTTTAGCGTTGGGGAAAAAAAATCCTCTATATAATAATAATTTATTTTAGACAGTGTGCTACATCTGTCAGAGCTGAAGATATATCCTAGAGCTCATACAGAATGTGACCCCAGTGTACTATGTCACAATGTGGTGAAATCAAATCTTCATTGAAGTAGAATAGATGAGTAATTCTAGCCTGGGATGAAAGATTCACAACTCAACTGTCCGTATTTGTTTTTGCCCCAAGCAATTAACCTACCCTTTCCCTGAATACAGTATATGTGCATGTGTAAAATTCATGTCACATTGAGATACTTGTAAGAAAAACAAATCTCAGTTGAAAAAATGTTTGAGGACAAATTGCATCCATAGTGTTGACTCAGGTTGACTTAGTCTTGAGTTAGTTAAGCCAGTACAGCGTTATTATCAACTGATGTGCAGCTCTTTCTATTTTAAACACATACAGTGACTGCACTTCAATAATAGTAAGTTTCTTGAGGCAGAAATGAATTAAAATTTCCAAGCCTATTGAAACAAAGGATCAAATGATGTTTTTCCTTTTCATGCTTGTACTGGCATGGAATGTTTTCCTGATGGATTATTAGTATCGCCAGAAATGAATGTTTAGGAAACGGAGAGCTAACGAGTTTTACTATAAAGGACTATAAAGCCCTACAGGTATTTTGAATTGGTTGATATTCTTATTGACTGGCAAGGTCATGCAGCATGCAGCAGCATTATAATGTAGTCTATACATTTGCTTGGCCTGTACTGCAAGACTCTCTCAGACTGAGCTTGGCAACAAAATCTCATCTTCAGGACCAATGGAATTTTCCACCGCATCGATCGTGGCGCTCACTCCATCTTCAATCAGCTGCTGTATTGGATGTGTGCACATGTGTGAGAAGGCAGGGAAGTGGAACGAAGCTCACCCTCCCTCAGGATCCATCTTCCTAGGCAGTGCCAGCCGCTGAAAATGTCTAGCATTGGGGACTCACATTGCATCCAACATGTCATTCAGCAGGAGGAAACTCTTCCAATGATCAATAACTATGGGGCAGCACAGTGGCGCAGTGGTAGAGTTGCTGCCTCACAGCACCAGAGGCATGGGTTTGATCCCGACCACGGGTGCTGTCTGTATGGAGTTTGTACATTCTCACCTTGACCTGCATGTGCTTTCTCCAGGAGCTCAGGTTTCCTCCCACACTCCAAAGGCGTACAGGTTTGCAGGTTAATAGGCTTGGTGTAAATTGTCCCTCGTGTGTAGGGTAGTATTAATATGCAGGGATCGCTGGTCGGCATGGGCTTAAGGGCCTGCTTCCACGCTATATCTCTAAACTATCTGCTTATTAAGGGAGTGGATGCATGCATATAACAGCAATTGATATAACAGGCAAGGTTAGTCACAGAAAGCTGGAGTAACTCAGCGGGACAGGCATTATCTCTGGGGAGAAGAAATGGGTGATGTTTCGGGTCAAGGCCCTTCTTCAGAAGAAATGTCACTCGTTTCTTCTCTCCAGAGATGCTGCCTGTCCCGCTGAGTTACTCTAGATAGATCTTGTGTCTATCTTTGGTTTAAACCAGCATCTGCAGTTCCTTCCTACACAATAGCCAAGATGTTTAAGGAAGGTTGAGCTATGATTACCTGCAGTCTTGGGAAGCCAGTGGTCCTGACAGATATTAAGATTTGTGATACCACCTGTTTCCCCATTTGAAATTAAAACTAGATAAGGCAATTAAATCATGAAATCAGTGACCTTGCTGTGAAAAACAAATTGGGAGACAAGACAGCTTGGAATTATCATGGGGGGATGAAATTGTGAGTTAACGCGATTTTGACATCCAGGAATAGAGCAATCCAGAAAACAAAACATGATCTAATGTCGGAAAACAAATAAAACTGCAGATGGTGGAATCTGAAACATGTTGGAAGAACTCAGCCAATCAAGCAATTAGTTAATATTTCAGATCACTGACCCTTTCTCAAAAATAAGCACTGTCAGTTTTCTTGCAGAACGGCACATGTCTCAATATTATCAGTCTAAGGAAAGCTGAGCTGGCAAATACACTGTTCATCTGAGAGGCTGTTACTGATTCACAGGTATATGTCCTTCAGACCTTAGATTTCTAACCTCTTCAAACTGACCAGACAATCCTTCCAATAATTGAGTTCAGCTAGCCCTATCGCCAATGATGAATTGAAGAGTAAATGCTGGAAAAATCGGCACTTATTGTTAGTCGTAGTATTGTCTCCAGACTTCGGAAAACGTTTTGACAACTTGCAGCAAATTCTGAAGCTGCCCAGTCAAGTCTCCTGATATCAGGAGGGGACCCTGTAATTAGCAGGAAAAATGACAAACCAGCACACTCTGTTCCTAGTTCTCCTGAACCTGTCCGCTGAAATCAGAATGGAGCATTGTTCCAGTACAGGTGAAATTGGGATTTACAATAACATCATTTGGTGCTTGCCTGATGCCAGAAAAGTTGAAGCATGCTTACATGGACTGCACCAGGAAGTGCTCAGGTAAATGTTGTGATTGCCACAGCTACTATTCCTAACACAATCTAGTCTGGGTAAAATCATAATCAGAATGCCTCATGTCTCGATAGGCACTATGTGATTCAATTTCCAGTTTAGTTTAACTTGCTCAGAATTTGTTGATAAATTATTAATTATTTCAGGAATTTAATGTACTTTTTAAATTGGTTTCATTCCCAGTGTGCTTAACTGGATGACGCTTTCTAAAGAAAAGCATTAAATCAAACAAAATGATTCAGATATATATATCTGACTAGACTAAGTGGGACCCGTTGGGCTGGCAGCTCAGTCACTCAGGCATGGTGCGCTGTCAGCTCAGTCACTCAGGCATGGTGGGCTGGCAGCTCAGTCACTCAGGCATGGTGGGCTGGCAACTCAATCACTCAGGCCTGGTGGGCTGGCAGCTCAGTTACTCAGGCCTGGTGGGCTGGCAGCTCAGTCACTCAGGCATGGTGGGCTGGCAGCTCAGTCACTCAGGCCTGGTGGGCTGGCAGATCAGTCACTCATGGCTGGTGTGCTGGTAGCTCAGAAACTGCCAGATATTCTGCCCAAAACAGGTGGGGGTCTGTGAGAGAGAAGGGGAAGAGGGTGGAGAATCCATTTTAGACATGTTTCATCTTTTTCTGCAGATCACAGCAATGAAGGAGGAAAGTTTATCCTGGCCTGGGTCTCACAGGGAGCCAATGAAGGAGGGAGAAAAATACTGGGGTGAGGTTTAATACTTGCAAGGTGAATACTTACTGATGGGCCGAAGGGAATCCTCCTGGGCTAGTATAGGCCTGATGGGCCAAAGGGTCTCTTAAAAAAAATCTGAGTGAAATCTCAGTGAAAGGCACTTTTTCTGGACTTTTCCTGGCCTGGCATGGGCCTTTTGGGGCAAAATGCTCCTCCGGGGCTATTATGGGCATTTTGGGATGATTTCTCGGCTAATAGGGGCCTTGTGGGCCAAAATTAGTGGTTTTAGGCATGCCAAACAACTAATTTCATTTAATTTCCATTTCAATTTCAAGCACAGGGCAGGCCAAACAACTCATTTCATTTTGATTTCATTTCCATTTCCATTTCCTTGCAGTTTCAAGCACATGGCAGGCCAAACAGCTCATTTAATTTTCATTTAATTTCATTTCCATTTCCATTTCCATTTCCATTTCCATTTCCATTTCCTTTTCATGCACAGGGCAGGCCAAACAGCTAATTTCATTTTTATTTCATTTCCATTTCCATTGCAGTTTCAAGCATAGGACAGGCCAAACAGCTCATTGCATTTTAATTTCACTCCCATTTCCACTGCAGTTTCAAGCACAGGGCAGGCCAAACAGCTCATTGCATTTTCATTTCACTTCCATTTCCATTGCAGTTTCAAGCACAGGGCAGGCCAAACAGTTCATTGCATGTTCACATCATTTCCATTTCCACTGCAGTTTCAAGCACAGGGCAGGCCAAACAATTCATTTCATTTTCATTAAGGGCTCACAAATCATTTATTGCAAGTACATTGCAGACTCACAGTTCAGTTGATTCACAGCTTAGAATAACAGTTGTGGCCTCTCCCTCGTGATCTTCCACAGTGATTGACTCACGTTCAGGCATCCAGGGTTTTATAGTCCATCCTCCCCCCCCCCCCCCCCGCCAAAAGGGACATTACTTCCATCATGGTGATTGACAGGCGAGATGATCAATCAGCTGATCTCAAGATTTTCTAAACACTCATAACTTTTTTTTTAATCGATCAGAAAAACCCTCAGGGCTGCCTCAGCGGAGGACACTTGTGAGTAAGATGGCCAAAGATCATAGCGATAGATAGTAGTGTTTTTTCTAAAATCAATATAGAGCGCGGACATGAAGTGGTCAAGATGAGACTTTTTGTTATATAGATATAGGTGTTTAGAAGATTTTGTCTATTTCTTTGCGCTGTTCTCCATCATTAAATTGTATCCATTTTGAGTTACAAAATACGGTATCTCCCTTCCTGATGTAGGAAATTCTGGAGATTATGAGAAATGAGCATGTTTTAATATATTTAACCCAAGGGGTACATACTGGGGAGGCATATGGGAAAAGAAGACTGTAGTGAAGGGAACTTAAAGGTCATGATTGGAGAGGCAATAGATAGGTTTTGTATATCTTTAGACTACAAGGCATAGTTAGTTGGAGTAAAGATAAACAAAGAATATTGTAAACCAGGCAGAGGGCAATAAAACTGATTATGAGATGAGAAAAAGTCAAAGGTTACTCTAAGAGAAACCTAAAAGGATGAAAGATTGCAAAGAAACCTGTGTGTGGTGTAAATCATTGAAACACTTAGGATTCTCACAGAGTGTTCCCCAGTGCCTACTGTCAAGGCCTTGAATAAACTGACTTCTTTGAGCAACTCACCACATCCCTACAAGATTTGTTTGTGTCTGTTTTGTTCTGAGCTGTAATTAAGAGGGCAACTGCGCCCCATATGAAAGTCAGGATACATGTTAAATACATAATTCTCTCCAACAATTGCCATACCTTCATACAATCAATCAACCAATCAATCAGTTTTATTCATCACATACACATATAAGTGCAGTGATTAACAACATATTCTACTTCTTCACAATATTACTTCTATTGCCACAAATTGGATGGCAGAATATTTGATCAATGCCCAGCA
The DNA here is from genome assembly GCA_963514005.1 of Raja brachyura. The sequence goes on along the minus strand of OY740791.1, from coordinate 32,633,157 downwards.
TTGGATAAATAGCCATTTCCTTGGACTGAATTTGGAGCACCTATTGTCTTAAATTCCTGAACCTCAACCTCTGACCATTGACTGCATCTGCCTCCACGGTATTGTTTGTGTTATATTTAACCCCATGGCGTGCTTTGCTTCACATATTGCTTTTATTGTCAATCATAAAATGAACAATAACTTATGCAGTGCCTTTAATGCACCAAAAGACCCAAAGTAATTCACAGTGGCTGTCATATTCAAACATCAGAGATATTGGGCAGGTTTGATGGATCAAGCTCACCTTTTCTCGCTTGAAACAAGCGAATGCCAGTTCGGGCTGCAATGAACTCATACTCTTGTGTTTGCTTTGCTGCAACACTTACTCTGAGAAAAGAATGGTCAAATATAGTAAGATTAAATGAGAACTTACCAGTTTGAAGTTTGATCTTTATTTTATGAGACGTTACGATGAGGGATTATGTGAAGAGCCCTGTACAGCCGTTGGTGCATCAATCTTCAAAGCAGCGGAGTGAAATCACAGGTAACAATGACTGAAGTATAATGGTAAGATAACAAAGACTAGAACTACCAGATGATATTTATGAGGGTTGGGAGCAGAGGGCACTCCCTCATCATAACTCCTCATTAAATATAGATCAAACTTCCAACTGGTAAGTTCTCATTTAATCTTACTATTTTACTTTGGAGTCACATGAAGACTTCAAAGCACTGTGATTTCATGCCGCAGACCCAAATCCGCCGTTCACACTGCATCGATTGACTCGAAAAGTCGTTAATAGTCAATAATGCGTTAATGGTTACATTGTTAAATGAATAACAGTTTATTTACAAACGAAACAATAACAACCCCTCTAACTCAGGGGGAAACTATAACAAAACTCAAAACAGGATCAGCAAACATCCCCAGCCTTGTAATCGGCTTATGGTAAAACTTTTGGAAGGTCAGTTCACTGGACCATCCTGCGGCCGTGAGGATATGGTCTATAGGCACGTCCATCGCCCTTGCCGCAGCAGTTGATGCCGCCCTGGTGGAATGAGATTTGAATATATCAGTATCAATCCCAGCACTTCCCAGACCTGCTTTAGCCACCTTGAAATTGTTTGCACCAACACCTTACTGTGTGTTTTTTTATGGCTAATAAATTATGCAGACTCTGTTCCTTGTAGGGCTCTGGTGGCCTCAATGTAATGAGAAAATGTGAAGCTACACACAGGCGTGCATCTGTGGGGTATGATGAAAACATAAGCTTGCATCCTGTCATGCCTATTCTACTATGTTTAAGCAAATCATAGACATAAAAAGTAATGGCATCTGCATTCTGTCTAGCCATAGCTTTTGCAATGTTTGCACACGTTGAGCTGATACCAACGCTATAAGCATGACCACATTCATGGTTAGTTTGGCTAGAGATAGGCTTGCAACAGGAGCCCACTGGCAAAGAAGCATAAGACCTCATTCACATTCCAAATACAGGCATACCTGGGTTTAGGAGGATTAGAATTGAAAACTCCCTTCATAAATCGAGAAACTAACGAATGTGTCCCTACTGAATGTAACTCTGAATTCATGGGCAAATAAGAAGACAGAGCACTTCTGGCTGTATCGATCACACTATAGCTTAATTTTTGATCAAAATAAAGAGTGGACAAGAACTCCAGTACATCTGGGATGCCTGCAGTTTGATATGAGATATTATGCTGTCAACAGAATTCCTCAAACTTCCTTATTGAGGTGATGTACTGCTTCTGAGTACTATCCCTGCAGGCCGATTGAGAACATCCTCGGTACGATCAGACAGTCCTCTCCCCAGGTATGGCCTCCATAAAATCTGCAAATTAACAGATCAATACAATCATGTAAACAGAGAAACATAGAAACATAGAAAATAGGTGCAGGAGTAGGCCATTCGGCCCTTCGAGCCTGCACCGCCATTCAATGTGATCTTGGCTGATCATCCAACTCAGTATCCCGTACCTGCCTTCTCTCCATACCCCCGATCCCTTTAGCCACAAGTGCCACATCTAACGCCCTCTTAAATATAGCCAATGAACTGGCCTCAACTACCTTCTGTGGCAGAGAATTCCAGAGACTCACCACACTCTGTGTAAAGGATGTTGATCGCCAGTTACTGGGTTTACCAGTAGCTTGTTATGTTTGGGAATAATCACGTGAGGCTGACTAGCCATTTGTAATACGAGAGGAAACCATGGTTGTGCAGGCCAATCCGGCACCACCAATACTCCTGAAGCGGAGTCCTGCTTGATCTTTTGCAAGCATCTACTGATGAGACAGAATGGAGGAAATGCATAAACAAACATTCCACCCCAATGCAGCGAGAATGCATCCACCGTTGATGTACCAGGATCTGGTTCCCATGAAACATATCAAAGTCAAGTCAAAGTCAAAAGAGTTTATTGTCATGTGTCCCTGACAGGACAATGAAATTCTTTCTTTGCATAGCACAACAGAACATAGTAGGCATTGACAACAATTATATATGTAAATACACACATGAATGAATAAACTGATAAAGTGCAAATAACAGATGGAGGGGTATTAATGTTCAGTTTTGTCCGAACCAAGGTTAATAGCCTGATGGCTGTGGGGAAGTAGCTATTCCTGAACCTGCTCGTTGCAGTCCTCAGGCTCCTGTACCTTCTACCCGAAGGTAGCAGGGAGATGAGTGTGTGGCCAGGGTGGTGTGGGTCCTTGATGATGCTGCCAGCCTTTTTGAGGCAGCGACTGTGATAGATCCGTTCAATGGAAGGAAGGTCAGAGCCGATGATGAACTGGGCAGTGTTTACTACTTTTGGTATTCTTTTCCTCTCCAGGGCGCTCAAGTTGCCGAACCAAGCCACAATGCAACCGGTCAGCAAGCTCTCTACTGTGCACCTGTATAAGTTAGAGAGAGTCCTCCTTGACAGACCGACTCTCCGTAATCTTCTCAGGAAGTAGAAGCGCTGATGAGCTTTCTTAAGGAAAGATCTTCAGAGATGTGCACGCCCAGGAATTTGAAGCTCTTGACCCTTTCAACCATTGACCCATTGATATAAACAGGACTGTGGGTCCCCATCCTACTCCTTCCAAAGTCCACAATCAGTTCCTTGGTTTTGCTGGTGTTGAGGGCCAGGTTATTGTGTTGGCACCATATGGACAGTCGCTCGATCTCTCTTCTATACTCTGACTCATCCCCATCAGTGATACGTCCCACAACAGTGGTGTCGTCAGCGAACTTGATGACGGAGTTCACAATATGACCGGCTACGCAGTCATGAGTATAGAGTGAGTACAACAAGGGGCTGAGCACGCAGCCTTGAGGTGCTCCCATGCTGATTGTTATCGAGTCCGACTGGGGTCTGTGAATGAGGAAGTCAAGGATCCAATTGCAGAGGGATGCGCAGAGACCCAGTTCTGCGAGTATGGTAACCAGCTTGGAGGGGATAATTGTGTTAAATGCCGAGCTGTAATCGAAGAATAACAGCCTGACATATAATTTTTTGTTTTCCAAGTGGTCCAGAGCGGAGTGGAGGGCAGCGAGATCGCGTCCACCGTTGATCTGTTGTGGCGGTAAGCAAACTGCAGTGGGTCCAGGTTTTTGTCGAGGTAGGAGTTGATTTTCGCCATAATCAACCTCTCAAAGCACTTCATCACCACATGTGTTAGTGCTACTGGTCGATAGTCATTGAGGCATGTCACCTTGCTCTTCTTGGGCACCGGTATTATTGATGCATTCAATTCCCTCATCCAGATCATTAATATATATTGTAAATAACTGGGATCCCAGCACTGAGCCTTGCGGTACCCCACTATTCACTACCTGCCATTCTCAAAATGACCCGTTTACTCCTACTCTTTGCTTCCTGTTTGCCAGCCAGTTCTCTATCCACCTCAATACTGAACCCCCAATACTGCGTGCTTTAAGTTTGTATACTAATCTCTTATGTGGGACCTTGTCGAAAGCCTTCTGAAAGTCCAGATATAACACATCCACAGGTTCTCCCTTATCCACTCTACTAGTTACATCCTCAAAAAATTCTATAAGATTCGTCAGACATGATTTACCATTCATAAATCCATGCTGACTTTGTCCAATGATTTCACCACTTTCCAAATGCGCTGCTATCTCATCTTTAATAACTGACTCTAGCATTTTCTCCACTACCGATGTTAGATCTGGTCTGTAATTCCCTGTTTTCTCTCTCCCTCCCTATTTAAAAAGTGGGGTTACATTAGCTACCCTCCAATCCTCAGGAACTACTCCAGAATCTAAACAGTTTTGAAAAATTATCACTAATGCATCCACTATTTCTGGGGCTACTTCCTTAAGTACTCTGGGATGCAGCCTATCTGGCCCTGGGGATTTATCGGCCTTTAATCCATTCAATTTACCTGACACCACTTCCCGGCTAACCTGGATTTCACTCAGTTCCTCCATCTCATTTGACCCCCGGTCCCCTGCTATTTCCAGCAGATTATTTATGTCTTCCTTAGTGAAGACAGAACCAAAATAGTTATTCAATTGGTCTGCCATGTCCTTGTTCCCCATGATCAATTCACCAGTTTCTGACTGCAAGGGACCTACATTTGTTTTAACTAACCTTTTTCTCTTCACATATATATAAAAACTTTTGCAGTCAGTTTTTATGTTCCCTGCCAGTTTTCTTTCATAATTAAGCCCTTTGTCCTCCTCTGCTGGACTCTGAATTTCTCCCAGTCCTCTGCTTTTTCTGGCTAATTTGTATGCTTCATTTTTAGTTTTGATACTATCCCTGATTTCCCTTGTTATCCATGGATGCACTACCTTCCCTGATTTATTCTTTTGCCAAACTGGGATGAACAATTGTTGTAGTTCATCCATGCAGTCTTTAAATGCCTTTCATTGCATATCCACCGTCAACCCTTTAAGAATCACTTGCTAGTGTATCTTGGCCAATTCACATCTCATACCCTCAAAGTCACCTTTCTTTAAGTTCAGAACCCACGTTTCTGAATTAACAATGTCACTCTCCATCCTAATGAAGAACTCAACCATATTATGGTCACTCTTGCCCAAGGGGCCACGCACAACAAGACTGCTAACTAACCCTTCCTCATTACTCAATACCCAGTCTAGAATAGCCTGTGCTCTCCTTGGTTCCTCTACATGTTGGTTTAGAAAACTATCCCGCATACATTCCAAGAAATCCTCTTCCTCAGCACCCCAGCCAATTTGATTCACCCAATCTACATGTAGATTGAAGTCACCCATTATAACTGTTTTTCCTTTGTTGCACGCATTTCTAATTTCATGTTTGATGCCATCCCCAACTCAACTACTACTGTTAGGTGGCCTGTACACAATTTCCACTAGCGTTTTCTGCCCCTTAGTGTTTTGTCCCACTAGCGTTTTCTGCCCCTTAGTGTTTCGTGCTCTCCAATGTTCATGCTCTCCAATGTCACCCGCATAGCGCTGTTCACTGCCGGCACTTGTAGCATTTGTGAGTATCTCTTGAAGTCATATGCATGTGCTCCAGTATGTTCCACGGACATACTTAGAATTTGAAGTCAGTTCCATATTGATCACTCGCACTCCCCTCCACAGAGAGGGAAATTCGTAGGCAGCCCTGAAAACAGGTGCAGCCGCAGACCCCTGAGGCTACCTGTGCTGACATGGCAACCTCCAGCAGCCCTATGTCAGGTTTTTGCTCTGGGTCAGACTGAAACTGACCCTGAATGCTCCCCTCCTCAGAGAGGGAGACATTGTGCAGCCCTGAAAACAGGTGCAGCTGCCTGCGGGTTCTCCATAATACCCGGACTGATAACTCCCTTCTTTGGAGTATATCATTGTGCAGCACCTCTCCATCAGGTGCTCCATGTGGGTTTGAACATTTGAAAACGTTACCCATGTAGGAGGGGATCCTGTCCATCAGGAAACCTCCTGGCCTGACTCCCGTCGTCCACGGGCCTGACCGTCTTACCTTAGGTTTGACCCCCTTTCTGGGGATCCACAACGATCTGGAAGCGGCTGACCGCTATATGTTGGTGGGGTCCCTCCTGGCCTGACTTCCACAGGCCTGCCCCAATGCTGTAGGTTTACCCCCTACATGGGGAACCACAGCGGTCTGGATATAGCTGGCCCCTGTATGTGGGGGGGAACCCTCCTTGCCTGACTTCCGAGACTTTGCCGGCCTGTGGTTCGTTTTACCCCTTACCTGGGAGCCACAGACGACCTGGAAGCAGACGTCCCCTGTAGTCGGGTGATGGGACCCTCCTGGCCTGGCTTGCAGACCTTGCCGGCGTGTGGTTGCCTTAACCCCCTTCCGGGGAATCAATGCCGGTCTGGAGCAGATGTCTCCTGTGTGTTGGGGGCACTCTCCTGGCCAGGCTCCAGACCTTGCCGGCGTGTAGTAGTTTTACCTCCTTCTGGGGAGCCACAGCCGGTCTGGAAAGCACTGACTGCGATGTCAGTGACTTTGGGGGGGGGGGGCGCCTGACGGCCGCCAGCTACCCGCACTTCCGTGGTCTCTGTAGCCGGTTTCCCCTCGGTCCCAGTATCCGTGACCGAGACCGGGATTCCCCGCGGTACATGACCGGTTCCGCGGCCCGTCCGGACTTCACCCCAGTCGTGCAGGTACCTCCCTGAACAGAGAGTCCTGCAAAAAAGGAAACAGAAGAAACCTGGAAAAAAGGTAACTTACCATCGGATTGAACTTACCGCTGGACAGAGCGAAGCTGCCGCCAGAGCGGGTCAACGTAATGACGCACTAAGCGGACTGACGGCCTTCTTCACATATTCTCTCACGTGACTCCGAAGTAAAATTGGCCCTGACAACTGCATCTATCTGAATGGCCTCTTTTAATATAACATAATTATATGTTATTTTAAAAAATTGTTTACTACTGTGGACTCAGAATGCAGAATGTATTTGGAGATCTATAAGGTGATTGAACAAGAGGAATGTCTTTCAACACTTAAGATTGTAATGTAACCCCAAGTTCAATTTTAAGCTGATAAAACTGGACAATTAATTTCCTCATCACCGTTTTAAACAAAGTTGTTGATACTTATTAGATTACAAGCAGAGCATGTAAAATACAACAGAAACAATGGTTGGGCAGTAGAGGACCAAATAGTTAAGCAAAATCATCCATCATAAATAAGTCACTTTATATAGAAAAATAAATGCCTCTTGCCGAGTCACAAGGCAATAATTCAACTGAATGATTTCAATACTGCCAAACATTTAAGGTTTTAGCAGTGTGTTAATGTCACCAGAATTACAAGGTTGATTTATTAGCAAGAATACTACTATAGATTTAAGGTAAAAAGCTCTTTACATTTAAAGTGCTCTTTTACTTAGTTAAAGTATACAATGGGTATGAATTTAATGTGAGTGCTAATGCATAGCATGAGGGAAATGATACTAAGCAAAGATTATTTGTAACATTTTCAGGAAAGCGCATGAAAATAATGGAATCATTATCTGAGGTAAGAGTCCACTACATGTGCAGCTTTATCAACCAGGAGGTGCGATATACAGTAAACCCTTGTTATAACGGACCATAAGGGAGGGGGAGAGTGGTGTTCATTATTGTTGATTGTCCACTATAACTGAGTAAGGAATTACCGAATAATAGAGTATTATTGCATAAGTAGTAGAAACAAAGAATTGCAGATGCAGGTTACCACACAAAAGGGCACAAAGTGCTGGAGCAACTCAGAGGCTCATGCAGCATCTCTCGAGGACATGGAGAGGTGACATTTCAGGTCAAGACCATTCTTCAGACTCTCTGTCTAGAATGCAGGTTAGTCGACTGCCCCGGCCTGCTGCCAGTTGGAGGAGAGGTGAGGATCGGCAGTCATTGGTCACAGCCCATGGGAGGTCTGAGTGCAGGTAAAGGTCGGCGGTACAGTGGTGGAAGCTGCGGCAGCAGGCGTGGCTATGTGGGTCAGCGGTGGTAGAAGTATGTCTGGCTTGGAAGCGGACAGGGTGACGGAGTGGGCCGGTGGTGGCGTTGGCAGTCCTGCCTGGTGGTGAAGATCAGTATGTCGAGCCTGGACATGGCCGAGGAGACGATGCAAGCTTGGGGTGGTGTCAGCCGGCCAGCTTGGCGGTGAAGGTCGGTAGGTCCATCTGCTTTTACAAGAATCAGTTATAAATAGGTCCACAATAACGAGGGTTTACTGTAATCATTTACTGAGAACATTGTGTTGCTTGGAACAATATTATTATTGTTTCATTGGTTCTCAAAAGTCCCGTGGCCAGAAATGACATATTAAATAAAGGTTTTAACATTTATGAGATCCAAATCTGGAAATGGCTGATAATACTATTCATTCAACATTTCTCCAACACAACATAGTGACCTAGTTACATTTCAAAATTGTGGTAAGAGAGCAAATAGTACAGAGATTTTATGAAAGGCCATAATATTTGACTGCACATATCAATCTTTAATACCCATCATCAATAAAACCAAGATAAGTACGTGAAGCCCTGCATAGATAAAAGCCTACATGTGCATGTGCATATAAACATGCCCATATAAACAACATAACAACATATTTTTGAAATGTGCCAAAGTGAACCACTGACTTATTCCGTGAACATATAAAACATTATTGATAAAATAACAAAACAGTCCTTAAAAAAACAACCTTTGCAAATTCATCCAGAATTAATTAACCAAATCCTTGTCAAATTGATCCCATGCAATATTATTAAGTGTGGGTGAATATCTTTTACAGAATTGTCCAGAAATTTAGAATACTTGTTTTGCATCTTAATAATATACAATTTAAGATATATTAATTAACTTTTCAAACAAACATAATTCAACAGGTTGTTTTTAATTCTATGTGATATTATTGTATAGTGTCTATTTTAAAATTCTGTAGGAAATCTTCTGTTGAATGTTAAATATTACAATTACTCAGAAAAGAAAAACAGGTGAAAAAAATCTAACGGTATTATTGATGATTTGTGGAAATCCATTAACCAGTTTGTGAGAAATTTCAAGGTGATATATTTTGGCATTATAATAACAATTCTGTGTTAGGCATTGTGATATCTCTCTTTTAACATTGAAAATAACTTATATCAGCAATTGATGCTACTTGCCATGAATTTTTTGTGAAATCTATGACAGATAGTGTTGTGGAAGAGCAGAGATAGCTATAGCTCTAACATGTGCAAGGCAGATACTGCTGAAGCTAGATCACAGTTGGATTGCAACCTTGTCGTGGTCGGGTAGCTTGTGTATCTCAGTGACCCCTAGAGCTATGCCAGCAGGAGATTCATCTCCAGTTAGGGTCTCCCATGCTGGACGAGACGAAGAGCAATCCACTGGTCCTCCAGGTTGGAGGTTGAGCACAGGGCTAACAACCCTATCTCGTAAAACAAATATGTTACGGAAACAGCAACTGATGGAATCAACACTACTGAGTGGACGACCTTCGTTGCTGCCCTACAAGCCAGGAGGCATAATAGGCAGTAAGTAAGTAAGTACTATACCACAGGGCAATGCACAGGGGAGAAACATTTTGAGTACAATATGCCTGGTCGTAGCCAGGGATGGATGGAGCTATAGAGAAATTCTGTCAGCGGTGCATCATTTGTGCCTAACCCAGGTGGGGAATTAAAGTGAGCTGGCAAACCATCAAAGCCATCGGGAGCCCTGGAAAACATTCAGATGAACTTCATAGAGCCCCTACCAAAGACCAATAGAAAAGGCTGCTGCTTATACATTATGGATAATTTTACCAGTGAGTAGAGACTTTACCAACAAGAGACAATACCACTAGCACAGCGATGCTGATTTTAGCTGAGGAACCCTTCCGAGATAGGGAACTCCAGCCCAGGTAGATTCAGATCAAGGAAAACATTTTACACGGAAAGTGATGAAAGAATTGTGCAAATTGCTAGGGATCATATGCACACAGAAGGGATTTGTTTATCATGGCATCATATTCAGTACAGACACGATGGGCCAAAGACCCTGTTCCTGTGCTGTACTGTTCTATTTTGTATGAGAGTCCAAGTCAACAAACCATGATAAAAGTGTGAAAGTTTAACAGTGTTTGAATTTTGTAATGGAGGCTGGTTCTGGGGTAATTCATGGGATAGGTGAGATTAGAAATGTATTGGGAAAGTAGATAGGAAGGCATCCTAGTTATGGCAGATTCACAAAGTTCCACAACCTTGATGACCAAGCAGACGAAGAAGGGAGTAGAGAGAAGAAATGCGCACAGAATGTCAGGAGACAGTCACTCCAGCCTGGAGAAGTGTGAACATTAAATGAGCTGGGCTTTTTAAGTGTTAGGATCAGCAACAAAAAGAAAAAAAACCAAGGGGGGATGCTGTTGGGGTGAAGCCCCTACTATCATTCAAATCTAGACTACCCCAAATCCTCCTGTAGATGAATCAAAGGAATTTATTGACGGACCTTCTTTAGTCAGAGGGTAGTTAATCTGTGGAACTCATTGCCAAAGAGGGCTGTGGAGGCCGTCAGTGAATATTTTTAAGGCAGAGATAGAAAAATTCTGGATTAAAACGGGTGTCAAGGGTAATGGGAAGAAGGCAGGAAAATGGGAGTAGGAGACAGAGCCATAATTGAAGAATGGCCTAATTCTGCTCCTATCACATTGTGAACTTGTGAACTTGTGACCTGAACATGATTGTTGTCTGTAAGCCTGAGACAAAATTAATTTACCCAACTGGTGACCTTTGCCCACACAATAAATACTGACAGCCAAGTCTGATAGTTTCAAACATACAGAGTCCGAAAGGGGAAGGAAATGAGATATTGTGCAGTGTATACCATAATTGGGGTTAGGGGTTAGGGGTTAGGAGGAAGAGATAGATCTGCCATGATTGAATGGTGGAGTAAACTTGATGGGCCAAATGGCCTAATTATATTCCTTTTACTTATGATCTTCTGATCCTATAATGGGCCAGCAAGGCAAAATACCATGAACGGCAAAGTCGCCTTCTCTAAATATTAATTGAAATCATTGGGAGTATAAATGTGTTTAAGAAGAGAGTGTGATCGAATGCCTGGAAAATCAATTTAATGTTATCACTGCTAGAATCTTATAGATAGCCCATGGGGGACTATGTTTTAGATGTAGGTCCACCTAGATGCGGTAGCCTAGTAATTAGGAGCGATTTTTAGTAAAGGGCATTTCGCTACCCTATTTCCAAACACTTTAATGTTTGGATTCTCTGCGACATTCTGCTAAGAGGTCAAAAGAAGGATAAGTTAGAGAATATTAGTTATCATATTAGATTATATGTTAGAGGGCAGCACGGTGGCATAGCAGTAGAGTTGCTGCTTACAGTGCTTGCAACACTGGAGAACCAGGTGCGATCCCGACTACGGGTGCTGTCTGTATGGAGTTTGTACGTTCTCCCCATGACCGCGTGGGTTTTCTCCGAGATCTTCGGTTTCCTCCCACACTCCAAAGACGTGCAGGTATGTAGGTTAATTGGCTTGGTATAAGTGTAAAATTGTCCCTAGTGTGTGTAGGGTAGTGTTAATGTGCGGGGATCGCTGGACGGAGCAGACTCGATGGGCTGAAGGGTCTGTTTCCGCGCTGTATCTCTAAACATAATCATAAACAATATTCAGGAGATGTGAAGTTATGGGGATGAACCAGGCATTAATTCACACTAGAACCAGTCTTCAGAATATCTGTTATAATGTGAATTGCAAACAGTAATCAGTTTGAAATGTAATGGACAGCTTTATAAACAAGCAGTGCTCTTCTATTGACATGACCATGACAAGTTCTTGTGTGCATCAGTGATTGTAAGAAAATGGAGTATATTAATTGGTCTACGTCAAACCAGACATTTTAAGTTATTCTGTACCATTGTGAGAGAGACGATGGAAACTTCCAGACCAGACTTATTTTGTCACTTGGCCTATTAAACATGGTCATAGATATAAGAAGGGTCTCAGACGAGGGAATTAAATGTAACATTTCCAAGTTTGCGGATGACACAAAGCTGTGTGGCAGTGTGAGCTGCGAGGAGGATGCCATGGTGACTTGGGTGAATGGGCAGATACATGGCAGTATAATGTGGGTAAATGTGAGGTTATCCACTTTGGCGGCAAGAACAGAAAGGCAGATTATAATCTGAATGGTGTCAGATTAGGAAAAGGGGTGGAGCAATGAGGCCTGGGTGTGCTTGTACATCAATCACTGAAAGGAAGCATGCAGGTATAGCAGGCAGTGCATAATGCTAATGACATGTTGGCCTTCATTGCGAGAAGATTTGAGATTAGGAGCAAGGAGCTGTACTGCAGTTGTACAGGGCTCTGATGAGACCGCACCTGGAGTATTGTGTGCAATTTTGGTCTCCTAATTTGAGGAAGGACATTATTGCTATTGAGGGAGTGCAGCGTAGGTTCACCAGGTTAATTCCCGGGATGGCAGGACTGACATGTTATGAAAGAATGGGTCGACTGGGCTTGTATTCACTTGAATTTAGAAGAATGAGAGGATATCATTCTTAAAGGATTGGACAGGCTGGATGCAGAAAAAATGTTCCTGATGTTGGGGTAGTCCAGAACTAGGGGTCATAATTTAAGAATTGGGGGTAGGCCATTTAGGACTGAGATAAGGAAAAACATTTTCACCCAGAGAGTTGTGAATCTGCGGAATTCTCTACCACAGAAGGCAGTGGAGATCAATTCACTGGATGTTTTCAAGAGAGATTTAGATTTAGCTCTTAGGGCTAAAGGGCTGCTGACATCATTGACTGACATATCAGGTCACCGAAAAATTTGCGGCGTGATGACATATTGATGCGCTATGTTTTTTCAAGTGTTGCAACATTTTTTTGTCGCCGCTGGATTTTGAAATGTTCAAATTCTTTTCACGAACCTGTTATGATGCCGGCAGTCTTGGTTCTTGGTTTCTTGGTCCTCCAAAATATTCCAAATGGAATTTAAACTGGAGGTGTCACCGATAAAAACACCAATTGGGACAGGCCCTTAAAGGAATCAAGGAATATGGGGAAAAATCAGGAACGGCGTCCTGATTTTAGATGGTCAGCCATGATCATATTGAATGGTGTTGCTGGCTCGAATGGCCAAATTGCCTACTCCCGCAACTATTTTTCTATAGTTATGTGTTTCTATGTTTCTATGTTTCAATACAAAACGCCACCCATTACTTCTATCTAGAGATACTCCCTGTCCCGCTGAGTTACTCCAGCATTTTGTATCTATCTTCGGTTTAACCAGATTCTGCAGTTCCTTCCTACACAGAGATATATTTGTCTGTCTACCAATAATTGGGATATTTGTGTACCCTGGAAAGCCACTGCTCACAACACTAATTCTGAGTGTTTAGGACACATATCCTCAGAGGTTTTTACGATACGATATGATCGAACTATATTTATCCCAGGAGGAAAATTGATCTGGGAGGGAGTCAGTCTCAGTCTACCCCACGGCAGAATGAGGAGTTTTAAAGTTTGATAGCCACAGGGAAGAAGGATCTCTTGTGGCATTCTGTCCTGCACCTTGGTAAAACCAAAGCTTTCCATATGAATTACTTTGAACCAGCAAATGTGTTGTAACATTCAGAGGTGTCTTGTCAATTACAGTGTTCTCTCATTGTAAATATGCAATTCAATAGTTCAATGGAACCTTTTGTCAGACTCAAAGAATATTGAAGGAAACAATGTTTTGAAGTAACTGTTGTTGTCTTTGATCTTAAGAATATAAAAGCTTGATGTACTTGATGAGTTTGAGAGATTCTATTGAGAGGGGCTCCAATAGAATGTTTAGTTCTACTGATGAGTAAAGAGCTTTATATCAAACAGCTTTAGCCTCTTGAGTGATTTTGTTCACAAATCACAACATCATGTGTTGGCCCTACAAATCTAACCATAGCCTGCACTGCACACAATACATGCAGTGTGCATGTGAGAAGATTTTTTGTTTTTTGTGGGAAAATTAGAAGTCCCTTACATCTCCAGGCTGCTAGCATTCTGTTTAGCCCCACTGAGAGTAGGGTATCGCCCTCGAAACCTAACAACTGCGGGCCAGCTTATTAGCCCATTATTACATAGCTCTGTTTCCCACCAGGACCCAGAAGCCTGATCCAAATGAGGCTCTGTCCTTAAAATGGATGAAGCATGTTGCCTATCAAACAGCCAAATAGATAATTTCTCAGATCGAAGAAGGGTTTCGACCTGAAACGCCACCCATTCCTTCTCTTCAGAAATGTTGCCTGGCCCGCTGAGTTACTCCATCTTTTTGTGTCTATCTTCGGTTTAAACCAGTATGTGCAGTTCCTTCCTATAAATGTTTCTTCAGCTAGCTGAATGGATGATGTTCTGAGGAAAATTCCACTGTTTTAGTCTATGGGAAACTTTCTAATACTGAAATTAAATAAAGACGTTCAAGTTAAAATTCAAGTGAGTTTATTGTCATGTGTCCCTGATAGGACAATGAAATTCTTGCTTTGCTTCAGCACAACAGGACATAGTAGGCATTGATTACAAAACAGATCAGTGTGTCCATTATATAAATATATACACACATGAATAAATAAACTGATAAAGTGCAAATAACAGATAATGGGTTATTAATGTTCAGAGTTTTGTACGAGCCAGGTTTAATAGCCTGATGGCTGTGGGGAAGTAGCTATTCCTGAACCTGGTTGTTGCAGTCTTCAGGCTCCTGTACCTTCTACCTGAAGGTAGCAGGGAGATGAGTTTGTGGCCAGGATGGTGTGGGTCTTTAATGATACTGCCAGCCTTTTTGAGGCAGCGACTGTGATAAATCCCCTCGATGAAAGGAAGGTCAGAGCCGATGATGGACTGGGCAGTGTTTACTACTTTTTGTAGTCTTTTCCTCTCCAGGGCGCTCAAGTTGCCGAACCAAGTCACGATGCAACCGGTCAGCAAGCTCTCTACTGTGCACCTGTAGAAGTTAGAGAGAGTCCTCCTTGACAAACTGACTCTCCGTAATCTTCTCAGGAAGTAGAGGCGCTGATGTGCTTTCTTGATAATTGCATCAGTGTTCTCGGACCAGGAATATGAAGCTCTTGACCCTTTCAACCATCGACCCGTTGATATAAACGGGACTGTGGGTCCCCATCCTACTCCTCCCAAAGTCCACAATTAGTTCCTTGGTTTTGCTGGTGTTGAGGGCCAGGTTGTTGTGCTGGCACCATATGGACAGTCGCTCAATCTCTCTTCTGTACTCCGACTCATCTCCATCAGTGAAACGTCCCACAACAGTGGTGTTATCAGCGAACTTGATGATGGAGTTTGCACTATGACCGGCTACACAGTCATGAGTATAGAGTGAGTACAGCAGGGGGCTGAGCACACAGCCTTGGGGTGCTCCCGTGCTGATTGTTATCGAGTCTGACACATTTCCACCAATATGAACGGACTGTGGTCTGTGAATGAGGAAGTTGAGGATCCAATTGCAGAGGGATGCGCAGAGACCCAGTTCTGCGAGTTTGGTAACCAGCTTGGAGGGGATGATAGTATTAAATGCCGAGCTGTAATCGATGAATAACAGCCTGACATATGAGTTTTTGTTGTCCAAGTAGCCCAGAATGGAGTGGAGAGCCAGCGAGATCGCATCCACCGTTGATCTGTTGTGGCGGTAAGCGAACTGCAGTGGGTCCAGGTTTTTGTCGAGGTAGGAGTTGATTTGCGCCATGATCAACCTCTCGAAGCACGTCATCACCACAGGCGTTAGTGCCACAGGTTGATAGTCATTGAGGCACGGCACCTTGCTCTTCTTGGGCACTGGTATAATTGATGCCCTTTTGAAGCAGGTGGGAACCTCAGACCTCAGAAGTGAGAGGTTGAAAATGTCCGTAAAAACTCCAGCCAGTTGGTCCGCACAGGTTTTTAGAACAAGACCAGGTATACCATCAGGTCCAGGCGCTTTTCGAGGGTTCACCCCTCTGAAGGATTTTCTGACGTTGGCCTCTGTGACTGAGACTGAAATACCATCACAGCGAATGGGGGCATGGTAAGGTACATCAGTATTCTCCCTATCAAAGCGTGTGTAAAACACATTGAGCTCATCAGGGAGTGATGCTTCGCTGACATTCGAGCTGCCTCCTAATTTCGCCGTGTGTCCATAGTCCAAAAATGCATTATTTTAGACTGATGTGATGGATTGCAACCAGATTTAGAACATGTGTGAAGAGTTAGAGCCAGCCAGGAGAACAGTTTTATTTAACTGACATGAACTACAGATGAGATACAAAGGTTCATTCATGTGTTGCTGTGAACTAATCAATTAAGCCATCATTGTTTGTTTCACTGTGTCTGAAGTGCAAAGCAAACATACATATGGGGGCATTTTATTGAAGTGTTCATTTTACCTTAGGTTAGTATAGATTATTATTGTCATGTGTACCAAGGTACAGTGTCAAGCTTTTTTATTGCGTGTTATCCAGTCAACGAAAATACTATACATGATTGCAATCGAGCTATCCACAGTGCACAGATACAGGATAAAGGGAACATCATTTAGTGCAAGATTAAGTTCAATAAAATCCAATTAAAGATAATTCAAAGGTCTCCAATGAGGTATATGGGAGGTCAGGACTGCACCAACTGGTAAGAGGACAGTTCAGTTGCCTGATAACAGCTGGGAAGAAACTGTGCCAGAATTTGGAGGTATGCATTTTCAAACCTCTGTATCTCTTGCCTGGTGGGAGAGGGGAGAAGATGGAGTGACCAGATTGAGACTGGTCCTTGATAATGCTGGCGGCCTTGCCAAGGCAGCGTAAAGTGTAGATGGAGTCCACAGAAAGGAGGTTGGTTGCATGATGGTATGGGCTACATCCACAACTCTCTGCAATGTATTGTGATCTTGAATGGCGCATTTTTGAGGGTAATATACAATTAAATCCATATAAATAAATTGCCTGTTTGTATGCCGGCTTTAAAGAAGTCTTGCTAAATAAATATGTAAGGACATAAGATTTTTTGACCAAGTGTTTAGAAGGTATATCACACAACAGCAGTTTAAATGTACATTTTTTATGATCAATAACATCTATTCTTACATTAGTACTTAACTAATTGAATATTGTCAGACGAAAGGCAGTTCACAATAAATTATTCAGACAATGGTCGAGGGAATACAAAATAAATAGCACAAGAGGAGATGAACTTGAGTACTGCCTACCACTCTGTCACCACATTACAGGAAGGATGTGATTGCATTGGAGATGATACATAAAGATTTGAGATGTTGTTGTTAAGTTTGGGAATTTTTAGCAATGAATTGAAACCAAAAACAGATTAGAACATAGAACAGTACAGCACAGGAACGCAAGATTTGGCCCACAATGTTCATGCCAAACATTAAACTGGTTAAACTGATCTCATCTGCCTGTGCATGATCCGTATCCCTCTATTTCCTGCACTTCCATGTGCTTATCTTAAATCCTCTTAAACACCATTATCACATCTGCCTCCATCACCACCCCTAGCAATGTATTCCAGACCCCCTACCACCCACTGTGTAAAAAACTTGCCCCGCACATCTCCATTAAACTTTCCTTATTATCCTCTCACCTTATCGTTATGCTCTCTAGTGTTGGATATTTCCAACTTGAGAAAAAGGTTCTGACTGTCTACTCTATCAAGTAGAGCAGGACTCTATAGAGCAGGACTATAAAACCCTGGATGCCTGGACGTGAGTCAGTCACTCTGAAAGATCGCGAGGGAGAGTCAACAACTGTGATTCTAAGCTGTGAATCAACTGAACTGTGTACTTGCAATGTACTTGCAATAAATGATTTGTTAGTCCTTAATAACAATGCAATGAATTGTTTGGCAATTTGATGGCCTGCACTCTGCTTGAAATGCTGTGAAATAGTAAGATTAAATGAGAACTTACCAGTTTGAAGTTTGATCTTTATTTTATGAGGGGTTACAATGAGGGATTACATGAAGAAGCCCCGCCAGGCGCATGCGCACCATACTTCAAAGCAGTGGCATGAAAACACAGTAACTATAGTCGAAGTGATATAGTAAGACTCAGAAGAATAGAACTTGTTTACCAATTATGAATAATCCTTTATTTAAACCTTCTATATTGGATAAGGGGTTTAGACACTGGAAAAACTTAGGAATTATAAGGATAGAACACCTTTACAGGAAAGGGAAATTTCTCTCATTTCAAGAGTTAAAAGATATCTATGGATTGCATCCAAATAACTTGTTTAGGTATTTACAAATTAGAGACTATATCAAGTCAAACATGCAACACTATAAAAATAGAGAACCAGGATTACTGGATGAATTGCTTAACAAGCACCCAAATACAGAAAAACTAATAGCATACATATATAATACTCTTTTGGATAGGGAAATCCCAACAACAGAATCATACCGACAAATATGGGAAAATGAAATAGGCCTATCTATATGAAAGATACTTGGGAAGAAAGTTTACAACGTATACACCGTTGCTCGTAAAATGCCAGACATACCTTGATACAATTCAAAGTATTACATAGATTACACTATTCAAAAACAAAATTAAATAGAATTTTTCCTAACATCTCTTCTATTTGCGATAAATGTCAGAATTCAGAAGCTAATTTAACGCATAGTTTTGTAACATGCATAAAACTTAATAGTTATTGGGCTGATATTTTTAGAATCATTTCTGAAGTTCTTAAAATTAAATTGGACCCCGACCCAAAGCTAATAATATTAGGAGTTCCTGATTCAAACCTAATATTAACAATAAATCAAATACATTTTCTTGATTACTGTTTGATAATTGGAAAAAAATTAATATTAAAATTCTGGAAGGGAACATTATCCCCCACAATTAAAATGTGGACAGTGGAAATGTCGGAGACGTTGCATTTGGAGAGAATCAGGTTTGTCCTAATGGACAAATATGAACTTTTTGAACAAATATGATCTCCATTCATTGACTATTTGAAGGGGTAGCTGAGCTCAGCATTGTAACTCAATAAGTACCCCAGTTGTAGGATTAGATGAAAAGATCTATTCTGGGATTTGTATACACGTCTCTATAGATATTGTTATGTTAAATTGTTCCATTCATTGTTAAGATGTATACTTCATTTTTTAAAATTATATAATAATTTTTTTCTTAAAATTTTTTTTTTTTTTTCCTTATATAATCATAATCATTATTATTTAATCACTCTCTATTGATTATAGATCTATTCTTTCACTTCTTTACCTTCCAAAAAAAACCGGAAGCTTACATAAATCATTTCGTAATATTTGTATAATTTTTGAAACAAGTTTAATGTGTATTTGGAAAACTGTTATATTATTGGCAATATGCATTGCTTCTAATAAAAATATCTTAAAAAAAAAAGAAGACTAGAACTACCAGATGATCTTTGCAATTATGAGGGCCAGGAGCGGAGGGCATGTAATCTCTCATCGTAACTCCTCATAAAATAAAGATCAAACTTCAAACTGGTAAGTTCTCGTTTAATCTTACTATTTCATTTCAAAGTCACGTGAGTGACTTCGTGAAGACCCTGCCAGGCACGCATGCGCGACATATCGTCGACCGCATGCGAGCGATGGGCAGTGAGGAGCGTTGCTCCTCTACTGCAGGGACCTGCAGGTAAGAAAAAACTAACCTGCCATCCTTCTTTCATTTCAGGGAATCTGTTCTCAGAGTACTCCAGGCCGCGGGATGCGGGCAGTCAGCGGCGGCACTAACAGACTGGAGTCGGGAAGAGCCCGTTGACCCAGGTGGGTCCGGGTTCACACTTGCCAGCGGAGGACGGCAGAGGTAGCCCGAATCTACACCGCAGCCCGCAGAACACTGCGGGCTGACGGCATTAACAAAGGAGTGGGGGCTAGCCCCAACTCAACTCTACTCCACAGCCTGCAGTATCCCTGTCTGTATTAACAGATAATGGGGATTGCATGCAATGGCTGTGGGCTGACGGCTTTACTTACGCCGTTGCCCCGACTTTATTTTTACACCTGGCAGGTTGGGCAGCTCGTTGACCCGGTACGGTCCGGGCTCACACTCGCCGTTCGCGCAGCGACGGCAGAGCGGCAGCCAGAATCTACACCGCAGCCCGCAGGGGCACCACGGCTGACGGCAACGCTACCCGGAAGTCAGACAAGCCCATCGACCAGGAGGGTCCGGGCTCGGAGACTGCCATTCGTGGGCAGCGAAGGCAGAGCAGGAGCTCTGACTCGACGCCACAGGCCGCAGGAATACCGTGGACTAACGGCTATGCTACCCTTTAGAGGTAGCAGACAGAGCCAGGGCCCCGACTCGCACATAGGTGGGAGCCTTGCCGTTAGCGGCAGTCTATGTCCCGCATGAGACTCTGGCCACCATTGGAGCTAGGGGGAGAGAGTGCGCTCCTCCACCGGAAGCTCATAAAGACCCTCAGGTAAGATACTAACCTTGAGTTGTTAGCTTCTGTACTAGACTTTGCTTACAGAAACAATGGATGGCCCGATTCGGGTGATACAACAGGCATTTGAAAGGGAAATTAAACAATTAGACATAGAGAATGCGGCTACACCAACCATGATAAAACACAATAAAATTGAAGCATTGAAATATAAATTAAATAAAATGTATTCAGACCAAGTTGTAAAATTTTATCAATATACTAAACAATTACATTTTGAATTTGGAGATAAACCTCAAAAATTATTGGCTCGAAACTGGACGGGGAAAAAACAATTCATAGGATTAAATCAGACAAAGGAGAACAATTAGTACAACCTAAGGATATTAATGAGAGATTTCTGCAATATTATTAAAATCTTTATTCTGCTAAAACGATAGATCACCGGACAGGAATAGAAACATTTTTACAAAAATGCAATCTAAAAGGGTTAGATTTGAAAGATAGAGAATTATTAGACGCTGAAATAACAGTAAAAGAAATTGAAGAGTCTATCAGATCTCTGAAAAATGGTAAATCCCCGGGACCAGATGGCATTGGCTCGGAATTCTATAAAACATTCTATGATCTGATTGTTCCGCATTTAAAGACACTACGAACATATCTATACCCAACAGAAATTACCAGAAACGCTAAATTAATCCATTATAACACTTATACCAAAAATAGATAAGGATCTGGATGATCCAGGATCATATAGAGCTATAGCTCTTCTAAATACTGATCAGAAAATATTAACTAAAATCCTAGCACAAAGATTAAGTACAGTGATTAATAAATTAATAAACCCGGATCAAACAGGATTTATACCAAAACGGTATTCTTCATATAACCTGAGATGATTATTCAATATTATATACTCAAAAAGAAATATTAACAAAGACCTAGCAATTATTTCGTTAGATGCTGAGAAAGCTTTTGACTAGGTGGAATGGCCCTATTTATTTTCGGTTATGAAAATTTTTCAACTGGGCGAGAAGTTTAGTACATGGATAAAACTTTTATATACTAATCCAACAGCTAGAATATCAACAAATCAAATGTTATCAACTAAATTTAACTTAACTAGAGGCTGTAGACAAGGATGTCCGTTATCCTCGCTATTATTTGCACTTGTAATAGAACCATTAGCAGAAAGCATGAGGTCCCATCCTGAAATATATGGGTATAAAACCAAAGATACTGAAAATAAAAACTCCTTATACGCAGATGACGTATTAATTTACATTACTAAACCTGAAGTTAGTATCCCTAACTTATTAAATTTAATGACTCAATATGGCTCGTTTTCAGGATACGGAATTAATTGGAATAAAAGTGAAATCATGCCAATAATGAAAAGTAACCCACATATATTACGACAATTCCCTTTTAAAATAGTAAATGAAAAACTCAAATCTTGGAATTTATGTAACAAAGAGATATACTTCTTTATTTAAATCTAATTTTCCGCCGTTACTGAATAAATTACATAAGAATATTTTGTATTGGAAAACATTACCTATTTCAATGTTGGGTAGAATTAATGCGATAAAAATGATTTTTCTCCCGCAATTATTGTACCACTTTCAATTAATCCCGATATATCTCCCAAAAACTTTTTTTTAAAAGGTTGACTCTATAGTCACCAATTTTATCTGGGATTATAAGAACCACAGAATAAATAAGAAACACTTATGTAAATCAAAAATAAATGGAGGTTTAGCATTACCGAATTTTATGTTTTATTTCTGGGCAGTTAATATTAAAAATATGAATTTTTGGTTGGAAGAACTGGACAAACAACCAGATTGGTTATAAATGGAAAAGGAAGATTGTTTACCTTTTGAAATTGGGTCGATTCTATTTGCTATTACTAAATTAAGCAAAAAAACCTATAAAGAAAACCCTATAATAGACAGTGGAATACGCATTTGGAAACAAATAAAGTAGACATTAAAATTGGATTATTTACCACTATCTCTTCCCATTGTAAACAATGCTACATTTAAACCCTCATTGATGGATAAAGGTTTTTTACAATGGAAAAATCATGGAATTTCAAAGATGGGTGATCTCTATAGGAAAAATTCATTTCTCTCATTTCAGGAATTACAACAAATTTATGGGCTTCATTCAAAAAATTACTTTAGATATCTACAAATTAGAGACTATGCTAAGTCAAATACACAGGACTATAGAATTAGAAAGACATAAATTTTTGATGAATGTTTGAATAAACATCCGAACACAGAAAAATTGATATCTTATATTTATAATATTTTATTAGATGATGATGCGCCCAAGACGGAAATATATAGGCAATCATGGGAAAACGAATTAGGTCAAACAATAAGGCCAGAAATTTGGGATGAAAGCTTACAACATATACATCACTGTTCGTTAAATGCTAGACATTCTTTAATACAATTTAAAGTATTACGTAGATTGCACTATTCAAAAACCAAATTAAATAGAATCTTCCCATGCGTTTCCCCTATTTGTGATAAATGTCAAAATTTAGAGGCTAATCTAACGCACACATTTGTAAGCTGTATAAAAATTAATAATTTTTGGACGGAAATATTTAAGATAATTTCGGAAGTCGTCAATACCAAATTGGTCCCTGATTCAAAATTAATAATATTAGGAATAATAGAACAAAATCAATTATTTACAACGAATCAAAGAACCTTTATCGATTATAGTTTAATCATTGGGGAAAAAATTAATATTAAAATTTTGGAAAGGCCCTATAACCCCCACAATTAAAATGTGGACTACGGAAATGTTGGAGACCCTATATTTGGAAAGATTAAGATTTGTCTTAATGGACAACCAAGAACTATTTACAATAATATGGTCCCCATTTATTGAATATTTGAAGGGGCAAACTGGTTCGGCACGAGAACCCGACTGAAACCTGAATCAAAGAATAGATGAAGAATTACATTTTATAAGAGGCAGATATATCTCCAACGATGCATAATCTATTTAACACTCCATTCTTCTTCAACTTTTTTTCTTTTTTTTTGTTTTCTCTCTCTCTATTACTTTCTATCTTTATAAAAATTGGAGAAAAAAAATTATAAAATAATAAATAAATAAAAAGAAACAATGGATGGGAGACCAGAATGAAGGCATCGAAGTATGCCTCCCAGGGCCATGGAACTTCGGATGGGAGTCAGCGCCCACTATTCCTGGAGCTGCAGGCAGCGCCCACTCTGTGGGCCGGGATAAGAACGCGGAAACCGGGGAGACCTGCGCAGCCAGGACACGATTCTCCACCACGGCTGGCCATGGTGAAGTTTTAGGAGCACCGCGCAGGAGCATGATAGGCAAGATCCTGACTCCCTACCACTGTCACCTACGCATAGGGACAGTGGAGCAAAGGTGCGTAAATGTGTTATCCGCTCGGCAGCACGTTCTCTCTCCCCAATTATGCAGGTCACCAGAGGGAGGACCAGGGGAAGAATCGCACAACAGTCGGTGAGCCCCGCTGTAGGAGCCGGGGTCGACTTTCCACTGGAGCAGGCAGCCAGATCGCGGACCGGTGAAGGATTGAGGCCTGGGTCTGCAAGCCCCGCATGTGCGGCCGGCACAGACTCACCACCAGGGGAGCCTGCCAGATCGCGGGCGGGTGGAGTCTCATCTCGGTCACCGCACCCCCCTTTAGCAGCAGGACGTGACCAAATGTCCCCTTTGTCCCAAAGGAGGACACAGACTCACCACCGGGTGAGCCTGCCAGATTGCGGGCTGGTGTAGTCTCATCTCGGTCACAGCACCCCCTTTAATCGGCAGGACGTGACTGAATGTTGCCTTTGTCCCTAAGGAGGACAGGCGGCAAGCCCGCGCGGACGTCTGGGTACCACGCTTCGGCGGCCGGGACCCACTCATCACCGCTCATGTCTTATCAGACTAGCAGGCCGCCTCCGTCGGAAGACGACGGACTAGCGGCAGGTCCGCGCGGGAGTCGCTTTGCCACGCAGATGCGGCAGGCAGCGACATCCTGTCTAGGCACCCTTGTTATCACCTTGACGAGGTGCGAGGCGATGACAGAAGCCTCAGAGATTCTCCAGAACCTGAGGAAGTCGACTTGTCGTCCGCAGATGCGGCGGCGGTCGCATGGCTCGGATGGAGC
This sequence comes from Raja brachyura, assembly GCA_963514005.1. Next base: position 32,608,614 of record OY740791.1, on the reverse strand, counting down.
GCATGATGGAGCGTATCCTAGAGCACAATCTCTGCAGCTGGACCAGATGTCCTCCAGTCTTGGAGACATGCGGCTGGGCCACCCAGCATGTCCCCGTCATTGGTGGGGAATGCTACGAATCAGCAGCTGGCTGACACGTAAGTAGGGTGGAGCAGGAACCTGTAGTACCTAAGAGAACCCAGGAGGAACTGCTGAACGTGGTCTCCAAGTTTGCCCAGCGAAGCACAGGTCAGCCTGTTGCAGCCCAAATTAGGGGCTAGCAGACCACCTCACTACACACCAGCTGCAGGAACAGGTCCTTACCAAGGCGGTCAACAAATACAAGGCCCAAACAACTGCACATCGTTGTATGTACCGACAGTCAACACGCCCATAAACGGCAACAACAGTCTCGGGATAGGGCACAGGAGCTGAAATTACAAAGATCCTGAAATTGCTGACGTCGGGGATTACTGCCTTTGCCAGGTCAGTTGACGGTACGTAAATGACAGCAGAGCAGGAGGATGCTCTTGCGATATTAGTCATGAAGTTAACGCTTCCCGGAATATCACCATGTAACCGACTCCTCAACCCCATATTTGCGGGGTTGTACAAGGCATCTGCGACACCTCCACCGAGACAATTGTTCGGTGAGGACCTGCCCATACAGGTCAAGGACCTGAATTAGGAGACGGAGGCAGTCGGGTTGATAACCCACCTCCCTCCAGCAGGCCGGCAGTGCGCAGGCAAACATCATATGCAAGACCTCGGGGGCCACCTGAAAGACCAGTAAGGACCTACACGTCAGCAGCACCTCAACACAATCCAACGGAACACCAGGAACCAGAACGTCAGGCCCGCCGGTAACCATGGAGGTAAGGGGTCTGGTGCTCTAGAGAGTGCTGCATGTATAACCTCACAAGTAGGAGAGCGGTTATATACATTCTGGGATGCATGGGAGCTGATTGTCGCTATCCCAGGGAACTAAGCTATAGACATTAGAGGCACGTAACAGCCTTGCTTGCGCTGGGAACTGCCCATTAGACATGCTGCTAAGGTAATTGGTACTTGTAGCTACATTCTAGCTACATAATTGGGCCATTACACTAATCAAAGCTTGCAAAGAGCAAAATCTTGGCATTAATAGCGAATGCTGGACATTTTTACGGGCCTATGCAGCCGCCAATCAAGGCATAAATTGAGCTACAATGGTGGATTAGCAATGTTTGTGATTGTTAAATCCCATCATTACATAAAACCCATTAGCCGTGTTACAAACTGGCGCAAGCACCAATGGCTGGGACCGTTCAGATATGCTGGGAGCATGTCACGGGCTGCAGGCTTAATGCACTAATCTGCAGCATACGTATGTCCATCTTCATATAATGCCACTGAGGTGGCATATTCAAACCTTATGGGTGGTATCAAGTCAATATTTTGTGATGAATTGGAAAAATTCATTTATCTCTGGTGCATTGAAAGAAATATTTGGATATCAGCTATGTACCTTCTGGTTCAGCTCAATACAGTGACAGACACCAGGTCACAAGAATCTAATAACGACACCAAGTGGATGTTGAACCTCCAAATATTTGCTAAAATTATAGCCTAATATGGAGCACCAGATATCGACCTCCTTGCGTCCAGGTTGAACCATTAAACACATATATGTGTCTCTTGAGAACCAGATCCTGGGGCAGTGGCGATGGACGAGTTCTCGCTACATCGGGGGAAATGGATTTCTATACTTTCCCCATTCTGCCTCATCAGTCAGGTGTTGCAGAAAACGTACCCAGATTCTGGAACATAAAGGACCATGGATGTCATACAGATCGTGCAGATAAAGTCCACTAGGAAGCAATGCATCACCTACGTAAGGATATGGGAGGTTTCTGTAGTCGGACCTAGACCACCTACATATCTGCTACGATCTCCAATGTGCTGGCATCCTCACGGGTCTTCTTTATGATGAGTCCCTCAGTTACAGTGCCATATACAGTGTCAGGAGTGCACTGTCATCCTATCTCAACATTGGAGTAGGATCTCACCAGCTGGTATCCAAACTATGAGGGAAATGTTCTATCCAGCCCTCCCCGACCACGATATTATAATACCTGAGAGATAAGAGTGGTGTTGACCCTACTCAGGAGCTGGTCGCCTATGTCGGATTTACCACTGGACTTACTCACCTTTAAAGTGGTGATGGCAATGGCACTGAACACAGCACAATGGGTCCAGACTCTACAGGAATTAAACCTGGATAGAATGATTGACCCATAATAAAGTAACTTCTTTATGAAAGAGTTGCTTAAACTACACAGACCTGCGACTACAGGTCTGGAAATGGCCATCAGGAATATGGAGGCGGATCTGTTGTCAGCCATGGAAACCCACGTCACAGGGTGACGGTGCAGACTATCTCCAGATGGCTCAAGGTGGTATTCGGTGCAGCAGGTAAGACACTAAACATTTTAAAATGTCATTCTACCAAGGCTGCATTCACATCAGCAGGGGGGACCATGGAAGTGTTCATGGATCATGTCCTCGCAATAGCGGCCTGGGCCAGTGTAACTACATTTCAGCAGTTTCAGAACTAACCTGTGGCCATTCCCGCAACGTTTGCGGAGTCAGTTTTAAGTGCTGTCCCTAAACGTTTGTCCCCGAGTTCAGGGGTTTATTGTTGTATTAACAATAATGTTATTATTTTTCAGCTTGTTCAAGTCTGAAATACGTTAACATACTTCCTCCATCAGTATTAAGGCAGTGTGTGGGCATGGACGTGATCCAGGGCATGTAATCACAGACCTTTGAAATCTTCACGAAGTGACTCACGTGACTCCGAAATGAAATAGTAAGATTAAACGAGAACTTACCAGTTTGAAGTTTGATCTTTATTTTATGAGGAGTTGCGATGAGGGATTCCGTGCCCTCCGCTCCCAAACCTCTACTATAAGGTCAGCTGGTAATTAGAGTCTCTTCAATCTTACTATATTAGTTCATTTCTGGGTAGTTCTGTGATTCCACACCGCTGCTTTGAAGAATGTCGCGCATGCGTGCCTGGCGGGGTCTTCACAAAATCCCTCATCGCAACTCCTCATAAAATAAAGATCAAACTTTAAGATCTCGTTTAATCTTACTATTTTACTTCAGAGTCACGTGAGTGATTACGTGATGATTTCAAAGCTCTGTGATTTCATGCTGTAGATCCATTCCATACGACACACTGCTTCAGTTGACACAGTAGTGAACAAATAATGTATTGAACATTGCTCAAATTATTCAATAAACATTTTTTAATAATAATAAACAAAAACAGTAATAACCACTCTATCCCAGGGGGAAATTACAAATGAAATTTAGAAAAGAAATCAAACGGAACCCAAAACAGCATTCCCAAAACCTTGCACTGTCAGGTCAGGTTTGCCATAAAACTTGGAGAAGATCGCCTCCCTAGACCATCCTGCGGTCCTGAGGATTTGATCTAGAGGCACGTCCTGTGCCTTCACTGCGGATGTTGATGTTGCGCTGGTGGAGTGAGATTTAAACACATGAGTCTACTCCAGCACAATCCAAAACCTGTTTTAACCATCTAGAAATAGTTTGTACTGACACCTTTTTATGAGTTTTTTTGTGGCTGATGAGCATTGCTGTCTCAGAGCCTCTGAGACTCTTAGTTACCTCGATATATTGACTCAGGTGCTTAACTACGCATAGCGTTTGGTCAACGGAGTATGCTTTAAAGCTTACTTTGGTTCCGGCCATTCCTGGCCTGCTTTGTTTGATTAAATCATATACATAAAAAGTCATGTTATCTACAGAAGAATACATGCTATCCAGCCGTAGCTTTTGCAATGTTTGAACTCATTGCACTGATACTAGCACCATGAGCATAACCACTTTAAGTGTTATCTTCTGAAAAGATAGTGACGTGATTGGAGCCCATTGCCAAAGCAGTGTGAGAACTATACTGACATCCCAGATTTCTGTATATCTAGGCTTTTAGGAAGGTTCTTGTTAAAGATTCCTCTCATGAATCGAGACACTAATGGATGAGACCCGATAGATTGTTGTTCTGAAAACTGTCCTAAATAGGAGGACAAAGCACTCCGAGCACTATTAACGGCACTATAGCTCGTGTTCATCAAAATGCAATGTAGCAAGGAACTCCAATACATCCAGTATGCTTGCAGTATCAGATATATCTGACTGCAAGCAAAACATCTCCCATTTCTTAATATGAGACACATATTGTTTTTTAGTGCTATCTCTCCAAGCTGCAGTAATCACATCCATGGTCTTACTCGACAGTCCAAGCCCTTGGAACGGTCTGGTCAGAACCTGCAGATTAACAGATTAATACGATGATGTAACGGATGACTTTCTCCTGTTACCGGATGAACCAACAAATTACTGCACTTGGGGATAGTCATGAAAGGCTGAGTCATCATTCTGAGCACCAATGGGAACCATTGCTGTGTAGGCCAGTCAGGAACCACCAAAACGACTGAGGCGGAGTCCTGCTCTATTTTAGTGAGGCATTGCCTGATGAGGCAGAATGGGGGGAAAGCGTAAAAGAACGTACGTCCCCAATGTAACGAGAATGCATTCACCGCTACTGCTCCTGGATCTGGTTCCCACGAAACATAATTAGGCAACTGGTGATTTAGCCTGGATGCAAACAGATCTATATCTGGCAAATCATAGCGGCTGACAATCATTTTAAAAACATCAGGATTTAGCATCCATTCTATGTTGTCATTAAATTTCCGTGACCTGGTGTCCGCCACCACGTTATCTCTACCTGGTAGGTAGATAGCTGTGACCCAGATATTTCTGGAAATGCACCAGTCCCAAATGAGGTTAGCCAGATTATCACGTGATACTGACCTTATTCCTCCCATGTGATTGACATAAGCAACAGCCGTGGTATTATCAATCTGGAGCTGAACATGTAAATCATTCATTGCTGAACAATATGCTTTTAATCCATAGAATGCACCCAGCAATTCTAAGTAATTCATACCATGCCTTTGCAGGATTAATTCCTCTTGCACACTCCATCTACCACCACAGCTCAACTCGCTGTCCGTGGCTCCCCATCCCAAAGCACTGACATTTGTTTGCAAAACCATTGAAGGTTGTTGAGTCAAAATGTTTTTGGTACTTTGTGCAATATTGATTATCCATCATTGCAATTTGGCGATGGCTTTGGCTGGCAACTGCATTGGTCTGTCGAAATGACCTGCATGTTCTTTAAGCGCTTGTTCTCTAACTCATTGCAAACTTTGATAGTGCAGAGGTCCAAACTGCACTGCAGGGAAAGCTGCCATTAATTTACCAATAACTCTGGCGACTTGCCGGATGGAGGGTTGTTTCTCTTCTACGAGACTGTTACAGATCGTCATGATTTCAACAGCCTTGGCTGTAGGCAGAGTCACGGACATATCAACTGAATCAATGACAAACCCCAAATAGTTAATTTTTTGGGATGGTACTAGCTTGGATTTTGTTGGATGGATGAGAAAACCTAACCTCTCAAACAGGTGTTTGGTTGCTGATACCGACTCCTCAGCTGCTTCCTGAGTGTTGCTCATAATTAAAATATATTCTAAATAAGCCATCACAATGTGATTCTGCACACGAAGTAGCGCCAGAACTGTTTTTAATAATTTTGTGAACAACCTAGGAGCTGAGGTTCACCCATTGGGCAATGCTTTAAATTGCCACAGTTGTCCCATCCAACTAAATTTCAAGTATCCATGGTACTGATGATGAATTGGTACTGAATAATATGCATCTTTCAGATCTATAGTTGCCATATAACAACCTTTTGATAACAGCTGTTTAGCAGTACTGAAAGTGGCCATTTTAAAATGCCTATACTGGACATAGGAATTTAACTGGGTTAGGTCTAGAATGACTCGACACCCACCATCTTTTTTCTGTCTGGGGAATATATTGGACACAATGTGTTGAGGATGATATACCGTCTTCTCAATTATCCCTTTTTGGAATAAAACTCCGATTTCATCATTCACCTGCAGAGTTTCTAGTCCAGAAAAAAAGCAATACCCGGCCAGGCATATTTTGTGCAGGTGGATGTATTCCTGACACAAACTCAAGTCGAAACCCTGAGACACTGTCCAGTATAAACAGATCAGATGTTATGCAGCACCATTCATCATAGAACAATTGCAACCTACCCCCAACCGGAGGTTGTTCCCCAGTGGATTTATCCTGGACTGAATCAGTTACCCGTACCTCCATAGTCGACCTTGAACTTCTCACTCTTCTGGCCATGTTGGGGTTGTAGTTGGAGTACGCAGGTGGATATGGACGGCATCCAACTGGTAACACTCTACTTGGGCCTGCTCCAGCATCTGACGCCCGTCTGGTTGAGAAAGACCTGCGAGGTGGTATCCTGGCCGAGGGTATGTCGGTCTTCATGAGGCCAATAGTTTTGGACCTGTTTCAGCAGGTCTTCGCCGAATAAGAAATTTGGTGCCTGCATATTAGAGGACCTACAAAGAGCTGCGAAGCGTGGGTTTAACGTCGGTTTGATGGCAATTTTCCGGATACAGTTGATCTCGAAATGGGCATTGGACAGCAGGGCCAACATATCCTGCTGTGTTCCCAACATTGGTGCCCTTGGACCATTTTCCCAAAAGCTGTGATACCTGCCCCCACTAATTTGACTCTCCAGGACTCTCCAGGACTCTCTGGAAACGGAGTTCCTGCCCCCTCATCGCTGCGCTCATTTATGCCCAGATAGCCGAGTTCACGGTGGGCACCTTGAGTGACGCACAGTTAACAGGTGTCTGGTAACGCGTTGTCGTCTGTCCCATGATGGAATCCTGGAGCTGGTGAGAGGCCATGTAGTTTATATTGGAAGCCAGATTTTCCTCCATAGCTTCACCAGTACCCTCCAGAATGGCAAAATTTATAGCCACATCCGGGACACCTGGAGCATGGCTCAGCTGCCTTGGTGTATGCACAGAAGCAGTGACACCAACTTCAGGGTCAGACTCCTCCTGCCCTGGCTCTCCCGAGTCTTACTCTCGGGAGGTATCTACCAACCTTAAGCAAGGTGCTGGTGAGGGTGATTCCCATTGGAACTCATAGGCATCCAAGTCCTTGCCATATGGGCCTTTGCCTGAGGCTGTTTGGGGAATCCTGGGGGTATGCGACCCCGATTGGAATACTTCATGGCTCATCATAGTTTGAAGCATTTGTTCTATTTTGTCTAGATGATCCCAGCCCTTCTTGTTGGAAGGAAGGGAGTCTTCTTCGTCAGACTCGTCATAATAAACGGGCCTGACTGATTTTCGTTTAGCCTTTTTCCCTGCTGGAGTGGCCACAGCGCCCTGAGGCACTGGAGTTAATGGAGGCAGTTGAGCTGCCGGCGGTTCTGCAGTCGGCGTCAGAACCGCCGTTACCGCAGCCGGTATCTCCCTTCCCGATCTGCGAGTACTAACCATGGTCCCGCGAGTAAAGCTCTTACTACGGATGGCAGACTTTTTAACAACTTTCTCCATCTTGAAAATACTCCCGCTGGCTCCTGAACCAGTCTCACGGAGTTTAAATACCCGCAGAAAGTTTTAAAATCACTTACCTGCCGGTTTACTACTTACCGCTGGTGGAGCTGCGCTCCCCAGCCCGTCGGTGCACCATGCCTCGGACATAATGACGCACATGTGCCTGCCAAGGCTTCTTCATGGAGTCACTCACGTGACTTTGAAGTAAAATTGAGTTTGGTGGCCTGCACTCTGCCTGAAATGCTGTGAAATTGAGTTTGGTGGCCTGCACTCTGCCTGAAATGCTGTAAAATTGAGTTTGGTGGCATGCACTCTGCCTGAAATGCTGTGAAATTGAGTTTGGTGGACCACACTCTGCCTGAAATGCTGTGAATTTGAGTTTGGTGGCCTGCACGCTGTCTGAAATACTGTGAAATCGAGTTTGGTGGCCTGCATCTGCCTGAAAGGCTGTGAAATTGAGTTTGGTGGCCCGCACTCTACCCGAAATGCTGTGAAATTGAGTTTGGTGGCCTGCACTCTGCCTGAATTGCTGTGAAATTGAGTTTGGTGAACTACACTGTGTCTGCAATGCTGTGAAATTGAGTTTGGTGGCCTGCACTCTACCTGAAATGCTGTGAAATTGAGTTTGGTGGCCTGCACTCTGCCTGAAATGCAATTTCAAGCTGTAGCCATGAGTGAACTGCCAGCCCACCAGCCCTGAGTGACTGATCTACGAGCCCACCAGGCCTGAGTGACTGAGTTGCCAGTCCAAGAATCCATTTGGCCCACAATGTCCATACAAGCCCTCTGGAAACCAGTCCCTACAGTCCACAACACCCATACTAGTGCTCCAGAAAGCCCCCCCCCCCCCCCCCCCCCACTGGCCACCAATATTGGAATTGGTGGAGAGGTGGAATATTGCGTTGGGGGACCAGCCCTCCTGTGTGACCCAACGGTTCCCACTTGGTCTGGTTCCAGATAAAACGATCAGTTATCCAACCTCTCCTTGTAGCTGAAATCCTCAAATCCAGGCAGCACAAACCTCCTCTGCATCCTCTCCAAGGTCTGCACACCCTTACTATAATGGGGTGATCAGATCTGCACGCAATACTCCAGTTGTGCCCTAACCCAAGTCTTGTCGAGCAGCATCACATATTCAATAGATAATGCATCCAATCCAAATGTCTTTAAATTGCAATCTAGCTCAGTTCATATGCCTCCTCTGCATTTCCAACTTATATTGAACGCACTATACACAAGGATAAACACTACAACTGCTGACAATTGGACTGAAACTGATATTTTTCAAATTTACATATTTCTTTAAATGTCATCTTTCAATGAAATTGAAAGCCAAGGGAGACAGACAATTGGTTGCTAATTCATTATTTCCCATATTTATATTAGTCCAGAATCTGTGATCATTGCTGAAGCATCTGTTAACTTTGCAGCTGACATAGAAAAAGATGTACGTGTCTTTGACAAGGTAGTTTCCAATTAAGGCAAAGAACACTAAGTGATTTAAGCCTTATTTAACAAACTATAAGATTTGAAGGGTATTTTGTAGCAGAACTGGTGGCTGTCAATTTCATGAAGTTACTACTGTGACCAGAGTTGTTTTGTCACCATCACTATCATAAAACCAGAGCCTTAATTACAAAAATTACTCATAGAGGATCAAAAATATGTCAAGTGGTATTTCTGTCACCCTTCACAGAGAAATCTAAACAGGGGAAATAAATCACATCTGCTTGTCAGTCACTATAAATATAGACCAATAGAGCATAGGGACAGGCCCTTCAGCCCATAGTGCCAAACATAATGCAAATTCTTATCTGCCTGCACATAATCTATATCTCTCTATTCCTGGCGTATATATGTGCCTATCTAAACGTCTCTTAAATGCCACTATCGTATCTGCCACCACCACTACCCCCGACAGCACATTTTGGGTACTCACCATTCTCGTGTAAAAAAAGCTGCACCGCACATCTTCATTAAAATTTGTTCCTCTCACCATATAGATATCCAGCTTAATATTTGATATTTCCACCCTGGGAAAAAGGTTTGGACAATGCCTCTTATAGTATTATATATTTCTATCAGGTCTCCCCTCAACCTCCAACGTTCCAGAGAAAACAATCCAAGTCTATCCAACCTCTCCCTACATCTACTATCCCCTAATCCAGACATCATTCTGGTAGACCCCTTCTGCACCCCTTGCAATGCCCCTACATCCCTTCTGTAATGAGCTGACCAGAACAGAATGCAATATTCCAAATGCCACCTAACCAAAGTCCTATCAAGATTTCCTGACTTGTATACTCAATGCCCTAACCAATAAGGCTGGCATACCATATGCCTTCCTTACCACTCTATATACTTGTGTCACCATATTCAGGGAGTTATGGACTTGGATCCCAAGATCGCTCTGCACATCAATGTAGTTAAGGGGTTTTCCATAAATTGTATATTATTCCAGTATTTTTATGTATTTATTTGCAAATGGAAAATCTATCTATAGTACTGGAGAGATTAAGCAAAAGATTATATTTTGCACATCTAATTTCTGCTGAGTCAATTAACAAATACTAGAGAGGGTTTAGTACATGATATTATCGAAAATTCTTTACTATTTTCATCAAAATCTTTACCTCCTTCCAAAAAAAGACAATTTGCAAAAGGAAAAATTTTAAATTGGAGAAAGGTTTCAATGATTTCTTCAGGCTTCATTATTGTTTCAGCCTTGGGTCTGTAGATAAACTCTTCAGAAAATACATGTCATTTAATGACAGTTTTGATGTTACATCATTCACGATATGGCATGTGCTGATGTTTAAACAAAGTGTATTTTAAGTTCATAAACGCTGCGAGCAATTTGATTCAAATGCTTTGCTCTCCTAGGATGATAGATCAAAAATGTAGATTCCTGTAACATTGGGTTTCAAAGAGTAACAACAAAGGCTTATGTTTGTTCTGATTAGTAAAATGTAAATTTTTATGTGCTGTAACACTACCCTGCCCCTTAGATGCCGCTCTGATCCCTATCACTGGCTGTTGGGCCAGAAGAGGCCAATTCTCAGCATCACTAGTAATAGTTGAATCCAATTAGCTGCTATTGCTTGGACACTTGAATTTTGTCAGCTGACTCCCTATAGAATCCTACCATTCTAGCCAGAGGAGAGAGGATGATAGAAGAAGCAGGAGAGGAAGAGGGAGGAAGCCGGAGAAAGAGTTTGCAGAAAGAGGGAGAAAGAAAGTAGTATGCCTCCCTGCTAGCTGCATTCCTCTGTTGCAGGTTTGAGGAAGACTGAGCCACAGGGACAGTCCTGAGACCTTACAACGCCAGTGACCCCGGTTCGATCCAGACTAAAGTTGCTGTCTGTACGGCGTTTGAATGTCCTCCCCTTGGGTTTTTCCCATGGTGCTGCGGTTTCCTCCCACACTCCAAAGACATAGGTTAATTGGCTTTGGTAAAAATTGTAAATTGTCCCTAGTGTGTAGGACAGTGCTAATGTATGGGGATTGCATGTCGTTGTGGACTCGATAGAGCAAATGTCCTGTTTCCACTTTGTGTCACTAAACTAAATTCTGCCACACGATCAAGATTTAGCCAGTACATTAATGACATTCTGATCCTAAAAGAAAGAGATTGAATGGGTTTGAGCCCACTCCAGCTCCTGAACACATAACTTATTAACATTGTACTAAGCCATTGTTTGTCTCATTAGTTGTGCTGTCCTTCTTTATTCTAAAATACTGAGTGTCAGTTTGTTCATTAAAAAAAATCCCACTTTTAAAATGGAATTCCCACAGCAAACTGACTTTTCTTAAAAGACAAAAGCAGTAATTAGTCACTCATTTTGCACCTTGTTGGTAAGACTTTGCTGTGTGACAAGTGACTGTTGTATTTGCCTAGGCAACCGCTACTTTAAAATAGTCAATTATGATTAAAGTGCTTTGAATTGTTTTTGAGGGATATGCCTAAAAATTTCATGTGGAATTGTTTTTTTTAAAAGGTATTGAAGATGACTCAAGCTTTTATGGCATTTAATAGGCATAATTTAATTTTTGAAAGCATCTACATTTTGAGTGGAAACCTATGTTATTACTCTTAAATGATTTTTAGGATATTATCTAAGAGACAGCCATTTTCATCAGTTGATAGATAGTCACCTTTTGTGTTTTCTTAAGATGTAGCATTTTTTAGAGTTGCATTAATTCATGTAAAGAAAATGATTTTGTTTGTCATATTAAGACAAATTTTCTTTTGTGTAGTAGCTCCGTTAAATATAATATGCTTTGAATCTTCTATGGAATATGGCATTGGGGATGGCGCTGGGTTTGGCATTGACCATACTGACACTCCCAGTACTGTGAACTCACATGATATATTTTGTTTACAGTGGTACTGTGAACTCACATGATATATTTTGTTTACAGTTGTTTACCAATGACATAGGTAAAAAAAGGGAAGAGGTCCTGAAGGGAGGATTTAAGGACTTGGGAGGAGAGTTGAGGAAAAGGACCAAAAAGGTAACAATCTCAGGATTACTGCCTGTGCCACGTGACAGTGAGCGTAGAAATGGAGCAAGGTGGAGGATAAATGCTTGGCTGAAAGACTGGTGCAGAGGGCAGGGATTCAAGTTTCTGGATCATTGGGACTTCTTTTGGGGTAGGTGGGACCTGTACAGAAAGGATGGGTTGCACTTGAACCCGAGGGGGACCAATATCCTGGCGGGGAAATTTGCAAAGGCCACTGGGGAGACTTTAAACTAGAATGGTTGGGCGAGGGATGCAAATAGCAAAAGCTAGCAGACAGAATGGGAGTGAGGAAGCAGAAAAGGGAAGCACTCGGACACAAGAGGAGAAAGAAAAAAAAGGAAATAAACAGAGAATAAGAGATGGGGGGTTTCTTAAATGTGCATATTTTAATGCTAGGAGCATTGTAAGAAAGGTGGATGAGCTTAGAGTCTGGATAGACACCTGGAAGTATGATGTTGTGGCGATCAGTGAAACATGGTTGCAGGAGGGCTGTGATTGGAAACTAAATATTCCAGGATTTCGTTGCTTCAGGTGTGATAGAATTGGAGGGGCAAGAGGTGGAGGTGTTGCATTGCTAGTCAGGGAAGATATTACAGCAGTGCTTTGGCAGGATAGATTGGAGGGCTCATCTAGGGAGGCTATTTGGGTGGAACTTAGAAGTGGGAAAGGTGTAGCAACACTTATATGGGGTATATTATAGACTGCCAAATGGGGAACGAGAATTGGAAGAGCAAATATGTAAAGAGATAGCAGATATTAGTAGTAAGCACAAGGTAGTGATTGTGGGAGATTTCAACTTTCCACACATAGACTGGGAAACACATTCTGTAAATGGGCTGGATGGTTTGGAGTTTGTAAAGTGTGTGCAGGATAGTTTTTTGCAGCAATACATAGAGGTGCCTACTAGAGGAGGGGCAGTGCTGGACCTCCTGTTAGGAAATGAGACGGGACAGGTGGCGGAGGTATGCGTAGGGGAGCACTTCGGGTCCAGTGATCACAATACCATTAGTTTCAATATAATTATGGAGAAGGACAGAACTGGGCCTAGGGTTGAGATTTTTGATTGGAGAAAGGCTAACTTTAACGAGATGCGAGATGATTTAAAAGGAGTGAACTGGGACATTTTGTTTTATGGGAAAGATGTAGAGGAGAAATGGAGGACATTTAAAGGGGAAATATTAAGAGTACAAAATCTTTATGTTCCTGTTCGGTTGAAAGGAACCAATAAAAATTGGAAAGAGCCCTGGTTTTCAAGGGAAATTGGACATCTTGTTCGGAAAAAGAGGGAGATCTACAATAATTATAAGCAGCATGAAGTAAATGAGGTGCTTGAGGAGTATAAGGAATGTAAAAAGAATCTTAAGAAAGAAATTAGAAAAGCTAAAAGAAGATATGAGGTTGCTTTGGCAAGTAAGGTGAAAGTAAATCCAAAGGGTTTCTACAGCTATGTTAATAGCAAAAGGATAACAAGGGATAAAATTGGTCCATTGGAGAGACCGAGTGGACAGCTATCTGCAGAGCCAAAAGAGATGGGGGAGATATTGAACAATTTATTTTCTTCGGTATTCACCAAGGAGAAGGATATTGAATTATGTGAGGTAAGGGAAACTAGTAGAGTAGCTATGGATACTATGAGTTTCAAAGTAAAAGAAGTACTAGCACTTTTGAAAAATATAAAAGTGGATAAGTCTCCAGGTCCTGACAGGATATTCCCTAGGACATTGAGGGAAGTTAGTGTAGAAATAGCCGGGGCTATGACAGAAATATTTCAAATGTCATTAGAAACTGGAATAGTCTCCGAGGATTGGCGTACTGCGCATGTTGTTCCATTGTTTAAAAAGGGTTCTAAAAGTAAACCTAGCAATTATAGACCGGTTAGTTTGACTTCAGTGGTGGGCAAATTAATGGAAAAGCTACTTAGAGATAATATATATAAGTATCTGGATAAAGAGGGTCTAATTAGGAACAGTCAACATGGATTTATGCCTGGAAGGTCATGTTTAACTAATCTTCTTGAATTTTTTGAAGAGGTTACTAGGGAAATTGACGAGGGTAAAGCAGTGGATGTTGTCTATATGGACTTCAGTAAGGCCTTTGACAAGGTTCCTCATGGAAGGTTGGTTAAGAAGGTTCAACTGTTGGGTATAAATGCAGGAATAGCAAGATGGATTCAACAGTGGCTGAATGGGAGAAGCCAGAGGGTAATGGTGGATGGCTGTTTGTCGGGTTGGAGGCAGGTGACTAGTGGGGTGCCTCAGGGATCTGTGTTGGGTCCTTTGTTGTTTGTCATGTACATCAATGATCTGGATGAAGGGGTGGTAAATTGGATTAGTAAGTATGCAGATGATACCAAGATAGGGGGTGTTGTGGATAATGAAGAGGATTTCCAAAGTCTACAGAGTGATTTAGGCCAGTTGGAAAAATGGGCTGAAAGATGGCAGATGGAGTTTAATGCTGATAAATGTGAGGTGCTACACCTTGGCAGGACAAATCAAAATAGGACGTACATGGTAAACGGTAGGGAATTGAAGAATACAGTTGAACAGAGGGATCTGGGAATAACTGTGCATAGTTCCTTGAAGGTAGAATCTCATATAGATAGGGTGGTAAAGAAAGCTTTTGGTATGCTAGTCTTTATAAATCAGAGCATTGAGTATAGAAGCTGGGATGTAATGTTAAAATTGTACAAGGCGTTGGTGAGACCAAATCTGGAGTATGGTGTACAATTTTGGTCGCCCAATTACAGGAAGGATGTCAACAAAATAGAGAGGGTACAGAGGAGATTTACTAGAATGTTGCCTGGGTTTCAACAGCTAAGTTACAGAGATAGGTTGAATAAGTTAGGTCTTTATTCTCTGGAGCGCAGAAGGTTAAGGGGGGACTTGATAGAGGTCTTTAAAATGATGAGAGGGATGGACAGAGTTAATGTGGACAAGCTTTTCCCTTTGAGAATAGGGAAGATTCAAACAAGGGGACATGACTTTAGAATTAAGGGACAGAGGTTTAGGGGTAACATGAGGGGGAACTTCTTTACTCAGAGAGTGGTAGCGGTGTGGAATGAGCTTCCAGTGGAAGTGGTGGCGGCAGGTTCGTTGGTATCATTTAAAAATAAATTGGATAGGCATATGGATGAGAAGGGTATGGAGGGTTATGGTATGAGTGCAGGCAGGTGGGACTAAGGGAAAAAAGTTGTTCGGCACGGACTTGAAGGGCCGAGATGGCCTGTTTCCGTGCTGTAATTGTTATATGGTTATATGGTAAGGAACTCCAGGACTGCATAGAAGCGCAATCCCTCGCCATCAGGGCACATGTATGATGGACCTGGCGAACTCAGGCTTGTCCCACAGCTCAGTCTGCGTTTCATAGGTGGAGGCATTGTACGCTCAGGCTTCTTTCTGCAGTTCACCTTTGCCTCATGATGAGGTACTGGCGGTCTCAGATTTTCCTGGCAGCTCAGCTTTGGACTAGAAGATTGCAGCTGGTATTCTCTAGATTATACTGATGGCTCAGTCTTAGACTCTGTGTGTGGACAGTTTCTCATTGTCTGTGGGCAGGAAAAGCTTGCCCCAGCCACTCAGTCTTAGCCTCAGTAGAGGCATTGGCAGTCTCGGGCTTCTACCTGGTGGCTCAGTCTTTACCACACAGTGGCACTGGTCGGAGCAGCAACTCTTCTGCTGCGCCACTGTGCCGCCCAGAGGGGCTAGAAGCTTCTGCTGGAGAACCTGGAAGTTTCACACTTATCTGACGACTTCATGCTTATCTGAGGATTTGTTTTGACAGATTTCCTGCCCAGTCAGGCTTGATGATTAGACAAGACAGAGAACACTCTTGAAGAGACTTCAGTTCCATTTAGATTCGCTGCTGCTGAAAATGGGAGCATGGAGTACTACATTAGAAGCTCTCAGCCTCATTACAAAATTCAAATAGCTAGGCTGTCAACTGGGAATAGCATGGCAGCACTCACCTTAGACTACCTCTCAGAAGTAAGCAGGTTTGACACAGTTTGCATTTGGGATGTTAAATATTTAACATCTTGCCTGACCTTAACCACCCATTTCTAATCCTCCATATCAGTTGATCCTTGATCTCTTGCAGTTGACAATTTCATTTCGGAGTCACGTGAGTGACTTCGTGAAGAGCCCGCCGGCGCGCATGCTCGTCATATCGTCGTAACGCGTTGCTGCGACGGCTGGCGGTGGAGCGCGCTCCTCGCCAGCCCTTCATAAGGGGCCACGGAGGTAAGTATTCTACCTTTAGTTGGTGGTCCTTGTTGTCTGATTATGTCTTGCAGCAAGGACATGGATGGGAGTTCGAAGGGCCGGAGGACGTCAGGACGAGTTCGCCGGTCAACAGTTCCGGGGCCTTTACCATCGGCAGTACCTGCAGCGCAGGCCGGGACTCAGGCGGAGATGTGGGTAAGCCCTGTGATTACAGGTTCAGATCCGCCAGCACACCACAGCTCGGAGGAGTTCGACGAGGAGGAGTGTGGTGTGCCGCCAGAGCAGGGGGACCCTGCCATGGCAGTCAGGTCGTCAGCGGGCTCGCTGGCGACCTCGAGCAGGGCACGTGCCGTTGCATGGTCTGTTCCACTCAGCCCTCCGAGAAGGGGGAGGGCAGGAGCCCAGAAGCCTAACCCTGTTAGGGCTAAGGCATTGCCTATCGCGGAGGAGCGGTCAGGTTCCAGGGCGAGACCCGGGGCGGCTGTGAGGTCCAGCCGGCACACCCCGACTCTCGACGCCGGGACGGGTCGGTCGAGTCGGGTCTCGTCACGGTCGCCGAGCCCCCCATGGATGGGTGGGTGAGACCATGCGTCGGCAACGTCCACGATGTGGGCAGCCGGCAAGACTGCGCGGGCCCCAGGCAACCATGCTTCGGCTGGTGCCGACACCTCGCCGCAAGTGCCCTTAGTGGCAGCGGCTTCAGCTCCCGCTAAACGGAGGCGGTTGAACACGCCCGCGCAGGAATCGTGCAGTTTCGCCTCGGCGGCTGTTAGCGACAACTACCGGCACCGGCAGGGCCTCGACGAGGTGCAGGCCGATGACAGGAGCCCGGTTTTCTTTTCAGAGCCGGAGGACTCCGACCACCTGAGTGTTCAGGGTGAAGGGCGTATTGACCGTATGGAGCGGCTGCTGGAGCTCCTGCTTCAACGTCAACAACAGCAGGGCAGCAACAGGCACAGGGCGTCTTCACCAACATCTACTATCAGCCTGGAGCAGCAGGAGGAGGAGGTTCTGGTGGATCCCGTACCAACTCCGTTGGAGGTGCCAGCGGAGGAACTCTTGGATGTGGTGACCAAATTCGCGGCCCCACATACGGCTGGTCTTCCTCTAAATACAAAGCTGGCAGCCACAGTGGACTTTCTTAATAATCAGGTGCTGCAGGAAGAAGTCCTCATCCAGGCTATGAGCCGTCACAGGGCTCCATCAAACTGCAACTCCCTCAACGTGCCTGTGGTCAATACGCCAATATGGGGCAACATCAGTGCGGCTATCCGTCAACAGGAGCTAAAATTGCAGCGGATCCTGAAACTCCTCACGGCCGGTATTACCGCCTTTGCGCGGTCGGTGGACGGGGACGAACTGAATTTGGACCAGGAAGATGCTCTGGCCTTATTGTGCGTGACCCAGCACGAAATCAACGGGTTTCGCAAAAACAGCATCCGCCCAGCACTCAACCCGAAGTTTGCAGGATTGTGCAAACCACCGCCGCCGCCGCCACCCCGTCAGCTCTTTGGTGAGGACCTCTCGAAGAGAGTCAAAGAGCTTGACGAACAAGCCAAAACGGTGGGGATCATGCGCTCTCAGAGTGCCCCCACACCGTCAGGCTCAAAAGCTCCATACATTCGCTCACGAGGGTCGGCCGGTGCCTCGACGAGGACTCGCCCTCTAGCTCCACAACGACAACAGCACCAGAACCAGCACCAAGGGTCTTTTTTAGGACAGGGTCGGCAGAGACCTTTGTGGAAATCGAAGACGCCGCACCCTCAAGCCAACCCAGCACCTCCACGGCCACCCACACGTGTCAAGGACCGCCGGTAACCACGGAGGTGAGGGGGTCTGGTTCTCTTTTTTCTCTCTGTTTAACTTCCCAGGTTGGTGGTCGTTTACGGTTGTTTTTGGATGCATGGGGTAATTTTACTGGTGATGAGTATGTGTTGCGGAATATTCAGGGGCATAAAATTGAGTTTATTAATGGCGACATTCCTCCATCCCAGCACATGCCTGGTTGTACGTTCAAATTGTCTGCTGCAGAACAGGCAGCAGGTCATAAGGAAATTTTAAGTCTGGAACAGAAGGGTGTGATTGAGAAAACGGTGCATGAGCCAATTGAATTTGTTTCGAACATATTTACTAGACCTAAGAAGGATGGAGGCTGTTGTGTCATTATTGATCTAACCCGTTTGAATACGTTTGTAACATATACTCATTTTAAAATGGATACGTTTGAAACAGCCAAATCATTGATTTCTCATGGCTGCTTTATGGCATGCATTGATTTGAGGGATGCATATTATTCAGTATCCATCCAGAAATATGATAGAAGGTTTTTGAAATTTATCTGGATGGGGCAACTTTGGCAGTATAAGGCTTTGCCTAATGGGCTCACTACAGCCCCTAGATTGTTCACTAAATTGGTGAAGCCAATCATGGCTTATTTGAGACAACGACATCATATAGTTATGGCCTATTTAGATGATGTCTTTATTGTGGGCCACACCCTGCAATTGGCTGAACAGGGTGTTGCAGCTGCTGTCAATATATTTCAACAATTAGGATTCATTGTCCATCCAGAGAAATCGAAGTTCTGCCCTGCCCAGGTAATTAATTACCTAGGGTTCACGGTGAACTCAATGAGCATGAGGATAACTATACCAATTAACAAAATTGAGGAAGTCACTAAGGTGTGCAGAGATTTAATTGGCACCAATATACCATCGATTCGGCATACAGCCACAGTAATTGGCAAGCTAGTGGCTTTGTTTCCGGCAGCACGATATGGACCTTTGCATTATCAGAATTTGCAAAGAGCTAAAATTACTGCGTTAAAACGGAACGCTGGTCATTACGATCGATCAATGCAGCTGCCGTCCGAAGCGATAACTGAGTTGCAATGGTGGGTGTGTCACATTAGCAACTCATTTAAGCTTGTCAGGGAGGCTAATCCGGTGGTATATTTACAGACTGATGCAAGCTCCAATGGCTAGGGAGCTACTGATAATTGCTCTAGTTGTGGGGGCAGATGGGACACCCTTGAGGCATCGATGTTGTTGACTCAAGGGATTAACTATTTGGAGTTGCTGGCAGCATTCCACGGACTTCGTGCATATTGTTCCAAGCTTGTTGGAGCACACCCGTCTCCAAATAGACAACACCACAGCTGTGGCATATTTAAACCATATGGGTGGTACCAGGTCAGTTTCGTGTGACAAATTGGCTAACTCAATTTGGCTCTGGTGTATTCAAAGAGACATTTGGATTTCAGCTACCTATTTGCCAGGTGAGCTTAATACTGTGGCGGACACCAGGTCACGCAAATTTAATGACAACATTGAATGGATGTTGCATCCTGAGATTTTTTCTAAAGTCACAGCCAGATTTGGTAAACCGGACATTGACCTTTTTTGCGTCACGGTTGAACCATCAGGTACCAGCCTACGTTTCATGGGAACCAGATCCTGGGGCAATAGCGCTAGATGCATTCTCGCTGGACTGGGGGAATTGGTTTTTCTATGCCTTCCCTCCGTTTTGCCTCATCAGTCGGGTATTGCGAAAGATTCAGGCAGATGCTGCCAAGGGCATTCTTATTATACCCGACTGGCCCACACAGCCTTGGTATCCGGTGGTCTTTGACATGCTCAACGAACCTTGGGTCCTTTTGAAGGGTTGCCCACAATTGGTTACTCACCCTGTCTCAGGGGAGCCACATCCCTGCCATGGCTATTTAAATTTGTTGGCTTGCAGGTTCTGAACAGGCCGTTAGTCCAATACGGCCTCTCGGCTCGGACCATGGATACCATCGGGGCGTCGTGTCGAGAGTCCACAAGGCGAAGATACCGCTCGCAATTTAAGAAGTGGGAAGCCTATTGCAGCCGCTCTCGCATCACGTACGATGACGTGACAATAACCGACGTCCTGGAATTCCTCGCGGGGTTGCACCATGATGAACACTTAAGTTACAGTGCCATCAACAGCGCCAGAAGTGCGCTATCATTCTACCTCAAGATTGGGGTAGGATCCAACAGGCTAGTGTCCAGACTCATGCGGGGTATATTCAATATGAATCCGCCTACACCACGCTATAATATCACCTGGGATGTCAGGGACGTATTAACCCTGCTCAGGACGTGGTCTCCCATGGAAGGGCTCCAACTGGACCAACTCACCATGAAGCTGGTGATGTTACTAGCGCTGACTTCAGCTCAGAGGGTACAGACACTACACAAACTTCGTGTCGACAGAATGACATCTACCCCTACAGAAGTAGTCTTTTTCATTGACGAGCTACTAAAGCAGCATAGACCTGGGTGCACAGGGCTGCAGCTGAAGTTCCCGGCATACCCCGCAGATGCTAGGCTATGTTTAGCCTCACATATCCGCCACTATGTCAAAGTGACGGCACGCATCAGAGGAATGGAGAGATACCTGCTTGTCACTCATAAGAGACGTCATCATCGAGTGACAGTCCAGACGATATCCAGGTGGCTTCGAGTCGTCTTGGGTAAGTCAGGTATCGACATTAATGTGTTCAAGTCTCATTCCACCAGGGCTGCATCGACGTCAGCGGCGAGGGTCATGGAGGTGCCCATGGACCAAATTCTCGCCACAGCAGGATGGGCGAATGAAGCTGTGTTCCAGCGTTTTTATAACAAGCCTGTTGCTGCTCCTCTACAGTTCGCAGAAGCCGTGCTGAATGCAGGTCAAGAACGTGGAGATGTCCCCGCTTGAGGGGTTTTGATTTGTTATTAATAAATATGCTCTTGTTTTGCAGTATGAACTAGTGAGCAAGTTTGTTCCTCCCATCCATCCCTGGTAGTGGTGTGTCAGCATGGACGTGGTCCAGGGCGTGTAATCACAGAAGCTTTGAAGTCTTCACGAAGTCACTCACGTGACTCCGAAATGAAATAGTAAGATTGAACGAGAACTTACCAGTTCGAAGGTTGATCTTTATTTTATGAGGAGTCGAAGTGAGGGATTTCGTGCCCTCCTCGCCCAACCCTCAATCACCTTCATCTGGTAATCTTAGTCAATTCAATCATACTATGCGAAGTCATTTCTATTGTTGGTTCTGTGATTCCACGCCGCTACTTTGAAGTATGTCGAGCATGCGCGCTGGCGGGCTCTTCACGAAATCCCTCACTTCGACTCCTAATAAAATAAAGATCAACCTTCGAACTGGTAAGTTCTCGTTCAATCTTACTATTCCTCCAGCCACGGAGAGCTATTTGATATAAATGCAGGAAATATTGATGGATGTTGATCAAAGTAGCTTTTTTGATATATTGGAAGTTACCCTGAGAAAATTATGGAACATTACAATCCTGAATTTGCAGTTGATCACATTTGAAATAAACATCAGAAAGATACTCAATCCCTGTGTTCATTCCCAATGTGAAATGGACAATGAATGAAAAAAGGTATCACTCCTTATTCATTTATGAATTGTTTAACAGGGAGCAATTGAAGAATAGGATTTGCCCAATGTAGAATCCTTGGTACCTTGAAAATTAAACCTCAAAGAAAAGACTAACTATACGAGTATAATTCATTTTACAGATTGAGCAGGTACAGCAGCTGTTTCAGATGTAACACATCTTCAAAATAAATCAATTTTGTCTCTCTGTCCCTAAGTAATATTTGCCAAGTGAGAGGCTAAATTCTAATCCAAAAAATCATTCTGTAGCCTCCAGATTTATCAGATAAAAATGCAACATTTTCTCTACTTCATCCATGATAAAGCCTGCTCATAGCAGTAAATGGTGTTTGACAGGAAGGTGGGTACAATGTGTACATGAAGAGGAAATTGAGGTAGGTAGGGGATGGTAAAGAAGGAATTATGTACAAGAGTCAAATGTTCTGATTGAGGTTACACCTGCAGTTTACAGATTTTAGTGAAAGGCAGCTCTAACTAATCAATGCTCCCACTAGCAAAACGCAGAGCTAGTTTTTTATGTTAAAGGAGGAGCACATTTTTTATGTTAAAGGAGGAGCAAGTTCAACTGTTTCAGATTCAAATTTCCATTATAAAATACGCGTCACTATTTTACTTCGGAGTCACATGAGTGACTTCGTGAAGACCCCGCCAGCACGCATTCGCGACATATCGTCGCTCGCATTACAACCGACAAGCTGGGTGGAGCGCAGCTCCTCTACCAGCAACTTTAAAAAGACCCTCCAGGTAAGTTTTAATAAAATTGATTTGGTTTGACGCTCTGTGTTTATCTTCTATTACAGAGCACCCAGAGCTGATCATGGAAAAGACTCGAAGCAAGAAAAGGGCTGCTTCCAGGCATGCCACGGAGGGCCGCGGGACTTCGAAGAAAGTTCAGCAGCAAAATTCTCCAGAGCTGGCTGTTGAATATACGGCAGCCCCCGTTCCGCTACAGTCCGGAAGACTACCGCGGACTGGCGAGAAGGCAGCACGGAGGTCGGGTAGCCCCGTTCTATTAGCAGGCCCGACTCTCCTCCGCTACAGTCCGGAAGACTGCGGATTGGCGGTAGAACCGTGCGGGAGTCGGGTAGCCCCGTTGATACGGCAGGCCCCGGCTCTCTACCGCTTAAGTCCAGAAGACCATGGACTGGCGGCAAAACCGTGCAGAAGTTGGGTAGCCCCGTTAATACAGCAGGCCCCGACTCTCCACCGCGACATTCCGCAAGACTGCGGACTGGCGGTAGAACCGCACGGAAGTCGAGTAGCCCCATTGATACAGCTGGCACCGACTCTCCACCGCATCAGTCCGGAAGACTGCGAACTGGCGGCAGATCTGCACGGAAGTCGCGTAGCCCCGTTTATACGGCAGGCACCGACTTTCCAATGTGCCTACTGTCAACACCCCCATTTGGGGGAACATAAGCGCTGGCATCAGAGCACAAGAATTAAGAATGCATAAAATTCTAAAACTGCTAACCGCAGGAATCACTGCATTTGCCAGGTCCA
The DNA here is from genome assembly GCA_963514005.1 of Raja brachyura. The sequence continues at coordinate 32,585,422 of OY740791.1, read as the reverse complement.
TTGATGGCACAGACATGACGGAGGAGCAACAGGACGCATTAGCCCTGTTCTGGAATGCACAATATGAAATCAATTGTATCATGAAAAGCACGATCCGTCCCACGCTCAACCCCATATTTGCGGGGTTGTGCAAAGCCAGCGCCACTCCGTCGCCGAATTTGCTATTTGGCGATAACCTGCCTAAACAGGTCAAGTACCTGGATGAGGAAGCAGTGGGCATGATAAAGCCACCTTCCACCAACAGGCCAACAGCATACCGACGGCAGCATCCCTATGCAACACCCAACAGGCCCCGCTTCCACCCAGACAGGATGACGGGTGCAAATCCAAAGGTCACACCATACACACAAAGGTCCTTTTTAGGCCAGGTCCCAGCACGACCTACATTGAAGATGCGTCAACCCCACACCACAGTGCCTCCACTTCCCAAGAACCAAGGATGGAAAACCAAACACCACTGGTAACCATGGAGGTAAGTGGGTCTGGTTCCCTTGGGAATACTGCATGTATAACTTCACAAGTGGGAGGTGTGTTGCGCCTGTTTGGGGATGCATGGAGCTCCATAACTTCTGACCTCTTTATATTACACAGTATTCAGGGATATAAAATTGAATTAATCAACAAACTCCTCCCACCAGTTCAACATGTACCTAGCCAGAAATTTGTGCATTCTCAAAAAGAGAAAGTGGAAGGACATGCAGAGCTATTTAGATTATATGCTAAGGGAGTAATAGAGAAAACAAAACATGAACCTCTTGAGTTTGTATCAAACATCTTTACCAAAACCAAAAAAGATGGTGGATGCCGTATTATTATTGACTTAACCTAACTGAATACTTTTGTTCAATATACCCACTTCATGATGGGAACATTTGAAACTGCCAAACAACTGACTTCCAGAGGGTACTTCATGGCCTGCATTGACTTAAACGATGCATACTATTCAGTACCCATACATAAAGATCACTGCAGATATTTGAAGTTTGTCTGGATGGGGCAGCTGTGGCAGTATAGAGCACTGCCTAATGGACTAACAACAGCTCCCAGGTTATTTACCAAAATATTGAAATCGGCATTGGCATCTTTACGAAAATAAAACCACATAGTCATGGCTTATCTTGATGCCATTTTAATTGTGCGAAAAACCTTTGAATTGGCTAGATTAGCTGTGACAGCCACCAAGTTACTATTTCAAGAGCTGGGGTTCGTCATCCATCCAGACGAGTCCAAGTTAACGCCCTCTGTCGTAATGGATTATCTGGGATTCACGATTAACACAATTCACACGACTGTCACTTTACCAAATAACAAAACGGCAGATTTAATAGAGGCATGTAATAGCCTTGCTTGCGCCAGCAAACTGACCATTCGATACGCTGCCAGGGAAACTTGTGGCTACATTTCCAGCTGCACATTATGGACCATTACATTATCAAAATTTACAAAGAGCAAAAATCTCAGCACTAAAGTCTCATGCTGGGCATTTTGACAGGCCTATGCAGCTACCGGCCAAAGCAAAAAATGAGCTGCGATGGTGGATTAGCAACATTCGACATTGCAGTTACAAATCCTTCAGACGTGTTACAAACCGACGCCAGCGCTCACGGTTGGGGAGCTACCGACACCACCTCCAGGTGTGGCGGTAGATGGAATTTGCATGAATCTACATTACTTCAGTCACGAGGTATAAACTATTTAGAAATGCTGGGAGTGTTTCATGGGCTACAGGCCTACTGTACAAACATGCATCACCTGCATGTTCGTCTACAAATAGACAACACCACAGTGGTGGCATATTTAAATCATATGGGTGGTATCAAGTCGATATCTTGTGATGAATTGGCAAACACAATTTGGCACTGGTGCATTGAAAGAAACATTTGGATTTCAGCTACATATCTTCCAGGTAAGCTAAATACAGTGGCGGACATCAGGTCACGGATATTCAATGACAACACCGAATGGATGTTGAATCACCAGGTATTTACTGACATTATAGCTCAGTATGGAACACCAGATATCGACCTTTTTGCATACAGACCGAATCATCAGATACCAACATATGTCTCATGGGAACCAGACCCTGGGGCTGTAGTGATGGACGCTTTCTCGCTACATTGGGGGAATTTGTTCTTCTATGCATTTCCCCCTTTCTGCCTCATCAGTCGGGTACTGCGGAAAATCCAATTAGATTCCGCATCAGTGATACTGATAGTACACGACTGGCCTACACAGCCATTGGTTCCCGGTGGTCCTCGACATGGTAAAGGAACCATGTTTTCTGGTTCCCAAACTCCCGAACCTCCTGATTCATCCCATGACAGGGGAAAATCATCCATGCCATGGTCATATGAACCTGTTGGCTTGCAGGTTCTGAAAAGACCACTTCGGAGGTCGGGCAGTCGAACAGGACCATGGACATCATCACGGCATCGTGCAGAGAGTCCACAAGGAGGCAATACCTTACCCATGTAAGGAAATGGGAGGTGCTTTTTTCCAGGATTGGTACTACCATCAAGTCTGCCACCATCACGGATGTGCTGGAATTCCTCACGGGCCTTCACTATGATGAGGGCCTCAGTTACAGTGCTATCAACAGCGCGAGGAGTGCTTTGTCATCCTACCTCAGGCTTGGAGTGGGATCCCATCCTTTGGTATCCAAACTTATGAGGGGTATTTTTAAATTCCAACCCTCCCAGACCACGCTACACGATGACCTGGGATATCGGACTGGTCTTGTCTCTACTCAGGAGTAGGGCACCAATCTCGAATCTCCCACTGGCCAAGCTCACCTACAAAGTGGTGATGCTAATGGCACTCGTTACTGCACAACGGGTCCAGACCCTCCACAAATTAAAACTGGACAATATGGTCTCAACTCCCACCAAAGTAACCTTCTTTGTTGATGAGTTACTAAAACATCACAAACCAGGAACAACCGGTCTAAAATTGGAATTTCTGGCATATCCTGTTGATAAACGCCTTTGTATAGCCACCCACCTCCGACATTATATAGATGTCACCAAAAGTATCAGGGGTACGGAAGTAGGTATTTTAATCAGTTTTAAATGCCCTCACCATAGGGTAACTGTACAGACTATTTCCAGGCAGCTCAGGGTGGTGTTGGGTGCAGCAGGGGTAGACACTGATGTTTTAAAATCTCATTCTACCAGGGCTGCGTCCACATCAGCGGCAAGGATCATGGAGGTTCCCATGGACCACATCCTCGCAACAGCGGGTTGGGCTAATGAGGGTACATTTCAGTGGTTTTATAATAAACCTGTGACCTCACCCGCAACATTTACAGACACTGTTTTAAGTTCTGTTTCCTAAAATTTCCCGAAGTTAGGGGTTTATTGTTTGTTTATTAATAAATACATTATTATTTTTCAGCTCTGTTTTCAAGTCTGAAACACTTTAACATACTTTCTCCATCAGTCATTACAGCAGTGTGTGAGCATGGACTCGGTTCCAGGGCATGAAATTACAGAGCTTTGAAATCTTCACGAAGTCACTCCGAAGTAAAATAGTAAGATTAAACGAGAACTTACCAGTTTGAAGTTTGATCCTTATTTTATGAGGAGTTACGATGAGGGATTTCGTGCCCTCCGCTCCCAACCCTATCATAAGATCAACTGGTATGTTAGTTTTCTCTTAAATCTTACTATCTTCAGTCAATACTTCTATCTGTGATTTCACACCGCTGCTTTGATGAATGTCGCGCATGCGTGCTAGCGGGGTCTTCACGAAATCCCTCATCGTAACTCCTCATAAAATAAGGATCAAACTTCAAACTGGTAAGTTCTTGTTTAATCTTACTATTTTGTTGCCTTAAAAGCAAATGTTTACTAATATACATATTCTTTACTTTGTCTATATTATGTCATGGACAAAATACATCTGATGCCATTCTGAAAGATTAATTTTGAAGACAAAGCTCTACCTGCATTGGTAAACTACTGAACCCTTTTACTATAGAGCCCCAAAAAGATTATAATATAGAAGGCTATTCAGCCCAAGATGTCTATGCTAGTTGAATGAGAGCAGTCCAACATTATCAGACCTCCAATCAATAGGTTTGTAGCACCTTCAAATGCTTTTCAAGTCTGATGAGAAATTTTGCATCAGCTACGCAATGAGTTCCAGAGCTCCAGAATGACTCCTCATTTGCTGGAGGAATTGTTACACGTCAGAAAACAAATACTAATGTCCCCTCCAATCCTTCTACCAAGACTTTTGAACCTCTCTGAGAACAAAAATAGTTTATTCCTATTTGCTGGAACTAGTCGCCTCATAATTTTAATAACTTTCCCCTTAACCTCCACTGAAACCATCCCAATCTATCTGATCTTTCCTCATAGCTGCAAGTTTCTGGTACTGACATCATCTGTGAAAACTCCTCTGCTCTCTTCCCAGTGCAATCATATGTTCGAGTGTTAAAGCACTCTGATGAAGGTTCTTCAACTTGAAACTTTAATTCTCTTTTCACACCCTCTGCCTGACTTGATAAGTCTTTTCATCATTTTTTGTTTTTATCTAATCTTCTCCAAAATCCTTCACCATTCTCACCAAAGGTTTTCAATAATGTGAGATGGTTGAATGATGTTTCAATTTTTTCACTACAGCTTTTAAATGGAAAATAAATCTGTAAGTTACAGAAATAAACACATTCTCCATCATTAGCCCTAGTGTTCCCTTATTATTAAGGGTGGATTACAGTCTGCTTCTGAAATTCATTTCTGTTAGTTTCTAAGCGACCCAGGATAAATGTCACCAATCCTTTATATTTGATTTTTTTTACTGACTTTTCTGAGACCTGAGTTGTATTTTATCTGTGAATGTTGTTATGGCATAAAAATCCATTGTATTAGAAAGGGAACCTTCCTTAATCACATCCTTATAAAACATTATCATGGTTTCATAACTTCAAACTTTAAAAACAACTTTTTTCCCCCAAAATCAATAAAATAAAAAAGGGTTTAAGGCAGATAGTAGGCTCGTACTCTATTTTCCCATAGAGCAGTTTATATAAGTAATACTTGTTTTATTTATTTTTCGTGGTCTCTCATTTTCTGATAATGTTGCCAGGAATGTTCACCATAAATTACCATTGAGATTCTTTGTTTAAAATCAACACAAATTGCAATGTAATTGTGCAATAAATTGGATTAATGATAATTCCAGCCTATTACTTCTGATTTGCTATATAGACATTTAAATTTTAAATATGAACCTTATCAAATGCTTACATTAGTATTTTCTCTCTCTGCTCTTTATTGTTGTGTTGCAAATGAATGCCAAATGGTGCTTTAATATGCCTCCAAGGTAAACTAAAGCCCCAAGCTCTGAGTTCTCACGCCACTTCCATTACCTATACACGGACAAACCACAAGACACAACTATCTTGCAGTCTCATTCTTATGTCAAAACTGTGAAAAAAAACAGTACACTCAATAATTTAAAATAAACAAAGGAAATACAAACAAATTTGAATTCTGACTGAATTAATTAGTCAATATTTCCTTCTGTGCTCTATAGGTATTTATAAAGAGCTATTTGTTTTTTCACCAATGTTCTTGCATTCTTACTATTCAAAGAATAATCACTCTTTGATGGAATATATTCTGTCAGGGAGTAGCTGCCTTCTCCCAAGTGGCAATTATCATCTGTGCCAGTTTTAACAGAAAGCTATTCAATCCTGGATCTTAGAACTTATTGAAATTTTAGTCTCAGAGTAGTGAATCTATAATATTCCATGAGTAAATTGCTTGTTAGATGTACCTAACATGTTATTAAGATATCAATATTGATGTTCATTTCTAAAGGATAGAAACATAATCAGAGTAAATTCTCGATGACTGATAGGTCATGACTTACTGCTTATTCTATTTATTTTAATTGCATTATATGTCGGGTAGTTTAGTTTAGTTTAATTCAGTTTAGAGATACAGCGATCACCACATATTAACACTATCCTACACACACTAGGGACAATTTTTACATTTACCAAGCCAATTAACCTACAAGCCTGTACCTCTTTGGAGTATGGGAGGAAACTGAAGATCTCGGAGGAAACCCACGCAGGTCACGAGGAGAATGTACACCCGTAGTCGAGATCAAACCTGGGTCTCCAGCTCTGCATTCATTGTAAGGCAACAACTCCAGTTCATAATTGTTTTGTCATGGTCACCAAGAAAAATGCTAGAGAACAGGGAACTGAGTCTTGAAGAATTGCCATATTATTGAAGAGAAAAAAAATTAAAGTTGATCTATAAACTAATTTTTTAATTGACTGTTTTTAATTTGTTTTCATTAACAATTGTCATTTGCACTTCCTAATTCAGTCCAACCACATAATTATGGTTATCAAACTGGTGAGGGAGAAACACAGTAGGTTGTTCTATTCCCACAGGTCCTGGATACTCTGTAAAAGGTTTAACACTTCAATGGTTCACTAAATATCCTTGAAAATATACAGGCCAAGTGCAAATTTAATAAAGGATTGCAAGTGTAAATTTAATGAAGGGTGCAATGCTGATTACCAGTTATTATCTTGGAATTGAGCACAATATAAATTATACCTTCTTAAAACATTTACTTCAAGGTTGCTTTATGAAATCGAATAGTATTATTGGGTGCTGTTTATATTTCCAAGATCATTGAAGCTTAAAAAAAACAAATTCTATTTGCCATATTATTCTCCTCTTAATATGTATTTTCTATCGATTCCATAACTTTTGGATTTCTTTTGTAAAATAGTTTATTTCTTCATTTCAGAATAATTTGAGAGCAAATGAGCTGATTTCAGCATCCACAGCCTGATTTGATCTTATTTTATTCATGGCATTATTAGTTTTCTGACAAGGTATCAAGTGTCACTAAACAATCTTGAAAAGCCAAGTGTCGCAAAATGTAAAACCATATAGAAATCATGCAAGTCGAGGCTCTAACAGTGGAACAACTTAGGATCACACAAGATAAATCCAGCATCAACTGGACATGTTTTGGTGTTGTTGATTCCAGCATGGTATCTAATGCTTGCAAGCACATTTGAGCAGGAGCAATAGGATGTTTGTTTGCATAGGTCATCCCATTTAGTATAAGAGTAAAGGGCCTGTCCAACCAGCATGCGACTCCATGCGGTGAGCGCGACCAAACTGGAAGCGGGGCCGCACGGAGGTCGGGTGATCCCCATACAGGGCCCGTCCCCCCAGCATGCGCCTGCATGCGGCAAACGCGACCAAACCGGCAGCGGGGGCCGCGCGGAGGTCGGGTGAGTGGCGCGACGTGGCGCGAAGTTGGAGCGAAGTTGGAGCGAAGTCCGCGGTAAGTTCGCAAGGACAGAGAAGGACACAGAGAGGGTCACGGAGGCACACAGAGAGGGTCACGGAGGGACAGAGAGAGGGACACGGAGGCACACACACAGAGAGGATCACGGAGGCACACAGAGAGGGACACGGAGGCACACACACAGAGAGGGTCACGGAGGCACAGAGAGAGGGACACGGAGGCACACACACAGAGAGGGGCACGGAGGCACACACACACAGAGGGTCACGGAGGCACACACACACAGAGGGCCATGGAGGCACACAGAGAGGGTCATGGAGGCACAGAGAGAGGGTCATGGAGGCACACAGGGAGGGTCATGGAGGCACACATATAGAGAGGGGGACGGAGGCACACACAGAGAGGGTCACGGAGGCACACATATAGAGAGGGGAACTGAGGCACACACAGAGAGGGTCATGGAGGCACACACAGAGAGGGACACAGAGGCACGACATGAGGCGGTGCATAATGCGTCGAGGCGGCTGCGGGCCGACAGGCCGTTGCCACGCGGAATTTTTGAACACGGTCAGTTTTTGGAGCCCCGCGCGATGTCGGGACCAGCCCCGCACAACTCTATACGGCTCCGGTGATCAAAGTGGGACCGGCCCCGCGAGGCCGGACGGCTCAAGTGACCACATTAGGTCGCGCTCACTGCATGGAGTCGCATGCTGGTGGGACAGGCCCTTAAGGAAGTCATCATACAACTGTATAGAATTTTGGTTATGCTATATTTGCCACATTACAGAAAGGATGTGGAGGCTTTCGAAAGGGTGCAGAGGGGATTTACCAGAATGATGCGTGGATTAGAGGGTAATAGCTACAAGGAGAGATTGGACAGGCTGGAGTTGTTTCCTCCAGAATGCCAGAGGATGATTGGCGTCCACTGCCTTCTGAGGCAGAGAATTCCACAGATTCACAACTCTCTGAGTGAAAAAGTTTTTCCCCATCTCCGATCAAAATTGCTTACCCCTTATTCTTAAACTGTGGCCCCTGGTTCTGGACTCTCCCAACATCGGAAACATGTTTCCTACCTCTAGCGTGTCCAAACCCTTAATAATCGCACATATGTTTCTATAAGATCCCCTCTCATCCTTCTAAATTCCAGAGTATACAAGCCCAGCTGCTCCATTCTATCAACATTTGACAGTCCCACCATCCTGGGAATTAACCATGTGAACCTACGCTACACTCCATCAATAGCAAGAATGTCCTTCCTCAAATTTTTAGACCAAAACTGCACACAATACTCCAGGTGTGGTCTTACTAGGGCCCTGTACAACTGCAGAAGGACTTCTTTGCTCCTATACGCAACTCCTCTTGTTATGAAGGCCAACATGCCATTCGCTTTCATCATTGCCTGCCGTACCTGCATGCATATTTTTAATGACTGATGAACAAGGACTCCCAGATCTAGCTGTACTTCCCCTTTTCCTAACTTGATACCATTCAGATAATGATCTGCCTTCCTGTTTTTGCCACCAAAGTGGATAACCTCACATCTATCCATATTAAACTGCAACTTCCATGCATCTGTCCACTCACCCAATCTGTCCTCGGCACCCTGCATCCTCCTCACAGTTCACCCTGCCACCGAGCTGTGTGTCATCTTCAAATTTGCTAATGCTACTTTTAATCTCTTCATCTAAATCATTAATGTATATTGTAAATAGAAACATAGAAACATAGAAACATAGAAAATAGGTGCAGGAGTAGGCCATTCGGCCCTTCGAGCCTGCACCGCCATTCAATGTGATCATGGCTGATCATCCAACTCAGTATCCCGTACCTGCCTTCTCTCCATACCCCCTGATCCCTTTAGCCACAAGTGCCACATCTAACGCCCTCTTAAATATAGCCAATGAACTGGCCTCAACTACCTTCTGTGGCAGAGAATTCCAGAGACTCACCACTCTCTGTGTAAAGAACACTCTCTGTGTAAATAGCTGCGGCCCCAGCACCGAGCCTTGCGGTACACCACTAGTCACTGCCTGCTATTCTGAAAGGGACCCGCTTATCCCTACTCTTTGTTTCCTGTTTGCCAACCAATTTTCTATCCATGTCAGTACCTTCCCCCAATACCAAATGCTCTAATTCTGCCCACTAATCTACGTGGGACCTTATCAAATGCTTTCTGAAAGTCCATATACACTACATCCACTGGCTCTTCCTTGTCCATTTTCCTAGTTACATCCTCAAATAATTCCAGAAGATTAGTCAAGCATGATTTCCCCTTCGTAAGTCCATGCTGACTCAGACCGATCCTGTTACTGCTATCCAAATGTGCCGTTATTACATCTTTTATAATTGACTCCAGCATCTTCCCCACCACCAGTGTCAGGCTAACTTTTCTATAATTCCCTGTTTTCTCTCTCCCGCCTTTCTTAAAAAGTGGGATAACATTAGCTACCCTCCAATCCACAGGAAAATGATTACCAATGCTTCCACGATTTCTAGAGCCACTTCCTTAAGTATCCTGGGATGCAGACCACCAGGCACTGGGGATTTATCAGTCATGGCATATTTGGACGACATTTCAATCATTGGAAGGACTTTTGAATTAGTTGAATTATCTGTGTCAGCTACAAAACCCGTTTTCGAAAAGATAGGATTCATCGTCCATCCAGTTAAGTCTAAATTGGTGCCATCTAAGGTAATTGACTATTTGGGGTTCACCATTAACTCAGTACACATGTCAGTGACTCTGCCTCTGGGCAAGCAATTAGAGTTTATTGAAGCCTGCAGGAAACTCATTGCTGATAATCACCCTTCTATTAGACACATGGCTCGCGTAATTGGAAAATTAGTGGCAGCATTCTCAGCTGCTCAATTCAGGCCTTTGCACTACCAAAATTTACAGCGTGCAAAGAAACAGGCACTTAAGCTTCAGAGAGGTCATTTCGACAGACCCATGCAGCTACCAGCTGACGCTCTGACTGAGTTACAATGGTGGATAGCCAATATTCAGTGTTGCTCTGGTACAATTTTTGTCAATACACCATCAGTTATCCTGCAGATGCACTAGGTTGGGGTGCTACTGATACCGTCTCAAGCTGCGGTGGCAGATGGGATCTGTAGGAAGCATCCATGCTTCAATCACACGGCATTAACTATTTAGAGTTGTTGGGTGCACTCTATGGGTTAAAGGCTTTTTGCACCAACAGGCATCATGTGCATGTCCAACTTCAAATTGACAATACTACCGCGGTAGCGTACATTAATCACATGGGTGGCAGTAAGTCTGTATCATGTGATAGGTTGTCCAATCTCCTCTGGCACTGGTGTATTGCACGAAACATCTGGGTTTCAGCTATCTATTTACCAGGAAGGTATAACACAGTGGCAGACACCAGGTCATGAGAATTCAATAATAACAAAGAATGAATGTTAAATCACAAAGTGTTCAATGATATTGTCCTTCGTTATGGTGTACCAGGTATTGATCTGTTTGCTTCCCGGCTCAATCATCAGTTACCAATTTATGTGTCATGGGAGCCAGACCCTGGGGCAGTAGCAGTGGATGCATTTTCGCTACACTGGGGTGGTAAATTTGTGTATGTATTCCCCCATTCTGCCTCATTACTCGATGTGTGGCAAAAATTCAGCATGATTCCGCCACTGGTATTCTGGTAGTGCCAGACTGGCCTACTCAGCATTGGTCCCCTCTGGTGCTAGCCTTAATCACACAGCCTTTTATGGCAGTGCCCAAGTGCAGAAATCTGCTGGTACACCCAGTGACAGGGGAAAGCCACCCTCTTCATGACCGTATAAACTTGTTGGTTTGCAGATTCTGAGCAGACCGTTACTGGGGCTCGGGCTTTCAGAGCGTACCGTTGATGTCATCACTGTGGTCTGGAGTAAGAGCACTCAGAAACAGTACATCTCTCACATAAGAAAATGGGAGATATACTGTTCCCGCTCTCACATTTCATACCACACAGCTTCAATCACTGATGTATTGGAATTTCTATCGTCACTCTATCACAATAGCAAACTTAGTTACAGTGCCATTAACAGTGCCCGCAGTGCTTTGTCCAATTATTTATGGCTGGGGTCAGCACATCACACGGTAGGGTCCCACCCTTTAATAACTAAATTTATGAAGGGCGTCTTTAATTCCACTCCACCTAGACCCAGGTACACACACATATGGGATGTCAACGTGGTCCTCACGCTGCTCCGTCAGTGGGCACCAGTTTCATCTCTGTCCCTACACCATCTGACATTGGAAGTAGTTATGCTCATGGCCCTGGCCTCAGCACAATGGGTCCAAACATTACATAAACCCCCCCCCCCCCCCCCACTATTTAGTATAAACCCACACGTGTTGCCACAAAACATTGCAGTTACTCCAGTTGTATAACATGGAGCAGCAAAACAAGCATATTTTTCCAGGTAGAGATAGATAGATTCTTGATTAGTAAGGGTGTCAGGGGTGATGGAGAGAAGGCAGGAGAATGGGGTTAGGAGGGATCAGCCAGGATTGAATGGCGGAGCAGACTTGATGGGCCGAATGACCAAATTCTGCTCCAAACACTTATGAACTCAATGAAGACAAATAGAAGAGCAGCCGCACTAAAGTGCTGCAAAATATTAACATAGCCAGAAATGAACGACCTTCTGGGATAGATGGAGCAGGAGCGATGTCTGTTTGCAGACAAGAAGTGAAAACCAGTGAAATATGCGGAGTGCAGAGTGGAGAGAGACGGCCGTGGCAGAAAATGACAACCTTTTAAGCTTCAGCTCCATCAACAACGTTTGAATTCTGCTTCATGATGTTATTCTTTCTCCTAATGACAGCTTTAAGTTTTTTTCCAGTCAATCTCCTCAAATGATTATTCATCCATGTGTCAGGAGACAAGTTTAACCTTAGCTACAGTGACAGCACAGGGCTACTGAGATTCTTCCTGGGTCTTAGAACACATGCAACAAGAGTCAGCTCAGTTACTTGAAAGGGAATGTGGGTTACATCTTTTCTCGTGACCAGATGATGGAGGGAATTTATGGAAGTAGGAAGCAGGGCATTAAGAGTAATTATAAGGCTGTGTTTGAACTGATGTGGTAATTTCTGCTGGATCTCATTGGCGAATGATGGCAATTCCCTTTAAAACCACAAAAGGAACACAAAGTGCTGGAGTCAACGGGTCAGACAGCACATCGGGAGGGCATGGGTGACTCTTTGGGCCAGAACACTTCTTGAGATTTAGTGGAATATCAGAGAATTATGTGATGGACATGGTTTCGGCTTCAAACCCTTCTTCAGACTCGGGTTAACAGGTATGTAGCCAATATAATGGCATAAATCCAAGACGTTTTCCCTTATGATCTTAAAGTGACAGTCATAGATCAACTAACAAATTGGGAGGGCCAGTTTCATAACTTCACTCCACTTGATTCCATTTGCCTATCATCCCCTTCCTTACCTGGTCTCCTCCCCCACCTGATATCACCTGCCTGGTTCTGCTTCACCCTTCTTTCCCAACTCTTGATACTGGCTATTCCCCCTCTACACTCCCTGTCCCGATGCAGGGTTGCAACCTGAAAGCTCTACCATCCTTCTGCCTCCACAGGTGCTGCCTAACCAGCTGAGTTCCACCAGCAGTTAGTTTTTTTTGTTCCAGATAACAACCGCTGCAATCTTTTGTATCCCCGTGGAGTCAAACCGCAGAGCTTGCTTTTAACCAGGGAATTATCACATGGATCAGTGCAGATTTGACTTAGGACAGGTGATTTCAATGGAGATTTTAAGGCCATGAAACTTTTAACCTTAATTTAACTTGTTACATTTTTAAATGTTTTTAGGAAACAGCTTTTACTTTATAAAAAGATTTTGATGTTAGAAAATAGAATAATACAGCGCAGGAACAGGCCTTCCAGCCCATAATGTCTGTGCCGAACACGACGCCAAGGTAAACTAATCTTCTCTGCCTGCATGTGATCCATATTCCCCTATTCCTTGCATATCCATGTGCCTATCTTAAAGCCTTTTAAATGCTGCTATTGTATCTGCCTCTACCACCATCCATGGCAGTGCCTTCCAGGCACCCACACCCTTTATGTAATAACATACACATAAATATATTTTAAACTTTATCTCTCTGACCTTAAACTCTACCCTCTAGTCTTTAACTGTTCTTCCCTGGGAAAACATTTGAAATGTCCACCATATCTCAGCCTTTAATATTTGTATATGCTTCTTTCAGTTCTTCCCTTAACCACTGACACACCAGGAAAACAATCCAAGTTTGTCAAACCTAGAAGCTGCTACCGTCTAATATAGGCAGCATTCTTGTGAACCTCTTCTGCACCCATTCCAAAGCCTCTACATATTTCTCGTAACAAGAACTGCACAATACTCCAAGTGTGGTCAAACCAAAGTTTTATAAAACTGCAAAATGATTTCCCAGCTCTTATATGTGTGTTTCTTCCAAGAGCCGCGGTAATTTCTCCCACTTGCAAACAACATGCGGGTTGGAAGGTTAATTGGTCATTGTTAATTGCCAATAACATTTAGCTGCATGGTAGATTCTGAGGGAGTAAATTGGAAATGCTGCAAAAATCAAATGGGATTAGGTTTTAACAGTTGGTGTGATTTTGGAGAGTTAGAGGATCCATCTCTTTACTGTTTGACCAAGACAATAACCAGTACCACATGTATGCAGGTACAGCAAGCGATAATTCCAGGCGGGGAACCAGCTCAGTGAAAACTGTCCATACAGATGAATGGAGAGACAGAAAGCGTGAGAGTTGAGAATTTTAAGTCCAGTTACGTGTGACGAGAAGAGTTCTCCGTTCCCCCAAGATCAAACGCAGTGGAGAAAGCAAGGGTAGGAAAGGAAAGGGTATAGACTGGAGAACGATACCATAAAGTGATCAGAGACTTACTTATCAATGGCTGAGGCAATGGGAAGTCTGAGGCCAAGAGATAGTAGACTTGAGAGGGTTGCTCAGAAATTTGGTCAGAAATTTAATAAAAGTACATGCTTAAAAGATGTTAAGATATATTAAGATAAATGTTGTATTTGATTATTTTAGTATTTCTATCTAGGAATTGAAATATGAATTGAATTATTTTCTGTCTGATTACAAAACAGTGAGAATAAGTCAAAATGTTTGAAGTGCGTGCATTTTCTATTTTATTAAATTCAGAAGCAGTGGTGTGAATCTGCCACTGGTGTAGTGCCAGAGCTATTTGTATTCATGAGTCCTCCTTAATCCAGCTTCCAAGCAAACTGAAAGTGAGCACATTGTGGCAGTCCAATCTTGCTTCGGTTCCAGTGCAAACCAATCTTCGAAATCATTTAAAGTTATTGGTGCAAAGAAAAGGGAGATTTTCCACTTTCTAATCATATTTCAACATACTGAAATCCTAAAAGCAAGTTTTAATAACATTTCAACGAACTATTGATTGAATCTGCTTCCATTTTATCCATTTCCTATCCCTCCGTAGAACATTTTTGTCCTGTACTTTGGCTCTATATTTTCCAAGGTTTTGGATTCCCCCTGCATCCTCCACCCCTCAGATTTTGATATGCTCATTTTTACTTTGGTCCACATCAGGAAAAATGTCTATTATCCTGCACAAGCTAGAGATGGCAGGAGTCAGTTAATCAATCATGCTAATTAACATGATGTTGAACTGATTACTCCCAAGGTGCTGGCTGGACGTCATCGTGGGCAAGCTCACGGTACTGCCATGACACCGGGGGCTTCCTCAGTGTTGACAGTCCATCCTCAGAAAGCCTGCTGTGGTACTGAGCCAATTAGTGGAGTTGTGTATAACCTATGCTTGCCTGTATATTTTATCCAAGATCTCACAAGGCCTATTCCTTTGACCACCCCTCTACTTAAACACTTCCACATAGTGACTCATATTCAATTCTCCGCCTTTCTAATTGCCAGTAAATCTTTCTGTTGTTAGGTGGCCTTTGGATAGATGAGCAGATATTGTGGTTTCCTTCAATGGCTTCAGGGAGTTCCCCTGCTTGAGGGAAATTTCAGCGATTAATTTGGAGCTGAAATGTTAAGCTATGATTTATTTTCCCAACATGCTGCCTGATTTTCCGAGTGTTTCCAAATTTTCCTGTTTTTTAAATAAAATTTCCATTGTTTGATTTTTTTTTTTTGATTTACACGTTTAGGATCTGGATCCTACCTGTGGGCTAATGGCTGGATTTGGGTAACTCAGTTTCTTCTATGCCCATCCTATCAAAGGCTTTTTTTTCAAAGGAACATTTATCTGATAAAAGACAGGAGAGTATAGTTCTTCTAACATCCAAACATCTAACAACAGGTCTCTATCATGTATGTTTTACAAACACCATGTGGATATTAGTGATTAGGCATACCCACTCAATCTTTCAGAATCCTTGAGGACTCAGTCATAGAGTCATAGAGTGATACAGTGTGGAAACAGGCCCCTCGGCCCAACTTGCCCACATGTCCCAGCAATACTAGTACCACCTACCTGCATTTTGTCCATGTCCCTCTAACCCTATCCTATCCATGCACCTGTCTAACAGTTTCTTACACATTGGGATAGTCCCGGCCTCAACTAACTCCTCTGGCAGCTTGTTCCATACATCCACCACCCTTTGTGTGAAAATGTTACCCCTCAGATTCTTATTAAATCTTTTCCCCTATACATAAGTCCATGTCCTCTGGTCCTCAACTCACTTACTCTGAGCAAGAGACTCTGTGCATCTACCCGATCTAATCCTCTCATGATTTTATACACCTCTATAAGATCACCCCTCATCCTCCTGCGCACCAATGAATAGAGTCCCAGCCTACTCAACCACCCCCCCTATAGCTCACACACCTCTTGTCCTGGCAACATCCTCGTAAATTTTATCTGTACCCTTTCCAGCTTGACAGCATATTTCCTATAATGTGGTTGCTTTCAACAGAGAACAAGATAGGGCTCTTAAAAATAGCGGAGTCAGGGGATATGGGGAGAAGGCAGGAACGGGGCACTGATTGGCGATGGTCAGCCATGGTCACATTGAATGGCGGTGCTGGCTCGAAGGTCCAAATGGCCTACTCCTGCACCTATTGTCTATTGTCTATTGTCTATTGTGATGCCCAGAACCGAACATAATACTCTAAATGCGGTCTCAGCAACGTCTTATACAACTGCAACATGACCTCTCAACCTCTATTCTAACTTGTTATCTGTTAGGATACAATCAAGTCAAGTCAAGAGTCATGAGATTTTTATTGTCATGTGTCCCAGATGGGACAATGAAATTATTGTTGCTGCAACACAACAGAATATGTAAACATAGTACAAAACAGTCATAAATCAAGGTATATGAGAAGTCAACATAAATCCCCATTTTGTTCCTGTTACTTCTCATCAACATCCATAAGATTTATCACTCTGATGAATATCATTGATTTAGCATGGCCTTCCTTATCCCTCTTACAATTGCATATGATTGAGTGCACTTGTGCAAAGCGCCCCATTATGATGCTGACAGCAGCCTGCTGTTTGCTGTATCAATAAAGATAAAGCACGATTTACAGATATATTTATGCATTAAATACATTCTACATTATAAAAGCAGTAAAATAGTTTAAATAACCTAACAAACCACCCACCACACCAGAAAGGTCTTGGAATACAAGCTATTGCCTTACTACCTCAGGGTAAACACAATTTTTTTTATCACTTATGTGGGAGGAAATTAAATTACCAAATATGAAACCATAAAGGTGAACAGTTAATTTTCACCTGGCAATGAGTAAAATTCTATTTTTAATATTGATACATTTCCCTTGTATGCACAGTGAAATACCAAAATTCTATCAGAAAGCTCTCTCTGATTAACTCTGAACCAACACTGCCTCGAAAAATGTTGCCTGGTCTTTATTATGTTGGTGTTAGTTGGAGTTTGTTGGGTGCAATTTGAATGTCACATTTTCTACCTTCTTGGTAGCAGCAGATAATCTATTCCATGGGAAAGATTTAAATACACTCACATTGCAAATAACGCATTTGGGGCTGAACTTATTGGCCAGAGGTTCCATCCCATGAAAGATGCAAGCAGCAAAATTGGAACTTTCCATAAACCTTCCAAATATTTTCTTACTGGTAGTAATTAGTTAGAGATTACTAAGAGGTTTGGGAGACATTCATCCAGTAACTGTGAATTTCCCTTTCAAAATTGGATAAAGTCGTAACATGGAAACTGGCTCTCTTGCCCAACTTGCCCAAGCTAACCAAAATGCCCCAACACTAGTCCCACCTGCCCACATTTGGCACATATTCCTTTAAACCGTTCCTATCCATGCATCTGTCCAAAGGCCTTTTAAATGTTGCTATAGTACCTGCCTCAACTACCTCCTCTGCCAGCTCATTCCATATACACAGCACCCTCCATGTGAAAAGGTTGCCCTTCAGGTTCTTATTAAATCTTTTCCCTCTCACATTAAACGTCCCCTGCTTCTTGATTCCCTTATTCTGCATAAAAGACTCTGACCATGTACCCCACCTCTTGATCTTATACACCTCTATGAGTTCACCCCTCATCCTCCTGTTCTCCAAGGAATAAATTCCTAGCTGTATAACCTTCCCCTGTTGCTCAAGCCATCATGTCCTGACAATATCCATGCAAATCTTGGCATGGCCTTCAGTCCAAGTCGGAACCTTCCACCATCACTCTATTTCCTTCCATGAAACCAATTCTCTATCCAGGCACTAATTCTCCCTCAACCCCATGCGATCTAACCTTCCAGAGCTGCTGACCATGCTGAACCTGACCAAATGCCTTGTTGAAGTCCACATGGACAATGTCTACAACTTTGCTCTCCACAACCTTTTTAATTACTTCTTAAAAAAATTTGGTCAGATTCGTAAGACATGATCTACCTTGTTCAAATTCATGCTGACAATCCCTAATCAGTCCCTCTCAATCCCAATGCATATACATCTTATCCCTCAGAAGACTCGCCATTAACTTGCATATCACAGATGTTAGACAGACTGGTCTATAGTTTCCAAGCTCTTCCTTGAAGCTCATCTTAAATAGAGGCACAACATTGGCCATCCTTCAGTATCCACCATGTCACCCATATCTAATGGATGTTTGGTTAACTTAAAATACTAGTATCTCACTTGATTGCTTTCAAATATAAATAAAGATTTAAAATAAATATTATTTTGGGTATCAAGATATGGTCAGAAAAAAAGTTTCTCCAATGCTATTTGAACAATTATTTAACCAGTTCTCAAAATCTTACCACACCCATTTCGAAAACGCCATTTTCACCATGGGACATAAGCCAGAAGATACTTTATGTCATGAACAGTCCATTCCATGTTTCAATCTTACTTCTTAATAAGGGAACTGATCATTAATATACTCACCCAACTACTGTATAAAACAAATGTCTCTGAGAGTCAGTCATTTTCCTTCTCGTTGTTGTAATCTCATCAGATCTGGGCCAGGAAAGGTAATGTTAACGTTAATGTTTTAAAGTGTGTGGCCAACAATGTTAATTTAGAGAAAGTCTTTGGATGTTGTACAAAAGAGCTTTGGAGAAATCTCTTGGTAAATTACCAATGGGAGATTGGAATCAAGTTTTTGGAATCACGATGATATAGCAATCCCAATTTAAAATTAAATGTAAGAATTTGAGATCTGGGTCACAATAAATTCAAAGTTGATCATCCTGTATAGGATCCATTCAGAGTCTTCAAAGTAAGCACTCACATTACAGTGGAAAATATGGATTGTAAACATGTTTTTAGGTTTCATTGAAATAAATGGAACCACATTTCTGAACAAACTTTTAATGTCCATGTGCCACTCTATTGTATGTTTAACACAGAAGGTCAAGCAGAAATGATGGCACTATAATAACCAGATAATAATGATAAGCCTGGGTAAAACTTTAATCAATTTACAGACTAACCACAAACTGCAACTTGGAACTCATTCTCTAATAAGAACAGTGAACCCTGGAGATCGTACATTGCAGATTGATCTATAATGCTGTCTCTATAACAAAAGCCGAATATGACTGGAATATTTTAAAGGATAGATGGTGCAAAGAAAAGCATTCTCCTTACCGCGGAAATGAGATTAAATTTAATAGACATAAAATGGAGGGTGCTCGGGATTATTCAGGGGCTATAAAATTATATGGAAGTAGAAGTCATTAATTCAAAATATGAACCATCCTTCGAGCATCTGTTCTAATATACATTGAAAGCAGTAATGAGTTTGAAATTAAAAGGACAGTTTTGCAAACAGATGGACTGTCGACAAAGACAGTATGTTAATTGCCAGGAATTAACCAGAAATCTTCAGTTTACAAAACACACTGAAGTAACTTAGTGCGTCAGGCAGCATCTCTGGAGGACATGGATAGGAGATACTTCAAGTCAGAATTCCTCTTCAGACTGATTGGAGTATTGAGTATTGAGTATAGAAGTTGGGAGGTCATGTTGCAGTTGTATAAGACATTGATGAGACCCGCATTTAGAATATTGTGTTAATTTCTGGGCACCATGTTATAGGAAAGATATTGTCAAGCTTGAAATGATTCAGAAAACAATGACGAGGCTGTTGCAGGACTAGAGGGTGTGAGCTCCAGGGAGAGGTTGAATAGGCAGGTCTCTATTCGATGGAGCGCAGGAGGATAAGGGGTGATATTATAGAGATGTATAAGATCATGAGAGGAATAGATCAGGTAGATGCACAGGGTATTTTGCCCAGAGTAGGGGAATTGAGGACCAAAGGTTCAAGGTGAAGAGGAAAAGATTTAATAGGAATCTGAGAGGTAACATTTTCACACAAAGGTTGGTGGGTGTATGGAACAAGCTGCTTGAGGAGGTAGTTGAGGCTGGGACTATCCCATCGTTTAAGAAACAGTTAGACAGGTACATGGATAGGACAGGTTTAGAGGATATGGACCAAACGCTGGCAAGTGGGATTAGTGTAGCTGGGACATTAATGGCAAGTGTGGGCGAGTCTACATGCAAAATTGAGTTTAGTTTAGTTTGGAGATACAGTACGGAAACTGGCCCTTTGGTCCACCGAGTCCAGGCTGATTAACACTTTCCTACGCACACTAGGGCCAATTTTACATTGATACCAAGCCAATTAACCAACAAACTTGTATGTCTTTGGAGTGTGGGAGGAAACCGAAGATCTCGGAGAAAAAACATACAGGTGACAGAGAGAACTTACAAACTCCGTACAGCCAGACACTCGTAGTCAGGATCGAACCAGGATCCCTGGCGCTGTAAGGCAGCAACTCTACCGCTGCACCACTAATAAAGACTTCAATATCAACCAGCTTCAGCCTAAAATGACTCGGTATAAAAGCTCACAACAGAAGGAAAAAAACGTGATACATCAATATTTGTAACAATGAATAATTCACATCAGGGATTATTGACTTAAAAACTTTACTTGCATTTAGCATTTGAGGAATCTATGAAAGATAAAGAAGGAAAGGTGGTTGAGGAAAACTGGATGAATGAAGTAAATATGATTAAAACATTCTTTCTCACAGGCATGGCACTCCAATGCTGACATAAAACGATCTCTTGTTAGATCTTTTTTTATAGTTTTAGTATATTAATTTGAAATATGCACATTCCGTAACATCTGTCAGATATTTCATGCCTGCTTTAAAGCAAACCTTAATGATGTTCAGAAACAGAGATTTATTCCTGTTCAGTAGTGCAAAATGACTTGGATGAAAGCACAGAGGTATAATTGCTTAAATTGCTGATGACACAAGATAGATAGGAAAGTAGATTGTGACGATAACTTAAGGAGACTACAAAGGTATATAGTTTGGTTAAATGTGTCAACAAAGACCTAATGCAGAAAATGTGCATTCTTCTTCAGGTAAGGGAAATAAAAACAAGTATATCTAAATAGTGAGACATCACGAAACTCTGATGAGCAGAAGAGGGTACTCAACTGCATGTTTCACAAAAGGCTAGACTGCAGTTCTGGCAAGTATGAAGGATAGTTATGACATGTGAAAGGAAACTGAAGCAAAAGTAGGGAGGTTATGCTACAGTTAAGGCACTAGTGAGACCACGTCTGGAATATTATGTTTAGTATTGGTGTCTCTATTTCATGAAGGATATAAATGCACAGCAAGCATATCAGAGATGATACAAATGCTGGGGTATCTCAGCGGGTCAGGCACCATCTCTGGAAAAAGGAAATAGTGACATTTCGGGTCATGACTATTCATCAGACTGAGCATCAGGGATGGGGAAACTAGAGGTAGGAGTAGGTATTTTGCTTTAATTGTTCTCAAATAGTGGTCCAACGTTTTAACACTTAAGTAAGGGTGGCGCAGCAGTGGAGTTGCTAACTTACAGTGCTTTCAGCGCCAGAGACCAGAGTTCGATCCTGACTATGTGTGCTGTCTGTACAGAGTTTGTATGTTCTTGTATGTGGAGGCAGGATCGATTTTAACATTTAAAAGTGAAGTGGATAGGTATATGGACAGGAAGGAAATGGAGGGGTATGGTCTGAGTGCAGGTAGATGGGACTAGGGGAAAATAAATGGTCGGCACGGACTGGAAGGGCTGAGAAGGCCTGTTTCCGTGCTGTAATTGTTATATGGTTATATGGTTCTCCCCATGACCGCGTGGGTTTTCGCCGAGTTCTTTGGTTTCCTCCCACACTCCAAAGACATACAAGTTTGTAGGTTAATTGACTTGGTTAAAGTGGAAATTAGCCCTTGTGTGTGTAGGATAGTGTTAAATTGCGGGGATTGCTGGTCGGCGCTGGTGGGCTGAAGGCCCTGTTTCTGCGCTGTATCTAAAACTAAAACAAAACTAGTAACTAGTTGGTTAATTTGAGAGTCCATTACCTGAACATGAACAGAAGCCACAACTTTGTTTTAAGTGCCACATAATTTGGAATTTTTATTTTCAATGGTTTCAATGTTATTAATCAATTGTCAATACCATCCTCTTGCTTTTCTTCAGCACATTTTACCAAAATATATGAATAAACGTTAATGCTTTGTTTCCTTGTTAAACATATAGTACCACGTTGCAGAGCCTTAAGGGCCTGTTTTTAGGCCGTTTTTTGGGCGACTACAGGCAACAAGGCTGTCGCCACATGGTCGCCAGGGAGTCGCCTGTATGGTCGTGAGTAGTCTCCTCAGTCGCCCAAAGAGTCGTAGCATCTTTCTGGTCGCCTCGCCGCTGGATTTTCAACATGTTCAAAAATTTTCGGTGACAGTGGGTTGATGCCTATTGGCGTAGCTTGATTTCTCCTGACGTAGGTGCTTATCTAGTTTGTCGCAAGGTGACGTAGGTTGTCGCAGGCGCTGACCAGTGAATTCCATTGGCGACTACCTACCTACCTGACTGAATTGTCTACAGTTGTCGCCGACAGGGTCATTGCTAGTCGCAGATGGACGTAGGTTGACTTTGATTGTCGTAGGTTATCGCCTGTGTGGTAATACGTTGTCGTAGGTGTGGTCGTAGGTGGACGTCCTAATGGCTTGCCAGTTGTCGGTAGCTTGACGTCGACTAGGCAGTAGGTTGTTGTAGTTTGTCATAGACATTGTCGTGGGGGGGTCCAGTCGCCGTTTTTTCGGCGACCTGCTACGACTATGAGAGTCGCCGGCAGTCACCTAAAAAATAGCCTAAGCGGGACAGGCCCTTTAGTTATTGAAAAAATCAACATTAATCACTTCTAGTCCACATTTTTGGTTGCATTTTGAGCCCATTATTGCAAAGCATGTTAAAAAAACTGCATAGCCAGTGCTGTATTATGGCCAAAATAGTAATTCCTCACTACAGAAGCAGCAAAATTATCAGTTGTGCTATTGGACTGTACGGAGATCAAGGATGATAATCCAGAAAACAGAATTTCACAGCACTTGATAGTAATTTAATATTTTGACATATTACAACAGTTAAAAGTAGTCATTTTGTTGTGGGGTTCTTAGTAAAACTTGTGCTTCTCCAACATCTTTTGGATTAATGAAGGAAATCTTCTCTCCTTATATAATCTGATCCAAAAATGACTCCAAATCCACAACAATCTAATTAGAGCACTACCATCTGAGGTAATTTAGCATGGCATAATGAATGCAAATAACTATTAGTCCAGCCCTTAACATGCATATGCCAAGAACAAGTTTTAAATATCAGTGGTACATATAAAAATATGAAATGTAAACATTCTCTTATTATAATTGAGCTTGATTGGAATAAGGTTATATTGTTTTGAGCACAATTCTAACCATAAGTATTAAATTAATAATTATTTTAATTTTCTCGACAATGTTTAAAGGCTTAAAACCGAAATAAAAACTGAAAGCTATTTTAACCCGTTTGAGGGACATATTTTTGCAAACCTGTCATATGCATACCTCCTTTTCTCATAGATCAGAAAATCTATCATAATTTCTCACGAGGGGTTCATGAAAATACATCAAATCCACATCAAAATATATTATAGAATATATGCTTTAGTCTTGTTGACCAGGATGTACTTCTCTGTTTTGCAAAATAGATGTTTGTCATGAATCCTCGGAAATTCAGTTCAAGAACACTTAAGCGTACCTTCCATTATATTTTGATATGGATCTGACATATTTTCGTGCAATCCTATAAAAAATTTACAATGGATTTTTAGACCAATGAGAAGGGAGGGCCTGGATGCAGCAAATTTGCTAAAACATGAAAATAGCCAAAAGGACGTAGGCATAATGTCTGATGACAGATTTGCATAATGTGAAATTGTACTCACTAGTATTAAATGTGTCTCACAGCTATTAATATTAAGGCAAAGAAAAAACATCCACTGACTAATATTTCTTCTCAAAGTAATTGGAAAGATAAAAACATTTTAAAATTCCAAAGCTCGGATAAATAACATATCCAACTGCTGCCAAATTAAGTTTAGTTTCATGATCTGATGTACACATGGGACAAAATGGAATGAAAATGACGTCTAGTTGCTGTACTTGTCACAAATGTATCACTGAGGTGCCTTGTGAAAATTGGGATCCCAATGCCTGGCATTGGTCATGCATGGAAAAAGGTCATAAAATAAACTCTGCACAACAAGCTAAAAAATGTGTTGATCAATCACTCAATAATGATCAGTTATGTGAGGCCGGTTCTCCAAAGCACACAAGGGCCAGTCCAGGATCTGCGGTGACTCTTGGGAAGGAAGAACAAAGTTGAGGAGTGATTGGACAGGTAGGTGGAGTAATTGGGTGAAGAGTGGTATAAAGGATTGGGCAGAAAGCTTATAACTGCGGCCTGTGGGAGGCATGAATTTTCAACAGTGAATTAGCAGTGGGATTGACTTGGCATGGGGAGCAATTGCATATTAGGAAAGTAAGGGTGGGTAGTTGGAGAGTGTAATAATCAATCAGAGATATAGAGTGGTCATCAGGAGAGATGCCGTTTGCGGGAGTTATTTCAAGACAGGTCAGATGACAAATTAGCAAGTGCGAAGGATAAAGGGCCTGTCCCACCAGCATGCAACTCTGTGCGATGAACGCGATCAAACCAGCAGTGGGGGCCGCGCGGAGGTCGGGTGATCCCTGTACAGGGCCGTTCCCACCAGCATGTGCCTGCATGCGGCAAGCGCAACCAAACCGGCAGCAGGGGCCATGCGGAGGTCGGGTGAGTAGCGCAACGCGGCGCAAAGTGAGGCGAACTTGGAGCGAAGTCCAAGGTAAGTTCGCCAGGACAGAGAGGGGCACACAGAGAGGGGCACCGAGGCACACACACACACAGGGCCACGGAGCCACACACATAGAGGGTCACGGAGGCACTTACAAATAGGTTCACGGAGGCACGATGTCCGGGCGGTGTGTAAATGTCGAGGCGACTGCGAGCCGACATGCCGTTGCTGTGCGGAATTTTTGGACATAGTCGGTTTTTCGGAGCCCCGCGCGGTGTCGGGACGAACTCGGGACGAACTCCGCACAATTCCGCATGGCTCCGGCGATCGAAGTGGGACCGGCCCACGCTCAAGCGACCACGGTAGGTCGCGCTAATCGCATAGAGTTGCATGCTGGTGGGACAGGCCCTTTAGGCTCGGGGAGTTGAGGAGCTCTAACATAGGACACCTGAAGGAGTATCAATTACAACAAAGGGGCCATCCTGATATATGTTCTTTGCACAGGTCTGATCTTGGTCAAGAAGCCTTCTTTAAGTTACACAAAAACAAGTTTCGCAAATGTATTGGAAACCATTGAAAATTATAAACATGGCATGTAGGTATTTGTTGACTTTTGTTGAATGCTGCTGCATGTAATCAGGATTATCTGTCCATTTTGTGCCAGACGGCCACTAGGGGCACCGCATGATGGCAGCCTCTGCCAACAGTCTGTATGTTTTTCTATCTTTTTTTAATTTTTAGTTTGTTTAAAGTATGTTTGGAGGACTTTTTTTTAGTATTTCTATGTGGGGGAGGGGTTGGGTAAGGGGAAAACCATTTCCCAGTCACTTCCAGGCGAGGATGCGACTATTCTCTGAGTCGCGTCCTTGCCCCCCTTCTCGCAGCCTACCAACTGGATTGGCGTGGCCTTTCCTGCTGGGGACCAGACCAGAGCTTCAGTAGCAGTGGCACAGCGCTGGATATATCATGGAGCGAGCGACCAACATCGTGGAGTCCTGGGACCTTTTGCCGAGGGCCGCATGCGTGAATCTCCGCCCAGTTCGGCTGTGGACTTCGGGAGCTGCGGTCTCCGGTAGGAAGTGGCCGATTCGGAGGTCCAAGCTGCTGAGGACGTTCTTCCATTCCTCCGCCATACAGAGGACAGATAGTCCTCCGCCAGTTTCGCCACCTCCAACGTGACCCCTCCACTCGCCACATCTTCCCATCTCCCCCCCTATCTGCCTTCCGCAAAGACCGCTCCCTCCGCAACTCCCTCGTCAATTCTTCCCTTCCCTCCTGCTCCACTCCTTCCCCGGGCACTTTCCCTTGCAACCGCAAGAGATGCTACACTTGTTCCTTCACCTCCCCCATCCACTCCTTTCAGGGACCCAAGCAGTCATTCCAAGTCCGACAGAGGTTCACCTGCACCTCCTCCAACCTCGTCTACTGCATCCGTTGCTCCAGATGCCAGCTAATCTACATCGGTGAGACCAAGCGGAGGCTAGGCGATCGTTTCGCCGAACACCTCCGCTCGGTCCGCAATAACCAACCCGACCTCCCGGTGGCTCAGCACTTCAACTCCCCCTCCCACTGCGCATCCGACCTCTCGGTCCTGGGCCTCCTCCATGGCCAGAGTGAACAACACCGCAAGTTTGAGGAACAACATCTCATATTCCGCTTGGGGAGTCTGCATCCTCTGGGCTTAAACATTGAATTTTCTCAATTCTGTTAACCCAGACTGCTCCTTTCCCCCCACCCCCCCACCTCTCCCTCAGCCCTCGGGCCCTGACATTCCTTCTCCATCTCCCCCCCCCCCCCCCAAGTCGCACTAGCTTCTCATTTTCACACCAGAAACAGCTTACAATGGCCTGCTTTCCTTATCACCAATACTTTTTTGCATATCTTTCACTCATTGTTCTTGCTTTATCTCTCCATATCACTGTTTATATCTCTCGTTTCCCTGATCCCTGACCAGTCTGAAGAAGGGTCTCGACCCGAAACGTCGCCTATCTCCTTCACTCCTTAGATGCTGCTGCACCCGCTGAGTTTCTCCAGCTTTTTGTGTAACCCCCCTTCTTCCATTCCCACGTTGGAGTTCCATCATCCCGGCGAGAGGACCTGAACATCGGGCAGCGACTGCGGAGGGCTTGGGAGCCCCTGAACACAGATGAACATCAAAGAACATCAAAGAGGAGGATTACTGACCTTTGGTGCCTTCCCTCACAGTGGGAAACTTTGGTACCGCTGTGTGGAGATGTTTATGTTATAGGCTATCGTGTTCCGTGTTCTTTATTTTATTCGTATGGCTGTACGGTGACCACAAATTTCACTGTATCAATTGGTGCATGTGACAATAAATGTCTTTTGTCTTGTCTTGTCAAGGTTCACAGAGAATCCCAGAATGAAAATCACAGACTTTATGGTCAATGTAATATGTCCTTGAGTTTCATTAACATTTAATTTTTCACTGAAGCTGAATCACGCAGTGTTCAAAAACATAGTGTTGTACAATCAAATTTTGAGGGATAAGCATTAATGTGATGATAAGCAGCAGCACTTAAAGAACTAATGAACCAAGTACCAACATGCATTTTCTGTCATATTGTGAAACCTTTTATTTTGAGTTTTAAGACTGATGTTATCGTGAAGTTCTGCGGTGTACAGGGCTCAGTGTGCTAAACATAACTCGTCAAACATAAGAACTAAATAAAAACAAATTAAAGCTGCATCACTGCAGAACAATTTAGAATATTTTTATCCCAATTCCGTTGAAATTTTGCACATCATTAATCATTTCTACAAATAGCTTTTCAAATCACATATTAGTGCATTAATCACACACAGCATGGTGAACTGGTGACAGCAAAACATACTGATATTTTTTTAATTATTTAACGTCTGCTAAGATCTAATGGTACTTATAATAATTAAAATTCGTCCTTCAATGAGTCCTAACAGGGCAACAAATAGAACATAAAATAGCATTGTAGTCATTCAGCGCCACTTTGACAGCATTGATTAATAACAACTAATTGGCTGGGACAGTTTCAACATTCTGCTTCCAATAGCCTCAAACATTACATTCACAATCTCAACAATTGATTGAATCTGCAATTTTAAGTGAGTGTATTTCTTAACTTTAATCGATGAAATTCCGGAACCTCAATTATATGTTTCCCAGTCGTTAAATGTACCCATAGCTCATTGTCCTTCTACAGATTAACTACAGAATTATTTTTAATTTAATCAAAGCCAAATGCCTTGAACACATTTTACAGAAAGGGAACAAAGACAGTGCTGAAAGAAACGTTAGTCAAAAAAAATCGGTATAGAAAACTGTTGCCATTTTATGAGCTCCGTTGAGCATGAATGTCCTTTACAATGCAGAGGATGAGTCCACCCTGAATAGATTGGAAAATATTGTGTTACAAATCCATAGGTAGGCTTAGGATGTCAGATAGAACTGTACACTGCATGAATCAGATGAAAGCATCTTACAAAATCATTTTGCTGCAGAATCTTCCAACCTCTAATCATGGACCATAAATCAAACTTTTAGTTAGAGAGTAGGCTTCCTTCTTCAATATCTCTGTTTTATCAGCAGTTTAAAAATGAAGCAAAACCATTTTCTCTTTTCATTCTGTATTTCCGTATTGTTATTGTGCAGTGCAGGCCATTCTAGCAACGCTTCTCTCTGGTGGAACAGCCGCATAGTACTGTATACGGGAAGTCCTGATAACTTTTTTTCGAATTGCTGATCAAACAATACAACATTTTTCCAGCTTTTTGCTAAGCGATTAAAATGTATTTGGGATACAATTCAACTGGCTGCTATTGCCAAATATCTCTAATTATCCACTGCAGGGACTATGTTCAACCTCAGGATAGTAATGTTATTCGACTAGGCTGAGAGAACTTGGCTCCAAACTCATGCCAAATTTAATCCCACTCATTTAAATAATGGATACAGCTATGATTATTTATAGCCATGCAAATGAAAAACGGAAGATTAAAATGCTCATGTTATTTGAAATGTCGCACAGGGACAGTCGGATTTCATAGCTTTGAATGTTATAAATGGACTTCTGTTAACCCGAAGAGCACCAGTAATATAATCTACCAAAGATATATAGCTTTTATTTCTGTACTTGCTCCTGCAAAGGGACAATCAATGTTGATTACATTTGAAAACTACATGGGACCGACTGATTACTTTTGATATTAAAATATTCCAGCATATTGGGAAGATCAATTGATTAATTAAATGGCAGGTGGTATGATGATAATATGGGTGAACTCTTACTGTGCTCAATGTCCACTTGCCTTTATCAAAATGGTGTGCAGCGCATCTGTTATAACTTATATAAATAGGAGTTTGATTGAATTTCCAGCCACAAACCTTTCTGAATTTCAGGAAGGAAAAAGGATATGAGAAAGAATTTATTTAGTCAGAAGGTGGTGAATCTGTGGGATTCAAGTCAATGGGTATTTTTAAGGCACAGATTGACAGATCCTAGATTAATTTGGGTGTCAGGGATTATGGGGAGAAGACAAGAGATTGGGATTGAGTGGGAAAGATTGAACAGTCATGATTGAATGGTGGAGTAGAGTTGATGGGTCAAATGGCTAAATTCTGCTCCGACATCATATGAACATGAACTTATTAAATCAGAATTGCGTGCAATTACCACGGACTGGCTGGAATGGAATAAAATCATTGGGCAAACATAAAACATTACAACACAAGATCAAGTCCTATGGCCCATAACGTTCATGCAGAACATGACACCAAGTTAAACTAACCTTCTCTGCCTCCACGTGATCCATATCCCTTCATACCCAGCAGAACATGCAGATACAGCAGGCAGTGAAGAAAACAAACGGCATGTTGGCCTTCAACAAGAGGAGTTGAATATAGGAGCAAAGAGGTCCTTCTGCAGTTGTATAGGGCCCAAGTGAGACCACATCTGGAGTATTGTGTGCAGTTTTCGTCCCCTAATTTGAGGGAGTGCAGTGTAGGTTTACAAGGTTAATTCCCGGGATGACGGGACTGTCATATGCTGAGAGAATGGAACGGCTGGGCTTGTATACTCTGGAGTTTAGAAGGATCTTATTGAAACATATAAGATTATTAAGGGTTTGGACACGCTAGAGGCAGGAAAACTGTTCCCGATGTTGGTGGAGTTCAGAACCAGGGGGCACAGTTTAAGAATAAGGGGTAAGCCATTTAGAACTGAGACGAGGAAACACTTTTTCTCTCAAATAGTTGTGAGTCTGTTGAATTCTCTGGTTCAGAGGGTGGTGGAGGCCGGCTCTCTGGATACTTTGAAGAGAAAGCCAGATAGGGCTCTTAAAGATAGCGGAGTCAGGTGATATGGGGAGAAGGCAGGAATGGGGTACTGATTGGGGATGATCAGCCGTGATCACATTGAATGGCGGTGCTGGATCGAAAGGCCGAATGGCCTACTGCTGCACCTATTGTCTATTGTCTGTAGCTATGTGCCTATCCAGAGGCTTCTTAAACACCATAATTGTATCTGCCTCCGACACCACCCCTGGCAGCGTGTTTTAGGAACCTATCACATTGCATTCTTGAATTCTAAGTAACCCATCTACAAACAACCCCTTTCCATCAACCCTCCTCTTCCCCACACCCCCCGCCCCCCGCCCCTCCAACTAGCCCACACTGGCCAACATTCCAGCTCATCCCACCTGCCCACGTTTGGTCCATATCACTCCAAACCTTTCTTATCCATTTGCATGTCCAACTGTTTCTTAAATGTTGGGATAGTCCCTGCTTCAACTACCTCCTATGGAAGCGTTCCATACACCCACCACTCTTTGTGTGAAAAAGGTACTTCTCAGATTCCTTTTAAGTCTTTTCCCCTTCACCTTAAAGCCATGTTCTCTAGTCCTCAATTCTCCTTCTCTGGGCAAGAGACTCTGTGCATCTTCCGATCTATTCCTCTCGTGATTTTATACATGTCAGTAAAATCACCCTTCATCCTCCTGTGCTCCAACGAATAGAGTCCAAGCCTATTCAATCACTGCTTATAGCTCGTACCCTCTAACCCAGGTAACATCCTTGTGATCTTCTCAGTACCTTTTCCAGCTTGACAACATCCCTTCGATAATATGGTGCCCTCTTATCTATATCTTTTAATTATGATATGGTGCCCTTTAATTTTCTCACAACCTTTGTCTTTTTCTCTCTGGCCATTGTTCAACCACCTGCTTATCTAACCCCCTCTCATCAGGCTTTGGCATAGCCCTCTCTCCCAGTGTTGTCTCCCCACCACAATCATTCTGAAGAAGGGTCCCAACCCGAAAAGTCAACTATCCATGTTCTGCAGAGATACTGCCTAACCCACTGAGATACTCCAGCATTTAATCGTTCTCATTGGACCATCTGTGTTGTGAATTGGAATAGTAAGATTGAACGAGAACTTACCAGTTCGAAGGTTGATCTTTATTTCATGAGGAGTCGAAGTGAGGGATTTCGTGAAGAGCCCGCCGGCGCGCATGCTCGACATACTTCAAAGTAGCGGCGTGGAATCACAGAACCAACAATAGAAATGACTTCGCATAGTATGATTGAATTGACTAAGATTACCAGATGAAGGTGATTGAGGGTTGGGCGAGGAGGGCACGAAATCCCTCACTTCGACTCCTCATGAAATAAAGATCAACCTTCGAACTGGTAAGTTCTCGTTCAATCTTACTATTTCATTTCGGAGTCACGTGAGTGACTTCGTGAAGACTTCAAAGCTTCTGTGATTACACGCCCTGGACCACGTCCATGCTGACACACCACTACCAGGGATGGATGGGAGGAACAAACTGGCTCAATAGCTCATACTGCAAAACAAAAGCATATTTATTAATAACAAATCAAAAACCCCTCATGCGGGGACATCTCCACGTTCTTGACCTGCATTCAGCACGGCTTCTGCGAACTGTAGAGGAGCAGCAACAGGCTTGTTATAAAAACGCTGGAACACAGCTTCATTCGCCCATCCTGCTGTGGCGAGAATTTGGTCCATGGGCACCTCCATGACCCTCGCCGCTGACGTCGATGCAGCCCTGGTGGAATGAGACTTGAACACATTAGTGTCGATACCTGACTTACCCAAGACGACTCGAAGCCACCTGGATATCGTCTGGACTGTCACTCGATGATGAGGTCTCTTATGAGTGACAAGCAGGTATCTCTCCATTCCTCTGATGCGTGCCGTCACCTTGACATAGTGGCGGATATGTGAGGCTAAACATAGCCTAGCATCTGCGGGGTATGCCGGGAACTTCAGCTGCAGCCCTGTGCACCCAGGTCTATGCTGCTTTAGTAGCTCGTCAACGAAAAAGACTACTTCTGTAGGGGTAGATGTCATTCTGTCGACACGCAGTTTGTGTAGTGTCTGTACCCTCTGAGCTGAAGTCAGCGCTAGTAACATCACCAGCTTCATGGTGAGTTGGTCCAGTTGGAGCCCTTCCATGGGAGACCACGTCCTGAGCAGGGTTAATACGTCCCTGACATCCCAGGTGATATTATAGCGTGGTGTAGGCGGATTCATATTGAATATACCCCGCATGAGTCTGGACACTAGCCTGTTGGATCCTACCCCAATCTTGAGGTAGAATGATAGCGCACTTCTGGCGCTGTTGATGGCACTGTAACTTAAGTGTTCATCATGGTGCAACCCCGCGAGGAATTCCAGGACGTCGGTTATTGTCACGTCATCGTACGTGATGCGAGAGCGGCTGCAGTAGGCTTCCCACTTCTTAATATGCGAGCGGTATCTTCGCCTTGTGGACTCTCGACACGACGCCCCGATGGTATCCATGGTCCGAGCCGAGAGGCCGTATTGGACTAACGGCCTGTTCAGAACCTGCAAGCCAACAAATTTAAATAGCCATGGCAGGGATGTGGCTCCCCTGACACAGGGTGAGTAACCAATTGTGGGCAACCCTTCAAAAGGACCCAAGGTTCGTTGAGCATGTCAAAGACCACCGGATACCAAGGCTGTGTGGGCCAGTCGGGTATAATAAGGATGCCCTTGGCAGCATCTGCCTGAATCTTTCGCAATACCCGACTGATGAGGCAAAACGGAGGGAAGGCATAGAAAACCCAATTCCGAGACTTCCGGTGGCGCCATGTTCTAGGAGAGAACAGCGTCAGATCAGCTCTTAAAAAATCTGGAAAAAAAACGGGGTTAGAGGAGGTTGCTAACACTACTTACCGCAGGAGATCGATTTTAAACGGCTCCGGGTGCGATTGTAAGCTGCGTGACGTCATCAGGCGCGCGACTTTAGCGACTCCGGTAAGAAATTTAAAATGAATCCCTCCTCCCCCACACAGCCAAAGAAAAGTTCCAGAAGGGAGGCAGGCCCCACCAAAGCTTCAGGCTCGGGACAGGCTGCCTCCCAAGAAGAGATTTCACAAAGAAAAGCTGAAATGGAAGATTTTAAAAAGTCTTTACTGGCAGATATGAAGAAAATGCTGAAGGAAACACAAACAGAAATGAAGAAAGATTATAAAGAAACTAAGGATGAAATGAAGGCCTTAAAAATGGATATTCGAAATATCAAAGATGAATTAACAAGAGAAGTTAAAGAAATGGTAAAAACCATGATGTCGGATTGGAAAACAGAAATTGAGGAGGACATACACAATCAACTGATCGAGGCAACTGATAAGATTGCTGGGATGGAGCGATTGATGGAAGAGATGATGGATGCGAAAATAGAGGCGAGGTTAAGCCCTATGTCAACTGTACTGGATCAACAAAATGATACGATTAAAGAATTAACTGATGCTGCTCTAACAACTGCGAGAGAGAATGAGAAGATAAACGAAGAGAACAAACGCCTCTCTGAATTATTACGTAAAATTAATGAGAAATGTATTGATTTGGAGGGGCGCCAAAGACGTAAGAATTTGCGCATAGTAGGTCTGTCTGAGGGACGCGAAGGAAACTATGACCCACGTAAATTCTTTGCAAAACTCCTAAAGGACATTTTGGATTTGGATGAAGAACCCCTGTTGGGCCGTGCCCACAGGGCTTTAAGACCGGTCCCTAGGAGGGGTGCGCCACCAAGACAAGTAATTGTAAAGGTGGTTTATGACAGTGTCTTTGAGGATAT
Source organism: Raja brachyura (assembly GCA_963514005.1). The sequence continues at coordinate 32,551,334 of OY740791.1, read as the reverse complement.
GATGAAGATAATCATAAGAAAAAGAAATCTGAAATACGAAGGAGATAACATCAGTATCTTCAGAGACTACCCGGCCGAAGTGGCTAAAAGAAGAGCTCTATTTACAGAAACAAGACGCATCTTGAGAGACATAAAAGGAATAAAGGAGATCAGATATGGTTTGGTGTACCCGGCAATACTTAGAGTTACCTACGAGAATAAGGATCTTCGTTTCACCAAACATACAGCGGCACTGGAATTTGCTCGGAAAATACTGAAGGAGGCAGAAGAAAGAGAAGAAGGAGAAGAAGGAGACGCTGTGGAAGAAGGAGTAGACCCAACTGGGTAGTGGATGAATGAACTTTATGGACCTGTGGCTGTGAATCATTTACTGAGAAAAAGGCGGAATAATGGACATCGATTTGTAGTTTTATAATGTTTACTAATTAATTAATAAATACTAATTTGTAATTTTTTATTATTAATTATTAATTACTAATTAGTTTGATTTCCCTTACTCCCCTCATATAGTATTACTAATTATGATAATAATTATAGCTGAGATTAACAACTAAAAATTAGTAATATGAATAATAGAAAAATTTATTAAGAAAATAAAGTTAGCACCCCCACCCCAATATACACAGTATTTCAAATAAGAGCTGGAATATTTAACATCTTTTTTTTTAATACGGAAGTCGTTAGATTAGTAGCCATGTTAGTGTGGCTTTCACTTGCACTCACTACACATTATATAAGTGTAGTTTCTTTTTTTTCTGATCACCTTTTTTTCACCCTTTACTTTTTTTATATTCACATTTGTTATTATTTTTGTTATTTTTTGCATAACACATACTTGATATTATATTATATATTATATAATTATGACTTTTATCTATTTTATATAATCAGATTAAATGAATATGGTTTAACGGAATTGGAAATTCGCATCGGACTGAAGTTGGGGTGTAGTGTCGGGCTGGAGGAGCCAAGAAGGCTACTCCAAAAAAAGCCACCCTAACAATAAAATGCAGGATATGAATGTAAGGAATGGAGATGATGGAATCACCTTCTGTAGCTGGAATGTTAAAGGAATCAATGAACCAATTAAAAGGGGAAAGGTACTAGCTCAGTTGAATAGATTGAAATCTGGAGTTATGTTTCTTCAAGAGACACATCTTAAAAAAGATGCTCAATATAGATTAACCGCGAAATGGATTTCAAAAGTATATCACTCTTCGTTTATACACAAATCTAGAGGAGTTGCAATAATTATTCGTAAAGGTATACCTTTTAAACTTAATTCATTAATAGAGGATAAGGAGGGTAGATATTTAATAATTACAGGGGAACTACATTCAAAAAAAGTAATTCTTATGAATATATATGCACCTAATTTTGATAATCCACTATTTTTTAAGAAAATATTTAATAGTATTCCTATATCCACTCAATATAATTTAATAATTGGAGGTGATTTTAATTGTACTTTAGATAATTATCTGGATAGATCTTCTACAAAAATTAAGGCTCTCTCTAAATCAAGCAAGCTTATAAATTCCTTTAGTAAGACATTGAATGTTAAAGATATTTGGAGATTGGATAATCCTACCGGACGGGAATATTCATTTTTCTCGCCGGTATTTGGAACATATTCGAGGATTGATTATTTCTTAGTAGACTCAAAACTACTCCCCTTTACATATGATGCAAAGTATCATAATATTATTATCTCAGATCATGCCCCTTTAACATTTAAGATAAAATTAAAAGATATGGTTAATAAAACTAATATTTGGAGATTCAATACACAGATATTAAAGGATAAAGACTGCTGTAACTATGTGGAGAAACAGATTAAATTATTTTTTGAAACTAACGATAAACCTGAGACTTCCTCATTACTATTATGGGACACATTTAAAGCATTTATGCGTGGTGCAATAATATCAGCACAAGCTCATTTTAATAAAGAAAATCGAAAGATGGAGCAAAAGTTAGAAAAAGAGATAAACCAATTAGATAGTGAAAATATAATACACCCTTCAAAAGAGTTGAGTAATAAAATTGCAATATTAAAATATAGATTAAATAAAATTTATGCTGACCAAGTGATAAAATTATACCAACAAACTAAACAAGTTCATTTTGAATTCGGTGATAAACCTCAAAAATTATTAGCACGACAACTCAGAAGATTAGACGATGAAAAAACTATACATAGTATTAGATCGGCGCAGGGAAATACGTTGACTATACCAAAAGACATTAATGATACATTTTTACAATATTATCAAAATCTTTATTCATCTAAATTAACAGGGCAAACAGATGAAATGGAAACATTTCTAGAAAAATGTCATTTTAATAAGTTAAATTTTGAGAGTAGGCAATTATTAAATGCTGAAATATCTGTAATAGATATCGAAGAATCAATTGGATCGTTAAAAAATGGTAAAACAGCGGGCCCCGATGGCCTGAATGCAGAATTTTATAAAAAATTTCACGATCTACTTTCACCTAGATTACAAACAGTGTACAGACACACCTATGAGTTAGGAAAATTACCAGACTCTTTAAATGAATCTACAATTACATTAATTCCTAAATTAGATAAGGACCTGGAAGACCCTGGATCATACCGAGCGATTGCCCTTTTAAATACTGATCAAAAAATACTAACTAAAGTACTCTCTCGGAGGCTAAGTTTAGTGATTTCCAAAATAATACATTATGATCAAACAGGTTTTATTCCAAAACGTTACTCATCACATAATCTTAGACGCTTGTTTAACATTATTTACTCGAGAAGAAGGAGAGATATAGAATTAGCAGTTATATCGTTGGATGCTGAAAAAGCATTCGACCAGGTGGAATGGTCATATTTATTTAATATAATGGAAAAATATCAACTGGGGGACGGATTTTGTAAATGGGTAAGAATATTATATTCTAACCCTACTGCAAGAATTTTAACCAATCAAATATTATCACCTAAATTTAATCTTTTTAGGGGATGCAGACAGGGATGTCCGTTATCCCCTTTATTATTTGCCTTGGTGATAGAACCTCTGGCTGAAAGAATCAGATCAGAACCCGAAATATATGGGTACAACACTGACATAACAAATAATAAGATATCTTTATATGCAGATGATATTCTGATTTATATTACTAAGCCGGAACGTAGTATTCCAAAGCTATTCAATGTTATAAATGAATTTAGTGTATTTTCAGGATATAGGATTAATTGGAGTAAAAGTGACATAATGCCTATAACTGGTATAAATGTAAATATATTACAAAAATACCCATTAAAAATAGTTACAGATAAATTTAAATATTTAGGAATTAATGTGTCTAAATCCTATAAATTATTAATTAAAGCTAATTATTATCAATTATTAGAGAAACTTAAAAAAAAACATTTTATATTGGAAAACACTTCCTATATCTATGATCGGTAGAATTAATGCTATAAAGATGATTTTTTTACCACAATTGTTATATTTATTTCAGGCAATTCCTTTTTTTCTTCCAAAAAGTTTTCTAAAAAAAATTGATACCATAGTTAATAATTTTGTCTGGGATTACAAAAGTCATAGAATAGGTAAAAAACACTTATGTAAGTCGAAGATAAATGGAGGGCTGGCACTTCCAAATTTTTTATATTACTATTGGGCAGTCCAGATTAAGAATATGAATTTTTGGTGGGTAAATATGGATGTTGAACCAATGTGGCTAAAAATGGAAAAGGAAGACTGTTTACCCTTCACTATAGAGTCGATTATTTTCGCACCAAAGGAAGTACAAAAAAAGACTTATAGGGACAACATTATCATTCATAATATTAGGCGTATTTGGAAACAGATAGTTAAGACCCTACATCTGGATAATCTTTCTTTTAGGTTATCAATTAGGAGTAATCCACTGTTTAAACCCTCAATCTTAGATGCGGGGTTTAGACTGTGGGAGGATTTAGGAATTAAAAGAATAGAACACCTTTATAGAAATGGAAAATTATTATTATTTGAAGAGTTACAAGATATTTTTGGATTACCTTCACAACATCATTTTAGGTATTTACAAATTAGAGATTTTATTAAATGTAACACATACGACTATAAAAATAAAGGACCAGGCTTATTAGATGAAGTGTTTAATTTACATCCAAATACGGATAAGCTTATAGCTTATATCTACAATATTATTTTAGATAAAGAGAACCCAACAACTGAAACATATCGTCAAGCATGGGAAAATGAAATTGGATTACCTATAACGAAAGAAACTTGGGAAGAAAGCTTACAAAGAATACATTGGTGTTCTTTGAATGCCAGACATACATTGATACAATTTAAAGTTATATATAGATTACATTACTCGAAAACCAAATTAAAAAGTATTTTTCCTAACCTTTCCTCTATTTGTGATAAATGTAAGAATTTTGAAGCAAATTTAATACATAGTTTTGTAACATGTCCACGGTTGAATTTTTATTGGATTGAAATTTTTAAAGTTATTTCGGAAGTCCTTAAGGTTAAACTTGACCCAGACCCAAAATTAATAATATTTGGAATCCCGGAGCCAAATTTGGTACTCACAATTAATCAAAGAAATTTTTTTGATTATTGTTTAATAATTGGGAAAAAAATGATACTTAAATTTTGGAAGGGAACATTATCCCCAACAATTAAAATGTGGAAAGCAGAGATGTTGGAGACGTTGAATTTGGAAAGAATTAGATTTGTCCTTTTGGACAAGTATAATTCTTTTGAATTGATATGGTCTCCATATATACAGTATTTAGAGAAGTAGCTATTCTTGGAATCACGGCTTCGACGGGCACCCTATGGATCCGATGCGAATAACTTACCTATAATTGATAATATTGTGTATTTATTAGAGATATTTCTGAATGAAATAGTATCTCGTACAATGTCTTTAGTTTTTGTTTATATATATATATATATATATATGTAATATTATTGTTTTTCAAATTATCTTTTTAATTTTTAATTGATATATGTGCGAAAAAAAAAAAAATTTTATTCCCTTTTATTTTTCCTTTTTTCTTTATTCTTTTATATATCTTTTTCTTTATTTCCATAAAAATAGAAGATATTATGTATTGATATGCTATTTGTAGTAATACTGAATTAAGGTGTTAGTTTATAAAGTAAGCTATATATTGTAAACTATTTACTTCAAATAAAAAAAAATATTACAAGAAAACCCAATTCCCCCAGTCCAGCGAGAATGCATCTAGCGCTATTGCCCCAGGATCTGGTTCCCATGAAACGTAGGCTGGTACCTGATGGTTCAACCGTGACGCAAAAAGGTCAATGTCCGGTTTACCAAATTTGGCTGTGACTTTAGCAAAAATCTCAGGATGCAACATCCATTCAATGTTGTCATTAAATTTGCGTGACCTGGTGTCCGCCACAGTATTAAGCTCACCTGGCAAATAGGTAGCTGAAATCCAAATGTCTCTTTGAATACACCAGAGCCAAATTGAGTTAGCCAATTTGTCACACGAAACTGACCTGGTACCACCCATATGGTTTAAATATGCCACAGCTGTGGTGTTGTCTATTTGGAGACGGACGTGTGCTCCAACAAGCTTGGAACAATATGCACGAAGTCCGTGGAATGCTGCCAGCAACTCCAAATAGTTAATCCCTTGAGTCAACAACATCGATGCCTCAAGGGTGTCCCATCTACCCCCACAACTAGAGCAATTATCAGTAGCTCCCCAGCCATTGGAGCTTGCATCAGTCTGTAAATATACCACCGGATTAGCCCCCCTGACAGGCTTAAATGAGTTGCTAATGTGACACACCCACCATTGCAACTCAGTTATCGCTTCGGACGGCAGCTGCATAGATCGATCGTAATGACCAGCGTTCCATTTTAACGCAGTAATTTTAGCTCTTTGCAAATTCTGATAATGCAAAGGTCCATATCGTGCTGCCGGAAACAAAGCCACTAACTTGCCAATTACTGTGGCTGTATGCCGAATCGATGGTATATTGGTGCCAATTAAATCTCTGCACACCTTAGTGACTTCCTCAATTTTGTTAATTGGTATAGTTATCCTCATGCTCATTGAGTTCACCGTGAACCCTAGGTAATTAATTACCTGGGCAGGGCAGAACTTTGATTTCTCTGGATGGACAATGAATCCTAATTGTTGAAATATATTGACAGCAGCTGCAACACCCTGTTCAGCCAATTGCAGGGTGTGGCCCACAATAAAGACATCATCTAAATAGGCCATAACTATATGATGTCGTTGTCTCAAATAAGCCATGATTGGCTTCACCAATTTAGTGAACAATCTAGGGGCTGTAGTAAGCCCATTAGGCAAAGCCTTATACTGCCAAAGTTGCCCCATCCAGATAAATTTCAAAAACCTTCTATCATCTTTCTGGATGGATACTGAATAATATGCATCCCTCAAATCAATGCATGCCATAAAGCAGCCATGAGAAATCAATGATTTGGCTGTTTCAAACGTATCCATTTTAAAATGAGTATATGTTACAAACGTATTCAAACGGGTTAGATCAATAATGACACGACAGCCTCCATCCTTCTTAGGTCTAGTAAATATGTTCGAAACAAATTCAATCGGCTCATGCACTGTTTTCTCAATCACACCCTTCTGTTCCAAACTTAAAATTTCCTTGTAACCTGCTGCCTGTTCTGCAGCAGACAATTTGAACGTACGACCAGGCATGTGCTGGGATGGAGGAATGTCGCCATTAATAAACTCAATTTTATGCCCCTGAATATTCCGCAACACATACTCATCACCAGTAAAATTACCCCATGCATCCAAAAACAACCGTAAACGACCACCAACATGGGAAGTTAAACAGAGAGAAAAGAGAGAACCAGACCCCCTCACCTCCGTGGTTACCGGCGGTCCTTGGCACGTGTGGGTGGCCGTGGAGGTGCTGGGTTGGCTTGAGGGCGCGGCGTCTTCGATTTCCAAAAAGGTCTCTGCCGACCCTGTCCTAAAAAAGACCCTTGGTGCTGGTTCTGGTGTTGTTGTCGTTGTGAAGCTAGAGGGTGAGTCCTCGTCGAGGCACTGGCCGACCCTCGTGAGCGAATGTATGGAGCTTTTGAGCCGGACGGTGTGGGGGCACTCTTAGAGCGCATGATCCCCACCGTTTTGGCTTGTTCGTCAAGCTCTTTGACTCTCTTCGAGAGGTCCTCACCAAAGAGCTGACGGGGCGGCGGCGGCGGCGGTGGTTTGCACAATCCTGCAAACTTCGGGTTGAGTGCTGGGCGGATGCTGTTTTTGCGAAACCCGTTGATTTCGTGCTGGGTCGCGCACAATAAGGCCAGAGCATCTTCCTGGTCCAAATTCAGCTCGTCCTCGTCCACCGACCGCGCAAAGGCGGTAATACCGGCCGTGAGGAGTTTCAGGATCCGCTGCAATTGTAGCTCTTGTTGACGGATAGCCGCACTGATGTTGCCCCATATTGGCGTATTGACCACAGGCACGTTGAGGGAGTTGCAGTTTGATGGAGCCTTGTGACGGCTCATAGCCTGGATGAGGACTTCTTCCTGCAGCACCTGATTATTAAGAAAGTCCACTGTGGCTGCCAGCTTTGAATTGAGAGGAAGACCAGCCGTATGTGGGGCCGCGAATTTGGTCGCCACATCCAAAAGTTCCTCCGCTGGCACCTCCACCGGAGGTGGTACGGGATCCACCAGAACCTCCTCCTCGTGCTGCTCCAGGCTGATAGTAGATGTTGGTGAAGATGCCCTGTGCCTGTTGCTGCCCTGCTGTTGTTGACGTTGAAGCAGGAGCTCCAGCAGCCGCTCCATACGGTCAATACGCCCTTCACCCTGAACACTCAGGTGGTCGGAGTCCTCCGGCTCTGAATAGAAAACCGGGCTCCTGTCATCGGCCCGCACCTCGTCGAGGCCCTGCCGGTGCCGGTAGTTGTCGCTAACAGCCGCCGAGGCGAAACTGCGCGATTCCTGCGCGGGCGTGTTCAATCGCCTCCGTTTAGCGAGAGCTGAAGCCGCTGCCACTAAGGGCACATGCGGCGAAGTGTCGGCCCCAGCCGAAGCATGGCTGCCTGGGGCCCGCGCAGTCTTGCCGGCTGCCCACATCGTGGACGTTGCCGACGCATGGTGCCGCCCACCCATCCATGGGGGGCTCGGCGACCGCGACGAGACCCGACTCAACCGACCCGTCCCGGCGTCGAGAGTCGGGGTGTGCCGGCTGGACCTCACAGCCGCCCCGGGTCTCGCCCTGGAACCTGACCGCTCCTCCGCGACAGGCAATGCCTTAGCCCTAACAGGGTTAGGCTTCTGGGCTCCTCCCCTCCCCCTTCTCGGAGGGCTGAGTGGAACAGACCGTGCAACGGCACGCGCCCTGCTCGAGGTCGCCAGCGAGCCCGCTGACAACCTGACTGCCATGGCAGGGTCCCCCTGCTCTGGCGGCACACCACACTCCTCCTCGTCGAACTCCTCCGAGCTGTGGTGTGCTGGCGGATCTGGACCTGTGAACACAGGGCTTACCCACATCTCCGCCTGAGTCCCGGCCTGCGCTGCAGGTACTGCCGATGGTAAAGGCCCCGGAACTGTTGACCGGCGAACTCGTCCTGACGTCCTCCGGCCCTTCGAACTCCCATCCATGTCCTTGCTGCAAGACATAATCAGACAACAAGGACCACCAACTAAAGGTGGAATACTCACCTCCGTGGCCCCTTATGAAGGGCTGGCGAGGAGCGCGCTCCACCGCCAGCCGTCGCAGCAACGCGTTACGACGATATGTCGAGCATGCGCGCCGGCGGGCTCTTCACGAAGTCACTCACGTGACTCCGAAATGAAATGTTAATTGCCAGGTTTTGTGCCAGCACTTAGGACACTGCTCTTTTATAAATCTTAATAGTGCTATTGCTCACAGTGATATAGATGATATTTTGTGTCATAACAATTTTGGTTTTGAGCAACATACTTAAATATACAGTATGACCATGTTGTAACCAGCTTCCACAAGAAACATAAATAACATGAGAAATAAAAGGACTGACTATTGCGCTGTTCCAATATCTTCATATCTTCTACTCACAGTGCCTGCACAAGGAAATACGCCAGTCAAAGATTAACTATCATGATAATCTAATGATTTGTGTAGCAAACAGCAACAAATTAATCAATTAACCAGATGAAAGAATTAATGTCTGTTATAATTTAGGTAAACAAGCTGCTCTTGGAAACAAGTAAATCAAGGACATCTAAAGACAAGTACATCATGAAATTAGCAAGCACAGAGTTGTCCAGATCACATGTCCAAAGTCTGCTTATCTGAGGTACAATTTTGGCATAAGTAACCGAGACCAAAAAGAAAGACATTTTAGGATTAGTTGGGTACCTGGAGAAAGAAAGCAAACCCCAAATGTAGCTGTAGACATTTATGCTGTAAAAATAGCTGCCATTTATCATCAAGGATCCCCACCTCTGAGCCGTCCCCCCTTCTCGCTGCTATATTTGACCAAAGTTACAGAAACTTCCACACTGCTGGGTTCCTACAACTATCAAGTGAATTGACCCATGCAGAACTAACCTAACAACTGCAATGGAAGACTGTGGACCACCCTTTGCACTACCATGGACTTATTTTTTTATAATAGTGATTTGTACCACTGTCTTATTTATGCAGTCTTTTTTATTTTTTACTGTCTGTCAGAATTTAAGTGTAATTAATGTATAATGGACATATAATATGTTTTTGTGTGTTGTTTGAGTTGAGGTGCCTGTGATCTGCAGCAAGCAAAATTTTCATGACAGCTCACCACCATACTTGTCCATATGACAATACACTCAAGATATGTGAAGAGAAAGAGACTAGATATGTGAAGAGAAAGAGACTAGTTAAAACAAATGTTGGTCCCTTGCAGTCAGAAACAGGTGAATTGATCATGGGGAACAAGGACATGGCAGACCAATTGAATAACTACTTTGGTTCTGTCTTCACTAAGGAAGACATAAATAATCTGCCGGAAATAGCAGTGGAACGGGGGTCAAATAACATGGAGGAACTGAGTGAAATCCAGGTTAGCCGGGAGGTGGTGTTGGGTGAATTGAACGGATTGAAGGCCGATAAATCCCCAGGGCCAGATAGTCTGCATCCCAGAGTACTCAAGGAGGTAGCCACAGAAATAGTGGATGCATAAGTGATAATTTTTCAAAATTCCTTAGATTTTGGAGTAGTTCCTGAGGATTGGAGGGTAGCTAATGTAACCCCACTTTTTAAAAAAGGAGGGAGAGAGAAAACAGGGAATTACAGACCAGTTAGTCTAACATCGGTAGTGGGGAAACTGCTAGAGTCAGTTATTAAAGATGGGATAGCAGCGCATTTGGAAAGTGGTGAAATCATTGGACAAAGTCAGCATGGATTTACGAAAGGTAAATCATGTCTGACAAATCTGATAGAATTTTTCGAGGTTGTAACTAGTAGAGTGGATAAGGGAGAACCAGTGGATGTGTTATATCTAGACTTTCAGAAGGCTTTCGACAAGGTCCCGCATAAGAGATTAGCATACAAACTTAAAGCACACGGTATTGGGGGTTCAGTATTGATGTGGATAGAGAACTGGCTAGCAGACAGGAAGCAAAGGGTAGAAGTAAACGGGTCCTTTTCAGAATGGCAGGCAGTGACTAGTGGGGTACCGCAAGGCTCAGTGCTGGGACCCCAGCTATTTACAATATATATTAATGATTTGGACGAGGGAATTCAATGCAACATCTCCAAATTTGCAGATGACACCAAGCTGGGTGGTATAGTTAGGTGTGAGGAGGATGCTTGGAGGCTGCAGGGTGATTTGGATAGGCTGAGTGAATGGGCAGATGCATGGCAGATGCAGTATAATGTGGATAAATGTGAGGTTATCCACTTTGGTGGCAAAAACATGAGGGTAGACTATTATCTGAATGGTGGCAGATTAGGAAAAGGGGAGATGCAACGAGACCTGGGTGTCATGGTACACCAGTCATTGAAAGTATGCAGGGGGGTTACACAAAAAGCTGGAGAAACTCAGCGGGTGCAGCAGCATCTAAGGAGCGAAGGAGATATGGCGACGTTTCGGGTCGAGACCCTTCTTCAGACTGAAAGTAGGCATGCAGGTGCAGCAGGCAGTGAAGAAAGCAAATGGTATGTTAGCATTCATAGCGAAAGGATTTGAGTATAGGAGCAGGGAGGTTCTACTGCAGTTGTACAGGGTTTTGGTGAGGCCACACCTGGAGTATTGCGTACAGTTTTGGTCTCCAAATCTGAGGAAAGACATCCTTGCCATAGAGGGGGTACAGAGAAGATTCACCATACTGATTCCTGGGATGTCAGGACTTTCATATGAGGAAAGATTGGATAGACTCGGCTTGTACTCGCAGGAATTTAGAAGATTGAGGGGGGATCTTATAGAAACTTACAAAATTCTTAAGGGGTTGGACAAGCTAGATGCTGCAAGATTGTTCCCGATGTTGGGGGAGTCCAGAACAAGGGGTCACAGTCTAACGATAAGTAGGAATTCTTTTAGGACCGAGATGAGGAAAACATTCTTTACACAGAGAGTGGTGAGTCTCTGGAATTTCATTTTGGAGTCACATGAGTGACTTCGTGAAGAGCCCGCCGGCGCGCATGCTCGACATATCGTCGTATCGCGTTGCTGCGATGGCTGGCGGTGGAGCGCGCTCCTCGCCAGCCCTTCAGAAGTTAGCCACGAAGGTAAGTATCCTACCTTAAGTTGGTGGTCCTTGTTGTGCTGATTCTGTCTTGCAGCAAGGACATGGATGGGAGTGCTAAGGGCCGGAGGATGTCTGGACGAGTTCGCCGGTCAACAGTTCCGGGGCCATTTCCATCGGCAGTACCTGCAGCGCAGGCCGGGACTCAGGCGGAGATGTGGGTAAGCCCTGTAGTTACAGGTCCGGATCCGCCAGCACACCACAGCTTGGAGGAGTTTGACGAGGAGGAGTGTGGTGTGCCGCCAGAGCAGGAGGACCCTGCCATGGCAGTCAGGTCGTCAGCGGGCTCGCTGGCGACCTCGAGCAGAGGGGTGCGTGCAGCTGCACGGCCCTTTTCACTCAGCCCTCCGAGTAGGGGTAGGGCTGGAGCCCAGGAGCCTAACCCTGTTAGGGCTAAGGCATTGCCTGCCGCGGAGGAGTGGTCAGGTTCCAGGGCGGGACCCGGGGCGGCTGTGAGGTCCAGTCGGCACCCCCAACTCTCGACGCCGGGACGGGTCGGTTGAGTCGGGTCTCGTCACGGTCGCCGAGCCCCCCATGGATGGGTGGGCGAGACCATGCGTCGGCAAGGTCCACGACGTGGGCAGCCGGCAAGCCTGCGCGGGCTTCAGGCAGCAATGCTTCGGCTGGTGCCGACACCACGCCGCAAGTGTCCTTAGTGGCAGCGGCTTCAGCTCCCGCTAAACGGAGGCGGTTGAACACGCCCGCGCGGGAATCGCGCAGTTTCGCCTCGGCAGCTGTTTGCGACAACTACCGGCACCGGGTGGGCCTCGACGAGGTGCGGGCCGATGATAGGAGCCCCGGCATCTTTTCAGAGCCGGCGGACTCCGACCACCCGAGTGTTCAGGGTGAAGGGCGTATTGACCGTATGGAGCGGCTGCTGGAGCTCCTGCTTCAAGGTCAACAACAGCAGGGCAGCGACAGGCACAGGGCGTCATCACCAACTTCTACCATCAGCCTGGAGCAGCAGGAGGAGGAGGTTTTGGTTAATCCCTTACCACCTCTGTTGGAGGTGCCAGCGGAGGAACTTCTGGATGTGGCGACTAAATTCGCGGCCCCACATTCGTCTGGACTTCCTCTGAACACAAAACTAGCAGCCACAGTGGACTTCCTCAACAACCATCAACTGCAGGAAGAAGTCCTCATTCAGGCTATGAGCCGTCACAAGGCTCCATCCAATTGCAACTCCCTCAACGTGCCTGTGGTCAATACGCCGATATGGGGCAACATCAGTGCGGCTATCCGTCAACAAGAACTAAAACTGCAGCGGATCCTGAAACTCCTCACGGCCGGTATTACCGCCTTTGCACGGTCGGTGGACGGGGACGATCTGAATTTGGACCAGGAAGATGCTCTGGCTCTCCTGTGTGCGACCCAACATGAGATCAATGGGTTCCGCAAAAGTAGCATCCGCCCGGCGCTCAACCCTAAGTTTGCAGGGTTGTGCAAACCACCGCCGCCGCCGCCGCCCCGTCAGCTCTTTGGTGAGGATCTCTCGAAGAGGGTCAAAGAGCTTGACGAACAAGCCAAAACGGTGGGGCTCATGCGCTCTCAGAGTGCCCCCACACCGTCAGGCTCAAAAGCTCCATCTACTCGCCCACAAGGGTCTGCCAGTACCTCTATGAGGACCTACCCTCCAGCTCCACAATGTTACCAACAGCCCCAGCAACAGGGGGCTTTTTTAGGACAGGGTCGGCAGAGACCTTGGTGGAAGACGAAGACGCCGCACCCTCAAGCCAACCCAGCACCTCCACGTCCACCCACACGTGTCAAGGACCGCCGGTAACCACGGAGGTGAGGCGGTCTGGTTCTCTCTTTTCTCTTTGCTTAGCTACACATGTTGGTGGGCGCCTTCGGTTCTTTTTGGGTGCATGGGGTAATATTACTGGTGACGAGTATGTGTTGCAAAATATTCAGGGTCATAAAATCGAGTTTCTTAATGGCGACATTCCTCCATCCCAGCACATGCCCGGTCGTACGTTTAAATTGTCTGCTGCAGAACAGGCAGCAGGCTACAAGGAAATTTTAAGGCTTGAACAGAAGGGAGTGATCGAGAAAACGGTGCATGAACCAGTTGAATTTGTTTCGAATATATTCACTAGACCTAAGAAGGATGGAGGCTGTCGAGTCATTATTGACCTGACTCGTTTGAATACTTTTGTAACATACACTCATTTCAAAATGGACACTTTTGAAACAGCCAAATCATTGATTTCTCATGGTTGCTTTATGGCATGCATCGATTTAAAGGATGCATACTATTCTGTATCCATCCAGAAATACGACAGGAGGTTTTTGAAATTTGTCTGGATGGGTCAACTCTGGCAGTATAGGGCTTTGCCAAATGGGCTTACCACAGCCCCTAGATTATTCACTAAATTAGTGAAACCAATTATGGCTTATTTAAGACAACGACACCATATAGTAATGGCCTATTTAGATGATATCTTAATTGTCGGCCACACCCTGGAATTGGCTGAGCAGGGAGTTGCAGCTGCTGTCAATATATTTCAGCAGCTGGGGTTCATTGTCCATCCAGCGAAATCAAAGTTCTGCCCTGCCCAGGTGATTCATTACCTAGTATTTACGGTGGACTCTATACGCATGAGGGTCACCATACCAACTAATAAGGTTCAGGAGGTCACCCGGGTGTGTCAAGATTTGATCCGCACCAATATACCATCGATTCGGCATACAGCTACAGTAATTGGCAAACTTGTAGCTTTGTTTCCGGCAGCCCGTTATGGGCCTTTGCATTATCAGAATTTGCAGAGAGCCAAGATTGCTGCGTTAAAACAGAACGCTGGTCATTATGATCAACCAATGCAGCTGCCGTCCGAAGCGAAGAATGAGTTGCAATGGTGGGTGTGTCACATTAGCAGCTCATTCAAGCCTATTAGGGAGGCTAATCCGGTGGTATACTTGCAGACTGATGCGAGCTCTTATGGCTGGGGAGCTACGGATAATTGCTCTAGTTGTGGGGGCAGGTGGGACACCCTTGAGTCTACTATGTTGTTGTCACAGGGGATAAACTATTTGGAGTTGCTGGCAGCATTCCACGGACTTCGTGCTTATTGTTCCAAGCTTGTTGGAGCACGTGTCCGTCTCCAAATAGACAACACCACAGCAGTGGCATACTTAAACCATATGGGCGGTACCAGGTCAGTTTTGTGTGAAAAATTGGCTAACTCAATTTGGCTCTGGTGTGTTCAAAGAGACGTTTGGATTTCAGCTACCTATTTGCCAGGTGAGCTTAATACTGTGGCGGACACCAGGTCACGCAAATTTAATGACAATGTTGAATGGATGTTACATCCTGAAATCTTTGCTAAAGTCACAGCCAAATTTGGTAAACCGGACATTGACCTTTTTGCGTCGCGGTTGAACCATCAGGTACCAACATACGTCTCATGGGAACCAGATCCTGGGGCAATAGCGCTAGATGCATTCTCGCTGGACTGGGGGAATTGGTTTTTCTATGCATTCCCCCCGTTCTGCCTCATCAGTCGGGTATTGTGAAAGATTCAGGCGGATGCTGCCAAGGGCATCCTTATCATACCCGACTGGCCTACACAGCCTTGGTATCCGGTGGTCTTTGACATGCTCAGCGAACCTTGGGTCCTTTTGAAGGGTTGCCCACAATTGGTTACTCACCCTGTCTCAGGGGAGCCACATCCCTGCCATGGCTATTTGAATTTGTTGGCTTGCAGGTTCTGAACAGGCCGTTAGTCCAATACGGCCTCTCAGCTCGGACCATGGATACCATTGGGGGGTCGTGTCGAGAGTCAACAAGGCGAAGATACCGCTCGCATATTAAGAAGTGGGAAGCCTACTGCAGCCGCTCTCGCATCACGTACGATGACGTGACAATAACTGACGTCCTGGAATTCCTCGCGGGGTTGCACCATGATGAACACTTAAGTTACAGTGCCATCAACAGCGCCAGGAGCGTGCTGTCATTCTACCTCAAGATTGAGGTGGGATCCAACAGGCTAGTGTCCAGACTCATGCGGGGTATATTCAATATGAATCCGCCTACACCACGCTACAATATCACCTGGGATGTCAGGGACGTATTAAACCTGCTCAGGACGTGGTCTCCCATGGAAGGGCTCCAACTGGACCAACTCACCATGATGTTACTAGCGCTGACTTCAGCACAGAGGGTACAGACACTACACAAACTACGTGTCGACAGAATGATATCTACCCCTATAGAAGTAGTCTTCTTCATTGATGAGCTACTAAAGCAGCATAGACCTGGGTGCACAGGGCTGCAGCTGAAGTTCCCGGCATACCCCGCAGATGCTAGGCTGTGTTTAGCCTCACATATCCGCCACTATGTCAAGGTGACGGCACGCATCAGAGGAATGGAGAGATACCTGCTTGTCACTCATAAGAGACCTCATCATCGAGTGACAGTCCAGACGATAGCCAGGTGGCTTCGAGTCGTCTTGGGTAAGTCAGGTATCGACACTAATGTGTTCAAGTCTCATTCCACCAGGGCTGCATCGACGTCAGCGGCGAGGATTATGGAGGTGCCTATGGACCAAATTCTCGCCACAGCAGGATGGGCTAATGAAGCTGTGTTTCAGCGATTTTATAACAAGCCTGTTGCTGCTTCTCTACAGTTCGCAGAAGCCGTGCTGAATGCAGGTCAAGAACGTAGAAATGTTCCCGCATGAGGGGTTTTTGATTTGTTATTAATAAATATGCTCTTGTTTTGCAGTATGAACTATTTGAGCAAGTTTGTTCCTCCCATCCATCCCTGGTAGTGGTGTGTCTGCATGGACGTGGTCCAGGGCGTGTAATCACAGAGGCTTTGAAGTCTTCACGAAGTCACTCACGTGACTCCGAAATGGAATAGTAAGATTGAACGAGAACTTACCAGTTCGAAGGTTGATCATTATTTCATGAGGAGTCGAAGTGAGGGATTTCGTGCCCTCCTCGCCCAACCCTCAGTCACCTTCATCTGGTAATTTGAGTCTCTTCAATCTTACTATGCCAAGTCATTTCTGTTGCTGGTCTCTGTGATTCCACGCCGCTACTTTGAAGTATGTCGAGCATGCGCGCCGGCGGGCTCCTCACGAAATCCCTCACTTCGACTCCTCATGAAATAATGATCAACCTTCGAACTGGTAAGTTCTCGTTCAATCTTACTATTCTCTGCCACAGAAGGTAGTTGAGGCCAGTTCATTGGCTATATTTAGGAGGGCGTTAGATGTGGCACTTTTGGCTAAAGGGATCAGGGGGTATGGAGAGAAGGCAGGTACGGGATACTGAGTTGGATGATCAGCCATGATCACATTGAATGGCGGTGCAGGCTCGAAGGGCCGAATGGCCTACTCCCGCACCTATTTTTCTATGTTTCTAAGTCAATACACTTTTATTTCTATAGCACATTTAAAAAATGACTCTCGTTGGCCTTTACTTTGGTGGAATAACTAACGTTATACAACATTGGTTCATAGATTAAGTACATACATAAATACATACATATAGCCCTTCCTCAGAGGACGTTAAGAAAGGCTTGAGAATAACCATGTAAACATATAACCATATAACCATATAACAATTACAGCACGGAAACAGGCCTTCTCGGCCCTTCCAGTCCGTGCCGACCATTTATTTTCCCCTAGTCCCATCTACATGCACTCAGACCTTACCCCTCCATTCCCTTCCCATCCATATACCTATCCACTTTACTTTTAAATGTTAAAATTGATCCTGCCTCCACCACTTCTGCTGGAAGATCATTCCACACAGCCACCACTCTCTGAGTAAAGAAGTTCCCCCTCATGTTACCCCTAAACTTCTGTCCCTTAATTCTCATGTCACGCCCTCTTGTTTGAATCTTCCCTACCCTCAATGGGAAAAGCTTATCCACGTCAACTCTGTCTATTCCTTTCATCATTTTAAAGACCTCAATCAAGTCCCCCCTTAACCTTCTGTGCTCCAAAGAATAAAGACCTAACTTGTTCAACCTTTCTCTGTAACTTAGTTGCTGGAACCCAGGCAACATTCTAGTAAATCTCCTCTGTACTCTCTCTATTTCGTTGACATCCTTCCTATAATTAGGCGACCAAAATTGTATACCCTACTCCAGAATTGGTCTCACCAATGCCTTGTACAATTTTAACATTACTTCCCTACTCCTATATTCAATGCTCTGATTTATAAAGGCCAGCACACCAAAAGCTTTCTTTACCACCCTATCTACATGCAATTTCACCTTCAGGGAACTATGCACAGTTATTCCTAGTCCCACTGTTCCACAGCATTCCTCAATTCCCTACCATTTACCATGTACATCCTATTTTGATTTGTCCTGCCAAGATGTAGCCTCACACTTATCAGCATTAAACTCCATCTGCCATCTTTCAGCCCACTCTTCCAAATGGCCCAAATCTCTCTATAGACTTTGAAAACCTACTTCATTATCCACAGCACCACCTATCTTAGTGTCATATGCATACTTACTAATCCAAGTTTCCACCCCATCATCTAGATCATTGATGTACATGACAAACAACAGTGGACCCAACACAGATCCCTGAGGCACCCCACTGGTCACCGGCTTCCACCCTGACAAACAGCCATCCACCATTACTCTCTGGCATCTCCCATTCAGCTACTGTTGAATCCATCTTGCTACTCTGCCATTAACCCCCAAAGATTGAACCTTCTTAACCAACCTTCCATGGGGAACCTTGTCAAAGACCTTACTGAAATCCATATAGACAACATCCACTGCTTTACCCTCATCAATTTCCCTAGTAACCTCTTCAAAAATTTCAAGAAGGTTTGTCAAACATGACCTTCCAGGCACAAATCCATGTTGACTGTTCTTGATCAGACCCTGTTTATCCAGATGCTTATATATATTATCTCTAAATATCCTTTCCATTAATTTGCCCACCACTGACGTCAAACTAACAGGTCTATAATTGCTAGGTTTATTCTTTGAACCCTTTTTAAACAATGGAACAACATACGCAGTACGCCAATCCTCCGGCACTATTCCTGTTTCTAATGACATTTGAAATATTTCGGTCATAAACACTGCTATTTCTACACTAACTTCCCTCAATGTCCCAGGGAATATCCTGTCAGGATGTGGAGACTTATCCACTTTTATATTTTTCAAAAGTGTCAGTACTTCCTTCTCTTTGAATCTCATAGTTTTTTCCCTTACCTCACAGAGTTCAATGTCCTTCTCCTTGGTGAATACCGAAGAAAAGAAATTGTGCAATATCTCCCCCATCTCTTTTGGCTCTGCAGATAGCTGTCCATTCTGGCTCTCTAATGGTCCAATTTTATCCCTCGTTATCCTTTTGCTGAGTAAAGATGACTTTTAAGTCTCGACTTACAAGAGTCGATGGAGGGGGCAGTTCTGATGGGAAGAGGGATGCTGTTCCACAGTCTAGGAGCTGCAATCGCAAAGGCACGGTCGCCCCTGAGCTTATGCCTAGACCGCGGGATGTTCAGTAACCCCAAGTCGGCCGAACTGAGGGACCTGGAGGTGGTGTGGTGGGTAAGCAGACTTTTGATGTAGGTGGGGGAAAGCCTGTTAAGGGCTTTGTAGACATAAAGAAGGATCTTTAAATTTATTCGGAACCGCACAAGGGGCCAGTGGAGAGAGGTTCACTCGACTTGACGAACTTGAATACAGTCTGAATCATATAGTCAGCTGCATTATCAATATCTTACTCAAAGTAATTCTTATTAATCATTATTTTTTCAGTATCCGGCTGTTACCTGTAAGGCCAGAATGTAGGGTGTCACCCTAAATGGCCTTGGTGGTTAGGAATTGTGCAGGGTGGATTTGGAGAGAATATTTCTTGTTGGAGTATCTTGAACTATAGATAGACATTATCCAAAAGTAATACATTTATGCATTTATGGAACAATTATTTTTCACTCAGATGCTCATGAATCTTTAAAGTTTCCTCTTTCAAAGGGCAATGGAATCAGTCTTAAAATATTTTAAGGCAGAGGTAGATAAATTCATGACAAGCAAGGCTATGAAATGTTGATAGGAAGGGAGTGGGCATGAATCCGGTATTGGAATTACAATCAGATCAGTCCAATGGTACTCTTACAATGTTATGAGGGAGGCAGTTCCAAAACTAAGACCCAAAAAAATTAAGAATTGATGATGCATTCTCAATTTAGCATGATGTATAATTTAGAGAGACAAGAGAGATGGTAGCGTTCTCATGAGCCTCAAGCTCTTGTGCTTGTTGGTGGTAGAGATCACACATATAAAAAGGTTTTTTTTTTAAGAGTATACTAAGTGAGTAAGTGAAGTGCATTTGCTGGATGGATATATTGCTTTTTGAAAGCTTGTGGTGGGGAAGATAACTCCCAGAATGTTTAAGAGATTGGGATCATCAATATGCACCCTTCTGCTGCCTCCTCTCCCTCTGGGATAAAATGCATCCCCCTCAATAGATAATGAACAAATAATGTCCTTTAGTGATGTGATTGGGGGAACAATATTGTCCAATGCATTGGGATAACTCTGCCAGTCCTTCAGTCTGCCAGGAGGAGCAGACAAGATCTTATTTTAAAGATTCTCATTAAATAAGAAATCTCTGATGGTGCAGAACTATAGATTATCAGCCTATATTTTTGTATATTTGCCTGGCATGAAATGTAAATCCATGTTTTTTTCCCTATTTGGAGCCCTGAATACTGGAAAAGGGGCAGGCTGGGAAGTACAGGAAAGCACAGATTGATCATACAGGAAATTCTGTGTGTGTGTGTGTGTGTGTGTGTGTTGAGAGTAATGGAAGAGCAGATTAGGGGAAGGAGTGGTTCATTTGGAAACTTGAGACAAAAGGTACACAGAAGATATGTTTAAAGGCAGCACAATATTGGAGAGATGGAGGTAATGGAGTCTAATCTGATGAGTGTGAAGGTTGATGAATTAAAACATGAGTACAAAGAAAGCTCCACCATGAGTCTAGGAGGGAAGAGAAGGACCAAGGTTAAAGTGTCAGATGCAGTCCAGTTAATCACTAAAAACAGCTTATTCATTCATTCATTCATTCATTCATTCATTCATTCAAAAGGGAATTATCAGACAGGATCAGAGACAAACAAAACTCGCATCACTTTCCACATCACTGATTCCCCTATGTCAATTTTTATCCTCCATCTCAGACTTCACTCCACCATTTATTATCTCCCATATTTCTATGTGACCTTCTGTCAGTAATCTCCAAGAAGTCTGAAGAAAGCTCATTCTGCTAATCTTTTCTCATAATTTAATCCTTTGTTATCAGAGATTAGCCGTTCAGCTCTTCTCAGCAATGCTCCAGGAGCAAAGTTATGTTTCCTATAACATTCTGAATAAAACAGTGCAGAAACCCCAAAGGTGCAGCAGGTGCCTCAGTGGCAGCGGGAGACACGACAGAGGCAGCGAGTGCCTCGGCGGCAGCAGGTAACTCGGCGGCGGTGGTGGGGCCTCGCAGTCGATAAGCATGAGGGGGGAGGGGAAGACAATGGGGACCCAGCGTGGGTTGACCATCGTGAAGAACAATGAAGGACCCGGCGTGGGGGGGGGGGGGGGGGGCGCTGTGAGGGACGGTGAGAGAACAAAGGGGGACCCAGTGTGGAGGACTGGGGACGGGCCGCTAGTTTAGAATCCTCTACCAAAGGGATAAGTCTCCATTTGTTGTTTGTTTGTTCATTTAACCATATAACCATATAACAATTACAGCACGGAAACAGGCCATCTCGGCCCTTCAAGTCCGTGCCGAACAACTTTTTTCCCTTAGTCCCACCTGCCTGCACTCATACCATAACCCTCCATACCCTTCTCATCCATATGCCTATCCAATTAATTTTAAAATGATACCAACGAACCTGCCGCCACCACTTCCACTGGAAGCTCATTCCACACCGCTACCACTCTCTGAGTAAAGAAGTTCACCCTCATGTTACCCCTAAACCTCTGTCCCTTAATTCTAAAGTCATGTCCTCGTGTTTGAATCTTCCCTATTCTCAAAGGGAAAAGCTTGTCCACATTAACTCTGTCAATCCCTCTCATCATTTTAAAGACCTCTATCAAGTCCCCCCTTAACCTTCTGCGCTCCAGAGAATAAAGACCTAACTTATTTAACCTATCTCTGTAACTTAGCTGTTGAAACCCAGGCAACATTCTAGTAAATCTCCTCTGTACCCTCTCTATTTTGTTGACATCCTTCCTATAATTGGGCGACCAAAATTGTACACCATACTCCAGATTTGGTCTCAACAACGCCTTGTACAATTTTAACATTACATCCCAGCTTCTATACTCAATGCTCTGATTTATAAAGGCTAGCATACCAAAAGCTTTCTTTACCACCCTATCTATATGAGATTCCACCTTCAAGGAACTATGCACGGTTATTCCCAGATCCCTCTGTTCAACTGTATTCTTCAATTCCCTACCGTTTACCATGTACGTCCTATTTTGATTTGTCCTGCCAAGGTGTAGCACCTCACATTTATCAGCATTAAACTCCATCTGCCATCTTTCAGCCCATTTTTCCAACTGGCCTAAATCACTCTGTAGATTTTGGAAATCCTCTTCATTATCCACAACACCCCCTATCTTGGTATCATCTGCATACTTACTAATCCAATTTACCACCCCTTCATCCAGATCATTGATGTACATGACAAACAACTAAG
This sequence comes from Raja brachyura, assembly GCA_963514005.1. Next base: position 32,528,906 of record OY740791.1, on the reverse strand, counting down.
GACCCAACACAGATCCCTGAGGCACCCCACTAGTCACCTGCCTCCAACCCGACAAACAGCCATCCACCATTACTCTCTGGCTTCTCCCATTCAGCCACTGTTGAATCCATCTTGCTATTCCTGCATTTATACCCAACAGTTGAACCTTCTTAACCAACCTTCCATGAGGAACCTTGTCAAAGGCCTTACTGAAGTCCATATAGACAACATCCGCTGCTTTACCCTCGTCAATTTCCCTAGTAACCTCTTCAAAAAATTCAAGAAGATTAGTCAAACATGACTTTCCAGGCATAAATCCATGTTGACTGTTCCTAATTAGACCCTCTTTATCCAGATGCTTATATATATTATCTCTAAGTATCTTTTCCATTAATTTGCCCACCACTGAAGTCAAACTAACCGGTCTATAATTGCTAGGTTTACTTTTAGAACCCTTTTTAAACAATGGAACAACATGCGCAGTACACCAATCCTCGGGGACTATTCCCGTTTCTAATGACATTTCAAATATTTCTGTCATAGCCCCCGCTATTTCTACACTAACTTCCCTCAATGCCCTAGGGAATATCCTGTCAGGACCTGGAGACTTATCCACTTTTATATTTTTCAAAAGTGCTAGTACTTCTTTTACTTTGAAACTCATAGTATCCATAGCTACTCTACTAGTTTCCCTTACCTCACATAATTCAATATCCTTCTCCTTGGTGAATACCGAAGAAAATTAATTGTTCAATATCTCCCCCATCTCTTTTGGCTCTGCAGATAGCTGTCCACTCGGTCTCTCCAATGGACCAATTTTATCCCTTGTTATCCTTTTGCTATTAATATAGCTGTAGAAACCCTTTGGATTTACTTTCACCTTACTTGCCAAAGCAACCTCATATCTTCTTTTAGCTTTTCTAATTTCTTTCTTAAGATTCTTTTTACATTCCTTATACTCCTCAAGCACCTCATTTACTTCATGCTGCTTATAATTATTGTAGATCTCCCTCTTTTTCCGAACAAGATGTCCAATTTCCCTTGAAAACCAGGGCTCTTTCCAATTTTTACTGGTGCCTTTCAACCGAACAGGAACATAAAGATTTTGTACTCTTAAAATTTCCCCTTTAAATGTCCTCCATTTCTCCTCTACATCTTTCCCATAAAACAAAATGTCCCAGTTCACTCCTTTTAAATCATCTCGCATCTCGTTAAAGTTAGCCTTTCTCCAATCAAAAATCTCAACCCTAGGCCCAGTTCTGTCCTTCTCCATAATTATATTGAAACTAATGGTATTGTGATCACTGGACCCGAAGTGCTCCCCTACGCATACCTCCGCCACCTGTCCCGTCTCATTTCCTAACAGGAGGTCCAGCACTGCCTCTCCTCTAGTAGGCATCTCTATGTATTGCTGCAAAAAACTATCCTGCACACATTTTACAAACTCCAAACCATCCAGCCCATTTACAGAATGTGTTTCCCAGTCTATGTGTGGAAAGTTGAAATCTCCCACAATCACTACCTTGTGCTTACTACTAATATCTGCTATCTCTTTACTTATTTGCTCTTCCAATTCTCGTTCCCCATTTAGCGGTCTATAATATACCCCTATAAGTGTTGCTACACCTTTCCCACTTCTAAGTTCCACCCAAATAGCCTCCCTAGATGAGCCCTCCAATCTATCCTGCCAAAGCACTGCTGTAATATCTTCCCTGACTAGCAATGCAACACCTCCACCTCTTGCCCCTCCAATTCTATCACACCTGAAGCAACGAAATCCTGGAATATTTAGTTTCCAATCACAGCCCTCCTGCAAGCATGTTTCACTGATCGCCACAACATCATACTTCCAGGTGTCTATCCAGACTCTAAGCTCATCCACCTTTCTGACAATGCTCCTAGCATTAAAATATGCACATTTAAGAAACCCCCCATCTCTTGGTCTCTGTTTATTTCCTTTTTTTTCTTTCTCCTCTTGTGTCCGAGTGCTTCCCTTTTCTGCTTCCTGCCTCCCATTCTGTCTACTAGCTTTTGCTATTTGCATCCCTCGCCCCAACCATTCTAGTTTAAAGTCTCCCCAGTGGCCTTTGCAAATTTCCCCGCCAGGATATTGGTCCCCCTCGGGTTCAAGTGCAACCCATCCTTTCTGTACAGGTCCCACCTACCCCAAAAGAAGTCCCAATGATCCAGAAACTTGAATCCCTGCCCTCTGCACCAGTCTTTCAGCCAAGCATTTATCCTCCACCTTGCTCCATTTCTACTCTCACTGTCACGTGGCACAGGCAGTAATCCTGAGATTGTTACCTTTTTGGTCCTTTTCCTCAACTCTCCTCCCAAGTCCTTAAATCCTCCCTTCAGGACCTCTTCCCTTTTTTTACCCATGTCATTGGTACCTATATGTACCACGACCTCAGGCTCCTCTCCCTCTGATTTGAGGATATCTTGGACACGTTTAGACACGTCCAAGACCTTGGCACCAGGGAGGCAGACCACCATCCTGGTCTCCCGACTGCGTCCACAGAATCGCCTATCCGACCCCCTAACAATAGAGTCCCCAATTACTATTGCCCTCCTCTTTTTTTCCCTACCTTTCGGAGCAACAGGGCCGGTCTCTGTGCTGAAGGCCCGTCCGCTGTCGCTACCCCCGGGTAGGCTGTCACCCCCATCCGTACTCAAACAGGAGTACTTATTTGCCAGGTGTACTGACATTGGAGTACTCACTCGTTCATGCCTCTGCCCCTTGCCCTTCCTTAGCGTGACCCACATGTCTCTCTCCTGTGGTTTTGGAGTGACCACCTCCCTATAACTCTCCTCTATCACCTTTTCACTCTCCCTGACCAGGCAGAGGTCATCGAGCTGCTGCTCCAGGATCCTAATACGGTCCCTTAGGAGCCCCATCTCTCTGCACCTGATGCAGATGTGGACGTCAAGAGGGCCACCCGACACCATGACCTCCCACATCTGACATGCAGTACAGTACACTGCTCTGGCTGACATTCTCTCGCCTTACCCTGGATCGATATCAGTATAATATAATGGAAACTGCTGTGAGAAATCAGCAGGTATCTGACTCAAACAGCTGCTCCCTCTTGACCTTTAACCTACACCTTTATTATACAAACCAAAAGCACTGTACCTTTACTAACCCACTGTACCTTTACTGACCCACTGTACCTTTACTCACCCACTGTACCTTTACTGACCCCCTGTACCTTTACTCACCCACTGTACCTTTGCTAACCCCCTGTACCTTTACTAACCCCCTGTACCTTTAAGCAGAAAGCAAAAATACTAACCAGAGGCTCCACCCAATCAGCTGCTTCCTCTAGTCTGCTTCCACCAATCAGCGGCTTCCACCAGAAACCTCCCTATTCAGAATGGAATGTTCCAGATTTCGGTAAAAACACGCTCCTGACCCTCCTCCACTCGCACCAACGGTCCCGGGCCTCAGTGAAGGGCCTCATTTGTTCCAGTGAAGGTGCTGTGCGCACGGCAGCCAGCCAACAGTCGCTTGTCTTTTTTCTTTTTGTTCTCACATTCAAGTTTTTTGTACCTTGTGTGTTATGATTGTCAGTGGACCAATTTCCCTCTGGGGATGAATAAAGTTTTATCTTATCCTATCTTATCTTATCTTAATCAGTATCCTTAAATGTTAAAGATTATCTGCTACTATATATTTCAGCATTATGAGCTTTCATGATGTTGTTTCATGATGATAAGAAATGATAACTGCTAAGCCTACCAGAAATATTAGCATTCTTTTAACTTCATTATAAACTCTTTGAATTGATTGCTCAAATACGTACACCAGGGAAAGCCTACGTGATCACAGGCAGAATGTGCACATTCCATGCAGTTACACACAATGTTACAGGGTCTGCATAAAGGGCCTGTCCCACCAGCATGCAACTATATGCGGTGAACGCGATCAAACCGGCAGCGGGGGCCGCGCGGAGGTCGGGTGATCCCCTGTACAGGGCCGTTCCCACCAGCATGTGCCTGCATGCGGCAAGCGCAACTAAACCGGCGGCAGGGGCCGCGCGGAGGTTGGGTGAGTGGCGCAACGCGGCGCAAAGCGAGGCGAACTTGAAGCAAGTCCAAGGTAAGTTCGCCAGGACTTAGAGGGGCACACAGAGAGGGGCACCGAGACACACACACATACAGGGCCACGGAGCCACACACATAGAGGGTCACGGAGGCACGATGTCCGGGCGGTGTGTAAATGTCGCGGCGACTGCGAGCCGACAAACCGTTGCCGCGCGGGATTTTTGGACATAGTCGGTTTTTCGGAGCCCCGCGCGGTGTCGGGACAAACTCAGGACGAACTCCGCACAATTCCGCATGGCTCCGGCGATTGAAGTGGGACCGGCCCCGCGACGCCGGACGGCTCAAGCGACCACATTAGGTCGCGCTAATCACATAGAGTTGCATGCTGGTGGGACAGGCCCTTTAGTCCATGTCACTATGCCATCCATACAATTTCAACACCAGCAAATAAATAAGTGAAACAATGATTTTTTATAACAGTTCGAAGTTTGAAAGATTATTAGCAAATTCAACATTTTTATTTAATTGCAAAAACTTATCTGCCCTTATTCTATTCATCTATGGACTTCACCTTTGCTTTATTTTTTCACATTATTATCATAAGACATTATTTATAGATGGAAAGATACACAATGCTGGAATAACTCAGCAGGTCAGACAGCATCCCTGGAGAAAATGGATGGGTGACGTTTAGGGTTGGGACGCTTCTTCCAACCGATTTACCATGTTTTATCCTGCCCCTCCACTTTTCTAGATTCATTCCGCCACCTCTGCAATCAGTCTGAAGAAGGGTACCGACCCAAGACATCACCAATCCATGTTCTCCAGGGTTGCTGCCTGACCCGCTGAGTTACTTCAGCATTTTGTGTCTTTCCTTGGTAAACCAGTATCTGCAGATCCTTGTTTCAACATTTTTACTGCTCCTCTGTGAAATCCTCTCAAGGTGTGCCTACTTTGAAGAAGTTCTCCTCCTCTCTCCAACACGATCTGCCTTTCATTTTCCTGCCCCTACACACTTCCAGTATTTTCCCCCCACCCCTGCGATCAGCCTGAAGAATGGTCCTGACCCAAAACATCACCTAGTGCAATACAGTATATTGGGTAGTTTTTATCTTTTCATTCAACACTTTTCTGGTACAATTTCTGGAACTGTACCGCTGGATATCGAACAACACATCAAACTTCTGTCATTTGTGCGTAATTTCATTTCTGAAAATGATTACATCAACAAAAGATTGAACTCAGTTGAGATAATGTGAGGAGTTTCCCCCAACTCCTCCCACCCCCACATAAAACAAACTAAATAACACTAAAAACATACATTTAACACATACTTAAAAAAAAGAAACGGACAGACAGACTGTTGGCGAGGCAGCCATTGCTCGACTGACTGTCAAATGTTTTTGTGAAATCAGAAAGAAAATACCAAAAATGCATGCATCAGTTTCAGGAAGAATATCAATGCAATGTGATCTGATTAAAAACACAAAAAAAGGAAATTGTTGAATAGTTTTAATGCTGTGCAACTTGTTTTACTTTTAAACCCGATAGTATTGACTTAAAACATCCATGCCCAGAAAAGCTAATACTAAATGTGTTTAAGGTAAAACCAGATATATATTTTACCCATCAATTATAAATATTTTCATTTTATAAAATGTTGAACTGTGACCGTCACAAAGTTATTTTGCCAAGAAAAGCAACGTGTCTTTGTGCCCGTGATTCTCTAAGACACTATTGAATTACCATTTTGTAAATTTGACCACAAAATTGATTAAATAAATTCAACAAATTAACATAATAAAACAAAATTGAAAGATGCTCTATGGAATTAAGACTAAGATGGTTCTCCTTGATATTGCTGGACAACGACAGCAATCTCTTGTTATCCGTGTCCAGGGCCAGGACAAGTTATGTCTCCCATTACTCCTCGAAAACAATTTATTTTAAAAAGTTGACAAGACCGACGCTATAAAGAAATTGACTATCATTCACAGCCTCACAGACGAGAGCTATGCTTCACCCAATGCTAACTGGAGGCCGTATAAGGTGACTCAAGCCTCTAAGCTTCAATGCATTCATCAGTATGTCTGGATCTGACTCCAACATTTTTAATTTTCACATAGATGAGTGCTTAAAACCACTTTAATGAAAAAAAAAGATGACATAAACACACTTTCTTTTGATTTGCTTGCAGTTCTTCCTGCAGTTTAATGTCCTTTGATAATTTTTGACAAAGCCTGGTACCTTTCACTGACTTTGTGTTAACAACTTTGTAAATCATTGATTGGAATTAGTTGGATGGATCATGATGGGCTTTTATAACCCTGTTCAATTTTACATTTCATCTAATTTGTACTCAACTTTCTGTTAAATAATTTTGTTCACCATTTCGATTTTCTGCTCTTAATTCCTAGCCAGCACATTGCTCTTGCATTTTAACCTGTTAGTTGTTACAAGTTATGCCAGGCACACCAATGAGCGATGAAAACCAGCTGAGGAGTGTTGACTGAATATCAAGACAATCTTGATCTTAAAAACAAAGAAACATAGAAATTAGGTGCAGGAGTAGGCCATTCGGCCCCTCGAGCCTGCACCGCCATTCAATGTGATCATGGCTGATCATCCAACTCAGTATCCCGTACCTGCCTTCTCTCCATAGCCTCTGATCCCCTAAGCCACAAGGGCCACATCTAACTCCCTCTTAAATATAGCCAATTAACTGGCCTCAACTACCCTCTGTGGCAGAGAGTTCTAGAAACCCACCACTCTCTGTGTGAAAAAAGTCCTTCTCATCTCAGTCCTAAAGGATTTCCCCCTTATCCTTAAGCTGTGACCCCTTGTCCTGGACCTTAACAACATCGGGAACAATCTTCCTGCATCGAGCCTGTCCAACCCCTTAAGAATTTTGTAAGTTTCTATAAGATCCCCTCTCAATCTCCTAAATTCGAGAGAGTATAAACCGAGTCTATCCAGTCTTTCTTCATAAGACATTCCTGACATCCCAGGAATCAATCTGGTGAACCTTCTCTGCACTCCCCCTATGGGAATAATGTCCTTCCTCAGATTTGGAGACCAGAACTGTACGCAATACTCCAGGTGTGGTCTCACCAAGACCCTATACAACTGAAGTAGAACCACCCTGCTCCTATACTCAAATCCTTTTGCTATGAAAGCTAACATACCATTTGCTTTCTTCACTGCCTGCTGCACCTGCATGCCTACTTTCAATGACTGGTGTACCATGACACCCAGGTCGCGCTGCATCTCCCCTTTTCCTAATCGGCCACCATTTAGATAATAGTCTGCTTTCCTGTTTTTGCCACCAAAGTGGATAACCTCACATTTATCCACATTATACTGCATCTGCCAAGCATTTGCCCACTCACCCAGCCTATCCAAGTCACCTTGCAGTCTCCTAGCATCCTCCTCACAGCTAACACTGCCCCCTAGCTTAGTGTCATCTGCAAACTTGGAGATATTGCCTTCAATTCCCCCATCCAGATCATTAATGTATATTGTAAATAGCTGAGTCCCAGCACTGAGCCTTGCGGTACCCCACTAGTCACTGCCTGCCATTGTGAAAAGGACCCGTTTACTCCTACTGTTTGCTTCCTGTTTGCCAGCCAGTTCTCTATCCACATCAATACTGAACCCCCAATGCCGTATGCTTTAAGTTTGTATACTAATCTCTTATGTGGGACCTTGGCGAAAACCTTCTGGAAGTCCAGATGCATCACATCCACTGGTTCTCCCCTACCCACGCTAATAGTTACATCCTCGAAAAATTCCACAAGATTCGTCAGACATGATTTACCTTTCGTAAATCCATGCTGACTTTGTCCAATGATTTCACCACTTTCCAAATGTGCTGCTATCCCATCTTTAATAACTGACTCTAGCAGTTTCCCCACTACCGATGTTAGACTAACTGGTCTGTAATTCCCTGTTTTCTCTCTCCCTCCCTTCTTAAAAAGAGGGGTTACGTTTGCTACCCACCAATCCTCAGGAACTACTCCAGAATCTAAAGAGTTTTGAAAGATTATCACTAGTGTATCCACTATTTCCTGAGCTACTTCCTTAAGTACTCTGGGATACAGCCTATCTGGCCCTGGGGATTTATTGGCCTTTAATCCATTCAATTTACCCAACACCACTTCCCGACTAACCTGGATTTCACTCAATTCCTCCTTTGACCCGCGGTCCCCTGCTATTTCCGGCAGATTATTTATGTCTTCCTTAGTGAAGACGGAACCAAAGTAGTTATTCAATTGGTCTGCCATATCCTTGTTCCCCATGATCAACTCACCTGTTTCTGACTGCAAGGGACCTACATTTGTTTTAACTAATCTCTTTCTCTTCACATTTCTATAAAAACGTTTACAGTCAGTTTTTATGTTCCCTGCCAGTTTTCTTTCATAATCTATTTTTCCTTTCCTAATTAAGGCCTTTGTCCTCCTCTGCTGGTCTCTGAATTTCTCCCAGTCCTCTGGTATGCTACTTTTTCTGGCTACTTTGTATGCATCATGCCTTGCTTAGATACTATCCCTGATTTTCCTTGTTATCCACGGATGCACTACCTTCCCTGATTTATTCTTTTGCCAAACTGGGATGAACAATTTTTGTAGTTCATCCATGCAGTCTTTAAATGTCTTCCATTGCGTATCCACCGTCAACCCTTTTAGAATTGATTGCCAGTCAATCTTGGCCAATTCACGTCTCATACCCTCAAAGTTACCCTCAAAGTATCTTGATATTCAATCTCCTAACACTTTTATTTTCATTCTTCACCATTGAAAATGTATTTTCTTGCTGGTGTGAAATTTGCTAATGATTACTTTTATCTTTCTTTGCATCATTCTGACAATTCCAATACTTCCTGGGATGTGGCATCTTTGCTTTATGATGTGATTTTGTGTGTTGATATAATCTTTGTGAACATTCCTCTGGGATCACTGCAAGTGAATTTGGCAGCACATGTCATAAGGCACTCTCTAGACAATCTGATCTGGCCATCATAAAATTAGAATGGTACACCTGTCAAGTAAGTTCCTTACTAATACTTCATCTTTCATGGCTCCTGGAACGTTTTGTAACTTCACCACCACTCAATCTTCATGCATCACCACACCTCGTGTCAAAACCCAACCATGCAATCTGCCATCCACTAATCTCTGGTCCCAGCATGGCAACACAATACATCCAGATCTTCCACTTCCACAATTCCCTTCCAACACCATCTACTCAAAATCACAACCTCCACAAACCCAAACCCAACCAGATATTAGTGCTGGCACCCTCCCTAATCTCTGGAATCCATCAGCATATAGGTATCCCTAAATTCCTCCACACCCCCCCACACACACACACACACACACACACACACACACACACACACATCCATTAATATAATAACATGTACATTAGTACTAACAAATAAATGAATGGAGAATTAAATAAATGAATTTATGTGCAATCTCTAAGCCTAGAAGTCATTACCAAGTTATCAACTAAGATCTGTTAACATAGAATATAGAACAGTACCACACAGGAACAGGCCATTTGGCCCATGATGTTTGTGCCGAATATAAAGCCTTCCTGAACTGGTCTTATCTGCCTGCAAGTGATCCATACCTCTCCATTTCCTGAAAATCTATGCACATATCTACAAACTTCTTAAACACCACTATCGTGTTACCACCACCCCAGCACCCCTCCACCACCACCCCGAGCAATGCATCCTAGGCCTCAATCACCCTCTGTGTAAAAAAACTTGCCTCCGAACATCTGCATGATATTTTCATTCTCTCATCTTATAGCTTTATCCTCTAGAATCTAGGACATTTCCACCCTGGGAAAAATGTTCTGACTGTCTATCCTATCTATGCCTCTCATAATTTACCAGTATACTTCGATCAAATCTCCTCTCAATCTCTTATGCTCCAGAGACAACAACCCAAATCTTTCTAACCTGTAGTTAAAAATTCTCTAATTCAGAGAGCATTCTGGTAAACCTCCCTTGCGCCCTCTCCAGAGCTTCCACATTTTTCCTGTAATGGGGCGCCCAGAACTGCATGCAATACTCCAAATGCAGCCTAACCAATGTCCTATAGAGCTGTAGACAGACACACAATGCTGGACAGGCAGCATCTCTGGAGAGAAGGAATGGGTGACGTTTCGGGTAGAGATCATTCTTCAGACCTATAGAGCTGCATCATGACTGCTTGACTCTTATATTCAGTGCCCCTAGCAATGAAGGCAAAAATACTTTATGCCTTCTTTGTGCGACCACTTTTAGTGAGCTTTAAGGTCCTGTCCCACTTACACAATTTTATCGGCGACTGCCGGCACCTGTCATAGCACTCGCACGACCATACAAGTGTCACCCCATGTCATGTCGTCTGTATGGTCACGAGTAGTCACCCAAATAGTCATACCTTTTTCTGGTCGCCGCTGGATTTTCAACATGTTGAAAAAAATTTCCCAACCTGCTGCGACTATGACGGGCACCGGCTATCGCCGAAAAAAATCGCGTAAGTGGGACAGGCCCTTTAAGGTACCTGAAGGGCCACCATTATTCATAGTATAATCCAAACTTCTGCCCCCTTATGAACGATTATGGTAAAGAATTAGCACTGCAGTACTGAAAAAATATGCTGCATTGTTGATGACGACCCATTTTGATAAACTGGTCCACATTATCCAAATTTGATTTTGAAGGATTCCCTGGCACAGTTTAAAGAAGGTCAGGGTGGTTTGTATCTTAGCTAACACTTGTCCTTACTAACGCCAGCAGAACAATTCCTTTATCTCATTGTTCATTGTTACTGTTCCATACAAATAACAGGCCCCATTTCTGAATTTTATGATCATGGTTATAATACAGAAAGTACTTCAGTATGTGTACAATATTTGCCCCAATCTAAGGTTCTGGAAGATGTAACTGATTTTCTTTAGTGATAGAGAGAAATAGATACCAGAAATCAACAGCAGCTCATTAATGGGGTCTTACTTTCAGCAGGTATTTCAGATTTTCAGCAGTATTTTTCCCTTCTTAGCAAAGTTCATTGATAACCTTCATTAACATCTGGAAAGACTTGTTCTTAACTGAGTCAGCCACACAGCTGTGTTTTCTGCTGGCACCACAGTAATTTAGGATTTAGCTGTCTACAGTCAGTGAGTTGGTTCCTGTTTCTTAACACAGCTACTGTATATCTAGCTCTCACTTTAATGCAACCAGCCTTTTTCATGCATGCATGTATCCAAAGCAAAAATAAAGAATTAGGATTTAGCAGAATAAATGAAAAAATAGCTGTCCACAGGCATGTATTTTCATGTATACATGTACTGCATGAAAATGTCAGTAAATGTAATCTTCCAATATATCCCACTAATTTTAAAGGCAGTGAATTTATGTTCAATAGCACTGGGATATGGTGCCTTTGAACAGTAAAGTGCAGGAACAGGACCTACAGCCAACGATATCTGTGCAAAACATGATGGCAAATTAAACTACCCACATCTGACTGCACATGATCCATATCTTCCACTATGCATATCCATGTGTCTATCTAAAAGTCTCTTAAAGTCACATACTATCTGTTTCTACCACTGCCCCTTGCAGCATGTTCCAGGCACCCACTAATCTATGTGTAAAAAAACTTGTCCCACTCATCTGCTTTAAACTTCCACCCTCTCGTTTTAAAATGATGCACTCTATTCTTTGATGTTTCCACCCTAGGAAAAAGATTCTGGCTGCCTATTCTTTCCATGCCTCTCAAAAGAAGATCAGGTAACATCTCTGGAGAACTCAGACAGATGGTGTTTTGGGTCAGGACCCTTCTTCAGAATAAATTCCTCAAAATCCTTGTTTGCTTTCAACTTCTTAATCCTTACACATCCTTTTACTTTTTGACCAAATTTACAATCCCACTCATCATCTATGTTTCCCATACCTTGTCATTCTCATCCTTCCTCCTTATGGGAACATGTCATCCTGAACTGTCTCTGGGCTTTAAATGACTCCCACATGTCAGTTGTGGGTTGACCCAATAGCCACTGCTCCCTATACTGTTATTCATAATAAAGTTGTCATTTTCCTCAACAATTTAATGCTTTCCCCAAAGATCCAGTCTAATCCTCCTAATACAGAATTCTCTTAAAATGGAATGAATTGTGATCACTTTTCCAATCTGTTTTCACACTGAAGCACCAGTCACCTGCAAGGCTAATTTCTCAATCATGGTGGGTTTGATTGGCACATGGATGGAATATGACAAAGGCTAGAAGTGAAAAATGGACAAAAGAGTGTCAGATGAAGCGAAAACAGAAGTGAAATGTAAAATCAGGAGGAGGGATATAGGTGAACGAGGACAGGAGGCAGGGCAAAGAGGGAGAATAAATGGGAAATGAGTGATTGGAGATGAATTGAAGGAGGGGTCAGGAGCAGGGTGACTGGTGAAGTTGGAGATAGGCGTAGATGAAAAGATTCTGCTGAAAATGCACTACCTGAGCAGAAAATAAATGAAAATGAATTTTAAAAAACTGACCTAATTAATGGCTTCATTAATGTACATCAGTTTCTTTAGTGCGCACGTAGGTTATGTGGAGGGATAGGAGAGAGTGGGTGAGGGGGAGTATAACTTGATATAGGAGACATTGCTTGAGATATTACTTGAAATTGATCCAGACTCTTCAGACATTCAACATTCCTCCAAGTCAGCAAAACAATAATTGCTGATAAAGACACAAAGTGCTGATGTAAATCAGCAGGTCAGGCTTGGACCCTTTGTCAGACTGATTTTTTGTAAACCAGCATCTGCAATTCCTTGTTTCTAAAGTTAACTGCAGATAATTGGTAAGACATGATATCAAATTTCCCATTATGCTGGACAATGTGAATGGCATTTCAAATGCACATACTTACATTGTGCAGAAAATGTAAAACAAATTAACACCCATAAAAACTCATTCAACAGGTAGCATGCAGGTGAATTATGTGGCAATATGCTTAAAATCTCATTCTTGCCTTCTATGTTCTCACTGCTGCAAGCAACAATGTTGCTTAAACCATGCTTCTTGTATTTGTTATGGTCCTTCATTATTAGCCAATGATTGGTAAAACCCCAGGTGTTGTACCTCTTGTGAACAGGTTCACCCACTTAGAAGCTGTAGGGACAGAAGGCGTTAAAACACTGAGTGGAGGAGGACTGGCTTACGAAGCAAAAAGGGCTGTTGAGCCAAAACCAAAGAGGCCAATGTCAGGCAACGCCATTGTAGTTGGAGACTCCATTGTGAGAGGTACGGACAGGGGTTTTTGTGGCAACAGACGGGATTCGAGGATGGTGTGCTGCCTTCCTGGTGCCAGGATCCAGGATGTCATGGACAGAGTGCAGAATATCCTCAAGGGCGAAGGTGAACAGCCGGAAGTGGTAGTGCATGTCAGCACAAACGATGTCGGAAAGAAGGGGATGAATATTCTGCAGCGTGACTGAAAAATGCTGAAAAGCAGGATCTCCAGCGTTAGCTCCAGTTTGCTTCCAGTTCCTCGTGCTGGCGAGAGCAGAAACAGGGAGATACGGGACCTGAATGTGTGTCTGAGTAACTGTGCAGGGAGCAGGGATTTAGATTCTTAGATCGCTGGGATCTGTTTTGGAGTAAGGGGAAACTGTACAAAAGGGACGGATTGCATCTTAACTGGTGGGGGACCAGCATTCTGGCGGACAGTTTTGCCACTGCTACATGGGTGGTTTTAAACTGAATAACAGGGGGGGGGGTGTCAAATTAGATAGTTAATGGGAAAGAGAGTAAAGGGTTGGCTAATGACCCCAGAATTAACGGGAAAGGAAGCTCACAAAGGGATAGAAGATTATGGCCAAGTGTAATAGGGATTGATGTGAAAGGTGAGATGCGTAAGGAACTAAAAGTATTGTATATGAATGCGCGAAGTATCAGAAGTAAAGTAGATGAGCTTGAGGCTCAGTTAACGGTTGGTAGATATGACATTGTGGGCATTACTGAGACGTGGCTGCAGGAGGATCGTGCCTTGGAACTTAATATTCAGGGTTATACATCCTATAGAAAGGACAGGCAGGTGGGCAGAGGAGGGAGGGTTAGCTCTGATGGTGAGGGATGGAATTCAGTCCCTTGCGAGGGAAGACATACGGACTGACGAGATAGAGTCACTGTGGATTGAGTTGAGGAATTGTAAAGGCAAGAAAACACTAATTGGTGTTATTTACAGACCCCCAAATAGTAGACCGGATGTAGGGTGTAAATTGCAGCAGGAGTTAAAACTGGCATGTAACAAACGTTATGCCACTGTGGTGATGGGGGATTTCAATATGCAGGTAGATTGGGAAAATCGGGTTGGTTCAGGACCTCAAGAAAGAGAGTTTGTAGAATGCCTCCAAGATGGATTCTTAGAGCAGCTTGTAATGGAGCCGACCAGAGAAAAGGCAATTCTGGATTTAGTGTTGTCCAATGAACCAGATGTGATAAGTGAATTCAAGGTAAAGGAACCGCTTGGAGATAGTGATCATAATATGATTCATTTTAATCTGCAATTTGAGAAAGAGAACGTTAAATCGGAAGTGGCAGTGATGCAGTTGAATAAAGGGGACTATGAAGGCATGAGAGGGGAGCTGGCCAACGTAGATTGGAAAGGGATCCTACCAGGAATGACGGTGGAACAGCAATGGCAGGAATTTCTGGGCATAATCCGGAAGACGCAGGATCATTTCATTCCAAAAAGGAAGAAAGATTCTAAGTAGAGTAGGAGGCAACCGTGGCTGAAAAGAGAAGTTAGGGATAGAATAAAACTAAAAGAAAAGATGTATAACACAGCAAAGAGTAGCCGGAAGCCAGAGGATTGGAAAACTTTCATGGGAAACAGAAGGAAACAAAACGGGCAATACGGGCTGAAAAGATGAAGTATGAGGGGAAGCTGGCCAGGAATATAAAGAAGGACAGTAAAAGCTTCTTTAGATATGTTAAGGGAAAAAGAGTAGCAAAGTCAAATGTGGGCCCCTTGAAGACAGACACAGGTGAAATAATTATGGGCAACAAGGAAATGGCAGAAGAGTTGGATAGGTACTTCGCATCTGTCTTCACTAAGGAGGACTCAAACAATCTCCCAGATGTACTGGAGGACAGAAAATCTAATGGGGTAGAGGGACTGAAAGAAATTTTCATTAGGCGAGAAATAGTATTGGGTAGGCTAATGGAACTGAAGGATGATAAATCCCCTGGGCCTGATGGTCTGCATCCCAGGGTCCTCAGGGAGGTGGCTCCAGAAATAGTGGACGCATTGGTAATCATTTTCCAATATTCAATAGATTCAGGATCAGTTCCTGTGGATTGGAGGGTAGCTAATGTTATCCCACTTTTCAAAAAAAGAGCGAGAGAGAAAAGGGGAATTACAGACCAGTTAGCCTGACTTCTGTGGTGGGAAAGATGCTGGAGTCAATTATTAAAGAGGTAATAATTGAGCATTTGGATAGCAGTAAAAGGATTAGTCCAAGTCAACATGGATATATGAAAAGGAAATCATGCTTGACTAATCTTCTGGAATTTTTTGAGGATGTGACAAGTAAAGTGGATGAAGGGGTGCCAGTGGATGTAGTGTATCTAGTCTTTCAGAAAGCCTTTGATAAGGTCCCACATGGGAGACTGGTGACTAAAATTAGAGCACATGGTATTGGGGGTAGGGTGTTGACATGGATAGAAAATTGGTTGTCAGACTGGAAGCAAAGAGTAGGAGTGAACAGGTCCTTTTCAGAATGGCAGGCAGTGGCGAGTGGAGTGCCGCAAGGCTCGGTGTTGGGGCCACAACAGTTTACCATATATATTAATGATTTGGAAGAGGAAATTAGCAGCAACACTAGCAAGTTTGCGGATGACACAAAGCTGGGTGGCAGTGTGAACTGTGAAGAGGATGTTAGGAGGTTCCAGGGGGACCTGGACAGGTTGAGTGAGTAGGCAGATGCATGGCAGATGCAGTATAATATAGATAAATGTGAGGTTATCCACTTTGGCGGCAAAAACAAGGGGGCAGATTATTATCTCAATGGGGTTAGGTTCGGTAAGGGGAGGTACAGCGAGACTTGGGCGTCCTTGTACACTGGTCACTGAAAGTTGGCGTGCAGGTACAGCAGGCAGTGAAGAAATCTAATGGAATGTTGGCCTTCATTTCAGTACAGGAGTAAAGAGGTTCTTCTGCAGTTGTATAGGGCTCTGGTGAGATTGTGGAGTATTGTGTACAGTTTTGGTCTCCTAATTTGAGGAAGGACATCCTTGTGATTGAGGCAGTGCAGCGTAGGTTCACGAGATTGATCCCTGGGATGGCGGGACTGTCATATGAGGAAAGATTGAAAAGACAAGGCTTGTATTCACTGGAGTTTAGAAGGATGAGGGGGAATCTTTTTGAAACATATAAAATTATAAAAGGACTGGATAAGCTAGATGCAGGAAAAATGTTCTCAATGTTGGGTGAGTCCAGAACCAGGGGGTACAGTCTTAGAATAAAGGGGAGGTCATTTAAGACTGAGGTGAGAAAAAACTTTTCTCCACCATGATCACAATGAATGGCAGTGCTGGCTCGAAGGGCTGAATGGCCTCCTCCTTCATCTATTTTCTATGTTTCTATGTTACGAAGATTGTGGATTAACTATATCATGTTTGTTTTTGGAGACCTATCATATAATTTCAAATGTTAGGTGGAGATATTCCACTTTGAGGAAGTCAAGACATTCACTCAAACTGCTATAATTTTGAAATTTTAGCTTCCGAAATAAAATTCCACAGAGTCTGAAATGAACCAGTAGAATTGTATAGCATAAAGGAATATAGACACAAGATTATACAAATGCAGGAGTTGGAGCAAAAAAAAACTTCTGGAGGTCAAGCCAGAGGGATATGTCAGATCAAAACACCGCATCAGGATGCAACAATAAAAGAATGTAATTGTTTATTTTCTATTTTTGATTTATTTCAGAATAATAATTGGGCGTTGATGAACAAATTCTGCTGAAAATGCACCACTTGAGCAGAAAATAAATGAAAATGATTTTTTTTATATGAACTACTTAATGGCTTCATTAATGTACACCAACCAGTTTCTTTAGTCTTAAAAATGTCATGTCATGTGCAGAAACCAAAAAGATGCTGACAAAATACATTGCTGATTCACCGCAGACGGAAATTTATCTTTCTATCTCATGATTCCATCGCAATATGTTTCAGTTAGAATTAAAGATGCAATTAAATATTCATAATAGCACACTGATAACATTGTTATTTCAGGATTGACAGGCCTGCATGTATGTTTGTATATGACTTGTATAACTAGTAACTACTTCAAGAATCATAGAATCATAGAAAATAGGTGCTGGAGTAGGCAACTCGGCCCTTCGAGCCTGCACCGCCATTCAATATGATCATGGCTGATCATCCAACTCAGTATCCAGATGGGCTAATATAACAACGTTTATGTAAAGGAGCACCACAAAACTAAAACAGTGAAGCTTTCAAATAATAATGTGTGGACACCTTAAATAAAGCTTGGTCAAAGGGTTATTTTGAGGAGTAACCTAATGGAGGAGAGAGAGGAGTGCAAGGGCATAGAAGGGGAAGTTGCAGACGCTAAACCTGCCATCTGATGGAATTGAGCCAAATAATTTTTCAGGTGTGAAACATGAATATATTCTGAATGTGGCACAGAAACTTAAATTAAAACATTTCAAGACAATGGCATGATAAATATTGATTTTACTTTGGAGTCACGAGAGTGACTTCGTGAAGACCCCGCCCGACGCATGCGCAACATATCGTCGCTCGCATTGCAGTCGACAAGCTGGGGGGGGAGCGCAGGTCCTCTGCCGGCAGCTTAAAAAGGCTGTGAACTGGCGGTAGGACCATGCGGGAGTGGGGAAGCCAAGACCCCAACTCCCCAACTCCCCACCGCCTGAGTCCGCATGAACACGGACTGGCGGCACAAAAAAAGTGCGGAAATCGGGCCACCCCATTCATACAGCAGGCCCCGACTCTCCACCGCATCAGTCCGGAAGACTGCGGACTGGCGGTAAAACCGCACAGAAGTCGAGTAGCCCCGCTGGAGCGGAAGGCACTGACTTTCCGCCGCATCAGTCCGGAAGACCTCGGATTGGCGGCAGGCTCGAGCGGATGTCGTGTAACCCCGCTGGAGCGGCAGGCACCGACTCTCTACCGCTTCAGTCCGGAAGACCGTGGACAGGCGGCAGATTCATGTGGGAGTTGCGTAGCCCCGCTGGAGCGGCTGGCACCGACTTTCTACTGCATCAGTCCCATAGACATCACCCCGATGAGGTGCGGACTGGTGGTAATAGCCCCATTGATTCAGCACAATCTGGGGAAGACAACCTGCCGTTCGCAGATAGGGATGGCGATCGCAATGCCCGCATGGAGCGGATGATGGAGCAGCTGCTCCAGAGGGACCTACTCCAGCAGGAGCATGCGTCCCATGGATCACACAGGTCCATGACAGGCCCTTTTCCAGGACTTCTCTCCCTCCTCGGAAGGGAGCGCCAGAAGTCAGGGATTAGCTGACTTCGAGGAGGGGTTGACCGAAGACCCAAAGTTGCATGGGATGCAGGAACAGGAACTTCTGGGGATGGTGTCTAAATTCGCACAGCCGTCCCAGAAAGGGCAACCTCTTCAGCCATGGCTAGCGGCAGGCATAAATTACCTGACCACATACCAACTACAGGAACAGGTAATTTCGGAGACCACAGGCAAGTACCTGGCCCTGGAGAATTGCGTGTCGCTGAATGTACCCACCATCAACACACCCATATGGGGGAATATAAGCCCT
Organism: Raja brachyura; assembly: GCA_963514005.1. The sequence goes on along the minus strand of OY740791.1, from coordinate 32,510,032 downwards.
GGGATAAGGGCACAGGAATTGAAGATTCAGAAATTCCTCAAACTACTGACCTCAGAAATTACTGCATTTGCCAGGTCAGTCGATGGTGTGGACATGACGGAAGAGCAGCAGGATGCGTTAGCCCTGTTCTGTAACGCGCAATATGAGATAAATTGCTTCAGAAAAAGCTCTATCTGTCCCCCGCTCAACCCCAAATTTGCGGGGTTGTGTAAAGCCAGCGCTACTCCGTCACCAAGCCTGTTGTTTGGAGATGACCTGCGCAAACAGGTCAAAGACCTAGATGAGGAAGCTAAAGCGGTCGGAATTATAAAACCGACTTCCCCTGGCAGGCCACCAGCATATCGATGGCGGGATCCATATGCAACACCCAACAGGCCCCGCTATCACCCCGATTGGGTGACAGGTGCAAACCCAAAGGTCACGCCTCATCCACAAAGGCCTTTTTTAGGCCAAGGCCCAGAGCGACCTGCTTGGAAAATGTGTCAACCCCACACAACAGCGCCACAACATCCCAAGAACCAAGGACGGAAGGCCAAGCCCCACCGGTAACCATGGAGGTAAGGGGGTCAGGTTCCCTTGGGAATTGTGCATGCATAACCTCACAAGTGGGAGGTAACCACTTTTGTTTGGGGATGTTTGGGGATGCATGGAGTTCCTTAACTTCTGACCCCTTTATATTGCACATTATTCAAGGTTATGAAATTGAATTATAAACAAACAACTCCCCACAGTTCAACATGTACCTAGCTGGAAATTTGTGCTTTCTCAAAAAGAGAAAGTGGAAGGACATGCAGAACTATTCAGATTATATACCAAGGGGGTAATAGAGAAAACTGTACATGAACCTCTTGAGTTTGTATCTAACATCTTTACCAAGACTAAAAAAGATGGTGGATGTCATATTATAATTGATTTAACTCAACTGAATACCTTTGTGCAATATACCCATTTCAAGATGGAAACATTTGAAACTGCCAAGCAACTGATTTCCAGGGGGTACTTCATGGCCTGCATCGATCTAAAAGATGCATACTATTCAGTACCTATACATATAGATCACCGCAGATATTTGAAATTTGTCCGGATGGGGCAGCTGTGGCAATATAGAGCACTGCCCAATGGATGTACAACAGTCCCCAGGTTATTTACCAAAATATTGGCGTCTCTACGAAGACAGAACCACATAGTCATGGCCCATCTTGATGACATACTGATTGTGGGGAAAACTTTGGAATAGGCTAAATTAGCTGTGACAGCCACCAAGTCACTATTCCAAAAGCTGGGCTTTGTCATCCATCCAGACAAATCTAAGTTAACACCTTCTGTTGTTATGGACTATCTGGGATTCATGATTAACACAAATCATATGATTATCACTTTCCCAAATAACAAAACGGCAGATATAATTGAGGCATGTAATAGCCAGAAAACCGACTAATCAACATGCTGTGAAGGTAATTGGGAAACCTGTAGCTACATTTCCAGCTGCACGATTTGGACCATTGCATTATTAAAACTTGCAACGAGCAAAAATCTCAGCACTAAAAAATAATGCTAGGCATTTTGATAGACCTATGCAGCTACCATCCAAAGCAAAAAATGAGCTATGATGGTGGATTAGCAGCATCTGAGATTGTTTTAATCCCATCGTAGTTACAAACCCTTCAGTCGTGTTGCAAACTGACGCCAGCACCCACGGCTGGGGAGCTACTGACACCACTTCTAGTAGTGACGGCAGATGGGATTTGCACGAATCTACATTGCTCCAATCACGAGGAAACTATTTGGAAATATAAACTATTTGGAAATGTTGGGCGCATTTCATGGACTACGGGTTTACTGTACGAATATGCACAATATGCCAGTCCGTCTACAAATAGACCATACCACAGTGGTGGCATATTTAAACCGTATGGGTGGTATCAAGCTGATATCTTGTGATGAATTGGCAAACATAATTTGGCACTGGTGCATTGAAAGAAACATTTGGATTTCAGCTACATACCTTCCGGGTAAGCTTAATACAGTGGCGGACACCAGGTCACGAATATTCAATGATAACACTGAGTGGATGTTGAACCCCCAAATATTTGCTAACATTATAGCTCAGTATGGAACACCAGATATCGACCTCTTTGCATCCAGATTGAACCATCAGATACCAACATATGTCTCTTGGGAACCAGACCCTGGGGCAGTAGCGATGGATGCTTTCTCGCTACATTGGGGGAACTTGTTCTTCTATGCATTTCCCCCTTTCTGCCTCATCAGTCGGGTATTACGGAAAATCCAGTTAGATTCCACATCAGGAATACTGATAATACCCGACTGGCATACTCAGCCATGGTTCCCGGTGGTTCTCGACATGGTGAAGGAACCGTGGGTGCAGGTTCCCAAATGCCTGAGCCTCCTGACACATCCCATATCAGGGGAGAGTCATCTGTACCATGGTCATCTGAACCTGTTGGCTTGCAGGTTCTGAAGAGGCCATTACTGGAATTCTGGCTGTCGAACAGGACCATGGACATCATCATGGCGTCATGCAGAGAGTCCACAAGGAAGCAATACCTTACCCATGTAAGGAAATGGGAGGTCTTCTGTTCCAGGACTAATATCACCCACGACTCTGCCACCATCACAGATGTGCTTGAATTCCTCGCGGGCCTTCACTATGATGAGGGCATCAGCTACAGTGCCATCAACAGTGCAAGGAGTGCATTATCATCCTACCTCAGACTTGGAGTGGGATCCCATCCATTGGTGTCGAAACTATTGAGGGGTATTTTCAATTCCTACCCTCCATGGCCACGATACACTATGACCTGGGATATTGGGGTGGTGTTGTCCCTAATCAGGAGTTGGTCACCAGTTTCGAAACTCCCACTGGCAAAACTCACCTATAAAGTGGTGATGCTGATGACACTTATCACAGCTCAACGGGTCCAGACACTCCACAAACTGAAATTGGACAGGATGGTCTTGACCCCCACCAAGGTAACCTTCAAGAAGGGTCTCGACCTGAAACGTCACCTATCTCCTTCGTCCCTTAGATGCTGCTGCACCCGCTGAGTTTCTCGAGCTTTTTGTGTAACCCTCGATTCTCCAGCATCTGCAGTTCCTTCTTTAACACAAGGTAACCTTCTTTATTGACGTGTTACTAAAACACCATAGACCTGGAACAACCAGTCTTAAATTGGAATTCCTGGCATATCCCATTGATGTAAGCCTCTGTATAGCCACATTATAGTCTGTATCTCCGACATTATAAAAAATGTCACCCAAAATATCAGGGGAATGTAAGTAGGTCTATTTATCAGTTTTAGACGCCCACACTACAGGGTAACTGTGCAGACTATTTCCAGCTGGCTCAGGGTGGTGTCGGGTGCAGCAGGGGTAGACACTGATATTTTTAAATCTCATTCTACCAGGGCTGCATCCACATCAGCGGCGAGGACCATGGAGGTGCCCATGGACCATATCCTCGCCACAGCGGGCTGGGACAATGAAGGCATATTTCAACGGTTTTACAATAAAGCTCCCGCGATGTTTGCAGGTACTGTTTTAAGTTTTGTTCCCTGAACGTTCCCCGAAGTCAGGGATTTTATTTGTGTTAATAAATACATTATTGTTTTTCAGCTCTGTTTCAAGTCTGAAATACATTAACATACTTCCTGCATCAGTTATTACGGCAGTGTGTGAGCATGGACATGGTTCCAGGGCATGAAAGCACAGAGCGTTGATATCTTCACGAAGTCACTCACATGACTCCGAAGTAAAATAGTAAGATTAAACGAGATCTTACCAGTTTGAAGTTTGATCCTTATTTTATGAGGAGTTACGATGAGGGATTTTGTGCCCTCCGCTCCCAACCCTCTATCATAAGGTCAACTGGTATATTAGTTTCTCTTAATCTTACTATCTCCAGTCAGTTACAATATACTATCCATGATTTCACACCACTGCTTTGAAGAATGTCGCGCATGCGTGCTGGCGGGGTCTTCACGAAATCCCTCATCATAACGCGTCATAAAATAAGGATCAAACTTCAAACTGGTAAGTTCTCATTTAATCTTACTATTTTCACTCATTGCTTATTCTGGCAGAGAAAATCACAGTTTTCACTCGTCCATATTTTAGTTGTTGGAGACTTTTGTTTAACATTTTTTTATTTCCTTCCTACTCCCTCCTAATCAAACCTTTCTGCATATCATTTAATTCACCATCTGACAATTTCTTCACTCCTAATGCTTCATTTATCATTTAAGATGACTGGTAGCACGAACCACATTAACTTCACTTCTGACCATGTGCTAAATGAAGGACATGGAATATTTCTTGAGTGATTGCAATATATTTCGGTAAATATTTTCTGAAATGTATACGTTTGTAATAAGTGGGGGTTATTGCACAAGAAAATGGAAAAACCTGTTAAATCACTGCAATCTGCACTATGTTGTTAATCTGAGTAGTTTTGCGAGCAGGACAGGAAAATGGAATCGAACAAGAGTAAAAATATCATGCAATACACAACGTATATAGTTTAAGCAGTAATTTGTTTAACTTTAAAATGCCTCAATTTGTTGGAGTGCTTTGGCTGATGCCACCTAGAATTCACTGATATTCCCTTTCATGAATCAGCTGAATTTTTTTTTTTTTTTTTAAATTTCAAAATATGACGGTTTGTATTGGATGATATTTATGTGCTGACCATGCGCTTGTATCATAGTAAATTAACTGCAGGGTTTCTCGTGTTTCGAACAAATAATATATATCCTTCATTGTACCTTGATCACTAACCTCGGGCACTTATCATCGTGAAGCATATGATTCAACTTCCTAATGGGAATCTAAAATACTGGTGAATAGACTAATACTGGTTGATTGGGACAAATCATTTATTTAAAGATATTTGGATTATTGTCTATTTCTTCTCCAAGTAACAAGTTGTATTAACTTTATGACCTATCAATATGGAACAAAATCTGCAGATGTGTGTTAAATTTCCCGTGGCATTTTTGCTTTTAAGGCGATTCCCTAGTGCAAGCCGACGTTTTTGTCATATGCTTCCATCGCAATATGTTTCATTTAGAATTAGAGATGCAATTAAATTAACACAAAAATGCATTGATGGCATTGTTATTTCAGAATTGCCAGATCTTAGGTGATTGATGATCACTTCAAAAAGTTATGCTGATATAAAATATTTAATAGAGAACAAGATTTCAAAATCTCTACACAAGAGCTGGCAAATAAAATTCAAGAATGTGATATTGGAAGACTGAATATAAAGCTTTGTTAAAGGGCAGATTCACAGAGTCCTTATTGGAGGGAGAATAGACTTGCAGAGGCATTCAGAGAGGGAAGTTGTGGGCTTTGAGACTACCATGTCAAGTCAGGTCAAGTCAAGTCAATTTTATTTCTATAGCACATTTAAAAACAACTCTCATTGACCAAAGTGCTTTGCATCAGTGCAGGTACTAACGTACTACATACAATGGTACATAGATCTAACAATACATTCACAAATACATACATACAGCGTCCCTCAGAAGAACTCAAGAAACGCTTGTGAGTAGAAATAAGTTTTAAGTCTAGACTTAAGGGAGTCGATGGAGGGGTCAGCTCTGATGAGAAGAGGGATGGTGTTCCATAGTCTAGGTGCTGCTAGGTGCTTATATCTGGACCGCGAGATTGTCAATAGCCCCAAGTCGGCCGACCTGAGGCACCTGGAGGTAGAATGGTGGGTTTGTAGATTTTGGATGTAGGTGGGGCAAGCCCATTAAGGGCTTTGTATATATAAAGGAGGAGCTTGAAATTGATTCTGTGAGACAGTGGAGAGAGGCCAGAATCGGGGTAATGTGGTCCCTTTTTCGGGTGCCCGTCAGAAGTCTTGCTGCAGCGTTTTGGACCAATTGCAGGCAGAAAAATGTAAAGGAAGTTGCAGTAATCAAGGCAGGAAGAGATAACAATTGTGATGGAACAATTGTCAATAATAATTCATTTAAATTTTGATTAATCAAAAGGTCAAGAACTGAGAACGACGGTTTGTAAGACTGTATATATATTTAACAAGGGAAGGTCATGGAACAATTTTAATTAGGTAGGAAATCAACAAGCAGAGGATTCTATAGGACCATCTGTGAGTTGGGTCACAAATAATCAAGTTTTCATTGAACCCAAGACGTTGACAGACAGAATGAGAGTGACACACCAGGTGTACTATGCAACAGCCAAGTCCGCAGGCAACAAATGCATGCATGACGGCTTGATATATAAGGGAGGCGGTGTTGGGCAAGGTGAAGTAGGAAGATTATTTATGGAGGATGAAATTGCAAACGAGAGATCTTGCTAAATTGAGGTGGAGATTGAAACCACCACAGATGGGAAGCTCAGAGAAGAAAGGGGTCAATATCGTAAGGAAAAAATATTCTCCATCCCCCACCCACCCAGATACCCATGTGTTAAATTACTTACATCACCAATGAAATAATAACAATTCATTTAAAGCCAAACTAAAATATAAGACACAAAGCGCTGGAATATCTCAGTGGATCAGGCAGCATTTCTGGAGGACATAGGTAGACAAGATTGGAGTCAGGACCCTTCAGCATCTACAGTTCCTCGTGTTTAAAATATAACTGATGCTGGAAAACTAAAATAAAATCTGAAAATGCAAGAAATACCAACTAAATCAACCAATTTCTGCGAAAAGAGAAAAACTTTTTTTTAGTTTATGACCTTTCATTAAAATGATATTCATGCCATTTAAAAAAAATAATCTTTATCATGAAAATATGCCTTTGAATTTCTTGTAATCTAGAATAAAATTGGACCTGCCGCAATCCTATATGATCTACAGTATATCAGTGCTTCTGAGGTTTTCCCTGTCAGAATTGCATTGAATGATGCACGATATCACGCAATCTCTCGCAACATAAATTCCAGCTCCTGAAATTCACTGTACATTAATAGTTAGAAAAAAAATAAAGTGTGCCACATGCTGTGTGCTTCACCTAGCAGCCATTGAAAGGGTCACTCTGTTGACATTGGCACGAGTCATGTGGTAGCTCACCAACTGATGCAGAGTGCTAAAAGACTGCTCAAAATCCACAAAGTGTGCTCAAGGTCACAAGAAGTACTTGATACAGAATTTAACTACTAAGCAAATTATTCTGTATTCACATCAGTGACCATAATCTTGGGCAATATTATATGAATGGAAGCTTCAGACTCAGCATAGAAATACAGGGTGGACTGGAGATTTGGGGGCTGGAAGACCAGAGAGCTCAGAAAAAGATGTACAATAGTCCCTGCAAGTACCTATGCAGAGAGAATTTGCAGATACATAACAACCTACCTTAACCATTCTATAGAGCAACAAACATGAAGACTCAGCCATTCAAAGACTGGCCCTAACACCTCGGGGAGGTTATTCATGTCCTCATTTGCAAGACAAAACAAATATATGTGTTGCATTATTCTTTAATTTCTTTGTTCCCAATAATCTTTTTTTTTTCATTTCTGACCATGTGATTTACATTTTGATTTTGTCAACTTTTTTCTCTTCATGTATTTATAATATATTTTACAATCATCCTCTGTGTTTCCTTAATGCTTACTCTTGCACTCCTCCCTTTGAAATAATAAATTTGTTCTCCTTTGTTGACATCTGTCATGTTTCTAAACCACAGGCCTGCCACTTTTTCAGATAATTTCATAAATCTGGCCACATTCTGCTCCCTACTTGCAAGCAAACTAAAAAGGTGATGGGTGGGATCCAATACAGAGAGTCATGCAATGCTGGTTCAGAGGAAACAGATGAGATCCTTTGTTACTGCTTTGAGTCAGCAAACTGGTCCATATTCATAGTCTTAGGTCATAGAGTGATTCCATGTGGAAACAGGCCCTTTGGCCCAACTTACCCACATCGGCCAACTTGGCGCAGCTACAATAGTCTCACCTGCCCGCGTTTGAGTCAAGTCAAGAGTCAAGAGTCAAGAATGTTTTATTGTCATATGTCCCAGATAGAACAATGAAATTCTAACTTGCAGTAGCACAGCAGAATATCTAAACATAATACACTGTAAACAATATAATAAATGAGGGATAAAAAAAAGTTCAGTGTGTGTATATATACACACATACTCATAAATACACATATCTATCTATCTATCCATATTACTAAAAGTCTGATCTTGCCCATTTCCTGTTGTTCTGTATATTGTTTTTAGAAAAAACACTGCTATTTACGGCCGTGGTTTTTGGCCATCTTACTCAGAGTCCCTATCCGCTGCGCAGGACAAGATGATTTTTCCCATCAATGAAAAATAAAAGAGTTATTGTGCTAAAGTGAGCTGCCTTGCCTTTGGTTTTGAAAGTCCTAAAGCGAGCTGCGTTGCCTTTGGTTTTGAAAGTGCTAAAGCGAGCTGCCTTGCCTTTGGTTTTGAAAGTGCTAAAGCGAGCTGCCTTGCCTTTAGTTTTGAAAGTGCTAAAGTGAGCTGCCTTGCCTTTAGTTTTGAAAGTGCTAAAGCGAGCTGCCTTGCCGTTGGTTTTGAAAGTGCTAAAGCCTTGCCTATTTAGAGCTGCCTTGCCTAATTAGAGCTGCCTTGCCTTCTATATAATTAAAAGTCTAATCTTGACCACTTCCTGTTTGCGCTTTATGTTTATTTTAGAAAAAACCCTTCCACATACGGCTGTGATTTTTGGCCATCTTACTCAGATTCCCATCCGCTCATCTGGTGCTGAGGATTTTTTCCTTCGATGAAAAATAAAAGAGTCATTCATTTTTTTTTAATGTTGAGATTCACTCTCCTGTCAATCACGCCATGAAAGCCATGCCTCTTCTGGTGGGAGGGGGCGGTGACTATAAAACCCAGAAGTGTGGGCATGGCTCAGTCTCTGCAAGATGGAGGAGGGAGATGTTAGGACTCGCTGTATTTAGTGGCCTTGCTTGAAATGGTATGAAACTGCACTTGAATTTGGTGCCCTTGAACCCTGCTTGAAATGGAATTTCAAGGAATAGCCATGAGTGAACTGTGAGCCCACCAGCCGTGAGTGAGTGAGCTTCCAGCACAACAGGTTTGAATGACTGAGCCACAAGCCCAAGAATCCATTCGGCCCACAATGTCCATACTAGCCCTCTGGATACCAGTCTCTTCAGTGCACAACACCCATGCTAGCGCTCCAGAGAGCCCCTCCCCCCACCCTGCTCCACTGGCCACCAATATTGGAATTGGTGGAGAGGTGGAATATTGCGTTGGGGGTCAAGCCCTCCCGTGTGATGCTGGGACCCAACAGATCCCACTTAGTCTAGTATATTACTAAAACTCTCATCTTGTTTGTACGTGTGTACGATTCATGCCGTGAATTATGCCAAAACCGTACAAAATAGCCCTACAATATTTGAACTACCTTACTTATTTTACTGTGGTGTAGTGTTTCAAATTTTGGTCAGATTGACGCAAATTTTACAAGTTATTCACATTTAAAACTTTAAACATTTTATTTTTCACTTAACTCTTCAGTATCAAAATTCCAAATCCTTGCTGGCCCTGCCTGCAACAATGTTGCAATCACAGGGCACTGAGGCCTGGCAGCAGTGAAATCCATGTTTTTACCTGGTATCATTTTTTTAAACATTTAAAATTAGGTAGTGTGAATAAGGGGAAATGAGCCACCCTTACACAGTTGGGGCCTATGGGTGAGTAGTGGAATATTGCATTGGGGGAACGCATTGCATTGGAGGAACGTGTTGCATTGGGGGATCAGGTAAGTGGTAAAATAGGCCTCCCATGGGGGCTATGGGTGAGTGGTGGAATATATAGGTAATATGTATATTACAAATATAGTGGAATTATACATATCAGGCACGTGCCGTTAGGGTAGGCAAGGTAGGCACTGCCTACCCTGACTAAAATTATAACATAGTAATGTCTAAATATAAATAGTAAAGGCATGGGAGAATTATTTCTCTGTAAGAGACCGATCTCTTAGGTAGGCATAATTCTCTGTGCCTTTCATCCGCAGCGCTTGTAACACGGGAAGGTCTGTGCAGCCCACGTGCCATCAGTGTTGCCTAAAGCCATCAGTTTCAAGTGGGGCTGAAGGCTGCAGAAATTCTGCCTTTGCTGCACTGCGCATGTGCAACAGTCTACTGCGCATGCGCAGCGCAAGTTTCTTGGCGGGGTTTTCAAATATGGTTTGTCGTGTACCAGTGATGAGGTAAGTACATTTCTTGGTGATGTTTTTAAATACTGTATTTCCTGGGGTGTGGGGGTGGGGGGAGAGCTCCTTTCCAAGCATTTGGGGAGTCTGGCCCGGGGTAAAGTTGCTCGAGTGGAAGCAGCCGCCACCTTAGCTCCTTCTGCCGTTCCCCCGCTCACCTCTGGCAGCTCTCCGTCTAAAAACCTTTTTCCTGCCATTCGCTGGACTCACTCATGTCCTTAAATTCCGACAGCGCTATTGAGGTTAATCGGCTGTGGGAAATTAAGGATTAGCATGAGCGAAGTCGGCGAACGGCAGGTGACAGGTGTTCCGACGGAGAGCACTGCCAAAGGTGAGCAGGCCGGCAGTAGGCGCTGAAGTGGCGGCCAGTTCTGCTGTCGGGTCCCGGTGGCCGCTCGTAGCTCCCCGAGCTGCTTCTATCCCCAGTTACAGTGCGTGGCTTCGCGCCCGGAGAGCTGCGGTAGAGGTGAGTGAGTGAGTTACTGGCAATATCCCCGACACCCTCCTTCTCAACACTCGTGCCCTCCCCACAACTTTGCCCCTGGCACAGACTTTCCACACGCTGTGAAAGGAACTGTTCCCCCAATTGGTCCCTTGAACAAGTGTTGTCATTCAATAAGATGACAACTGATTCAACTATTCCCTGTGCTCCCGTTTTTCTCACCATCTCTCCATCTCTCCATCTGCCATCACCCTTCACCCCCCCCCCCCCCCCCCACATTCAGTAATTCAGAATAAAGGAGACTAGGAAGCCTTGGGCAAATTGAATTGTGACCGTTTTTATCTTTTTATTTTTTTAACAGAGAGAACAATCTGCGCATGTGCGGTTTAATTTTTTTAAGGCGACTGAGTGCCTACCCTGAGTAATCACTCACGGCACGTGCCTGATACATAGATATACAGACAGACAGACAGACAGACAGACAGACAGACAGACAGACAGACAGACAGACAGACAGACAGACAGACAGACAGACAGACAGACAGACAGACAGACAGACAGACAGACAGACAGACAGACAGACAGACAGACAGATATATACTGCTAGACCAAGTGGGACACGGGAGTCCTGGTCCCCCAACACAACCCATTTCCCCAACGCAATATTCCACCACTCATATATATATGTACACACACATACATACACACAAAAAACAAATAATAATAGTGCAATAATAACAAGGTCCTGATGAATGTGGTGCAAGAGGAGGATTTGTTTGGATTTAAATACTTCACACTTTTGCTGCCTTCGAATGTGGCAGTAAAGGATGGGGTGGTGGTGGGGACATTGACTACCTCCCTGTTCTCTTGTTCCAGGGATCTCTCATGCAGGGCTATCAACTCCTGTGTCTTGTTCTCCAGCCATTCCTCCTCCTGGGTGAGCAACACATGCATGGCAGGCTTTTTGGAGTGTTGTGCCCTACCCCTGCGAGTCTGCCTATTGGGAGCCATCACTTGTTCAAGTTTCCTCTGCTAAAAGAACTCTCCAACTATGATTGAGCACTCCCAGGAGTGACAGAGGCCACATGCTTATGTTACCTTTTTTTCAACCAATTTTTTTCCCCGTCGGAGGTATTACCTTCGACCTCCCTTGACTACCTTTGACTAACATCACAACCGGGTTCGACTAGAGCTGCGACTAAAAATTTATCGATTTTAAAAGAGCAACCTATTTTTAGTTGAGGCCGGCTTTAATCATGATGAAAAAATAACAGCAACCTAGATGATACCTCGACCACGCGGAAACCACTTTCAACCATTCGGGAGAGTGACCTGAACCTCCTGTGACCTCGTGAAAACCTTGGGTGGCGAGCAAGTTCACCAGAGGTTGCTGTTTAGGTCTCCTAAGTGGGACAGGCCCCTTAGCAATCAAGAGTCATTGAAGACAAGGGTGTTTAAGAGACATTTAGATAGTTACATGGATTGGTCAAGTTTAGATGGATATGGGCCAAATACAGGTAGGTAGGACTAGTGTAGACGAGACGTGTTGGCCGGTGTGGGCAAGTTGGGCTGAAGGGCCTGTTTCCACACTGTAAGACTATGACTCTATAACTATATGACAAGGTAGACTATTAATTCAGTCGAAAAATCACAGTATAGGTAAAACTGAATATGAGACCTGCACAATTTTGTTCTGTTGCAACAATGGGTTCTTTCTATCCACTTGTTTTGAAAGCTTGTTTCGGTAACGTTGCAGTTCTGCAGTATCCATGACAATAACCATTTATTCAGAACACAGCAGGCAGCATCAAACCGATGAATACTCTCCAGGTTGCTCCAAATACCCGAAGCATGGTTCAGGTGCCAGTGGTGTGTTCAGTGGTAATTCTGACAGACGCATGCATCATGCTTATATGCACTCCATTGGTTTCCTGGAATACCGCAGGGCAATCCTGAGCCACAACTGAACAAAATAGCTTTAAACTCCAGGGATTTTAAATTTGCTTTCCAGCATCAAGTACTAGTACCATTGTGGACTGCCTTAAAAATAACATATTGTAAACGACACTGGGAAAGATAACATTAGTACAGCACTGATGATTGTAAATGTGTTGTAAATTGTGAGGTGGGATCCTTTACAAATCACATTTGCAAAGCCGTTGCAAAATGGAGCACAATTACTTTAACACACTTTTTTAAAATCCTTCTCTACATCTTCAGGATTTCTGCCACTCTAAAATAGCAAGCCTTTAATAATCCTGATGAATTATAATTTTCAAGCAAGCAAAGTTAAACATAGTCCATTTCACAGATGGAGACACAAGTGACTGCAGATGCGAGAATCTGGAGGAAAAAATAAACTGCTAGGAGAACTTAAGGAGTCAGGCAAAGGTTGGTCAAAGTTTCAGTTTGCAATAGACAATCAACAACAGACAATAGACTATAGGTGCAGGAGTAGGCCATTCGACCCTTCGAGCCAGCATAGTCATTCACTGTGATCATCCACAATCAGTACCCTGTTCCTGCCTTCTTGGCTATGACTCCTGTCCCCTGACTCTGCTATCTTGCATCAGGACTGAGATTGAGGAGGTCGTAAAATCATAAGAAATAGAAGTAAAATTGGGCCTTTTGGCCCATCAAGCTCGAGGGCACTCGCCTGGAAAACCTCGAGTTGGATCGACCGTCAGCATTGAAACCACGAGCTGGATCGACCGAACGCACAAACACATACACACACATACACACACAAACACATTGCAAAGGTGGGGGCCAGGGAAAGCGGGGGAGCGCTGTCTGATATGAAGAGGAAGGTAAAACACGGCTACACAGTGTACAGTACGACCTTTAGAAAGCGTGGAGATGGGGGGGAGAGAAGGGGGGAGAGAGAGAAGGGGGCAGGGAGAAGGGGGGAGAAGGGGGGGAGAGAGAAGGGGGGAGAGAAGGGGGGAGAGAGAGAGAGGGGGGGAGAGAGAAGGGGTGAGAGAGAGAGAGGGGGAGAGAGAGAGGGGGAGAGAGAGAAGGGGGAGAGAGAGAGGGGGAGAGATAGAGGGGGAGAGATAGAGGGGGAGAGAGGGGGGAGAGAGAGAGGGGGGAGAGAGAGGGGGGGAGAGAGAGAGGGGAGAGAGAGAGGGGAGAGAGGGGGGGGAGAGAGAGGGGGGAGGAGAAGGGGGGAGGAGAACGGGGAGGAGATGGGGCAGGAGAAGCGGGGAAGGAGGAGGGGGGAGAGGAGAAGGGGGAGAGAAGGGGGGGGAGAGAGAAGGGGGGGAGAGAGAAGGGGGGGAGAAACTTTTAATAAATTTTACTTGCGGAAAACTTTTCAACATTCTGAAAATTTTTACGCAACGTAGCTGTTGCTGCGAGTATTTGGGAACTTCCCTTGAGCATAAAGGAGAGTTCCAGTGACCTCATAGGACCTCCTAGGACCACGTGTCGACCATGCTGCAAGTTTCAGTCGAGGGCAAACTCGTCTAAACTCGCAGATTAGGTCACCGCAGCGGGACAGCCCCTTAACCCCATTCTCCTGCCTTCTCCCCACAACCTCTGACACTTGTATTAATGAAGAAGCTATCTGGGAGGGATATGGACCACTATATGGAAGTGAGAGGGAATGGTAAGACAGAGGCTGTTAGGAATAGGTGGATCCACATGGGGCAGCAGGAATGTTGAGGCAATAGAACCCAGCCAAGATAGCGAAAATATAACACTGACCATTTTTATCATTTTTTAAAAAAAATTATTAGAGGTAAATACATCAATGTGCACATATATACTGTTACAATCATTGTACCCCATAATGTTATGGCTTTTAAAGAAAAAGAATAGAGAAAAAGAGAGTGAAATGTGAAAAGAGTTGTGATAGTGAAAGAGCATGCCAAAGGGGAGAAGAAACCCTTGGTCAAAGAATTAGAAAAGGGGGTTAAAAGATAGACCCTAAAAAAAGAAAAGGAAAAAGAAAAAAAAAAAGAAAAAAGCCAGTTATTATGTTATATATATCATGCAAAAGGAATCCACCAACTCGATAGTTTTCCATCCCCCCTACCAAGGCACCCTATCTTTGTAGTAATTCTATAAATGCAGACCATGTCTGATAGAAACGTTCTGATTTTCCTTCCAGGTGGAGTCTCATATCTTCCAGATGTAGTGTTTCAAACATAGTTGAAATCCACATATTTAATGTTGGTATAGGAGCATTTTTCCAAAATTTTAAGATGAGTTTTTTTCGTATTATTAAGCCGTAATCAATTAAATTCTTTTGATACATATTTAATTCCAAACTACCTTCTGTCATTCCGAAAATAATCCATTCTGGCTTTGGTGTCATTTTTATTTTAAACCGTTTTGTGAAAATTTCAAAGATTTCAATCCAAAACCTTTGAATTTTTGTACAAAAGACGAATGAGTGCACTATAGTAGCTTCTTGACACTGGCATTTATCACAAATTGGTGAAACGTTAGGGAAAAATTTATTTTATTTAGTTTTTGAGTAGTATAATCTGTGTATAATTTTAAATTGTATTAAAAAGTGTGTCTTACGTTAATTGAGCATTTGTGTACATTTAATAAGTATTCTTTCCACCTTTCATTGGAAATTATAATGCTTAGTTCATTTTCCCACTCACCTCTAATACCTTCCGTTGTTGGTATTACTGCATTTAGTATAATATTATATATATGTGAAATTAACTTTGCTGATTCCGCGTTTGTATTCATTACTTCATCTAGTAAGTCTCATGGCATTTTGTGAAATTCATGTGCATGTTTTTTCAAATAATCACATATTTGGAAATATTTAAAATATTGATTGTTACCCAGACTGTATTTTAGTTAAAATTGTTTAAATGATAATAATTTTCCAATATCATACAGATCTCCCAAAGTTTTAATTCCTGCTCTTTCCCATTGTATAAATGCTTTGTCTATAATTGAGGGTTTAAACAGGGTTTTTTTAGCAATAGGAGATAGGAGAGATAAGTTTCTTAATTTTAAATTGTATTTTATTTGTTTCCAAATTCTAATTGTACTATGTATAATTGGGTTTTTGTTGTAGTTTGTATTATTCACTGTCTTTGGTGAAAGAAGGATCGCACCAATATTAAAGTGGGAGCAGTCCTCTTTCTCCATAACGATCCATTCTGGTTGATGAAGAGAATTATCCAACAAGTGAATCATATTTCTAATATTTACCGACCAATAATAATACATAAAATTAGGGAGTGCTAATCCCCCTACTGGTTTGGGTTTATTCAGGTGTGGTCTTTGCATTCTATGGGTCTTATAATTCCAAATAAATTTGTTATATCTGAGTCCGATGTGCTGCTTCGATTTTCGGAAGGTTAGGAAGATTGAGAGCTTCTTTAATTAGATCCGCAGCAAAGGTGGACGGAATGCACATGGAAAAAATGTTGAAAGATATGACAGATAAGCTAATGCTGAATACGAATACGGGCAATTTGAAAGTTATTGAGTCTGTGCAGTATTCGATCAACGCTGTAAATAAAAGAATTGAAGATGTGAGAGGTGAACTATTGGAGCGAATGAACAAGGGGGAAGAGGACACTAATAAGAAGTTTGCTGCAGTGCATGAGACTGTCTCCTCATATGTGAAAACAATGAGATGGAAAAAGAGATGGGACGAATGGCTGAGGATATGAAGAAAATAAAGATGCAGCACGACCTCACTGCAAAACAGCTGGCAAAATGTTTGAATAAGTGCTTAGACTTGGAGACTCGTTCGAGATGCTTTAATCTAAGGCTAGTAGGAGTACCTGAGGAAGCCGAGGGAGATAACCCTCGGGAGTTTGCTGCGGACCATTTGTATCATGATTTGTAATTAACCCTTGTTCCCTTTTTATGCATGGCACATACCTACTTTGACAAGTAAAATAATCCTTTCTCTTTCTGAATATTTATATAATTAAAACTCTGATCTTGACCACTTCCTGTTGCACTTCATATTGATTTTAGAAAAAGCGCTACCACTTACGGCTGTGATTTATGGCCATCTTACTCAGAATCCCTCTCCGCTGTGCAGGACAAGAGGATTTCTCCCATTTATGAAAGATAAAAGACATTAATGTTTAAATGTTTTTGACATTCTCTCTCCTGTCAATCACACCATGAAGGCCATGCCCCTTCCAGAGGGACTATAAAACCCAGAAGTGTGGAGGTGCCTCAGTTCTCTGCAAGATGGCCGAGCGAGAGGTCGCGACTCTCAGTCTTACCTGTGAATAACATTGAACACATGTCTACTAAATTGTGAGTAATTTTACTGACCTGTGAGGGCCCTTAATGTGGTTTGAAAATGTAGTTTGAAAATGCAAAAGTGTTTTGGTTTGAAAATGCAAAAGTGTGTTTTGGTTTGAAAATGCAAAAGTTACCTTTGGTTTGAAAAGGCTAAAGTTGCCTTTGGTTTGAAAATGCTAAAGTTGCTTTTGGTTTGAAAATGCAAAAGCTGCCTTTGGTTTGAAAATGCTAAAGCTGCCTTAGGCTTGAAAATGCTCAAGCTGCCTTTGGTTTTAAAAAGCTAAACTTGCCTTTGGTTTGAAAATGCAAAAGTTGCCGTTGGTTTGAAAATGCAAAAGTTGTGTTGCCTTTGGTATTCACCAAGGAGAAGGATATTGAACTCTGTGAGGTAAGGGAAAAAAGTAGAGTAGCTATGGAAACTATGAGATTCAAAGAGAGGAAGTACTGACACTTCTGAAAAATATAAAAGTGGATAAGTCTCCAGGTCCTGACAGGATATTCCTTAGGACATTGAGGGAAGTTAGTGTGGAAATAGCAGGGGCTATGACAGAAATATTTCAAATGTCATTAGAAACGGGAATAGTGCTGGAGGATTGGCGTACTGCGCATGTTGTTCCATTGTTTAAAAAGGGTTCAAAGAATAAACCTAGCAATTATAGACCTGTTAGTTTGAGGTCACTGGTGGGCAAATTAATGGAAAGGATCTTAGAGATAATATATATAAGCATCTGGATAAACAGGGTCTGACAAAGAACAGTCAACATGGATTTGTGCCTGGAAGGTCATGTTTGACAAACCTTCTTGAATTTTTTGAAGAGGTTACTAGGGAAATTGATGAGGGTAAAGCAGTGGATGTTGTCTATATGGATTTCAGTAAGGCCTTTGACAAGGTTCCCCATGGAAGGTTGGTTAAGAAGGTTCAATCTTTGGGTGTTAATGGCAGAGTAGCAAGATGGATTCAACAGTGACTGAATGGGAGATGCCAGAGAGTAATGGTGGATGGCTGTTTGTCAGGTTGGAAGCCGGTGACCAGTGGGGTGCCTCAGGGATCTGTGTTGGGTCCACTGTTGTTTGTCATGTACATCAATGATCTAGATGATGGGGTGGAAAATTGAATAAGTAAGTATGCAGATGATACTAAAATAGGGGGTGCTGTGGATAATGAAGTAGATTTTCAAAGTCTACAGAGAGATTTGGGCCATTTGGAAGAGTGGGCGGAAAAATGGCAGATGGAGTTTAATGCTGATAAGTGTGAGGTGCTACATCTTGGCAGGACAAATCAAAATAGGACATACATGGTAAATGGTAGGGAATTGAGAAATGCTGTGGAACAGAGGGATCTAGGAATAACTGTGCATAGTTCCCTGAAGGTGGAATCGCATGCAGATAGGGTGGTAAAGAAAGCTTTTGGTGTGCTGGCCTTTATAAATCAGAGCATTGAATATAGGAGTAGGGAAGTAATGTTAAAATTGTACAAGGCATTGGTAAGACCAATTCTAGAGTATGGTGTACAATTTTGGTCGCCTAATTATAGGAAGGATGCCAACAAAATAGAGAGAGTACAGAGGAGATTTACTAGAATTTTGCCTGGGTTCCAGCAACTAAGTTACAGAGCAAGATGAAACAAGTTAGGTCTTTATTCTTTGGAGCGCAGAAGGTTAAGGGGGGACTTGATTGAGGTCTTTAAAATGATGAAAGGGATAGACAGAGTTGACGTGGATAAGCTTTTCCCATTGAGGGTAGGAAAGATTCAAACAAGAGGGCACGACATGAGAATTAAGGGACAGACATTTAGGGGTAACATGAGGGGGAACTTCTTTACTCAGAGTATGGTGGCTGTGTGGAATGATCTTCCTGCAGAAATGGTGGAGGCAGGATTGATTTTAACATTTAAAAGTAAAGTGGATAGGTATATGGACGGGAAGGGAATGGAGGGGTATGTTCTGAGTGCAGGTAGATGGGACTAGGTGAAAATATATGGTCGGCACGGACTGGAAGGGCCGAGAAGGCCTGTTTCTTTACTGTAATTGTTATGTGGTTATATGGTTCTATATAATTAAAAGTCTAATCTTGACCACTTCCTGTTTGCACTGTATATTGATTTCAGAAAAAAACGCTACTCCATACGGCTGTGATTTTTGCCCATCTTACTCAGAGTCCCCCTTCGCTCATCAGGTGCTGAGGATTTTTCCCAACAATGAAAAATAAATGAGTTATTAATGTTTAAATAATGTTGAGATACTCTCTCCTGTCAATCACGCCATAAAGGCCACGCCCCTTCCAGTGGGAGAGGTGAGGGACAATAAAACCCGGAAATGTGGGGGGTGGCTCAGTCTCTGCAAGATGGGGGAGGGATAGGTCACAACTCTCTGTCTTTAATGGCCTTGCACCCTGCTGGAAATGGTATGAAACTGCACTTGAATTGTACTTGAGTGGTTCCGTGAAGAAGCCCGCCAGAGCGCACGAGTGTCATTATGCCTTAGTGCATGGCGCGATGAGTGACTAGCAGGCGAGCTGCTACTGTCAGCGGTAAGTTTAAACCATGCAAGGTAAGTTTTAAACTTATTCCCAGGTTGTGTTTTCTTTTGCAGGATTCTCTGTTTACAGATTTTTCCTCCTGAATTTTGTGGGCGAATTCCGGGTGGCCCGCGGGGAACACTTCATGGCCCCGGGGAATCCCAGTCAGACTGCAGGGAATCCCAATCATGACCTCGGGGAATCCCAGCCACGGACCACTAGGAACCCGCTACTGAGACCACGGAAGTGCGGGTAGCGGGTGGCGGTCGACTTCGCTTTTGAGTTGCGTGCGGTGGAGCCAGCGTCTTCAGACTGGTGCCGGTAGCACCTAGGCAACCCCGCTTGGAGGGTTAGACACAAAATTATATCTCCCTCTCTGAGGAGGGGAGTGTAGGGAAGAGGCCCTTTAACTGAAATGAGTCGGGCCAGGAGGATTCCTGATGGAGTGGATCCCCTCCTTCAATGGGTAAGGTCTTTGAACGTTCTAAACCCACATGGAGCACCTGATGGAGAGGTGCTCCAAAATGATATACTCCAAAGGAGGGAGTGATCAGCACAGGTCTCCTCGGGAGTCCGTGGCAGCGGCACCTTTTTCAGGGCTGCACAATATCTCCCTCTCTGAGGAAGGGAGCATTCAGGGTCAATTTCAGTCTGACAGAGCAAAGATCTTGACATAGGTCCATAGGAGGGTCCATGTCAGCGCAGGTATCCTTAGGGACCTGTGGCAGCACCTGTTTTCAGGGCTGCCTACGAATCTCCCTTTCTGTGGAGAGGCGTGCGATTGGTCAGTGTGTAACTGACTTCAAATTTGACATATATCCGTGCAACATACTGGAGCACATGCAGATGGCTCCAAGGAAATACTCGCAAACAAAAGGGTTACTGCCATGGGCAGAAAACACGGAAGGGGCCAGACTTCCCCTCACGGCTGGTAATGAACTGCACTATCAGGGGGGACATTGGTGAAACGAAACCAGCCGCCGAAGCTTCTCTTCAGGTAAGGCTTATTCCGACAGGTATACCTGGATGAGGAAGCAAAAGCTGTCAGACCAATCAAGGTACCAACCACGAACAAAGCTTCATTGTTTCGGCGACGACACGCCCCACGCCTCATTGGCAGTAAGCAGTTCACTGAAGCTGATAGCAGCTTGAAAGCTGGGCAGAGGTCTTTCAGGCCAAGGTCCAAGCCGGTCTCAGGAAATATGCAATCCACACACCCTACCCGTCCTACTCTTCAATCACGGACCGGAATAGAACCCACATCAGGGGCCCTTGGGGTTGCCATAAGACCACCGGTAGCCATGGAGATAGGTGGGTCTGGTTCTTCCGAAACATGGGGTATGTGGACCATTTACAAGTTGGTAATATTTACGCATGTTTTTTGTACAAATGACAATGATAACATGAGATTCAGATTAATTGATAACATGTGATTGGTTTATTTTTGCACAGTATACAAGAGTTCTAAGCATGCTTAGAATTAGGGCCAAAGTTCCCTTTCAAGGCAGGCTCAGTATGACGGCCAAGGTGCCTTCCGAGACAAGCTTGGAAATATGGCCAGAGTTGTCTTTCAAGGCAGGCCCAGTATTATGGCCAGAGTTGTCTTTCAAGGCAGGCCCAGTATTATGGCCAGAGTTGTCTTTTAAGGCAGGCTCAGTATTATGGCCAGAATTACCTTCCGAGACAGGCTCGGGAATTTGGTCAAAGTTGTCGTTCGAGGTAGGCACGGAATTATGGCAGGTGTGGCCTGTTCATTGTGAATGGAGGATGTCGGTTCATCTTACCCTTCTATGATAGACCATTGTGATCTGTGTTTATAATAAATAAGGTGCTTTTATTTTAAAAGTAAAAAGGGAAACTGCGTATAAAATGAACAATTATATATGCCTTTTTTTTTTGCCGATAAGTAGCAATTTTACTTCGGAGTCATGTGAGTGACTACATGAAGAACCCCGTACAGCCGTTCGTGCGTCATTGCGTCAGACGTTTTTCATGCAGGCGACTGTGGAGCAGCGCAGCTTCTCCATGGTAAGTCTAAAAAAGTTACAGGTAAGTGCTATTTTTCTTACCTGTTCTAGGTCTCTGCAGGAACCTCCAGGGTTTTTGCAGTGGATGTTCGCGATAGCCGACGAGGGAACCAGCCTAGGGCTTTGGGGGAAAACCCTGGTCCGACCGCGGAAGCGGAGAGCTGGGAATGCCGGGTTCGCGATCGGAGTCACTGATAACCCAGTCAGTGACTCCACACGTTGGGTTCCCGGGGAGGGGAAACCCGAGAATAGTGCGGTTTTAGACCACAGTAGTCCCCAGGGGATGGGGCTTAATGGACCTGAACGGTCAGCCTGGGTTCCCAGGGAGGAGAAACTCAAGTATATGTGGTTCTAGACCGCAGTAGTCCCGAGGACATTGGGTTAAAACTAACCTAAACTGTTAGGCTGGGTTCCCGGTGCAGGGGAAACCCAAGTATATGCAGTTTTACATCGCAGTAGTCCCCAGCGCATGGGGTTAAAACAAACCTAAATGGTTAGGCTGGGTTCCCGGTGCAGGGGAAACCCAGGTATATGTGGTTCCCAGACCACAGTAGTCCCCAGGTAATGGGGTTAATTCACATAAATGATTAGCCTGCGTGCCAGGAGGGTACCGCGGGTATATATTTATATATATATATTATATTTATATGGATTCCTGGGGAGGGGAAATTCACCTATGGGGTTCCCAAACTACAATAATCCCCAGGATATGGGGACAACTGACAAAATAGTCAGTACAATTGGGAAAGTTGGGAGATTTCACCTCTGGGAATTAATTTAGAGAACAGCACTTTTTAGGTAGGGCTGCTTCATGGGAATGTCAAGTTATGGCAGTGTCAGACTATGGGAAAGGCTGTGCCAGCAGTACCTTTGTTTAGGACTGCTCATGGGGATGCCAAGCTATGGTAGGCTAGCCTGATGGAGAGGCTGTGCCAGCAGTACCTTTGCTCAGGACTGCTCATGGGGATGCCAAGCTATGGCAGGCTAGCCTATTGGAGAGGCTGTGCCAGCAGCACCTTTGCTCAGGGCTGCTCATGGGGATACCAAACTATGGCAGGCTAGCCTATTGCAGAGGCGGTGCCAGCAGTTCCTTTGCTCAGGACTGCTCTAAGGGAATGCCAAGTTATGGTAGGCTGGCCTATTGGAGAGGTTATGCCAGCAGCACCTTTGCTCAGGACGACTTGATGAGAATGCCAAATCTATGGCAAATACTGGCCTAAGGGAAAGTCCGTGCCAGCAGCTACTTTGTTCAGAGCTGCTTCATGGGCACCAGGGGCACCTTGTTAGGGCTGCTTTATGGGAATAGCAGTTTAGTAGGGTATTCCCATTCACAGTGATCATGGGGGATGAGGAGGCATTGTTAGGATAAGGCAATATAACAGAATGATGACAAAAAGTATTCAAAGAAAACTATACACAGTTTTAAAAAGCGCTGGTTATATTTGTGCTAAAATCCACTGTTTAGTCTCAAACTATATTTGAGAAATTGGGCTCCTCTATCCAGTTAGATTAAGTTCCTATCAAATAGATTTGTAGGATGTTGGGATTTACTTTTAGGTATTCAATTGGCCATGATGCCGGCCTGGGCAACAGATTGCAGTCAATAAGACTTTGGTAACAGTTGTTGGTATAAAACAGTTCTAGTCATGAGACTAATTGTTAAGTGTATAGATGCAATTCAGGTGTGTAAGTAGAGCAACAGTTATTTTGTTAAATGGTTAATTATTAAGTGCCATCTAGGTCATTGTTAACACCAGCTGAAATTAATAATGTCACGATGATGGACAAACAGTGTTCATTACTGCTCTAGTAGTTGTTAGGTAAATCTTTTATTCTATTGTAAATTGGTGCTAATGGCCTAAATGGGAAATTGTGTCAGCAGGGCTTTGTAGCAGGCCTGCTTTATGGCTCCCTCATATAAGAGGTGAGCATGTGGGATTGGTATGCCGAGTCTGAGGGTATAGCCATAGAGCATGCCCAAGAGATCAGGGCATGTGCCAGAGGTCTATGCCTGGCAAGAAAGTTACCATCCCAAACACAATATGCAGTGAACACTGCTCTCAGGGGGACATTACAGTAGGCTGCCGAATCTTCTATTCAGGTAAGACTTTTCCATAAGTGTAACCTGGAGGGCGAAGCACAAGCTATTGGAACGAGCAAGGTTTCATAGTTTCGGCGACAATGCATCCCATGTCTTTATTGGCAGTAGCGGTTCACTAAAGTTGCTGGCAGCATGAAAGCTGGCCAGAAGTTTCATGCACAGGACTTGTGCTACTCTACAATTAAGGGACTACTTGCAGTTTGGTAATGTGTATACTTAGTTATACAGTACAAATGATTGAGATATTATCAGCTACTTTGAATGGTAAATGTAAAATGTACAATATTAGTTTTCAAGCAGGTTAGAATTGGACAGGTTCAGTATAAGGACCAAGATTGTCTTGCTAGACTGGCTCCGAAATCGGGCCACAGTTGCTGTTTAAAGTAGTTACCAAATAGCTTAAATATCATCTCTAGTTTGGAGATGGAACAGATTTGCATGACTTTCCAAAAAAGTTTTGTTATTAGTATCAACTATTTATAGACTCTATGGGCATTGTATGGACTATAGAGTGATTGGACAAATAAGCATATTGTCATGTTCAGGTTGATGCATTGTGATGGCATATGTTAGTCACGAGGGTGCAATCGGTTAAAGAACCACTGGAATGGTCACATAATTTTGTTGCCACAGGAGCATTATCAAGTGGGGGTAATGGCAACACAGATTTGGTGTTGAATTGCACTGTATTATGAAATTCTGGTTCAATGGAACACCTAATATGAATATATATGTATGTTGGTTTCATGTTTATTTCACTGTTTGCAAAATATTTGGCATAGCAGTGGCGAAAGATACATTCTCGCCAAAAGGAGCAGGTGGGTCTTTTCCAAATCTGAGGAAAGACATCCTTGCCATAGAGGGGGTAAAGAGAAGATTCACCAGACTGATTCCTGGGATGTCAGGACTTTCATATGAGGAAAGATTGGATAGACTTGGTTTGTACTCGATGGAATTTAGAAGATTGAGGGGGGATCTTATAGAAACCTACAAAATTCTTAAGGGGTTGGACAAGCTAGATGCTGGAAGATTGTTCCCGATGTTGGGGGAGTCCAGAACAAGGGGTCACAGTCTAAGGATAAGGGGGAATTCCTTTAGGACCGAAATGAGGAAAACATTCTTTACACAGAGAGTGGTGAGTCTCTGGAATTCTCTGCCACAGAAGGTAGTTGAGGCCAGTTCATTGGCTATATTTAAGAGGGCGTTAGATGTGGCACTTGTGGCTAAAGGGATCAGGGGGTATGGAGAGAAGGCAGGTACGGGATACTGAGTTGGATGATCAGCCATGATCACATTGAATGGCGGTGCAGGCTCGAAGGGCCGAATGGCCTACTCCTGCACCTATTTTCTATGTTTCTATGTTTCTATGGCTACCTCCATTTTGTCTCATCAATCGAGGCTCCAAATAAAGTCATTAAGAGGCTTTAAGTTCCTATTGTGTGGTTATGCAAATTGATTCCCGATTTGTTGCAAATAATTATATAACCTTATTGGTTATGTTGCGAATAATTATATAACCTTATTGGTTATTTTAAATTTGAATTTGCTTGTTCAGCCTTAGGCTTCGGAAATCAGATGTTGCATGATAAACTCAAATTTATGTTCTGCAGGTCTAACAAACTGCCCTAAGATTTGGGTTGTTACATCTATCCTTCTATGTGTTCAAAGTGTTTGCATAGCACCAAACGGCTGAATTTATTTTCCAGGAGATGAAAGAGTTTGTTATGCTTATGTTCCATGGAAAATGATATTGATTGCTAAAGTTTTGAGTTCATGCTAAATGATTGTCTGTTAATTATGGAGTTATACGGCCATTAATTGGCTCGATGAGCTTCCTCATTGAATTGGCTGTAGCAAACAAGACTCGCTCTGTCGGGTCCACACTGGTTATCAAGGGGTAGGATATGCTCAACATGGGTCCCAGGACTAGTATAATGCCATGTGCGATGATGATATTTGTGAACACTATTTCACCAGGAGGCAGCAACTATATCCTTAAATTTGGCTGGGGTTTATTAGGTAGTTATCCTTCTGGCACTGGTTTAGTACAGCAGGTTCAGTTGCTAAATAATTGTGATGGTACAGGATGATAACGTCTGTAAGTTATAATATATAATATGTTATAAATGCTTGAGCAGACCAGAAGGGGGGCGGGTCTCAAAATAGTCACAGGCATACCAGGGGACCTTTGATAAGGTAAGCACACATGTATACAACAATATGTCAAGGTCATAAAGAGCCTTGGAATTCTGGGCTAGCAATGTTGTTAGTCACAAAGAGTTTGGGAGAACGTATTGTTCATGGCATTCCAGATCAGGAAAACGGAGTTGTGTTATGTACTAATGGATTCAGTTTCCAGATCTCATTCCACCAGGGCTGCTACAACATCAGCAGCAAGGGTATTTATGTTCCGCTGGGTTGCATTGTTGCGGCTGGAGCATGGTCCATTGAATGAATCTCCAAACATCTGTAATGACCCATTGGTGAACCAGGAGTAATTCTATTTATGTTCTGGTTGTATGTTCCATCTGGGTGAGAGATGGAAATATTATTGTTTCATTTAAACCGCATCAGCATGTTTTACATCTGTGTTATGACTGTATGCATTATGACTGTTTTCCCTTCATTTGTCAATGAAGCAGCTGTGGTTGTGTATACTCGTTTCACATGGCATGAAATCACAGAGCTTTGAAGTCTTCACGTAGTCACTCACGTGACTCCGAAGTAAAATAGTAAGATTAAACGAGAACTTACCAGTTTGATCTTTATTTTATGAGGATTCAAGTTGAGGGACTACGTGCCCTCCGCTCGCAGCCCTCATACATTTCATCTGGTAGTTCTAGTCTTTATCTTACCATTATACTTCAGTTATTATTTGCTGTGATTTCACACCATTGCTTTGAAGATTGACGCACGAACGGCTGTACGGGGTTCTTCATGTAGTCCCTCAGCTCGACTCCTCATAAAATAAAGATTAAACTTCAAACTGGTAAGTTCTCATTTAATCTTACTATTTTACAACATTTTGAGATTTTAAAAATCAAGTCTGCAATTTATCCCATCAGATAAAGCATAAAACAAAGTTTAATTTGACACCTAATTCACTTTCATATCTTCAGTATTAAAAAAAGTTATGGCCATTTTCATACTCGGAAATGAGCATCTTGTTCCCTATTGCTTTTCCATTCACTTAACACAAAAGTTGTGATTGAGGACAGTCAAAACCCCATAACTTAAAAATTAAGAGAACTGAATGACATTTTCAGTTATTCTAGATTGACACATTCTGAAACAAATATAAAACATCTTACTTGGATGACCTGAAGTTAAAGCATATAATTAGTTAATTACCTAATTGTAGTCAATTGCAAAATTGACCGTTGTGACAAAAATAGTAATAAACACCCAGACTGCCTTGAAAATTCAAATGTGATATTCTCAAGATCAGATCTTTAATATTATTGTATTATATGCTGTAAACATAGAAACATAGAAATTAGGTGCAGGAGTAGGCCATTCGGCCCTTCGAGCCTGCACCGCCATTCAATATGATCATGGCTAATCATCCAACTCAGTATCCCGTACCTGCCTTCTCTCCATACCCTCTGATCCCCTTAGCCACAAGGGCCACATCTAACTCCCTCTTAAATATAGCCAATGAACTGGCCTCAACTACCCTCTGTGGCAGAGAGTTCCAGAGACCCACCACTCTCTGTGTGTAAAAATTCCTTCTCATCTCGGTCCTAAAGGATTTCCCCCTTATCCTTAAGCTGTGACCCCATGTCCTGAACCTCCCCAACATCGGGAACAATCTTCCTGCATCTAGCCTATCCAACCCCTTAAGAATTTTGTAAGTTTCTATAAGATCCCCTCTCAATCTCCTAAATTCTAGAGAGTATAAACCGAGTCTATGCAGTCTTTGTTCATAAGATAGTCCTGACATCCCAGGAATCAGTCTGGCGAACCTTCTCTGCACTCCCTCTATGGCAATAATGTCCTTCCTCAGATTTGGAGACCAGAACTGTACGCAATACTCCAGGTGTGGCCTCACCAAGACCCTATACAACTGAAGTAGAACCTCCCTGCTCCTATACTCAAATCCTTTTGCTATGAAAGCTAACATACCATTCGCTTTCTTCACTGCCTGCTGTACCTGCATGCCTACTTTCAATGACTGCTGTACCATGACACCCAGGTCGCACTGCATCTCCCCTTTTCCTAATCTGCCTCCATTTAGATAATAGTCTGTTTTCCTATTTTTGCCACCAAAGTGGATAACCTCACATTTATCCACATTATACTGCATCTGCCAAACATTTGCCCACTCACCCAGCCTATCCAAGTCACCTTGCATCCTCCTCACAGCTAACACTGTAAGTCCATAACAGATAGGTAAATAAATTACAATTTCCAGCAATAGTCAAGTCTTTGTGGAGAAGATCAGTTGCTAGCTAGTACACTGGCATATCATATTCAGAAGCATCATCATACTCCTCAGAGCAAAAACTTGTAATTTACAATGCCAAAATTGAAAAGTTGAGGAAAAACAAGTTGCTTATAGGTTACAAACTACAAGTTTTTGCTCTTCAAACCACGCATGACATGCCTTTCTGCCCACTATTTTCCCATTAAGAATGTCCTGTAGATTCCATTTGTTAAGAAAATGATTTTTTTTAAATAACCCAAGTATCCAAATAACAAACTAATCCCATTCACACAAGAATTCACAATATAAACATTATTTTTAAACTCGCTGTCATGAATTTATATGCCAGATGGAAGGAATTTGATGTTTAATTCCCATGTTAATCTAGAAACATCCACTCAATATAATCAAAATTATTATTTTTTGCACAATATGTGGGACTAAAACTGATATTTAGTATAAAAATATTGACTATGGATAGACAATAACACAAAATATAGACGATTTAGATGCTCTGATGACATGATTGTCCAAACAAAAGAGCATTTAAATCATCTTGGTTTGTCTGGAACGCGATCAATTGGAACGTTGGATTTGCATTGAATTTGAACTCCATATTAGCAGGAAAAACACTGCCGGTTCATATGGGGCCCAAATCGCATTTTCACAACGTAAAATTAGATTAAAGTCATCCCAATAAGCAAGTTTATATGTAAAATATACGACTTGCCCTTTGTTTTGTCCCATTCTTGCGATCCGTCGCGTTATAGGCGTTGAGGGTGTTACAAGTAGCTTTTTATTGAAATCAAATTTTTAAATTGTCCTTTGATTAAAAAATTAATCTGGAACGGAAGTCTGATTGATTATTCAGCTAGCAGCCCGAGGAAATCCGCCTCCGACAGGCGCTACAAAACTGAGTTTTAAAGCTGACTTTCAAAGGCACCAAAGTCGCACACAGCCAGTGGCAGAAATGCAGCGCCGCTGAAGGTACATTTTATAACATCACTACTATAAGAAATAAGGAACATAAGCCATAAAGGCAAATATATTTGCCTATATTTATATATTGTAAACACGTGTGTATATATATATATATATATATATATATATATATATATATATATATATATATATATATATGATACACACGCGTATATAAATGTGATATTAATGTATATAATTATATAAAACATACAAATTTCTCTAGTTTCTTTTATATGTACACACATATATTCATTATATATGTGCGTGATATATATGTATATACATATATCACACATATATACAGTATTTCTCTAGTTTCTTTCTTGTGATCTCTAATTTTGTTGAACTTTTTTCTTTCTCTTTTTTTCTCTTTTAAAAAATTTATTCGACAAAATCATATGATACAACACATCAAAACATAATCAAAATAACACTATAATCAAAAAAAAAATCATTGTAGTACAACAGCGCATTCATTGTCTACAATACTCTCAACCCCACGCGGTGACCAGCATTGACAGAAGGCCTCCAGGGTCCCCGTGGACACCTCATGTTCCCTCTCCAGGGACACACATGCACGGACGTAGGCCCGAAAAAGGGGCAAGCAGCTGACACTAGCCTGACCATCAACCACACGCTGCCTGGTCCCGCGAATGGCCATCTTGGCCAGACCCAGAAGCAAACTGACAGGTAAGTTTCTCCCCCCCCCCCCCCCCCCCCACTCGGCTCTCCCCACTCCCTGCCTTATGTCCGAACACCAGGATTGTGGGACTAAAATGCAGCCAGAACATGAGGAACAACCTCTTCAGATATTGGTAACCTCTCACACTCCGTATACACGTGGAACATAGTCTCCTCCTCTCCGCAGAAAATACATGCGGTGGACGAGCCCGTGAACCGGCTCAAATGTTTATTACATACCACCGCTCCATGCAACACTCTCCACCCCAGGTCCCCAATGTAAAGGGGAACGACTCCCACTGGGGACCTCCCCCACCTTCGGACGGTAACACCATCCGCCATGGTGTGTCGGGACGGGAGACGAAGGCAAGGAGGTTCAGAATGTGCAGGAGCATCCTATACTGTGTGCGTCTCTTCGCATCTGGAAATGGCATGCTGGTCATCTCAGAAAGGCAGCTCAGATTGTGTGGAGCCGGAGGCCGAGAAATATCCCGGAGCCTAGGCCCGATGAGCAGATCTGACGGAGCAGGGGTAAGTTCTATCTGAACCACTCTAGGCTCGCGCCTCTCCTCGACACCCGCCATGACAGGATGAGGACCAGCCACACCCGCAGCCACAACATCCCTCTCCCCTCGTGAAGCAACACTCTGGCTGAAAACAGCCAAATTCCTCACTCTTAGCACATCCCCGTAGAAGACAGGCAAGCCCCTTAGAACGGGTTGACTGATGCCCGCCACCGGGAGCCGAGAGACCCCCCCCCCCCCCTTGGTCAACGACCCTGACGGAAAAAATACGTGGCCAGAGCGTGCCATCTGGGAGGGTTCTCTACATGCATATACCTCAACAGAGTCCTGAGATGGAGAGCCGCCACCTGG
The DNA here is from genome assembly GCA_963514005.1 of Raja brachyura. The sequence goes on along the minus strand of OY740791.1, from coordinate 32,479,512 downwards.
GTATGCACGCATACCAAGGACTGGCCGCCCTCCTCTAATGGGAGACTCAGGACCGCCGTGGAAACCCAGTGCTTCCTATTTCCTCAAAAGAAATCTACCAGCTTCTTCTATAAAACAGTTACAAACATAGAGGGCGGGACAAGAGTAGCCAGCCGGTACCATAACATGGAGGCCACCAGCTGGTTTATTACGAGCACCCTCCCCCGAAAGGAAAGAACTCCAAGCAGGCCTGACCAGTGCCCCAACCAGGCAACCACTTTCGTCTCCAACTCCTGCCAGTTTGCCGGCCAAGCATCCTCAGTGGTGCTCGGGTACTCCCCCAGATAGAGGAAGTGTGTGGTACTCCACGCATACAATGCCATCTCCTCCGGCAGGGAGTCTACCTGCCACTGACCCACTAAAAGTCCAGAGCACTTACTTCAGTTAATCCTAGCAGAAGATGCAGCCGAGAAAATCTCCTGGCAGTCACGCATCCTCCGCAGGTCACCAGGATCAGTAAACATAAGAAGTACGTCATCGGCATATGCCGATAGAGTCCCCTCAACCCGTGGGCCAGGTAGGGCCAGGCCTGTCAACCTCCTCCGAAGAAGCCACAGGAACGGCTCCACACAGACAGAGTAAAACTGGCCCGACATAGGGCACCCCTGACGGACCCCCCTACCAAAATGAAAAGGAGACAACAACACACTATTACCATCACAAGACACTCCACAGCAGCGTACAAAAGCCGGATCTGGGCCACGAAATGCAGTCCAAACCCAAACGCTTGCAACGTCCCGAAGAGGTATTCATGCTCTACCATATCAAAAGTCTTCTCCTGATCAAGAGACAGAAAAGCAGCGGACTGACCAGTACCCTGGGCTAGATGAATCGGGTCCCTAACCAGGTGGATGTTATCCCGAATGGACCGGCCAGGGACTGTATAAGATTGGTCAGGTTGAATCAGTTGATGCAGCACAGAGCCCAGGCAATTTGCCATTGCCCGTGCAAAAACTTTATACTCTGTACATAAGAGAGAGACTGGGCGTCAATTCTTCAACAAGCGGAGTTCACCCTTCTTGAGCAGCGAGACAACAACTGCCGTATGCCACGAGAGAGGCATCTCCCCGGTCACCAGGCTCTCTCCCAGAACCAACATGTAGTCACCCCAGAGGATATCCCATAAAGTTCTAACATACTCTACCATCAACCCATCCAGTGCAGGGGACTTACCCCGCCTGAGCTGATGCAAGGCACAAGTCAACTCCTGCAAAGATAAGGGGCCATCAAGTAGGTTTGCCACCTCCCTATCTACAGTCGGTAGACCCTCCCACAGATCTTGCTGAGCCTCCACATTGAATCCATCCGCAAAGAACAGGGACCCATAAAAGGATCTGACCAAGGCACTGATCCTCTCTGGATCAGTGACGGAGCAGTCATCATCTGCGAGCAGCTCCACGAGCTGTTTGCGAGCTCCCCGCCCCATCTCCAGAGAGTAAAAGAAAGGCGAAGCTCGGTCCAGATCGTGCAGCATCTGGACCCGAGACCTCACGTAAGCGCCTCGGGACCGCTCAAGCAGCAGGCTCCTCAAAGCATCCTCTTCTTCTTCTGAAACTCTCCCCATTCACTGGAGTCTTCACCAAACCAACCCAGGCAAGACTCTGCGTCCAGTATCTCCCTCTCAAGGCTCTCGACCGCTGAGTCCCGCCTTCCAGTCGACCCCCACGTATATTCCTTACAAAAGAGACGGATGTGAGCTTTACCCACATCCCACCACTGCCTAAGGGAAGAGAAACACCTCTGCCTCTCTCTCCACTTCACCCAAAAATGACTGAATGCCTCACGGAAACACTGATCCTCCAGCAGCCTGTTGTTGAAGTGCCAGTACGCGGACCCAGCCCGAGTGCACGCTGGATTAAAATCCACATGCACCAGACAGTGATCCGAGCACGGCACCAGCCGCATTGAGGCCACTGAGACACAGGAAACAAACGCTTGGGAAATATATATTCGAACAATGCGGAACCACCACCCTCAGACCTCCGCGAAAAAGCAGTGGAATCTGGGTGGAGGTCCTGCCACGCATCAACCAACTCAAAGGAGTCAATCAACCCTCTCAGCTTCTTTGCTACAGGCGGGGCACACTGAGTACCAGAACGGTCCCGTGCCTCAAGTGTGCAATTAAAGTCCCCACCAAGGAAGACACACTCTCCCCTATCAATAGTGCTCAACAGAGCAGTCACCTCCTGAAGTAGGCCGGCCTGCATTGTGGTATACACGTTAATGAAATGCAACGGCATGCCATCCAGGCTCACGGCCAGATGGAGCAAACGTCCTGGCACAACTTCTTGCACTTTTAAAACGCTTGGCAGAAAATTTGGGGCCAACAGAAAGGCCACCCCACTCGAATTTGAGCTGAGATGGCTCATGTAGATCCCCCTCCCCACTCCAGTCGCCAGGTGGGTTTGTCACTAATGGTATGTGTCTCTTGCAGAAAACGCACCGCAAATTTCCCCTCTCTAAGAACTGATAAGAGCTGAAATCTGTGAAAACTCGCTCTACTCCCATTTAAATTTAATGTAGCTACTGTGAATGTGCAGGCACTCTAGATTGAGAACCTCACACTCCGCCTAAACTCAAAAACTCCCTCTCTGAGGAACTCCAAAAAATCCCCAAACTGGCTCTTCTCAGAGTCAGGAAGACCACTATCTTTGTTGTCAAGGATGGCCTCGAGATTCTTAATCAAAACTGGCCAATCCTCCCACCGTCTTTTAGCAGCATCCTTTTTGGTTCTGCTGGTACGGCTTGTTCTTAAGAACTCCCGCACCTCACGGATAACACTTGCCTGAGACACGGCCATGGAGTCTGGGCACTCGGCCAACCCACTCACACCTGAAACAACAAGCTCATCATCACAACGCGCAGGGTCATTGTCAGAAATCAAAAGACCAGAACTCTCTAACAGTTCGCTAACCCCACTACACAAACTGGCCTCGTCACTCTCCCCCTCCTTCAGCATGACACCACCCCCAGGATCAATGCCGGGGGAGTGTCCTGAAACCTTGACCGTAACAAGCAGCCCACTGAATGGCTGGGCTCCTGCACACTACCATCACCCTCCACGTCTGGGCCTGGGGAAGCAAAAACAAGAGGCACCCCCAGGGCCTGTGGTACACTGGCACCCTCGGAATCTGAAAGAGGATCACGACCCGAAACAGCCCCAACCTCCACAGTACCTAAAGTACCCTCTCCACAGGCAACACCCAGAGAATCTCCACTTGCTTTTAAACTCTCCCCAGACAACTCATCCGGTGAGGCATCACGCCCCCCCCAGCACCTCCACTGGCACTGATATGGAGCACAGACTGGAACAACAATGCCCCCGAACCTCCCCCCTCGGGCTGACTCTGCTCATCCCCCGTCTCAGGGGGCACACTACCAGGGGAGCCAACCACATCAACAAGCGTGCCAGCACTCTCAGTAGGCCTCTGAAATGAGGGGACCTCCTCCGACCCAGAAGGCACACACCCAAGGGAGAACCTCAACACCCGATGAGATAACTCCCTCGGAGGACCCCTGAGATGAAGGGACATCCTCACGCCCAGAGGACACAACTCCAGCGGAATCAATCCCAGCACCTGGTCTTGTGACACCCGCTGAAGATCCATGAAAAGGAGGCCCAACCTCCGACCCAGAAGACACCTGTTCAAGACCACCAGCCACATCAGTGGAGGAAAGTCTGGAGAAAGACATCCCCCTAGCTTTGGACCCATGCCCTTGCTCTTCCTCGCCAGGCACATGCCTCCTTTTTGTCCCGCTAACATGTGGAGGTACGGTAACCTCCATAAGGGAAGGGTCATCCGCCTCCACAATGCCCCCAACCACTTTACCACCCGCACGTTTTAGCTTCCCTGCCCCCATCTGAACCACCTCAGCTCCTTGCTGGGCCACGGCAAGTGCAATCTGCACCTCACTGGAGCTGACAGGCGCCCCTTGGGTGGTCTCAGAACTCGGCAGGTGCGCAACCGATTGCATTTAACTCACTTGGGTGGACTTTTTCTTCTCCTTCCTCTTATTCCTCCTCCTCTGCTGCTCCCAATTACCCCCCCCTCCTCTCTTCCCTCCCCCTCTGCCCCACCTACAGCCGCCACCACAGGTTCAGGACATGAGGGGAGGGGGGCCATTGCTACCCAGGGTCCCCAATGCGGAACCTGCAGACCCGGATGGACTATCACTGCTGCCCCGAATCACCAAGGCAGAGCTGGCAGCCCTTGCCGGGTCAGCAGTACCACCCCGCGCCACTGAGGTTTGACGAGCCACCCCGGATGGGCCAGCAGTGCATTCCTGGGCCACTGCACTAGAACTTCTAGCAGTGACCCCACGAATAAGACACTCCCTACGGAGATGTCCAAATTCACTGCACGCATGACACTGTGCCTTTCCCCAACTCCAACGCACGGTTTTGGGGGGGACACTTGCACTCCACCTCGAAACTCCCCTCAACGCCTTCCCCCTCACCCACCTTCATGAACACCCTCTTGAAACTGATGACCCCTTTTTCCTCCGGGCCCCCGCCCCCCCCCCCAGGGTGCATGAATCTATAGCATTTAGACCGCACCTCCCCAAACTTGGACGGGTGTGGAATGAGTGACGCCTCCGGAATATATGTGGGGCAACTCCGCAGGAGAACTGGTCTCACCGTGGATACCCACGGATCCACCTGTATGTGGACCCCCCCCCCCCCCCCCCGCTGAGATCCCCTTCTCCAACACTCTGGCCACACACTCCCGGGTCTTTAGTATCATGTCAACCTTTCCTCTTTCGAGCTCGGAAGGGACAATAGCCCCCCTCCCAAGAAGTTAATTCATGGCCATTGTAATTGCTCCCCTAGACATCATAGGCCCAGTTTGAACCGAGGTACCAAAACTGTCCCAATCCAAGTCATGCGCAGATGGCCTCGTGCCCGCCACTGATGCCACCACTGGGTAGGTCCGGACCTTCGACCACGCCCCAGCCATCGCCATCCTGACAGAGGCACAAACCAGCTCCAGGCACCCCAGCAGCTCGGCTCCAAGTTAAGTCCCAGAGACAGTCACAGTCAAAGACAGGCAGCAGAAAGCAGAAACCTCCAGCTGAAGCAGGAAAGTCCCCAAGTTCGTCCACAGCCGAGAGCAGCTTTTGGGAAGCTCTATCCCGTCTAGCCGGAAGCAAAAGTACCTTCTTCACATTAAGCCAGGCAGCTGCACTGTGCAAAATGACTTTAGGGCAGAGAAACGGTGCTAAAAATGACAAAGACACTGAGATCTTCGTACCCTCGATCTTCAGGCACTCTTGGCAGTCCGCCAATGATACCTGCACCCTCGACAATGTGGAGAAAACTCAGGAATGTTCACACTGGTAGAGGATTCCTGGAGCAGAGGAAAGTTTCAACAGTCCAATAATAAGTTAAACTATGAAGCCCCTCTGCCTCTGTTCCTTCTCCAACGGCAAAATCCTTGAAAGGCTTTTTCAATCCTTCTCAACTGCAGAGCTGAGAAGAAAACACGACCCCTCCCCCTCCCCCTCCCCCTCCCCCTCCCCCTCCCCCTCCCCCTCCCCCTCCCCCTCCCCCTCCCCCTCCCCCTCCCCCTCCCCCTCCCCCTCCCCCTCCCCCTCCCCCTCCCCCTCCCCCTCCCCCTCCCCCTCCCCGCCAAGATATTTTTTCATTCTATATTTGTGTAATCAAATGTAGTGCATACATACCTACATTGATGCAGAAGTGCGAGCTTTAGACATGAATACTGTGCATTGCTATCATAGTTTAGTTTTTACGTTAACATATATTAGAGGAAAATGTAACATATTTCAGGGAAATGAGTTACCGTATTTCCTGCAATGAAGACGCACTACCATTTGAGTTGCCAAATTTTGAAAAAAGGCTGGCGGGACAGGATCATGTGTTTGGTTTAGTCCAGGGTCAACAGCCTTTTTTGCGTAGGGTCCAGGACCCTCCGGGACTAGTTCCCAGGTCGCCTGCAAGCCCCGGGACTAGCTGCAGTTCCACTGTCCGATCCCGGCAGCCGCTCGCAGCCACCCGAGCTACTTAGTGAGTTTTTCATAACTACACAATTTTGGATTAGCAGTATATTGCATAAATCCACTGAATTTTAAATAATTCTACATCAAAATTGACAAGGATAACACTTATCTCTGTCATTTATGGTAATTTACATAAATTTATGGTGATTTACATAATTTACATTGTTTTATGTGTGAGATATACAGGGTGTTCAGAACAAAGACGGCAGTTCTTTGACAAGTACTCTGTAGTTCGGTGTAGGAGATCTTGTCAACAAGTATTCTGGATGCACTGTCAACATCTGAAATTGCAGTAAAATATCATATAGAATTAACTTATGAGAACGAATTTGAATATAACTACATACCTGCAGAATGGATGGTATGTCACTTGAATGCAATGGTTTTCAGGGGTGGGGAACGACATGTATGTTGAAGATGCATTTTTTTTCTCCAATACGTCAATTTATCTTAAATGTAGAAGAGCTTACACTACCATGCATGCCTTACATCAAGAACAAAACCAAAAATGTTCAGCAGTGTAAACATTGATTCCTTTATTATTGTTTAAGAAGGAACTGCAGATGCTAGAAAATCGAAGGTGCCTTTATTATTGTGGTAAGTCAAGATCTATAAAAGAAGACTTTCTAATAACTTTCTCATGTAACAAAAAATGATGTCATATATAATGCATTGTCGGGATCATAAGAATAGAATTGTATATGTTACAGTCATCATATTGCGAAGGAAATTAAGATTTTAATGTGTTCTCCTCGTGGCATGTCATTGTTCCCTATAACACCATTTATCATGTATTTTAAACACCATTGATCCGTCTACATTGTGTATATTTAACACGATTTATCCTGTATTTTAAACACCATTTCAAACCGGCTTAAACACAAGCCGGTTCGAGACCTCCACCGGAGACTGGGGCTTCACGATGTTATAGGCCGCGGGCCAGTGGTCGGAGCTCTTCTTCGGCGAGGAATCCCAGGGAAAGTCCACACTGCCCCCGCGACTAGAAGCTCTGCACTCCGCGGCTTCAGGGTATTATAGTCCGCGGGCCAGCAATCGGAGTAATCTTTCTGGCAACCCCTGGCTCCACGATCTGAGTTATACGAAGAGATTGGGCAGGCTACACAACAGAAAGTAATAATGTAAGACTTGCGGTGGTGCTATGGAGGGCTAGGGAGCCACACCAGCCAGCTCCTCATGAAAAACGTTGAATTTACCAGGGAGAAAACGCCTACCTGCTGCTTCGGTACCGGCTGCCGTGAGTGACGTCATCAGGCGCGCGACTTACAATGCCTATGCAGCGCAGCCCCCCTCCTGAAAAAACGAAATCTCGGCTTACAAGACTTAAACCAGCAGAACCAGAACAAGGCCTGATGGAAGCCTCGGGAGTGGGTAGGACGCTATCCCAAGAAGATGTGTCGAAAAAAAGCAAAGAAAAAAACGGAAGGTGAGGAACTCGGAAATTTTATTTCACAAGAAATTGCAGAGCTGAAGGATGAACTTGGAAAAGAACTTGTTAAAACTAATGAAGAATTAAAGAAAATGAATTTTAAAGAAGAAGTTAAAAAGATGAAGGAGTTAAAATTTGAATTTAACTCCAAGGTTGTGGAATCATTTGAACAATTGAAGAAGGAAATTGCCGCAGTACTGGTTGATCAGGCTAAAGCTACAACAAATGAAATGGATTTTAAAATCAGTAAGCTGGCAAATGAAATAGAAGAAAAGATGGAGCCAGTGGAAGAGACGCTGAATCAACAGTCGACAGCCATAAAGAGCCTTGAGGAGATAGCCGAAACAAGTGCTCAAACTATGAAAACGCTCATCACAGAAAATCAACGTCTAACTACACTGCTGGGCAAAATAACTGATAAATGTACTGAATTGGAAGGCCGCCAAAGAAGGTAAAACCTGAGAATTGTGGGTATTCTAGAAGGGAGAGAGACGAACCAAGGTGCCAGAGAATTTACTGCAAATTTATTGCAAAAAGTTTTGTCTCTGGATCATAAGCCTTTACTTTCTTGAGCTCATAGAGTGATGAGACGTCAGACACGACCCGACGCCCCTCCAAGGCAAATGATAATAAAATTTCAATATGATCATGTTTTGGAGGAGATGATGGCAAAAATTGTAAGAAGCAGAAATCTTATATATGAAGGTGATAAGATTAGTATTTATCGAGACTACCCAGCAGAGGTCTCCAGGAAAAGAAATGTGTTTAAGGAGACTAAAAGAATCTTGAAGGAAGTAAAGAATTTGAAGTATGGTATAATGTACCCAGCTACCTTAAGAGTTACCCACAACCAGAAAGAATATTTTTTCACCAACCCTGCGGACGCACTGGACTTTGCCCAGAAGACTAAAGAGAGTGAGGAAGATTGAATAATATCTTTAAAATTCAACAACACCAAGGAATAAACTGATTTTGCCAGATTGGATGGAACAAAGGACTTGTTTAAGGAGGCTGGAGAAAGAAGTGGATGGATACTAACATTTAGAATAGTAGCACTACTAATACAAATAGCTAATAAATACTAACAATGTGCAGTGTTACTATTAATCAGAAGTAATAATTATCATTAATGACTAATATTTAATTATAACTGAATCGTCTAGAATTGGATAAATAATAATTATAATTGTGTAGAATATATAGTGAGATTTCATTCATCCTTTTTCTCCCCCCCTTTTTTATTCTCCTTTCTTTCCCCTATAGGTTTTTTTTGATTCCCTTCCTTTTTATTATTATAGTTACTTAATATGTTTTAAATAAATGTATCTTCACATTCCTGACTAATGGAATTTATATACCCCAGAATTTAATATCCCCGGTAAGAGACTGTTATGGTATAATAATCTTAAGAAATTAAGGAGCTGATAAGTTTTTCAACATCAACAACGGAAGTCTGTAAATATTTAGCCATGTTAGAATGGCTTTCACTAACTACACTAACTCTAGATGTAGTTTTTTCCATCTTTACACACATTACTAACCTCTTTATCTATCCTTTTTTTGGTTATATTATAATCTATCTTTATTATTTTAAATATGAATGGAGTTATAAATATATTTAAAGGAGATATATATGTGAGAGACACTCAAGGGTCTCGAAATTCGTCTATTTTAAGTTTGGGTGTAAGGTCGGGTCTGTCGAACTGAACCATTTGCTCTATTATAGACCCCCCCTAAATAAAAGATGCAAGACTTAAACGCTAATATGGGGAACGAAGGAATAACGTCTTGTAGTTGGAACGTTAAAGGCATTAACGAACCAGTAAAGAGAGGTAAAGTATTGGCACATTTAAAAGCACTTAAAATAGATGTAGCCATTATCCAAGAGACACATCTAAAAAAAGATGCAGAGCATAGATTGAAAGCTAAATGGATAAAGTATACCATTCCTCTTTTACACATAAATCTAGAGGTGTAGCAATATTATTCCGTAAAGGCACTGTATTTAAACACACATCAACAATAAACAACAGTGAAGGCAGATATATTATTGTAATAGGAGAATTAAATGCACAAAAAATGTTTTTTGTCAATATTTATGGACCAAACTTTGACAACCCATTGTTCTTCATCTTCAAGAAAATATTTAATACTATCCCGGAATTAACACAACACAATTTAATAATTGGAGGAGATTTAAATTGTACCCTTGATCCTTATCTAGATAGATCATCAAAGCAACGGAAAATCAAATCGCATTCAAGTGATTTTCTGAGTGCATATATAGATACTAGTAATATTAAAGACGTTTGGAGAATAGAAAACGCAACTGGATGAGAATACTCATTTTATTCACCTGTACATAAAACATATTCAAGAATAGACTACTTTCTGGTAGACTCCAAACTTATTTCGCTCACTTATAATTCAAAATACCATAATATTACAATCTCAGATAATGCACCTTTAACATTTAAGATCAAAATAAATGGTAAAATGGAAAAACAGACAGTGGGGACTTAACCCACAAATTTTAAAGGACAAAGCAACTCAGAAATATATTACAGAACAGATTAAGACCTTTTTTGAAATAAACGATACACCGGAAATATCTTCTTCTCTATTATGGAAAACTTTTAAAGCATTTACTCATGGAATTATGATTTCTTCTCAAGCATTTTTTAACAAAGAGAATCGGAGGGAACAACAGACATTGGGAAAGGAGATTAAACAATTAGATAGAGAACGCTGTTAACCCAACTATGATAAAACATAATAAAATTGCTGTATTGAAATACAAATTAAATTAAATATATTCAGATCAAGTGGTAAAACTCTATCAATATACCAAACAATTACAATTTGAATTTGGAGATAAACCCCAAAAATTATTGGCCTGTCAATTACGGAAACTGGAGGGAGAAAAAATAATTCATAGGATTAAATCACGTAATGGTGAGCTGCTAGTAAATCCTAGAGATATTAATGAGAGATTTTTGCAATATTATAAAAACTTATATTCAGTTAAAATGGCAGAAAACCGGATAGGAGTAGAAGATTTTTTTTTTTAATGTAATTTAAAGGGGTTGGGATTTAGAAAATATAGAATCATTAAATGCTGAAATAACAGTAAAAGAAATCGAAGAGTCTATTAAATCATTTAAAAAATGGTAAAACTCCTGGACCATATGGTATTGGTTCGGAATTTTACAAAACATTCTATGATTTGATTGCGCCACGTTTAAAGACACTTTATGAACACATTTATACCCAACAGAAATTACCAGAAACCTTAAATGAATCTATTATAATGCTTATACCAAAAATAGATAAAGATCTGGATGACCCAGGATTATATAGAGCTATAGCTCTTTTAAACACAGATCAAAAAATACTAACTAAGATATTAACACACAGACTAAGTTCAGTGATTAACAAATTAATTCATCCGGATCAAACAGGATTTATATCAAAACGATATTCTTCATATAACCTGAGACGATTATTCAATATTATATATTCGAAAAGAGGCAATAATAAAGACCTAGTAATTATTTCATTAGATGCGAAGAAGGCCTTTGACCAAGTGGAATGGCCTTATCTGTTTTCGGTTATGGAAACTTTTAAGTTGGGAGAGAAGTTTATATATATTTATAATTTTGATAATTTTTCAAAATTCCTTAGATTCTGGAGTAGTTCCTGAGGATTGGAGGGTAGCTAATGTAACCCCACTTTTTAAAAAAGGAGGGAGAGAGAAAGCGGGGAATTACAGACCAGTTAGTCTAACATCGGTAGTGGGGAAACTGCTAGAGTCAGTTATTAAAGATGGGATAGCAGCGCATTTGGAAAGTGGTGAAATCATTGGACAAAGTCATCATGAATTTACGGAAGGTAAATCATGTCTGACAAATCTGATAGAATTTTTCGAGGATGTAACTAGTAGAGTGGATAAGGGAGAAACAGTGGATGTGTTATATCTAGACTTTCAGAAGGCTTTCGACAAGGTCCCGCATAAGAGATTAGCATACAAACTTAAAGCACATGGTATTGGGGGTTCAGTATTGATGTGGATAGAGAACTGGCTAGCAGACAGGAAGCAAAGGGTAGGAGTAAACAGGTCCTTTTCAGAATGGCAGGCGGTGATTAGTGGGGTACCGCAAGGCTCAGTGCTGGGACCCCAGCTATTTACAATATATATTAATGATTTGGATGAGGGAATTCAATGCAACATCTCCAAATTTGCAAATGACACCAAGCTGGGGGGTATAGTTAGGTGTGAGGAGGATGCTTGGAGGCTGCAGGGTGATTTGGATAGGCTGAGTGAATGGGCAGATGCATGGCAGATGCAGTATAATGTGGATAAATGTGAGGTTATCTACTTTGGTGGCAAAAACATGAGGGTAGACTATTATCTGAATGGTAGCAGACTAGGAAAAGGGGAGATGCAACGAGACCTGGGTGTCATGGTACACCAGTCATTGAAAGTAGGCATGCAGGTGCAGCAGGTAGTGAAGAAAGCAAATGGTATGTTAGCATTCATAGCGAAAGGATTTGAGTATAGGAGCAGGGAGGTTCTACTGCAGTTGTACAGGGTTTTGGTGAGGCCACACCTGGAGTATTGCGTACAGTTTTGGTCTCCAAATCTGAGGAAAGACATCCTTGCCATAGAGGGGGTACAGAGAAGATTCACCAGACTGATTCCTGGGATGTCAGGACTTTCATATGAGGAAAGATTGGATAGACTCAGCTTATACTCGCTGGAATTTAGAAGATTGAGGGGGGATCTTATAGAAACTTACAAAATTCTTAAGGGGTTGGACAAGCTAGATGCTGGAAGATTGTTCCCGATGTTGGGGGAATCCAGAACAAGGGGTCACAGTCTAAGGATAAGGGGGAATTCCTTTAGGACCGAGATGAGGAAAACGTTCTTTACACAGAGTGGTGAGTCTCTGGAATTCTCTGCCACAGAAGGTAGTTGAGGCCAGTTCATTGGCTATATTTAAGAGGGCGTTAGATGTGGCACTTGTGGCTAAAGGGATCAGGGGATACTGAGTTGGATGATCAGCCATGATCACATTGAATGGCGGTGCAGGCTCGAAGGGCCGAATGGCCTACTCCTATTTTTCTATGTTTCTATATCATGGGTTAAATTATTATATGTGAATCCAACAGCTAGAATATTAACAAATCAAATCTTATCAACTAAATTTAATTTATCCCGAGGCTGTAGACAAGGTTGTCCCTTATCCCCACTACTGTTCGCACTTGCAATTGAACCATTAGCTCAAAGCGTAAGATTACATCCTGAAATATATGGGTACGAAACTAGAGAAACTGAAAATAAAATCTCCTTATATGCTGATGATGTTTTACTTTATATTACAAAACCGGAATTAGTATTTTAAATTTATTAAATTTAATAACTGAATTTGGTTTGTTTTCAGGATATAGTATTAATTGGAATAAAAGTGAACTCATGCCAATAAAGGTAAATCTACATACATTACAACAATATCCTTTTAAGATAGCAAAATAAAAAATAAAATATCTTGGAATTCATGTAACAAAAAGATATGATTCTTTATTTAAAGCTAATTTCCCACCATTACTGAATAATCTAAATAAGAATATTTTATATTGGAAAACATTACCTATCTCAATGTTAGGTAGAATTAATGCAATAAAAATGATCTTTCTTCCACAAATACTATCTTTTCCAATTGATACCAATGTACCTTCCTAAATTTTTTTTTAAAGTTGACTCTATAGTTACCAATTTTATCTGGGAATATAAGAGTCATAGAATAAATAAAAAACACTTATGTAAATCCAAAATAAATGGAGGTCTAGCATTACCAAACTTTATGTTTTATTACTGGGCAATTAGTATTAAAAATATGATTTTTTGGCTGGATGAATTGGATAAACAACCAAATTGGTTAAAAATGGCAAAAGAAGATTGTACACCTTTTGACATTAGTACGATTTTATTCGCCAATGCTAAACTAGCTAAGAAAACCTATAAAGAAACCCCTATAATAGAGAGTGGGATACGTATTTTGAAACAACTTAAGAAAACATTAAAATTGGAATGTATACCACTAGCTCTCTCCATTGTAAACAATGTCACATTTAAACCTTCAATGATGGATAAAGGTTTTTCACAATGGAAAAATTATGGAATTAATAGGATGGGTGATCTTTACAGGGAAAACTCCTTTCTTTCATTTCCAGAACTACAACAAATTTATGGATTACATTCAAAAGATTATTTTAGATATTTACAAATCAGAGACTATGTAAAATCAAACACACAGGAGATTAGAAATAGAAAGGCAGAAATTTTAGATGAATGTCTCAATAAACATCCAAATACAGAAAAATTGATATCATATATTTATAATATTTTATTAGAAAATAATGTACCAATGACAGAAACATATAGGCAATCATGGGAAAACGAATTAGGTCAAACAATTAGACCAGAAAGATGGAATGAAAGTTTACAAAATATACATCATTGTTTGTTAAATGCGAGACACATCTTGATACAATTTAAAGTACTACATAGATTACATTATTCCAAATCAAAATTACATAGAATTTTTTCAAATATACCAGCCATATGTGATAAATGTCAATATTTAGAAGCTAACCCAACGCACTCATTCACAAACTGTATAAAAATTACGACCTTTTGGGCAGAAATTTTTAAGATAATCTCAAATGTTGTTAATACAAATTTGCTACCTGACTCAAAATTAATAATATTAGGAATATTAGAAACAGATCAATTAATAACAATAAATCAAAGATTTTTTATTGATTACAGTTTAATAATTGGGAAAACCTGTATTGAAATTTTGGAAGGGTCCTACATCCCCCACAATTAAAATGTGGATCTCTGAAATGTCGGAGACACTTAATTTTGAAAGATTAAGACTTGTCCTTCTGGGCAAGTTGGATCAATTCAGAGGGATATGGTCTCCATTTATTGAATATTTAAAGGGTCAAAGTGGTTCGGTGCAAGAACCCGACTGAAGCCTGAACAAAGAAATAGACGAAGATTTACATATAATATCCCATGATATATCTCCAATGATGTACAAACTGCTTAATACTTCATTCATCTTTCTGAATTTCTATCTTTATTTTATTTTTCTCTTATATTTTCTATGAATTTTTCATTTTTTATATAGATAGAAGTACAAATTAGAAATAACTGTTAATATTAATAACATTAAGAATGTATATGACATGTATATTTTTATTTTGATATGTACTTCTAATAAAAATATTTAACAAAAAAAAGTACTAATTATTTTCTTATCTTTCGCCTTTAGTGGGGAACCTGAAGAAAGACAGGTGGGGTCGCTTACATTGGCGATTCGAGCACTTTATAGCAGAACAGCTATGTAGATGTGGACTCCATGACAGAAGGCGATTTTTTTAAAAAAGCTTGTATATTTGATTCCAAAAATGGCACAAAGAAAATGACCCATGATGCCCATGGCTAACTACAGATTTTTTGTCTAGTAGTCTATCTTGCTCCTCTGGTATCTTTGGCGCCAACATTATTATCAGCAGCAGCTTCAGTAGCTATCCACTTTACAATGTTTGATAGCTACATTTATAAAAGCCATTTAGTGAAATGAATTTATGTAACTAGGGTAATAACAAACATTTGATTCTGAAGTGATGGCAGTTTCTATCATATTTAAACTTCAAAAAGCAGAAACGCTAATAGTATTTATGCCTACACTCTCAGA
Source organism: Raja brachyura (assembly GCA_963514005.1). The sequence goes on along the minus strand of OY740791.1, from coordinate 32,464,239 downwards.
AAAGTGGAAAAAATGTTGCACAAATTGTAAAGGAGGTACTTGTAATTATTTTGGTGCAAAAAAATTTCAAGTCACTTCTGGGAAGATCTCTTGTGTTAGTTATGGGTCTCAAACTGTTATTAATGAATTTTGACCCGAAGCAGCAATTCCAACTGTGGCCACTTCCAGCAAGAGAAAAGTGGGCAAATTCTCATGCCACAGTAAGAGTATGCTACCTAACATTACCTTTTACAACAAAATGCATTTGCCAGTGGTCACTCTGGATTGCCTCACGAGGGTTATGATTTGCGAAGAGAAAACACAATTTTCACACTGCAACCAGGACATAAGTATTTTACAGTCACAGTTATTCACTTTCAGTTAATGCAAAGTTGCTCACTCAAATGGCAACAACACATACTCCTGAAGTGTGTTAAAATGCAAACTTTAATTCCATCTGTTACCTCCTCAAAGTTCAACTGAATTGGTTAAATATGATTTGCCCCTATGAATAACAGAATTTGCCAAAGAGGCCAAAAGACAGAAGCTTATATTTAGGAAGGAACTGCAGATGCTGGTTTACACTGAAGAGAGACACAAAATGCTGGAGTAATTCAGCGGGACAGTCAGCATCTCTGGATAGAAGGAATCCAGAGATGCTGTCTATCCTGCTGAGTTACTCCAGCCTTTTGTGTCTGTCTTCAAAGCTTATATTTCTTTATTTTACAGGAGGAGATTATGAAGTGTTCAACAAACCTTCTTGTTTTGGCTTGCACCTTGTACTATTCTGATCTTATGTGGATTTTGAGAATGTATCCAGCATCAAACATTGCCTCATACTACAACAGAGAGGAAGTGTCTTTGTAAAAGCTGAGCATGTAGTTCCTCTTGCTGAGGATGAGGACTCAGGACTTGGGATGACGGCCCCTCACCCTCCATCTACTACCTCTTGCAGACACTGCTCATTCGCATCCTGGTGAATATATTCACCTTGTTGCTCCTGATGTCTTGGATGCTAGTCTACCCTTGCTGTAACATGCCAGGGAATGGCAAACCGTGTGATAGATTATGCAGTGCACAGAAGACCATAACAATGAATGACAGCCTCGCTAATTGCAATGTAAGGTACCCCCAGGATGGTGCAGGCAGCAATATCTCATGTTCACTAGCTCCAATAACCCTGATAATTACACGCTTTTGATTGTCGATCCAGAAGATAATTAACAGTAAGCACTTGATGCCCTTGGATTGGAAACTCCATCTTGCTTCAAAAGGAAATAAATAGCTCTATCAGTAGTTGAAGGCTGAAATCCAAAAGTAAAAACACGTGACCCAAGGAACAGATGGTAAATAGAAAGAAGGTAAGAGATCCAGCCAATAATCACAATATGTGCATTCTGTCAATGCTGTGTACAACCCAACCAACACACAAGGGCCCATTCTGTCAAGAGCCAAGACTGAGAAAGAATTAATCAAGCACGAAGATAATCAACACTCTCCGATGGAATTTTCAAAGATCCTCTCCACTGAGATTCTACCATTGATGCATGCCCTTGACCATCGTACAGTCTAACTTTATTGCTATCAAAGACTAACATGAGGTTACACTAACCATATGCCAAATAAAAACAACAAGGCCTGTCTATATTCTATAACTTGATCGAGAGTACCTATGGATATGGGATTTGTAACCTCATCTCCCAAATCTGACAAAGGGAGATGTGCCAGGAGACCACAGAGGCAACAGACACATGGCCATCTTCAAGATGGGACAAACCCAAGTCCAATAACTACCAAGGGTCTTTCACTGTTTGTTACAGTAAAAGCCAAGCAGTTGTTTCTCAATTGCAGAGTGCATACACCCAATAAGAATGACGTGGACATGGTTTTTTTTTTACCATGGTTGAAGTAAGGAGCAGCATCAACAATCTCACAGAAGGATTTGAATCTATCAACAAAAGGATCCCTGAGGAGTCCTTTTCAAATATGGCTGCAATCAAAAGTTCATTGTTGTTTTATATTCTGCTCAATGATGCAACCCATGATTCTGAACAAAGGGCCCATGACTGGCCATACTAAACCCCTTTAGCAAAGTTATGTCAATGCTCCAAACCTTTTCTCAATTTTCCTGGCACAAGCTTGCACCATAATCTAATAAACTTTCCACTGGAGTACAGTTAATCTACAGGACAGCAGGAAAGCTGTTCAACCTTCATCAACTGAACAGGGATCACTCCAGCCTCATTTGCTGAAACACAGAATGCAGACAATACAAGCATTTGGGCACTTTCAGATGCAAAGTTCCAAGTCATTGAGGATGCAATCTCTGAAACAAACAAGAAGACCCCAAAACTGCTGCAGAAACAAAATTTCTGCATAACGAAGCAACTTGCAGAGTAATTTACTCCAAGATCCATTATAGTAGGAAGGCACCTTAAGGACTGGACAAACACTGCAAGGATGTTTGCAAGGCTTTCCTTGGAAAAATCCTTGGAATTGATTGCTGCCTGCGCGAGAATAGATTACAGAGAAATAAGTGGAAGATGGAATTTGTCTCCAAACTGACATAGACTCATAGCACCTAATGACCTCCTACAATGTCATAAAATATAGAAAATAATGATCTCCCAAAAGAAGGGGTGAACATAAATATTTACTTAAATGACATATCCTAGCATCACTGGGATGGAGTGATCTGAAAGTCAGGAGGTCGAGGAGAGGGTGAGGTGTGCTGTACACATGCATGCTGTGTGTCTTTTTACTGGCGTGCAGTTCATCAATCCTATGAGCTCATGCATTTTCTTTTTACTTTGTTCCATTTGCAATAATTTCTTTATTGTCAGGTGTACAGAGATACAGTGAAAACTTGTTCTACCTGATAACCAGTCTAACAAATTTGAACTAATTGGAGAAAGAAATTCTGCACTCTTATCTGCTGTCTCTGGTGAGTGTCCTGTTACGGAGAACTTTGCTGCAATGGCTAACACCCTTAAAGTCACAGAGTTACAGAGTCATGGAAACAGATTCTCATGCCAAACCTGTCTAAGATGCCCAAAATGCCACATCTAAGCTAGTTCCGTCTGCCTGTGTTTGACCCATGTACCGTTAAACATTTCCTGTACCAATGTATTTTAAATGTTGTTATTTTACCTGCTTCAACTACTTAATGTGGTTGTTTATTCCATATACCCTTAGTGTGAAAATGTTCCTATTAAATTTTTCCCTTCACTCTGGAGTTTAGAAGGATGAGAGGGGACCTCAATGAAACATATAAGATTGTTAAGGGTTTGGACACACTAGAGGCAGGAAACAGTTTAAGAATAAGGAGTAAGCCATTAAGAACGGAGACGAGGAAACACTTTTTCTCACAGAGAGTGGTGAGTCTGTGGAATTCTCTGCCTCAGAGGGAGGTGGAGGCAGGTTCTCTGGATGCTTTCAAGAGAAAGCTAGATAGGGCTCTTAAAAATAGCAGAGTCAGGGGATATGGGGAGATGGCAGGAACGAGGTACTGATTGGGGATGATCAGCCATGATCACATTGAATGGCGGTGCTGGCTCGAAGGGCCAAATGACCTACTCCTGCACCTATTGTCTATTGTCTTCCCACTTTAAAGCTAGGCCCTCTGTTCCTTCATTCCCTACTCTGGTTAAAAGACTCCATGCATTCACCTCATGATTTTATCGACCTCCATAAAATCATTCATCAGTTTCCTACGCTCCAAGGATATTGGAGCCTACCCAACCTCTCCTATAACAGAGTTCCTCGAGTCCTGGCAGCATTCTCGTAAATCTTTTTTGCACTCTTTCCAGCTAAGTGGCTTTTTTTCTAGAGCAGTGGCCAGCATTGAAAACAATACCACAAGTGGAGCCTCACCAATGCCTTGTATAACTGTAAAATAACACCCATACTTTTTTAATCAATAGCCTGACTGATGAAGACGAGTATGTCAAAAGCCTTCTTCACCGCCCTGTCTATTTGTGAAGACACTTTATGTGATCTTTGCACCTGTATTCTTAGGTCTCCCTGTTCTACAACATTCTCCAAGGCTTTACCATACACCATGAAAGTGTATGTATATTCTATACCTCACAAACCCCTCCAGTAACTTATTCTTTGATTCCACAGATGCCTTGAATGCAGCACATCAAAATATCACTAGTCATGTAGAATTTACTGAGGGTCGTCAGCTTACACTCAGGAACTGCTTTAAAACATATTTCTGGATATAAACTGCCCTAACACTGTTTTGCACATCTGTTTAACAAATTCCACAATTTATGTTGGGATGGGTTAATTTTGAAGCAATTCCTCACCCACCTTCCACCATTTTAGCATCTATTCATTCAGTACCAATACCTCCCTATGGTTGCAAGAGTGTTGCTTATATTAAGGTATCTTGCTTTAAGAATCTAAACCACTGTTGTCCCAGGGACTTGCAATAGATCAACAGAGTATCTGTACTGAAACTAAGAATATAAATTTCAGGGGAACTCGTAATATTGTTCTGATCACACCGCTCTAATTTACACTCTTTATGCAACTTTCACAAACTTGCTAGGATCACCATATCACCGCATTAATGCAATTAAAAGGTGAAAATACAATCACTAGCCCTGGATGTCCATTAAACTATGCAAAGATATGAGTGGAATGGGACAGAAGCTGGGGTTGAGAGAACAGGAATAGTCAATTCAACTTCATATCCTGCATTATAGTTTGTTCAGTGACATAAGAAATATATATACACCATGCAATATGACTTCATTTGCATCAAATGTAATGTAAATCACTTCCAGCCGTGCTGAAAAGGTTCCAAGGATTTAACTTTTACTGCAGATATGAAATCAAATTTTATAGACATTTAAGAACTGAATCAATAAAATCTAATAAAGTTAAAAGTATATTGAAAATTAATGTGCCTCTTTAATGGAAATGTATTTATACTGCCCGATTAAACTTCTCTATTGCATTTCCCCATGAAATTAACAGATCAAAGCAGTTTTGGCATTAATTCTCTGACCTGGTGCCATAGCTCCAAGTAAAATTATAATAGAGCTATCTTCTCTCCCTGCAAATTACTTGCACTGCTTTCCAGTCATCCAACATTTTCTCAAAATCAAACTATGGTTTAAAAAAGCCAAATAATTTTACAATTCTTTTTAAAAACTGCTCTTTCTGGAAATCTGAAATGAAAAACAGAAAATGCTGGAAATGGAACCACAAGGGACTGCTGATGCTGGAAACTTGAGAAAAAATAAACTGGTGGAGAAAATGAGCCGGTCAGGCAGCACCTGTTGAGCAAATGGACAGATGATGTTTGGGGTTCGGGATCCTTCTTCAGGCTGACTATGCATGGGTGAGAAATCTGGAATTTGGAGGTGGTGTGGGGCCAAGCCTGGCGAGTGATAGTTTATATATGTGGGGGGAGGGGGGGGGGATGATTGGATGAACAAGCAATTCTCCCACCGTCTCTCACCACCCTCACCTCAACCATATTCCTTTCTCCTTCTCCATGTTGTCAGCTCCCATCACTCCCATCTCTGAGTTCCCATTTCCATGTTATCACTCCTACTTCCTCTCCCCTTTGTTCCCTTCTAACCATATTCTTCCCTCCAGCTTTACATTTCATGCCTCCTATTCTTTCCTGGTCTGACACCTTTTTATCTCCTTCTCTAGCTTTTGTCACTATCCCTAACTAGCTACAATCACCCTCCCCCCACTTCTCCCCATCCACCTATACTAGCTAAGCTTTGCCTCAACCCCGATTCTCCATTCCAGCATTCTTCCTCCCTTCCCCACTATTCTATCAATCTTAAGAAGGATCCCAACCCAAAATGTCACCTGCCCACACCCCAATGCTGCCTGATCCAATGGGTTCCTCCAGTATTTGTTTTTTTTAATGCTGGAAATGTTCAGCAGGCCATGCAGCATCTGTGGAGAGGGCAGAGTTAATGTTTCAATTCTGAGACCTTTTATTCAGAATAAAGAAAACTAGTTTGTTTTCAACGGCAGTGAAAGTGGGTAGAACAAAGGGAATATCTCTCATCGGATGAGACTACAGGGGTTAACGTAACTGTTAGAAGCATATTATGCTTCTTTATCTGGTTATATGTTGCTAATAGCCATGCTGTGAAACCAAATGTTTCAACACTTCTTAAATGTAGGGTTGCCTTTTTCCATTACCTCCATTTTAATGGTGATCAGAAGATGACATATTGTTCACTGACTTCCAGTGGCAAACAATCTGGTACACTCATTTCCAGTAGCAAAGAAAATGTTCCATCCCTATCCATCAGTCCTATAAGTGACTTCAGGCACACAGTTTTCCTCTTGACTTGTGATTGTCCCAGAAATATCCCAAAGGCCACTTGTTTCAAGCAAAATAAGGAAGGGACTATAAATTCTTGTTCAGCGAGGGATACTCATAAGCAGTGAATTAATAAATAAACTTGGCATTTAGTGACTTGCTCAAAGATTTATATACAAATGCCTCACCTTGCCGAAACATGTGAGCTTGGATTTGATATTTTTTGTTCAGAACTATTGTGTTGTTTCCTGAATAGATTATGCCATCTGCTAGGTTGTTCTTTCTTTGTGTTTCTGTCAGTAGGCAAAATAATACATGGAGTCTGAAGAAGGGTCTCAAACCGAAATGTCACATATTCCTTTTCTCCAGAGATGCTGTCTGACCCGCTGAGTTACTTGAGTTTTTTGTGTCTAACTTTGGTTTAAACCAGCATCTGCTGTTCCTTCCTACATAATACATGGAATGTTTTATTAGAGGCATTTTCATGTGGACCAGAGGATATAGCCTTAAGGTGAAGGGGAAAATATTTAATAGAAATCTGAGGGGTAACTTTTTCACACAAAGGGTAGTATATGTATGGAACAAGCTGCCAGAGGAGGTAGTTGAGGCAGGGGCTATCCCAACATTTAAGAAGCAGTTAGGCAGGTACATGGATAGGACAAGTTTGGAGGTATATGGACCAAATGCTGGCAGGTGGGACAGATGTAGCTGGGACATGTAGGCCAGTGTGGGCAAGTTGGGCTGAAGGGCCTGTTTCCACATTGCATCACTCTATGACTCTATGTAGTGTGTTTCAAAACCATTTAAGATAGCAATCAAAGATGAATTTATACTTTTTATATATTTTGGCCAGATTTGCATATCAGAAGCAGCAAACTGCGGTTAACTTTACCATTGTTGTAGGTTTTGTTTGCTTTTTCAACTTCAGAAAGTGTATTTGTCAGTGTAATTGATTTACCATGAGTGAATGGTTCTCTTGGTGAAATACATGGTCCGTTCATGATACTTGACTGTTTCATAATTAAATAGGAACAATAGGAATTGTTGCAGCCAATGCAACTTGGGTCAATTTCCTATTCCTTTCATTTCTTGGAAACATTCTGGGTACAATGACATTGAGATTTTCAACAATGATGATATGTTTGTACAGTAAAAAGTCTGCTATTTATACAATGATTATATGCTGCCTTCTATTTAAGGACTATTCACCAATGAACTGAGCTACTTTCCTGCCCAATCCATCACATTTACAGCAATCTGTCTTTAACCAAAATCAGGGAATAGGAACTAGATTGATGGCACCTCACACTGTATTTAAGTCCTTTGACTATTCTACCAGATGCCCAAATGCAGAAAGTTTTCAGCCAGAATTTAGTAGACAAAATGCAGCATTTCATCTGCTTCACAATGTCGACATGAAAACCATTAATGTAAAGCGAATATCAAGTCTCTTATTCTACAAGAGTTTTAAGACAGATTTGAATTAAAGTGCAGATATAACCATGATGAAAATAATATTACATCAAAATACATTTTTACATGTGTCTAGCCCAGTTCTTCTCCCATTAATCTTGTGCACAATTGATTTGATCCAGGAGTTAAATTCATCATGAGGGGAGGAGTTCACATATGAAAGGCCTTTGTACCAGGTTTTCTATGCAAGGCCTGTTGCCTCAGGCATCAGGCCTTGCATTGAGGATCATTCCATGGGTACACCATGCAGCTCTGTACGAATATTCCCTTTCCAATGCTTTACAAATTCCTGCCCTCTATCTCCTTGACATGAAGGGCAGCAAACCAGGCAGGCTGACTGTGTGGTAATGGCAAGGGCACTGTCAAGATTTAGTTTAGTTCAGAGATGTTTTAGAGATATAGGCTGGAAACGGGGTCTTTGGCCCAACGAGTCCGCGCTGACCAGAGATCCTCATCCACTACCCTACAGACTAGGGACAATTTACAATTTTTTTTAAACCAAAGCCAAATTAACCGACAAACCTGTACATCTTTGGAGTGGGACGACACCGGAGCACCCGGGGAAAACCTAGGCAGTCATGGGGAGAACATATGAACTCCATCAAACCTGGCTCTCTGGCACAGTAAGGTTCAGTTTATTGTCACATGTACCGAAGTACAGTGAAAAGCTTTTGTTGCGTGCTAACCAGTCAGCGGAAAACCCGTACATGATTACATCGATCCATTTATAGTGTATAGATACATGATAAGGGAATAACGTTTAGTGCAAGGTTAAGCCAGCAAAGTCCAATCAAGGATAGTCTGAGGGTCATCGAAGAGGTAGCTAGTAGTTCAGCACTGCTCTCTGGTTGTGGTCGGATGATTCAGTTGCCTGATAACAGCTGGGAAAAAATTGCTCCTGAATCTGGTGGTGTGTGTTTTCACACTTCTATACATTTTGCCTGATGGGAGAGGGGAGAAGAGGGAGTGGCCAGGGTGGGACCCGTTCTTGATTATACTGGTGGCCTTGCCGAGGTAGCGTGAGGTATAAATGGAGTCAATAGAAGGGAGGTCGATTTGTGTGATGACCTGGGCTGCGTCCACAATTCACTGCATTTTCTTGCAGTCCTGGATGGAGCTGTTCTCAAACCAAGCTGTGATGCATTCTGATAAAATGCTTTTTATGGTGCATCTTCAGAAATTGGTGAGAGTTGTAGTGGACATGCCAAACTTTCTAAGAAAATAAAGGCGTTGGTGTGCCTTCTTGGTCATGCTTCAATATGGGTGGTCCACGAGAAGTTGTGGGTGATATTGGCTCCTAAGAATGTAAAGTTTTTGACCATCTCTACTTCGGCACCATCAATGAAAACTGTGGAATGTGTACCTGAAGACAATCACTATCTCCTTTGGCTTGCTGACATTGAGAGAAAGGTTGTTGTTTCAACATCAGGACACACGTTTCTCAATCTCCTTCCTATACTCCATCTACAATGGTGGTGTCATCTGCAAATTTGAAAACTGAATTAGATTTGTACATGGCTGGACAGTCGTGGGTGTGCAAGGAATAAAGAAGGGTGCTGAGAACGCATTCCTTGCGGAGCTCCCTTTTTGAGGATTATCGTGGTGGATGATTTATCCCCTACCCTCACTGATTGGGGTTTGTTGGTCAGGATGTCGAGGATTCAGTTGCAGAGATGAGTGCTAACCAGAAAACCCACAAGTTTGGTGATAAGCTTGGAGAGTAAGGCAGCAACTCTCCCTCTGCGCCACCATGCTGCCCTCTAAACCTGATGTCAACAATGTTATCCCCAGATAGAATACCAGATTTATTCACCATGTAGTTACGTGATAATCCTGATGTGATGTATTTTGGGAAGTCAAACCAGGGCAGGATCTTCACAGTGGATGGCAGGGCTCTGGGGAGTGTTGTGCTGCCAAGGGATACAGGGGTGCAGATACATAGTTCCCTGAAAGTGGCAACATTAGTATTAAAGGTGGGCAAGAAGGCTTTCGGTACATTGACCTTCATTAGTCATGGATTGAGTATAGAAAATTGGATCAAATGTTACATTTGTATATGATGTTGGTGAGGCCACCTTTTGTGTATTGTGTTTTGTTGTATTTACCCTGTTATAGGAAGCATGCTGTTAAGCTGGAAAATGTGCAGAGAAGATTTATGATGATGTTGGCAGGACATGAGGGCCTTAACTGTAGGGAGAGGTTGGGTAGGTTAGGACTTGATTACTTGGAGCACAGAAGGATGAGGGGTGATCTTATATAGTCGTATAAGATCATGAAGGGAATAGATAGGGTGAATGTGCAGAGTCGAGGAATCAAGAACCAGAGGACATAGTTTAAGGTGAAAGGGGAAAGATTTAATAAGAACGCGAGGGGAACTTTTTCAGGGTGGTGGGTATATGGAACGAAATGCCAGAGGTGATAGTTGAGGCAGACACTATAATAATATTTAGCATAGATTTGGGCACGTACATGGATAGGAAAGGTTTAGAAGGATATGGGCCAAACACAGGCAGGTGGGATTAATGTAGATGGGGTATTTTGGTCCGCATGAGCAAGTTGGGATGAAGGGCCCGTTTCCGTGCTGTATTGGGCCCTTCATCCCAACTGTATTGACTATATAAATTCCCTAACTTTAAGAGCATAAGTAATGTCATTAAACTTTGTGGTACCACATCCTATTCCTCAGAGTATATTTTGACATTGAGCACCACGACTGTCTCCACCCACAGCCTTTGCTTTGATGTGTTCCTGGAGGCCTACAGAGAAAGGACCTCTCCGTCCCTCCACCTCCTGCATCAAGGTATCAAATGCAACATCCAAAATCCATATACCCCTCTCTTTTTCTTCCAGTGGTAGCTTTTATGAATATTTACCACAATGAATCTCCCCTTTGTGAAGCATGGGCTGGCTGGTTGTTACTGGTGCCTGCCACAGATGAAATTGGATACCATACTTTGTTAGAAAGAGCTTGGTTAGTATTTGCTGCATTCTGAAATCACAATAGTATGATTTCTGGGGTGGAGATTTTCAGTTATGGGGTAAGACTGAATAGGCTGGAATTTCTCTTGGAGCAGTGGAGCCGGAGTGAACAGCTGAGAGTGGTGTATAAAATTATGAGGAGCTTAGATAGGGTAGATAGTGAGAATTATGTCCCCATAGACGAGGTGGATTAATCAGTGACATCAGGAGCTACAGATGCTGGAATATTGAGTAGAACACAAAGGGCGGGAGGAACTCAGCAGGTCAGGCAGCATATGTGGAGGGAATGGTTAGGTGGCATTTCAGGTCAGGATCCTTCTTCAAATATCTATTCCCACCACAGATGCTGCATGATCCACTGAGTTACTTTGTGAGTTATAGTGTATTATAGGTTAGCTACAAGGAGAGGTTTGACAAACTTGGATTGTTTGCTTGGGAATGTCAGAGGCTGAGGGGCAGCCTGCGAGAAGTATATGAAACTGTGGGAAGCATAGATAAGGTAGATATCAGAACTTTTTTCTAAGGTGGTAATTTCAAAGACTAAAGGCATAGCTTTAAGGTGAGAGGTGCAAATTTTTAAGGAGATGTGCAGGGCATGTTTTTTACAGAGGGAGTGGCAACATTGCCGGGGTGACAATGGAGGAAAATATGATAGTGTTATTCAAGAGACTTGAAATAGGTACATTGCTATGCAGGGAATGGAGGGGGTCTGGGTCACCTGCAGACAAAGAAGATTAGTTTAACCTGGCACATTGTGGGCCATCGGGCCTGTTTCTGTGCTAGACCATTCTATGTTTAGGAGATTGAGAGGGGATCTTATAGAAACTTACAAGATTCTTAAGGGGTTGGACAGGCTAGATGCAGGAAGATTGTTCCCGATGTTGGGGAGGTCCAGGACAAGGGGTCACAGCTTTAGGATAAGGGGGAAATCCTTTAGGACCGAGATGAGAAGGAATTTTTTCACACAGAGAGTGGTGGGTCTCTGGAACTCTCTGCCACAGAGGGTAGTTGAGGCCAGTTCATTGGCTATATTTAAGAGGGAGTTAGATGTGGCCCTTGTGGCTAAGGGGATCAGAGGGTATGGAGAGAAGGCAGGTGCGGGATACTGAGTTGGATGATCAGCCATGATCATATTGAATGGCGGTGCAGGCTCGAAGGGCCAAATGGCCTACTCCTGCACCTAATTTCTATGTTTCTATGTTTTATTGTCTAAAAGTCATGGATTTAACTCAAAGATTTAGGGTAAGGAGTATGTTTATCAGGATTTGAGGAAGGTATTTATTCACCCAGAGGACAATTGGAACCTGAAATCCACTGCCTGAAAGGTGGAGGCAGGTACTTTATCTAAACAAGCATTTGAATAACAAGGCATATGAGTCTTTGGTCTAAATCTTGATAGATGGGATTAGTGTTGATGGTACTTGACAATCAGTGTGAATATGGTGGGTCAAATGGCATGTTTGAGTGCCATATGGTTGTATATTACTCATTGAGAGGCTTTGGTAGAATAGATAGATTATGTTCCCAGGGTGAGTCTAAAGGCAAGGCTTTAAGGTGAGAGGTATGATTTATGATTCTCTATGATTCTCAGAATGGTGTAGCATCGAGGAAAACAGCAGAGATCAAGTTAATCCTGTATCGCAGTCCAGTATTCATTTTTTTGGGTGGTATCTAATCCGATTGTGTATTTTCCAAGTTGCAAAGATTAATTGTTAACAATTTTCAGCCAATGTTTACTGTCAAAATAACAGCATCCCCTTTTGATATTCACTATTATTCAATAATAAACAGTTGTCAACTTCATGAGCAGAGCAGATGTGCAGTGAAATATCAAGTTCCGCAAATGATGTCCAAATTGTACCATTTCTGTAATTTTATCAAAAATATCATCTTGCCCTGATTTTTAACTACATTGCCTAGGATCACTTTGAAAACAGTTCTTAGTTATTGTTAGATTGTGGAAGATGCCTATTTTCAGACTAATCATTAAATTTAGCCATTCACATGGATTAAGCAATCATCAGGCTGAAATTTGTCTTTTATGTCAAACCAGTTAATTTCCTGATGCGGTCATTATTTATTGGCAAAAGCAGCAGCCTTCTGCATGAAACAAGGTTGAACTAATAGTCAATAACAACAAAACAAAGTTAAATTTATTTATTTTCACAAATGGGAAGAATGCTGGCAAAACCAGAATTTATTGTTCATCCATAATTGCTCTGAACTGAGTTAAATAATCCATCACATTTCAAAGTATTTCAAATTTCCTTCCGTCATGAACAGGTGAGCCTTTACAAACCTCCAGTGCTTCGATGGTTGCCATACTGAGACGAGAGATTTTCTAAAATTGTATTTAGTTACTTGAATTTAAATACCTCAGCTGCCATGGTGGGATCAACGGTGCAGGAGATAGACAGAAAATACTGGAGTAACTCATCGGGTCAGCATCTCTGGAAAAAAGGAATGGGTTTTGTTTGAAGTCAGAACCCTTCTTCAAACCCTGTCTGAACCCTTTCAGACCCTGGATCTGTTCAAACCCTTCAGTCTGAAGAAGGGTTCTGACTCGAAAATTCACCTATACCTTTTCTCCAGAGATGCTGCCTGACTGAGTTAGTCCTACATTTTGTGTCTATGGAGAGAAGGAATGGGTGACGTTTCGGGTCGAGATCCTTCTTCCGACATTCTTTCTCTACAGATATGCTGCCTGTCCCGCTGAATTACTCCATCTTTGTGTGTCTATCTCCAGTATAAACCAGCATCTGCAGTTCCTTCCTACACATTTTCTCAAGGTTTTCTCTGGGTGCTCCAGTTTCCTCCCACATTCCAAAAACGTATGGGTTGATAGGATAATTGAATTCTGTAAAATTGCCCTAGCTGTGTAGGGTAGAACAAGTATGAACAGGTCAGCGTGGACGGTGGGCCAAAAGGCCGGTTTCCACGTTGTAGCTCTAAACTAAACTAAACATCAAATGTGCAGGATCTGGATGCTGATTATTTAACTATTAGATACTTAACAATGACATTGGTGGCCTTTTCTTAGAAATGAAAAGTGACTTGACCAGCTTGTTTGTCCTCTTGCGGTAGTGTCACAGGATCTCGAATGTCTATAAAGCAAGACAGACAGGTCCTAATTTACCAGCTCAACTGATCACAACATTCTCTCAATCTGGCACTGAGGTGTCAGATTAGATTACTGGTTCAGATCCCAGAATGGACTGATACAGAAGCAAGATTACTGTCAAGTCAGTGAAATTCATGCAGGTCTTCCCATGTATCCAGTTTGCTGTTTAATTCTTAGTTTGCTTAATTTACATGTTATTAATATTTACAATAGCAGTTGTTTAGATGTGGTTTTAGCAGAGATATTTTAATTTTATTTTCTCATTTAATTTCCAGCTATCTGTGCTTGCCTGTCGCTTTGTGTCTTTTCCCAGATCACTAATCCATTATTTCCCATTGCAGTGGGACTGCACTGTGATATTTTCAGCATGTGCTTTTGTTGCATATTTACATAAATACATAGATACATAGACAATAGGTGCAGGAATAGGCCATTCAGCCCTTTGAGCCAGCACCACCATTCAATGTGATCTTAGCTGATCAACAATCAATACCCCGTTCCTGCCTTCTTCCCATATCCCTTGGTTCTGCTATCTTTAAGAGCTCTATCTAACTCTCTTTTGAATGCATCCATTGAATCGGCCTCCACTACCTTCTGAGGCAGAGAATTCCACAAATTCACAATTCTCTGGGTGAAAAGGTTTTTTCCTTATCTCAGTTCCAAATGGCCTACCCCTTATTCTTAAACTGTGCCCCCTGGTTCTGAACTCCCCCAACATCAGGAGTGTTTCCTGCATCTAGCTTGTCCAATCCCTTAATAATTTCATATGTTTCTAAAAGATTCCCTCTCATCCTTCCTGGGCTTCATTTCCAGTGAATATGAGTCCAGTCGCTCCATTCTTTCATCATATGACAGTCCTGCCATCTCAGAAATTAACCTAGTGAACCTACGCTGCACTCCCTCAATAGCAAGAATGTCCTTGCTCAAATTAGGAGACCAAAACTGCACACAATACTCCAGGTGTGGTCTCAGCAGGCCCCTGTACAACTGTTGCATCCTCTGGTGATCTGAAACTTGGAGAATCACTCTCCATTTTTATCCGCATTCCTGGATGACATCTGATTCCTTGCCTTTGCATTTAATTTGAATTTGATGCCGTTTTTGAAGCCTTTTGATGGACCAGTGATGCATTCACTTTATGTACAAGCAGAAGATGAACATATATATTTGCTCTGTGTGCAGCATAGTTCAGCCATTCCATGTGTTACATCGGGTGTGTCGAGACTATAATTTCAATGCTGATCTAATAAATGGCACCAGGTTTCTGCAAAGCCTACCACTTAGTCATAGTCATAGAGTGACACAGTAGTCCCATCTGCCCATTGGTCTATATCCCTCCAAACTTGTCCTATCCATGTACGTCTAAGTGTTTCTTCAACGTTGGGAGAGTTCCTGCCTCAACTACCTCCTCTGGCAGCTTGTCAATACACCCACCACCCATTTGTGCGAAAAAGTTACCCCTCAGATTCCTATTAAATCTTTTCCCCTTTACCTTAAACCGATGACTTAGCTAATATTGTCACACAATCACATTTATGAATTTTTTTTCCTCAAATGAACATCAAATTAACAGATATTTCCCCACACTTAAAAGTTCCTTTGTAATATACTTTTCTGAGCTTCTTCCTCCCATACTTCCTGTTGCATTTTTGTGGGTGTCTTTGTGTCCATCCCCAAGAGTAATAACTTTGCCTGCCCCTTTTCCGGGGTTACGTACGTGCCCGCGTGTCCCTGGAGAGGGAACATGCGGTGTCCACAGGGACTGTGGAGGCCTTCTGTGAACGCTGGTCACCGCAGGAGGTCGAATGTATTATTGATAAAAATGTTAATATTTTAATTTGATAACTTTCTTTGTAAAATGCCAATATAGGCATTCTCTGATCGTGTTACAAGTTTGTATTTGTTTGTTCTGAATAAAAGCGTTTTGTAAAAAAAAAGAGTAATAACTTCTCACCCAACCCACAGAGTTGACCAAACAGTCTTTCTCCCCGAGAAAGCTATTTATGGGGACTTCCGTCTAATATACTGCTCCCGTTGCTCATGGTATGCATTCCTTTGCAATGGGAAGATGGGATGCAGACCAGCTTCCTATTTTGCTCAAAAATAGTAAGATTAAATGAGAACTTGCCAGTTTGAAGTTTGATCTTTATTTTATGAGGAGTTACGATGAGGGATTACGTGAAGACCCCGCCAGCACGCATGCGCGACATTCTTCAAAGCAGTGGTGTGAAATCACAGACAGCAACGTAGACTAATATAGTAAGATAAGAGAGAACTTTCATACCAGTTGATCTTTATAATAGAGGGTTTGGGAGCGGAGGGCACGTAATCCCTCATCGTAACTCCTCATAAAATAAAGATCAAACTTCAAACTGGCAAGTTCTCATTTAATCTTACTATTTTACTTCGGAGTCACGTGAGTGACTACGTGAAGATTTCAAAGCTCTGTGATTTCATGCCCTGGAACACCCCATGCTCACACACTGCTATGCTGGGATAAGAGGATGAACGTATTTCAGACATGACACTGGCTGAAAAATAAAATAGGTATTTATTCATACCAAAACAAAATATATATCCCATATAGGGTAATTATTTAGCAGAACTCAAAATTCTTCCTGCAAAAGAGTCAGGAGAGGCCACGGGTTTGTTATAAAAGCGTTGAAACGTCTTCTCATTGCTCCAACCCGCTGTGGCCAGGATGTGGTCCATGGGTACTTCCATCATCCTAGCCGCCGAAGTGGATGCTGCCCTGGTGGAGTGAGATTTAAAAATATTAGTGTCCACCCCCGCCGCATCCAGTACCACCCTTAACCATCTAGATATGGTTTGCACCGTGACTTTGTGGTGAGGCTTTTTGTGGCTTATAAGCAAAGCTTTCTCCGTGCCCCTGAGAGACTTGGTGACTGAAATGTAACGTGATATCAAAGTGACGATGCAGAGTCGAGTATCTGCTGAATAGGCTAGAAACTCTAATGTATGTCCAGATGATCCGGGTCGATCTTGTTTTAACAGCCCCTGCATATGAAAAGTGATTTTGCCATTGGAGATAGTCATGGCATCCAGATTTAACTTGTGCAGGGACTGGACCCGTTGTGCCGTGACAAGTGCCATAATCATTACCATTTTGTAGGTGAGTTTGTCCAAGGTGAGCCCCGAGTTTGGTGTCCATCCTCGCAACATAGTCAATACTATGCTGATATCCCACGTGTGGTTGTATCTGGGCCTGGGGGGATTGGAATTAAATATTCCTCTCATTAGCTTAGACACTAATGGATGTGATCCAATGCCCAGTTGATCACTCCCCTTGCCCAGATAGGTTGATAGGGCACTCCTGGCACAATTAATGGCACTGTAGCTTAATCCTTCATCGTAGTGAAGGGTAGCCAGGAATTTCAGAACTTCCGTGATGGTAGCCGATTCGTAGGTTGTGTTTGTTGTAGAGCAGAACACTTCCCACTTCCTGATGTAGGTCAGGTACTGTTTCCTAGTGGACTCCCTGCATGACGCTGAGATGGTATCTATTGTTCTGTTGGTGAGTCCGCATCCCAGAAGTGGCCGGTTTCAGAATCTGCAAATCAACAGGTCCATGCGGTCATGACATGGATGGTGTTCCCCTGTGACGGGATGTATTAATAGGCTAGGTCGTTTGTTGACCCGAATACAAGGTTCTGTGGCCATCTTCTGTACCGCTGGGAACCATGGTTGGGTAGGCCAGTCGGGCACAACCAAAATACCCGATGCGGAGTCTTGTCTGATTTTTTGCAAGACCCGACTGATGAGGAAGAAGGGGGGAAAGGCATAACAGAACAAATCCCCCCAATGTAGCATGGAAGCGTCCATTGCTACTGCCCCTGGGTCTGGTTCCCAAGCAACATATGTTGGCAGTTGGTGATTTAATCTGGATGCAAAAAGGTCGATATCTGGTGTCCCATAACGTTCTACAATATCTGTGAACACTTTCCGATCCAACATCCATTCTATGTTGTCGTTGAATTTGCGTGACATGGTGTCTGCCACTGTGTTTAGCTTACCTGGAAGGTAAGTGGCTGAAATCCAAATTTCCCTTTGCAGACACCAGTGCCAGATATTATTAGCCAATTCATCACATGATATCGACTTTATTCCACCCATATGATTAATATAAGCCACCACTGTGGTGTTGTCAATTTGTAATCTAACATGTACTTGGTGCATGTCTGAGCAGTATGCCCTAAGGCCATGAAATGCTCCCAGCATTTCTGAATAATTAATCCCCAATGTTTCAAATAGGGTTAGCTCTTGTGCACTCCATCTGCCTCCACAACTAGTGGTGGTATTAGTTGCTCCCCAACCTTTGGCACTGGCATCAGTTTGTAAGATGACCGAGGGATTTATGATAGTGATGGGTTTGGAACAGAATTGAGCATTTTCCATCCACCAATTTAATTCAATTCTTGCCTTTTCTGGTAACTTCATAGGCCTGTCGAAATGGCCTGCATGACTTTTGAGAGCTATAATTTTAGCTCTTTGTAGGTTTTGATAATGTAGTGGTCCGAATTGTGCTGCGGGAAAAGCAGCCACTATCTTCCCAATTACCCTGGCCACCTGCCGTATGGATGGATCCCTGATGCCAGTAAGGCTCCTGCAAGCTTCTATCAAGTCCACCACCTTGTTCGGTGGTAAGGTGATAGACATTTGCACCGAGTCAATGGTGAACCCCAAGTAATCCATGGTAGTAGAGGGTTCCAACTTTGATTTATCTGGATGTATGATGAACCCCAGCTTTTGAAAGAGATGTTTTGTGGCTAGAACTGCCAATGTAGCCGTTTCCAAATTCTCCCCGACAATGAGGATATCATCAAGGTAGGCCATAACAGTATGGTTTTGTTTCCTTAAATAGGCCAAAGCTGGTTTCAATATTTTGGTGAACAGCCTGGGTGCTGATGATAACCCATTGGGTAAGGCTTTATATTGCCATAATTGTCCCATCCAGATAAATTTGAGGTATTTCCTATGATTTCCTAAGTACAAAAGTTGTTCATACCAGTTTGGCAAAAGAATAAATCGGGGAAGGTGGTGCATCCATGGATAACAAGGGAAATCAGGGATAGTATAAAAACAAAAGATGAGGCATACAAATTTGCCAGAAAAAGCAGCCTACCGGAGGACTGGGAGAAATTCAGAATCCAGCAGAGGAGGACAAAGGGCTTAATTAGGAAAGGGAAAATAGATTATGAAAGGAAACTGGCAGGGAACATAAAAACTGACTGCAAAAGTTTTTATAGATATGTAAAGAGAAAGAGACTAGTTAAAACAAATGTTGGTCCCTTGCAGTCAGAAACAGGTGAATTGATCATGGGGAACAAGGACATGGCAGACCAATTGAATAACTACTTTGGTTCTGTCTTCACTAAGGAAGACATAAATAATCTGCCGGAAATAGCAGTGGAACGGGGGTCAAATAAGATGGAGGAACTGAGTGAAATCCAGGTTAGCCGGGAGGTGGTGTTGGGTAAATTGAACGGATTGAAGGCCGATAAATCCCCAGGGCCAGATAGTCTGCATCCCAGAGTACTCAAGGAGGTAGCCACAGAAATAGTGGATGCATTAGTGATAATTTTTCAAAATTCCTTAGATTCTGGAGTAGTTCCTGAGGATTGGAGGGTAGCTAATGTAACCCCACTTTTTAAAAAAGGAGGGAGAGAGAAAGCGGGGAATTACAGACCAGTTAGTCTAACATCGGTAGTGGGGAAACTGCTAGAGTCAGTTATTAAAGATGGGATAGCAGCGCATTTGGAAAGTGGTGAAATCATTGGACAAAGTCAGCATGGATTTACGAAAGGTAAATCATGTCTGACAAATCTGATAGAATTTTTCGAGGATGTAACTAGTAGAGTGGATAAGGGAGAACCAGTGGATGTGTTATATCTAGACTTTCAGAAGGCTTTCGACAAGGTCCCGCATAAGAGATTAGCATACAAACTTAAAGCACACGGTATTGGGGGTTCAGTATTGATGTGGATAGAGAACTGGCTAGCAGACAGGAGGCAAAGGGTAGGAGTAAACGGGTCCTTTTCAGAATGGCAGGCAGTGACTAGTGGGGTGCCGCAAGGCTCAGTGCTGGGACCCCAGCTATTTACAATATATATTAATGATTTGGACGAGGGAATTCAATGCAACATCTCCAAATTTGCAGATGATACCAAGCTGGGGGGTATAGTTAGGTGTGAGGAGGATGCTTGGAGGCTGCAGGGTGATTTGGATAGGCTGAGTGAATGGGCAGATGCATGGCAGATGCAGTACAATGTGGATAAATGTGAGGTTATCCACTTTGGTGGCAAAAACATGAGGGTAGACTATTATCTGAATGGTGGCAGATTAGGTAAGGGGGAGATGCAACGAGACCTGGGTGTCATGGTACACCAGTCATTGAAAGTAGGCATGCAGGTGCAGCAGGCAGTGAAGAAAGCAAATGGTATGTTAGCATTCATAGCGAAAGGATTTGAGTATAGGAGCAGGGAGGTTCTACTGCAGTTGTACAGGGTTTTGGTGAGGCCACACCTGGAGTACTGCGTACAGTTTTGGTCTCCAAATCTGAGGAAAGACATCCTTGCCATAGAGGGGGTACAGAGAAGATTCACCAGACTGATTCCTGGGATGTCAGGACTTTCATATGAGGAAAGATTGGATAGACTCGGTTTGTACTCGATGGAATTTAGAAGATTGAGGGGGGATCTTATAGAAACCTACAAAATTCTTAAGGGGTTGGACAAGCTAGATGCTGGAAGATTGTTCCCGATGTTGGGGGAGTCCAGAACAAGGGGTCACAGTCTAAGGATAAGGGGCAATTCCTTTAGGACCGAAATGAGGAAAACATTCTTTACACAGAGAGTGGTGAGTCTCTGGAATTCTCTGCCACAGAAGGTAGTTGAGGCCAGTTCATTGGCTATATTTAAGAGGGCGTTAGATGTGGCACTTGTGGCTAAAGGGATCAGGGGGTATGGAGAGAAGGCAGGTACGGGATACTGAGTTGGATGATCAGCCATGATCACATTGAATGGCGGTGCAGGCTCGAAGGGCCGAATGGCCTACTCCTGCACCTATTTTCTATGTTTCTATGTTTCTATGATCCTTGTGTATTGGCACTGAATAGTATGCATCTTTAAGGTCAATGCATGCCATGTAGTACCCATTAGCTATTAGCTGTCTAGCTGTGTCAAAAGTGTCCATTTTGAAATGAACATACTGAACAGAAGTATTCAGTTCGGTCAGATCTATGATTATGTGGCACCCGCCATCTTTTTTATTTTTGGTAAATATATTAGATACGAACTCCTGAGATTCTCTGGTGGTTCTCTCAATTACCCCTTTACTAATTAGTCTTAATAGTTCAGCATGGCCTGCCGTTCTTTCTTTTTGTGAAAGTATAAACTTTCGGCTAGGCGAATGCTGGACCGGGGTAGGGAGTTCGTAAATGAATTCAATTTTATAGCCCTGAATACTTCCGAGTATGTAAGGATCAGAGGTAAAAGTGCACCATGCTTCATAAAACAAGTGCAACCGGCCTCCCACATAAGATGCATTTAGACAAGCAATGTTCCTGGGGGAGCCAGACCCACCTACCTCCAAGGTTATTGCCGGTGTTGCGGTCTTTGCCCTTGTTTCTTCTGTTGAGTTGCTGCGTTGTAGGGGTGGCGCATTTTCCAAGAAGTCCGGGCTGGGCCATGGCCTAAAAAAGACCGTTGTGCAGGTGGGCCGGCCTTCCAGCTTTCACCACCGGACGGTCTGTTGTGATATCGCTGTCCGGTGGGTGTGTAGGGGTGCTGCCGCTGTTGGTAGTGAGGTTTGGAGGTACTGGGTACCTTAATCAGGCCTATGGCCTTGGCCTCCTCGTCCAGGTCTTTCACCTGTTTGGGGAGGTTATCCCCGAACAGCAGATTTGGTGGTTGAGTGTTACCTGGTCTGCATAACCCCGCAAACTTGGGGTTAAGTGCCGGTTTGATAATGCTCTTCCTGTAGTTATTTATCTCGTACTGTGTGTTACACAGCAAGGCCAGAGCATCCTGTAGTTCTTCCGGTAACTCTATTCCCACCGCAGTTCTGGCCACTGCCGTAATCCCGGCGGTCAAAAGTTTCAGGATCCTCTGAAGTTTGACTTCTTGCCCTCTAATCATAGGGCTCATGTTCCCCCATATAGGGTTATTCACCGCAGGAACAGTCAGTGAGTTACAATTTTCAGGAGCAAGATACTTATCAGCTGTTGCATTGATGGCTTGCTCCTGAAGCTGGTTTGTAGTCATATAATTGATACTAGCTGCCAGCTTTGGGTGGATAGGTAGGCCTTTTTGAGAAGGAACTGCATGCTTGTTTACCATATCTAGTAACTCTTCTTGCACCCCTGACACTGTTGGTTGTTCAGCCAACTCCCCCTCTTCAGGGTCAGCCCAGTTCTGACCCCCAATGCTCCCCTGCGAAGAGGGCGAGACATTAGGCAGTCCATGATAGGATCCTGCCGTGGGCCTGCGAAGAGGCCCACCGTGACTCTGCCCCTGTAAAAGCAGGTCACGCTGGAGCAATTGCTCCACCATCCGCTCCATGCGGGCAAGACGACCCCCGTCGCTATCAGCGAACGGGGTGTCCTCGGGACTGGACCCAGCTGGGTCGGCGGCCCCGTCCGACTTTCGGGTGGATTTACCGCCCGACCGCAGCGTATCTGCGGCCCTTGTAGGCGAAAAGTCGGGAGCTGCGGGTAACACCTGCAGCTCAGGAGAAGCGGCACGCTGCTGGCTACTCTCCATGGCAGCAGCTCTTGCCGCTGCTCTTTTCGATTTCCGCGACTCCATGTAGAATTCCTGAAAAACAAGTATACACTGAGTCGCCACGCTCACCACTCCGGTGAGACTTACCTTTCGTAAGTTTTTTAAACTTACGCTGGAGGAGCCCCGCTCCTCCCGACTGTCGCTACCGCATGCGTACGACGATATGTCGCGCATGCGTGCTGGCGGGGTCTTCATGTAGTCACTCACGTGACTCCGAAGTAAAATCCCTATTAATCCACAAATAAAGCACCAAGGTGCCTGCGTCAGCAAACAAGCTCCTCCATTCTGCCTGTATCATCATTGATCTTGAAGAGCCAACTCACCCAGACTGACCAAGTTGCCTAACCGAGGTAGTCCCACTACCTGTGATGGTGCCTGCCCTTTCAAATAAGAGGGAGGGTCATTTTACAATGTAGTTATTGCGACTCTGCAGTGTGATGTGGATAGGTTTGGTGAGTGAATATAACGCTGTGTGGTAAAATGTGGGGCTATGCACTTAGGTAAGAGGAGTTACAAGCAGACTATTTTCATAATTAAGAGATGTTGCAAATGTGTGAAGTACAGATACATCTAGGTGTTTGTGTGCATGAAATGCAAGCTTAACAGGGAGCCACAGCACGGCCATTATAATTCAGAAAGGTATACCTTTTAAATTAAAGAAGTCTATATCTGATAAAGAGGGAAGATACGTTAGAGGTCACGGGAGAAATTTATAATACACCATTAACTATGATAAATATTTATGCACCTAATTTTGATAACGCCCATTTTTTTAAGAAAATAGTAGATATAATTGCAGAGCATAATTATCAAAATATAATAATGGGGGGAGATTTCAATTGTGTTATAGACCCATATTTAGATAAATCAATAAAGGTAGGGAAGCGTCTTGTTAAAACTAAGACCTGTGAATTCTTAAATACTTATATAAAAAATAATAACGTAACTGATGTTTGGAGAATAGCGAACCCAATTGGAAGGGAATATTTGATTTACTCATCGGTTCATAAAACTTACTCACAAATTGACTATTTCTTATTGGATACAAAATTAATCCCATATACGACTAAACCATCATACCATAATAGTGTTATTTCATTTCGGAGTCACGTGAGTGACTTCGTGAAGAACCCGCCAGGCACGCATGCGCGACATATCGTCGACGCGCGTGCGAGCGACGGGCAGGGAGGAGCGCTGCTCCTCCACTGCTGGGACCTGCAGGTAAGTGGAAAACTAACCCGCCGTCCTTTTTTCTTTACAGAGACTCTGTTTCCAGAGTGCTCCAGGCCGCTTCATCACCGACTGCGGACCGCGGTATGCGGGCAGTCAGCGGCGGCTCTAACTCATGGAGTCGGGAGAGCCCGTTGACCCAGGTGGGTCCGGGTTCACACTCGCCGGCGGAGGACGGCAGAGGCAGCCGACTCTACGCCGCAGCCCGCAGGTCGCGGGCTTGCGGCATTTATAAGTAAGTAGGGGCTTGCAGACTCGCCGTATGCAGCAAGCAACGGCAGAGCATAAGCTCGATTTTACACCACAGCCCGCAAGGATACTGCGGGCTGTCGGCATTTATATTGTAGTATGGGCTTGCAGACTCGCCGTATGCAGTAAGCAACGGCAGAGCACAGCCCGATTTTACACCGCAGCCCGCAAGGATACTGCGGGCTGTCGGCATTTATATTGTAGTATGGGCTTGCAGACTCGCCGTGTGCAGTAAGCAACGGCAGAGCACAGCCCGATTTTACACCGCAGCCCGCAAGGATACTGCGGGCTGTCGGCATTTATATTGAACTAGGGGCTTGCAGGCTCGCCATTCGCGGTTAGCAATGGCAGAGATGCAGCCCGACTTACACCGCAGCCCACACGATACTGTGGGCTGTCGGCATTTACTCAGAGTAAGGGGTTAGCCCCAACTCAACTCTACACAGCCTGTATTATCCCAGTGCTGTAATTAAGAGGGAATGGAGTTGCAGCCATTATCATGTTGTTCTAAGCCCAACTTATTTTTACAATGGGGCAGCTCGTTGACCCTGCGGGGTCCGGGCTCAACGCTCACCATTGCGCAGCAATGGCAGAACGACAGCTCACCGCCAGCCCTTCATAAGGGCCACTCAGGTAAGTACAGGCAACCTTGAGCTGGTTGTCCCTTCTGTTTTGAATTGTGTTTTCTCCAACAGGGACATGGATAATGAGGAGTACAGGCCGCAGGACTTCCGAAAGGAATCGTCGGCCATTATTCCCGGAGCTCTCTACAATGACAGCACCCGCTAGACGCGCCGGGAAAAAGGCGCAAAAGTCGGGGAGCCCTGTGATTACAGGACCCGACCCACCGACACAGCTGTGTACAAGCGGGGTACCCGCAGAGCAGGAAGTCGGTACGGCGCCGGAGCAGGTAGACCCTGACTCCATTTTTCACTATCTCCAACAGGGAGAGAATCGTTGGCTGATATGAGCAAACGGGTTTCACATGCTGTTGCACGGCCCTTCTCCCCGAGCCCTCGTGAAAGAGCCAGGGATAGAGCTCAATAACAAAGCCCTTTTAGGGCAGGAATTTCACCAGAGACCGCTAGATTGCGGACTGGTGGTTTACCGAGACCCGAGTCCACTGGCAGACCAGGGAGGGCCAGTGTAGACTCACCACCTAGTTGGACCAGGTGGAGTCATACAGGTGGAGTCTCGCCACGGTCACTGCATCCCCCAAAAGCGGCAGGATGGGACCGTACGCCGCCTGAGTCCAGGAGGAGGACAGGTGGCAAGCCCGCGCGGATGTCGGGTCACCGCGCCGCAGGCGTCAGGTGCCGACTTCACACCGCATATGCCCTTTGAGGCAGTCGGGCCTAGCTCATCCAAGGAGGCGAATGAGCAGATCCGCGCGGGAGTCGTACAGCTTCGCTGAGGCGGCTGGCAGCGACTTTTCGTCACGGCACCGAGATTACCTCGATGAGGTATGGGCCGATGATAGGAGCCTCAGGAGTTCCTTCGGGCATGAGGGCTCTGACCTCCCATTTACGCACCATGAAGGGCGCATTGAACGGATGGAGAGGATGATGGAACGGATCCTGCAGCAAAATCAACGGCAGGAAATGTCCAGTTCCGGGGACTTTTGGATATATCCCCCATCGTCAATTGGTAGCATGAGGCAGCCAGGAGAAGAGGATATCTTGGTACATGAACCAGTGGCACCTGAGGTTCCTCAGGAAGAACTTTTGGACGTGGCAGCCAAGTTTGCGTTACCCGAATCATCGGGACAACCTCTCAAAACTAAACTGGCCGCTACCATTGATTTCCTCACCAACCACCATACAGGATCAGGTCCTTGCGGAGGCCATGAATGGGTACAAGGCACCGAGTAATTGTAACTCACTCAATGTACCTATTGTAAACATGCCTATTTGGAGCAATATAAGCCCGGGCATAAGAGCACAGGAAATAAAAATTACAGAAAATCCTAAAACTGCTCACATCTGGGATTACCGCTTTTGCGAGGTCGGTGGACGGGATGGACTTGAAACACCGAACAGGAGGATGCTCTTGAATTATTATGTAACACGCTATACGAAATAAATGCATTTCGAAAAAGTGCCATCAAGCTCACGCTAAATCCCAAATTTGCGGGGCTATGCAGAGCATCTCCAACACCACCACCCAGACAACTATTTAGGGAAGACCTTCTGAAGCAGGTCAAGGATTTAGACGACCATGCCAAGACAGTGGGTATTATGAGGTCGCACACCTTGACCAGACAAACGGCCAGGAAAATTCCATATTCCAGGCCACGGGGTCAAACCGGAAGGCCAGCAAGGACCTACATACCGGCGCCTCCAGATGTGAGTCAACGCCCACCATTCCTGGAGCTGCCCGCTACGTCGGCAGCACCCACTCTGCGGGTCGGGATAAAAACGCGGAAATCAGGGGAGCCCTGCGCAGTCAGGACCCGATTCTCCACCACGACTGATCATGGTGCCATAAGTGGTAACCGCACAGGAGCAGGGTAGGTAAGACCCTGACTCCCTACCTCTGTCACTTAACCATAGCGACAGTGGAGCAAAGGTGCGTAACGTGTTATATTCTTGGCACGTTCTCTCTCCCCAAATATGCAGGTCACCAGAGAGAGGACCAGGGGAAGTATCGCACAGCAGTCGGTAAACCCGCCATAGAGCCGGGGTCGACTTCCACTGGAGCAGGCCACCAGATCGTGGACCGGTGAAGGATTGAGGCCTGGGTCTGGAGGACCACATGTGTGGCCGGCACAGACTCAGCACCGAGGGAGCCTGCCTGGTTGCAGGTCGGAGTAGTCTCATCTCGGTCACCGCACCCCCTTTAGCGGCAGGACGTGACCGAACGACGCTTTGTCCCAAAGGAGGACACCGACTCAGCACCGAGGGAGCCTGCCTGGTTGCAGGTCGGTGTAGTCTCATCTCGGTCACGCACCCCCTTTAGCGGCAGGACGTGACCGAACGACGCTTTGTCCCAAAGGAGGACACAGACTCAGCACCGAGGGAGCCTGCCTGGTTGCAGGTCGGTGTAGTCTCATCTCGGTCACCACACCCCCTTGTAGTGGAGGACGTGACTGAACGTCGCCTTTGGAGGACAGGCGGCAAGCCCGCGCGGACGTCGGGGTACCACGCTTCGGCGGCCGGGACCGACTCATCACCGCTATCATGTCTTTTTAGACCAGCGGGCCGCCTCCGTCCGGAAGACGGCGGAGCAAGCGGCAGGTCCGCGCGGGAGTCGCTTAGCCACGCAGGAGCGGCAGGCAGCGACATCCTGTCTTGCACCCTTGTCATCACCTCGACGAGGTGTGGGGCAATGACAGAAGCCTCAGAAATTCTCCAGAACCTGAGGAAGTCGACTTATTGTCCGCAGATGCGGCAGTGGTCGCATGGCTCGGATGGAGCGCATGATGGAGCGTATCCTAGAGCACAGTCTCTGCAGCTGGACCAGATGTCCTCCAGTTCTGGAGGAACCTGTAGTACCTGAGGAAACCCAGGAGAAACTGCAGAATGTGGTGTCCAAGTGTGGCGATGGACGAGTTCTCGCTACATTGGGGGAAATGGATTTCGATGCTTTCCCCATTCTGCCTCATCAGACAGGTGTTGCAGAAAACGTACCCAGGTCTGGAACATACAGGACCATGGACGTCATATAGATTGTGCAGAGAAAGTCCACTGGGAAGCACTACCTCACCTACACAGGATATGAGAGGTTTTTGTAGTCGGACCAAGACGACCTACATATCTGCTACGATCTCCAATGTGCTGGCATGCTCACTGGTCTTCATTATGATGAGCCCTCAGTTACAGTGCTGCACACAGTGCCAGGAGTGCACTGTCATCCTAGCTCAACATTGGAGTGGGATCTCACCAGCTGGTATCCAAACTACGAGGGATATGTTCTATCCATCCCTTCCCGACCACGATATAATATCTGAGAGATTAGGGTGGTGTTGACCCTACTCAGGAGGTGGTCGCTTATGACGGAGGTACCACTGGACTTACTCACCTTTAAAAGTGGTGATGGCAATAGCACTGAATACAGCACAACGGGTCCAGACTCTACAGGAATTAAACCTGGATAGAATGATCGACCCATAAAAAAGTAACTTCTTTATGAAAGAGTTACTTAAACTATACAGACCTGCGACTACAGGTCTGGAAATGGCCATCAGGAATATGGAGGCGGATCTGTTGTCAGCCATGGAAACCCACGTCACAGGGTAACGGTGCAGACTATCTCCAGATGGCTTAAGGTGGTATTCGATGCAGCAGGTAAGACACTAAACATTTGAAATGTCATTCTACCAAGGCTGCATCCACATCAGGAACGAGGACCATGGAGGTGTTCATGGAGCATGTCCTCACGATAGCGGGCTGGGCCAATGAAACTACATTTCAGTGGTTTCATAACAAACCTGTGGCCGTTTCCCGCAACGTTACGCACGTTAAGTGCTGTCCCTAAACGTTTGTCCCCGAGTTCAGGGGTTTATTGTTGTACTAACAATAATGTTATTATTTTTCAGCTTGTTCAAGTCTGAAATACGTTAACATACTTCCTCCATCAGTATTACGGCAGTGTGTGAGCATGGACGTGGTCCAGGGCGTGTAATCACAGAGCTTTGAAGTCTTCACGAAGTCACTCACGTGACTCCGAAATTAAATAGTAAGATTAAACGAGAACTTACCAGTTTGAAGTTTGATCTTTATTTTATGAGGAGTGCGATGAGGGATTTCGTGCCCTCCGCTCCCAACCCTCTACCGTAAGATCAACTGGTATATAGAGTCTCTTCAATCTTACTATAACAAGTCATTTCTCTGTTGTTGGTTCTGTGATTCCACACCGCTGCTTTGAAGAAATGTCGCGCATGCGTGCCTGGCGGGTTCTTCACGAAATCCCTCATCGCAACTCCTCATAAAATAAAGATCAAACTTCAAACTGGTAAGTTCTCATTTAATCTTACTATTTCTGATTATTCACCTCTGACTTTTATACTTAAAATCGAGGGAATTCAGGATATAAAACCTATTTGGAAATTCAACGCACAAATATTAAATAACCCGCAGCGTTATGAGTATATAAAAGAACAAACAAAAAATGTTTTTGAGATAAATGGAACGCCGGGTATTTCTGTATCGCTATAATGGGAAACCTTTAAGGTATACATCCGCGTTGCTATAATCTCTTATCAAAGTTTTCAAAATAAAGAAAATAAAAGAGAACTTCATAAGATTGAACAGGAAATAAAATTACTAGAACTGGACAATGCAAATGACCCAACCACAGATAAACATAATAAGATAACCTTATTGAAATATAAACTCAATAGAATATTATTGGCAAGAGTAATAAGACTATTCCAAATTACAAAACAGGCACATTGAATTTGGGGATAAGCCACATAAATTATTAGCGAGGCAACTGAAGCAACAAGAAAAGGAAAATACTATCACTAAAATTAAATCTGATAAGGGCGAGCTTCTAACACTACCAAAGGATATTAATAAAAGGTTTGCCCAATTTTATCATAATTTATACACAACTAAAATAAATACAGATGATAGTAAAATTACAATTTTTTTAGATAATTGCAACCTTCTTAAATTGGATAGTTTAGAACAAGAGGAATTAGGAGCACGGATTATTAATGAAGAAATAAAACAAACAATAAACTCATTGAAAAATGGGAAGAACGCAGGACCAGATGGTTTTAGCAATGAATTTTATAAACAATTTCAGGAGTCAATTGTACAAAGATTATTCAACTTATACACGCAGGCTTATACTGACAATAAACTACCAGAAACTTTAGCAGAATCAACAATAACGCTTATACCAAAAAAAGATAAAGACTTAGAGGAACCGGGTTCTTACAGAGCTATATCACTTCTAAAATCTTACGGATCAGAAAATTTTAGCAAAGATTCTAGCAAGAAGACTGAATAATTATATTAACAAATTGGTAAACCCGGATCAAACGGGATTTATACCCAAAAGACAATCATTTAATAACTTGAGAAGGCTTTTCAATATAATGTACTCTCACAAAGAGGACATTAAAGATATTTCAGTCATTATGTTGGATGCAGAGAAGGCATTTGATCAGGTAGAATGGCAGTATTTATATAAGCTACTCCATATATTTAATACGGGAGAGAATTTTATTAGATGGGTTAAATTACTTTATGATAAACCCATGGCAAGAATATTAACTATTAATATGTTATCTCCAAAATATTATTTATCAAGGTGTAATAGGCAGGGATGTGCCTCATCACAATTGCTATTTGCCCTTATGATAGAACCGCTGGCTGAAAGGATTAGAAATCATCCAAATATTCACGGATATAATACTAAGAACTCAAAGAATAAAATTTCATTATATGCTGATGATATTCCTTTATATATTACTAATACACAAACAAGTATCACCACCTTATTAACACTAATCGTGGAATTTGGTTCTTTTTCAGGATATAGTATAAATTGAAATAAAAGCAAAATTATGTCTTTGAAACCACAAGATGCAAGACACTTATTAAAATTCCCTTTCAAAATTGCAACAGAAAAATTCAAGTATTTGGGTATTCAAATTATGAGAAGAAACATTAATCATTATTTAATGCCAATTTTATGCCACTATGAAATAAACTGAATGTTATGATTAAATTTTGGAAAATGCTACCACTCTCATTGATAGGTAGAATTAACGCTATAAAAATGACTTTCTTACCACAAATAATATATTTGTTTCAAGCGATCCCAATATATATTCCAAAATACTTTTTCAAAAAACTTGATTCTAATATCACTAATTTTATATGGGATTATAGAGCACACAGAATTCAACGAAATCATCTGTGTAAGCCTAAAGAAGTTGGGGGTTTATCATTACCTAACTTTGCGTATTACTACTGGGCAGTGCATATAAAGAGGGAGCCACAGCAAGTGGTTCAGAAGCCAAATAACACATTGTTTTTATTGCAAGAACGTTGGAATTTAAAAATAGAGGTATTTTATTATAATTGTACTAGGTGTAGGTGCAGTCATTCCAGGATTACGGTAGCAATGTTACAACATTTTGTGATTAAAAAAATCAAGTCTGCAATTTATCCCATCAGTTAAAGCATAACAAGAAGTTTAATTTGACACCTAATTCACTTTCATATCTTCAGTATTAAAAAAGTTATTGCCATTTTCATACTCGGAAATTAGCATCTTGTTCATTAGCATCTAGAATTGCTTTTCCATTGACTTGACACAAAAGCTGTGATCGAGGACATTCAAAAGCCCATAACTTTCTTAAAAATTAAGAGAACGGAAAGAAATGTTCAGTTTTTATAGATTGATATATTCTGAAACAAATATGAAACAATCTTACTTGGATGACTTGAAATTAAAGCACATAATTAGTTAGTTACCCAATTGTAGCTAATTACAAAATTCAATTACTAGATCTAAACATCTATCAATTTCTTAAGAAAAGATGAACATTTTTAAATAGCCTCAGTGTCCAAATAACACACACAAGAATCCACAATATTATATGATTTTTAAATTTCATTGTCATTAATTTATAGGCCAAATGGAAGGAGTTTAATGTTTATTTCCCGTAAATTAATGGCCATTTAAATCATCTTGCGCGTGAGATTTTCTGGAATGTGATCGATTGGAACATTGCAGTTGCAGTGAATTTAAACCCCATATTGGCAGGAAAAATACTGCCAGTTCGTATGAGGAATAAATCACCTTCTCGCAACGTGAAATTTTGATTAAAAGTATGCTGGAAAGAATGATCAGCACACATGTGAAACAGTGGCTTGGACTTCCACAATGCTTAAGTGCTGTCGGACTGTATGGAAGTTGCAAATTGGAATTACCCATTACGGCTTGTGGAAGAGTTCAAATGCACTAAAGCAAAGTTGGTCATGACCCTCACTGAATCTGAAGATACTGTTATTCGAACAGCGGCCCCCCGTGTGGCAAAGGAGGAGGAAGTGGACCCCATCTGAAGCCATTCAGAGTGCTAAGTCTGCTCTTCGTTTCCGGGATATGGTTGGCCAAGTCCAACATGGGAGAGCCGGGCTCGAGCTCGTCTCAATATGGCACAAGGCAACATCAGTGCAAAAAAGACGGCTCGTGCTGGAGGAGGTGAGAAGACAGGAGGAGGCAGAGCGACACGCCAAGGCCGTCTCAATGGCTAAGCAAGGCCAATGGACTAACTGGGAGAGCCTGGAAAAGAGGAAACACGGCTGGCATGAAATCTGGCAAATGGAAGGATCTCGGCTAAGTTTTGTCATCAGAGCCACTTATGATGTTTTCCCATCACCGCAGAACCTGAAGCAGTGGTTCAGAGAAGACCCCACTTGCTCCCTTTGCCAAGCACCTGGATCACTAAGGCACATTTTAACAGGATGCACCATGAGCCTCGGCCAAGGGCGTTACACTTGGCGGCATAACCAAGTTCTCAGACAGCTGTCATCAATCCTTGATCAGAGGCAAACGACCACAAATGCTTCCCCACCAACATCGGCAGGAAATGTCCACTTCACAACATTTGTACCAGCAGGCCAACCTCCAGAGCACCAGATAACATCAATGGATGCAAGCATTCTGCAGCCTGCTCAGGACTGGAAAATGGAAGTGGACTTAGAAAAAAGGCTGTGTTTCCCCCAGATATTGTGGCTGCAACACTCTGGCCAGACATGGTTCTGTGGTCCACAACTGCCAAGTTGGCTTCCCCACCAACATGTTGTGGAATTGACAGTTCCATGGGAAGATGGTGTTGAAGAAGCTTATGAGAGGAAACCAAACAAATACTCTGAACTGGCAACTGAAGCTTCCCAGAATGGCTGGAAGACCAAGATTTTTCCTGTCGAAGTGGGATGCAGGGGATTTGTTGCTACATCTATGAGCAGGCTATTAAAGTAAATGGGGGTGAGGAGTCGCTCCCTCCAACAAGCAATCAAATTCTGCGGAAAAAAGCAGCAATTGGATTTGGATCAAAAGGAGAGACAACAATTGGGCTGCAAGATGAATACAGGAGGGTATGGAATTGAGGGGGGTGTAACTGGGATGCCCGGTATCACCGTTGAGCCCTCTGAAGATGTTGTGGGCTTATCAATGAAACGTCAAAGATGACCCCGATGACGTACCTACCCTACCTTTCACCACTCCAATCCCACTGCAATTAGCAAGAGTGCTGACTTATTACAGGGATTGAAACATCAAGTCTTATTAGCTCTACTAAGAAGCACTTTTTAACAAAAAAATAAATTGTGTACCTTGCCTTGTCCCCTCCGCGAGGTCCGTCCCGTTGTCGGTGTTCACGGGTTTAGAAGATGATTTTAAATTTACTACATCAATTAAATTAGCAAGCGCACTTAAAAATCACTTCAGAGAATGGCAGTCGAAGCGATTTTTCTTCATCAACTAAATCGCCTGTTCAAGTTCGATTTGAATTGGCTTCCGAAATACCACATTTTAAACCCGCCCCCCTCTCAAAGGTGCCAAAGTCGCACACACAGGCAGTGGCAGAACTGCAGCGCCGCTAAAGGTAAGTATTGTAACATACCTACTTACTATGCACAATTTTGGTCTCCTTATCTAAGAAAGAATACAGTAAGATTTTAAGCAATCCAAAAGACATTCACAAGGCTGAAAGAATTGTCTTGTCACAATTGACAGGAAAACTTGAGGGGCTAGGTGGCTTACATCTGCTCCTATTTACTTGTGTTCTTCCATTCTCTTAAATATTTCAGATCTAGGCACTTGATTTCACCCTCTTGCTGCAATCTCACGGTCAAACTTAGTTTCCTTAAATGCCTAACTTCTCCTGGCTTTACATCTTTTCTTTTTCACACATTTTACTAGCTTTCTGAATAATGAAGAATTCACTGATTTATTTTTAGCATCACTTTGTCACTGAATTGACTTGATTTGTTCTGATGCCTGCAGAGTATTTATTCTTTTGGCTTTCCTCCCTCTCCTGTTTCTATCTGCATGTTTGTGCCTGACTGACTCAAATGCTGTAAAAAATCAAAGCAATCGTGGGACACTAAATAACCTCTTGCCTCCAAACTGTGCCAGCTGACCAGATGTGAATTAAGTGTGTTATTTTCAGATTTCCAGCAATTGCAGATTAGTTTTGCATTTTAGATATACTCTAACGGCTTTGTGAGCTCTTCTGATTCATTTGTCTATGGTGCCTGTTCCAAAAATCCAGCAACCTAAATTGGAAAACGAAACTCAAAATCAAATTGAACTTTCCGAAAGAAGTGAAACCAAAAAAAATTGAAATAAGTGGTAATTCGATCTCATGATCGTACATAAATCATAGAAACTGCACAGAAGAACTTGAAAACATTTCTCCACGGGGATGTTATATCATTCCTCTTCTGGTTCACTTAATTTGCCAGTAATCTGAATCCACATCTATATATTACTAAAACTCTCATCTTGTTTTTTTCTATGTGTATGCGTGTATATGATTCCGTAACTCCGCCAAAACAGTACACGATAGCGCTACAATTTTTGGACCACCTTACTCACAATTGTCTTGTGGTGTCTTTTTTTTTATCAAGTTTCGTTCAGATTGGTGTTATGTTTTACAAGTTATTCACATATTTAACTTTACAAAATCAAGTTTGAGAAAGAATCACTTGAACACTGCAGTGGCAGTTACAGCTATGACATCACAATGGGATCTCGTTTACATAAACTGCCCATGAGCAGTGCTCCACCCAACAATTACATCACAATGGGACCTCATTTACATAAACTGCCCATCAACAATGTTCCACCCAGTGCAATGAGAAATGTGTTACATTGTTGTAAGGAGAGGGAGGGGTGGAGGAGAAATGTTACTTAAACATCGTGTTCAGGGAGGGAGTGATGTAGGGGAGAGCTGAGGAGTGGGGGAGCAGGGAGATAGAAGTAGAGGAGAGGGGTACGGAGGGGAGAGGGTTTATGGAGGAAAGAGGGGTTATGAAGGGAAGGAGGGAGTGACTGAGGGTAGGGGAAGAGAGGGAGGGAGAGGGGAGGGAGTGGGTGAGGGTAGGAGGAGAAGGGAAAGAAGAGGGAAGGTGAAGAGGAAGGGCAGATAGTGCTGGGGGATGAGGGGAAATGAGCCATGCCTGCGCAGTAGGGGGCTATGGGTGAGTGGTGGAATATTGTGTTGGGGGAACGAGTTGCATTGGTGGAACAGGTGAGTGGTAGAATATTGCGTTGAGGAACAGGTTGCATTGCAGGACAAGACCTTCCATGGGGGATATGGGTGAGTGGTGGAGTATTGTGTTGGGGGAATGGGTTGCATTGGGGGAACAGGCCTCCCATGTGACAGGGACCCAAAGGGCCCCACTTGGTCTATTTATAAATAAAGTAGAAATGCTTGTGAATATGCATACATACCCATAATATTAACCCATCATCGATCTTTAGGGACCACCAATCCTGTTGTACCTTTCTAACAGATTTTCTTTCAACTATTTTATTATTAGTGCACAGAATGAAGCTGTTCAAATTAATAAAATTAATTGTCAATCATCTGTTGTCTCTGGAATATAGAGCTCAATGGGTCATTTCAAAGAATGTTGAAGCCTCTGCTATATCACTGAACTATGTGCCAAATTAGATATATCAAGTGCAGGCAGCAATAGGATAATCATCATTCATACCACTCCCCAGGCTCTAAAATGTAGTTAGATTGGGCATTTCTAATGCCTAAACTCCTCCATGATGTGTAAGATGGCTTTCCCCTGCTTAAGAGGCTCACGTTACCACTGCTGTATATGGATGGCAGATTTGCATCACAGACAGACATGAATAAACCAGATGTGTTATTAGGATAGACTATTTGGGAGTGACTCAGCAGGACAGGCAGCATTTCAGGAGAATCGAAACCCTTCTTCAGACTGAGTGTCAGAGGAGAAGGATGCGGGATATGGAAGGGTACAAAAAACATGTAAGGTGTGAAAAGAACAGCTCAAAATGGCCGATGATCAAGAAAAGTGATAACGAAGTATACAAACAGTGAAATTAAACAGGTGAAGTTAGTGGAGATAGTGAAGCTAGTAGGAGAACTAGGGTGGGGGAGGGACAGAGGGAGAGCGAAAGCAAGAGTTACTTGAAGTTAGAGAAATTAATTTCATACCATTGGGTTGTAAGCTCCCAAGCGAAATATTAAGTGCTGTACTTGCAATTTACTTTTGGTCTCACTCTGACAGTGGAGGAGGCGCAGGACAGATAGGTCAGTATTGGAATGGGAGTGTGGGTTAAAATGTTTTGCAGGAGGTCCAGGGGATCACGTAGGCCGAGGCAGACTGAGCAAAGGCTTTCAGCTCACTATTTCCCAGTCCTCATTTGGTCTCGCTGATATATAGGAATCCACACCTAGAACAGTGAATACAGTATGTTGGAGGAGGTGCAAGTGAACCTCGACCTCACCTGAAAGGATTGTTGGGGTCCTTGGACAGATTCGAGGGGGGAGTTATAGGGACGTTTGCATCTCTTACGGTTGCAGGGGAAAGTACCTGGGGAGGGGGTGGTTTCAGTTTGAAGAGACGAGTTGACCAGGGAGTTGCAGAGGGTCTCTACTGGAAGTGGAAAGGGCTGGAGATGGGAAGATGTGGCCAGTGGTGGGATCCCATTAAAGATGGCGAAAATGTCAGAGGATTATGTGCTGTATGCGACGGCTGATGGGGTGAAAGGTGAAGACCAAGAGTACTCTGTCCCTGTTGGGACTGGGGGTGGTGGTGGTGGAGGGGGGGGGCAAGAGCAGAGCTGTGGGATACCAAGAAGTTCCATGTGAGGGCCTCATCTATGGAAAAAGGGAACCCTTTATTAGAATAACCCGGTAGTTTTTTAATCATCATCGCTGAAAGAAGCTTTTTAGTTGAACTTTATTTAATTACTTAAATAAAATTACTCAACAGCCAAGGTGGGATTCAAATGCATATCTCTGGGTCAATAGAGTTTCCATTTGGTTACCATCACAATTCACCCTCCTCTGTGAATCCAGAAGGCTAATTTTCTACTCAAAACAAAACAATAAAAACACTTACGTCAGGTTGTTGTTTGCAGACTACAGCTCGGCGTTTAATACCATCATCCCTTCCAAGCTGGTTACCATGCCACTTTTGCGGGCTGGAAGAGTCTGTGTACCACGTGTACATGGAGTGCGTGAGGCTGCAGCCACTAGTTGAATACCTGAAGGGGCTGCTCCTTGCCTTCTGGCTGCATTTTGCACCTACCATCCTCATCTTTGGACACCCTGTGCGTAGGGGAGAGGGTAGGGCTGAAGATGTCCTGGTTGGGTTCCTCCTGGGCCTGGCCAAGCTGGCCATCCGCGATTCAAGGTGCCAGACGGTGGAGGGCTTTACCCAAGCCGGCTGCCTGCCCCTTTTTCGGGGATACGTCCGTGCCTGGGTGCGGTTAGAGAGGGAATACGCCCTGTCCACGGGCACCCTGAGGGAGTTCCGCGACCGTTGGGCACCCCAGGGTGTTGAATGTATCCTCAATAAGGATTGTATCATAGCTGTATAATAGTTCATTATGGATATATGTTTGTATTGTATTTTGGTGGTGGGTTCTGGCTTGTTTTATTGTAGTGTAAATATTATTTTTTAATAATTGAATACAGTTTTTGATTTTAAAAAAAGCTGGTTACCATGCCACTTTTGCGGGCTGGAAGAGTCTGTGTACCACGTGCATATGGAGTGCATGAGGCTGCAGCCACTGTTTGAATACCTAAACAGGCTGCTCCTTGCCTTCTGGCTGCACTTCTCACCCACCATCCTCATCTTTGGACACCCTGTTCGTAGGGGAGAGGGTAGGGCTGAAGATGTCCTGGTTGGGTTGCTCCTGGGCCTGGCAAACTGGCCATCCGCGAGTTACGGCACCAGGCGGTGGAGGGCTTTTCCCAAGCCGGCTGCCTTCCCCTTTTCTGGGGTTACTTCCATGCCTGGGTTGGGTTAGAAAGGGAATACGCCCTGTCCACGGGCACCCTGGGGGATTTCCAGGATCGCTGGGCTCCACAGGGTGTTGAATGCATCCTTGACAAGGAGTGCAAGATAATTGTACAGTAGTTTATTAAGGGTATTTGTTTGTATTGTATTATGGTGGTGGGATCTGGTTTGTTTTATTGTAGTGTAATATTATTTTTTAAATAATTGAATAAATATTTTGAATTTAAAAAAAGCTGGTTATCAAGCTCACGAAACTGGGTCTCTGCGCATTCATCTGCAATTGGTTGCATCTGACTGGTTGGATCGTGGCCTGGTTCGGCAACTTGAACGTCCAGGAGCGAAAAAGACTACAAAAAGTTGTGACCACTGCCCAGTCCATCACTTGGTTTGACATCCCTATTAAACACAACAATGAATAAGCTCTGAGCTCTGAACTGCAAAAGATTATTATTATTGCACTGTATTTGTTATTTATTGAACTTTTTTTTTCTCTTCCCCCTTTATGTACTATGTTTACATATTCACATATTCTGTTGTGCTGCAGCAAGTAAGAATTTCATTGTCCCATCCGGGACATATGACAATAAAACACTCTTCACTCTTGACTCGACTCTTGACAAACAAGTGTTGCTATCTGTCATTGGTGAAACTGCTGTCTTGTGCCTGAGAAGAGTCTGTTCTAAGTATAGCCATGAGTTCTGTTCAGTGAGTGATCACAATCAGCCCTCATCAAAGCAACAGGATATGACAAGATGCATCGTTAAGGATGGAATCCAACATAGCACAAAAGCCAATATCACCGAGAAAAGGAAGAATACCCCAGGCTGCTCCAGAATTATTCCCTTCCAGTTAACTAAATGTCTTTCAGACTGTTTTGAAATGCAAATAAACTACCCTGCATTTGAGAGTCAGACGCACAAAGAAAGTGAGGTCAGGGTTCATTTCAAGTGAGCGCTCACAGAGGATGTGAGGTGCTTGGAGGGAGCTCATTAGTTTATTTAATGCCATTTTTTGGAGCGTTGTCTTGACAAAGCTCCTCAAAAGCTTTATTAGAGAATTCCTCTGCACTTTTAGAATTGCCTGGTTATTGGAAGAGATGGGAGATACAGCAACTGTAGTATGGCTCATTCTCCTCAATGGCAGGAATATCAGTACAATAAAGAGGCGACTATGGCTGACAAGGGAAGTCAAGGACAGTATAAAACTAGAAGAGAAGGCGTATAACATAGCAAAGGTTAGTGGGAAACCAGAGGATTGGGAAACTTTTAAAGAACAACAGAAGGTAACTAAAAAGGCAATAAGGGGAGAAAAGATGAAATACGAAGTTAAGCTAGCCAATAGTATAAAAGAGGATAGCAAGAGTTTCTTCAGTTATATAAAGAGTAAGAAAAAGGCAAGAGTGGAAGTTGGGCTGCTGGAGAATGAGGCAGGAGAAGTGATAATGGGAAATAAAGATATAGCAGAGGAGTTAAATAACGTTTTTGCATCAGTCTACACAGTGGAAGATACAAGTAATGTGCTTGAAATTCAAGAAAGTCAGGGGTTGGAAGTTAATGGATTGGTTATTAATAGGGAGAAGGTGCTTGGGAAGCTGAAAGAGAAGAAGGTGGATAAGTTACCTGGACCAGGTAGACTGCACCTTAGGGTTCTGAAAGAGGTGGCTTTAGAGATTGTGGAGGTATTGACAGTGATATTTCAAGAATCACTAGAGACAGGAGAAATCTCAGATGATTGGACAATTGCCAATATTATCCCGTTGCACAAGAAGGGAGCAAAGCAGAATAGTGGGAATTATAGGCCGGTTTAACATGACTTTGGTGGTTTGTAAGATTTTGGAGTCCATTATGAAGGTTGAGGTTACGGAGTATCATAAAATGTGAAGGGGAGGCCTTGCTTGACAAATTTGCGGGCATTCTTTGTAGAACTAAATAGCAGGACAGACAAAGGAGAGTCAGTAGATGCTGATTAATTAGATTTTCAGGAAGCCTTTGATAAGGTGCCCCATGTGAGGCTGCTAAGGAAGATTGTGAGGGATAAGATGATTAAACCATCATCATTGTGAGGGGCCAAGTGGTTGTAGCCACAGACCTTGCGATGGGCCAAATAGTTGGAATCACCAACCTTGTGATTCGAACAAACTATTACTGTCCTTCAGAGCTGTTGATAACAATGTAGAATAACAAGATGAGGTAAGGAATGTAGCTGACAACACAGAAGCTAGTCTTTAGGTCAAAGGCAATTTGGTTAGGTCAACAGCGACTGAGCATGCTTAATGAAATAAATGAATATTAACTTTACGCCCCTCATGACAAAGAACCTAATTTAAATGTACATGTGATATATGATGTGGGAGAAGAGGGAATGATTGATGACGCACGGAGGGAAGGGTTGGAAGTTTGTGAACCTTGGTACCCTGATTGGAAAGGGTCAGAAGGGGAAGGGTCCAATGAATAAAGACTGTATAATGAATTGTATAAAAATAGACGTTTTTCCTTTGCTCGGTGTGTCTCAACTTAGAGAGGCACCAGGGCTCTGCAGAGTCATCTGAATAAAGTGTTTTCTTGTTCCCACGACTTTATCTCTGGCGTTGTGATTGTGAGCATCAAATACATCTCACAAGATGATAGCCCAGAGTATCAAAGGTCAGATACTAGCATGGATAGCAGGTTGGCTGGAAGGCAGAAGACAAACAATGGCAATAAAGTGGGCTTTTTCTGGTTGACTGCCAGTGACTAGCAGAGTTTGTTTTAGTTTTGAGATACAGCGCGGAAACAGGCCCTTCGGCCCACTGAGCATGCACCAACCAATGATCACTG
The DNA here is from genome assembly GCA_963514005.1 of Raja brachyura. The sequence goes on along the minus strand of OY740791.1, from coordinate 32,423,308 downwards.
TACATTAACACTATCCTACACAATCTGAGGACAATTTATATTTTACCAAGTCAATTAACCTACAAACTTGTACGTTTTTGGAGTGTGGGAGGAAACTGAGGATCTCGGAGAAAACCCACGCGGTCACGGGGAGAGCGTACAAACTTCGTACAGACAGCACTAATAGTCAGGATCAAAACCGGGTCTCCGGCGTTGCATTCAGTGGAACACAGCAACTCTCCAGCTGCAGGGGCCCGTTACTCGGACGAGGGGGATTGAATGCTTTGTGGGCAAGTTTGCGGATGATACGAAAATAGGTGGAAGAGCAGGTAGTGTAGAGAAAGCAGGGACTCCGGAGAAGGACTTGGACAGGTTGGGAGAGTGGGCAAAGAAGTGGCTATGGAATATAGTGTAGAACAGTGTAAAGTTATGCATTTTGATAGTAGGAATACAGGCGTGGACTATTTTCTAAATATGGAGAGAATCCAGAAATCGGAGGTGCAGAGGGACTTGGGGGTGCTGGTGCAGGATTCCCAAAATGTGAATCTGCAAATTGAATCGGTAGTAAAGATAGCAAACTCAATGCTAGCATTTATATGAAGAGGGCTTGCATACAAAAACAGGGACGTAATGCTGAGGCTCCATAAGGCGTTGGTATGGCCGCATTTGGAATATTGTGAGCAATTTTAGGCACCATACTGTATCTGAGGAAGGCATTGCCGGCTCTGGAGAGGGTTCAGAGCAGGTTTACAAGAATGATCCCAGGAATGAGTAAGTTAACCTATGTTGAGCGTTTGTCGGCACTGGTCCTATACTTGCTAGAGTATAGAAGAATAGAGGACCTCATTGAAACACACAGACTAATGAAAGACTTGGATAGAGTGGATCTGGAGAGGATGTTTCTGCTAGTGGGAGAGTCTAGGACCAGAGGTCATAGCCTCACAATTAAAGGACATTCTTTTAGGAAGGAGATGAGGAGAATTTTTTTTAATCAGAGGGTGGTGAATCTGTGGAAATCTTTGCCACAGAAGGATGTAGAGGCCAAGTGAGTAGATATTTTTGAGGCAGAGGGATAGATTTTTGAGTAGTACAGGTGTCAGAGGTTATGGGGTGAAGGCAGGAGAATGGGGTTAGAAGGGAGAGATAGATCAGCCATGATTGAATGGCGGAGTACACTTGATAGGCCGAATGGCCTAATTCTAGTTCTATCACATGACCTTATGACCTTAAGGCGAAGGGAAATTATCCTGTGGAGGACAATGCCTGGTCAATCAGGTTACCCAGCTGTTGCCACAGAAATCATTAAAAAATCTTTGGTTTTGACCTAATGATGTTCCTTTAAGGAACTAGTAGGAATTAGTAGGAATCAATTTTTATCCTGCCAATAATAAGGTTGTAAATACAAGGAAATGTTGACAATTAAATGACAATCAATCCAAGTATCACCTCCTAACTGCTCGTGTCAATAGAGCCAGCAACAACCCAGTTAATGAGCTTGATGAAGCAGGAACCACCCATTGCTTTTCATCAGAAAACTCATCAAAATCATCTCAGTTCAGAAAAAACAACAAGGAACAGGTGTTGGCAGGAACTGAGGTCCCATGAAGTCTCAATAAATATGCTAGGTAAATGAACAAGTGATACGGAATAGTTTAATAATGAAAATAAATGCAATTACTGCCACTGTTGTAATTGTTGCCAATAAAGATAGTAATATTTACCTTTTGAGGAAGCCAACAAAAACTTTAGAATGGGTGCATATCAGGCACAAATAGTTGGGAAAATCTATTGAGTCACTCATGGTTATTTTGTCAGGAAAAATTCTCACTACACTCTGGCTTTCTCAGTGACATTTTAAATCTCCTTGTTCAATGTTTTACTCAATATTTGTATATATTTTATCTTTTGCCCTAAGCCCAGTTAAAGAGTGATAAATATTTGAAAACCAATCTAGTATTGATTACATACTAGAGAGGTTTCATTAGAGTGGATATTGCAATGGGAATTTGGGGATACTGTAAACACATCCCCAAATTCCCATTGGGGAAGAAAGTTTGGTGTCAACATAGTACATGAGAACTTTAATAAACTTACAGGATAGCATATAATTACATTGTTTAACAAAACTAAATAGATGCATGGATATTTTGAAAGGGGAGAATAGAGAAGTCACTTATTGGGGGAATGAAAGCCCAGCTGGGATAGAGAAACAATGGGGAAAATGGCATACAAATACATCTAGCCCAATACAATAAAGCAAACCAAATACTCAGACTTATTTCTAAAGAGATGGAATTGAAATGTTGGGCTCAACATTGAGGAATCTTACAGAATTAAATACAATTCTGATTACCAAATTATAAAAATTACACAGTGTAAAGGTTATTTTTCATGACTTCGTCTGATTTCCCAGAGACCAAACAGTGGACAGCATCTTTTTAGTTCAGTTTTTACTTTAGGGGTACAACATGAAATGAGGGCCCACCGAATCAATGCCGACCAGCAGTCACCCGTACACAAGCAGCGGAGCACCCAGAGAGGATCAAACACAGTCTCTGGCGCTATAATCAACTCTATCACATTGGTCATCCCGATTTCTGACATCAATTTGCGTTATGCTGTCATTGGTAGGTTCTTCTTCCATTTAATAAAGTATATCTAGTCAAAGGCTATGAGATCTTGATGAGACATGTTATAATTTCTGAATCACTCATAAACGTGTTGCATGGTCATCCTACAATTTTGTCCCACAGCCTGACTCCTGACCTCAAAATGCTTAATATCTACAATTACTATGAGGTGGCACTTGGTGGTCACTCCACAGAGGATGAAGGCTGTGATGGAAGGCAAGCCCAGGTCCAAGTTTCCATAGTTTACCAATTTCTCATGGGTGCAGGCAGTATAGTTCATTTTAACGAATAATTAACAAAGGATTAATGGCAAAAATAACTATGATTTCACATTTTCAATGTTTTCAACTGGGCTTTAAAACAGCAAAGAAATTGGTCAACTAACTATTTTGGGCACAAATTTAATTTAATTTATAGTTCTTGGTTCTTGGTTCTTGGTTACTTGGTTAGGGTGAAATACAGCTTCTCCTTGACAGAAGCTGAGCAATGATGGAAGTTGCGCCTCAGGAAGTTTAGGACACCTGTTGCTTTCACTGTTGCATGATGAGTCTGACCATTCCAACGTAGATCATTCTGCAAGTTGATGCCAAGATACTTGGTTTGTTTGTTTGGATTCTTCAAGGGTGACACCAAGTATGTTGTAAGATGTGACACCTGGATTCCTCTTTCTGGTGACATGCATGGTTTCACATTTGGAAGGGTTGAACTGCATGCCCCATTGTTGTGACCACTCGACCATAGTATCGAGATCCTTTTGGAGAGCATCTTCATCATCAGCTGACTTAATTGGACGGTACAGCAAACAATCATCAGCGAATAGTCTGGTCGTACTTGCAACGTTTTCGTGGATGTCATTGATGTAAAGCAAAAATAGGTGTGGGCCAAGTACTGTGCCCTGGTGTGTACCACTCAACACTGGGTGCCAATTGGAGCTCTTTCCATTCACACACACGCGCTGAAGACGCTTTGTCAGGAAACTGGAAATCCATCGTTTCGTGTTGGAACAAATACCGTAGAAGTCAAGCTTCCGAAGCAGTCTTTGGTGTGGGATGACATCAAATGCTTCAGAAAAGTCCAGTACCCCCCTTTTATATTGGTGCGATCCTTCTTTCACCAATGACGGTGAATAATACAAACTACAACAAAAACCCAATTATACACAGTACAATCAGAATTTGGAAACAACTAAAATACAACTTAAAATTAAGAAAGGTATCTCTCCTATCTCGTATTGCTAAAAAAAACCCTGTTTAAACCCTCAATTATAGATAAAGCATTTATACAATGGAAAAGAGCAGGAATTAAAACTTTGGGAGATTTGTATGATACGGGAAAACTATTATCTTTTAAACAATTACAACTAAAATACAATCTGGGTAACAATCAGTATTTTAAATATTTCCAAATATGTGATTATTTGAAAAAACATGCACATGAATTTCACAAAATGCCATTAGACTTACTAGATGAAGTAATGAATACAAAGGCGGAATCAGCAAATTTAATTTCACATATATATAATATTATACTAAATGCAGTAATACCAACAACGGAAGGTATTAGAGGTGAGTGGGAAAACGAACTAAGCATAAAAATTTCCAATGAAAGGTGGAAAGAATACATATTAAATGTGCACAAATGCTCAATTAACGTAAAACACACTTTAATACAATTTAAAATTATACACTGATTATACTACTCAAAAACTAAATTAAATAAATTTTTCCCTAACGTTTCACCAATTTGTGATAAATGCCAGTGTCAAGAAACTACTATAGCGCACTCATTCATCTTTTCTACAAAAATTCAAAGGTTTTGGATTGAAATCTTTGAAATTTTCACAAAACTGTTTAAAATAAAAATAACACCAAAGCCAGAATGGATTATTTTCGGAATGACAGAAGGTAGTTCGGAATTAAATGTGTATCAAAATAATTTATTTGATTACGGCATAATAATAGGAAAAAAACTCATCTTAAAATTCTGGAAAATTGCTCCTATACCAACATTAAATATGTGGATTTCAACTATGTTTGAAACACTACATCTGGAAGATATGAGACACCGCCTGGAAGAAAAATGATAACGCTTCTATCAGACGTGGTCTGCATTTATAGAATTACTACAAAGATAGGGTGCAGGAGTACCTCGGGCCTTGGTGGGGGGGGGGGGGGGGGGGGAGGATGAAAAACTATCGAGTTGGTGGATTCTTTTGGCGTGATATATATATAGCATAGTAATTGGCTTTTTTTTTCCCCCTTTTCTTTTTTTAGGGTCTATCTCTTAACCCCCTTTCTCTAATTCTTTGACCAAGATTTTCTTCTCCCCTTTGGCACCCTCTTTCACTATCACAACTCTTTTCACCTATTTCACTCTCTTTCTTTCTATTATTTTTCTTTAAAAGCCATAAAATTATGGGGTACAATGATTGTAACAATATATATGTGAAGTACATTGATGTATTTACCTCTAATAAATAAAATTTAAAAAAAATAAAAAAGAAAAGTTCAGTACAACTAAATCCATGAAGACGTTACTGTCAAGGTGCTTTTCCAGGTCATTTGTTATCAGGTTAGCTGAGACTCGCATGATCTATGCCTCCTAAATGCATGTTGGTTGGCAGCAAGAATATTATGTTTGCTCACGTGATGCATCAGATTACTATCAATGATATGCTCCAGCAATTTACAGCAAGTACTTGTTAGTGAAACAGGACGCTAATTCGCTGGGTTGGTGGTTGAACCCTTCTTAAAGAGAGGAGTGATGTTGGCCTTCCTCCAACCCAGCGGTACATCGCCCAAGTCAAGCGATTGTTGAAAAATGAACTGTAAAACTGGAGCCAGTTCTTCAGCTGTGATCTTGAGTGCCACAGTTAGTAGCGTGGTTGCCACACGTCATCATAATCCATGTCCTTGAGTCTATCCGTGTGGAGCTTTTATATTTTCCCTGTGACTGTGTTGGTTTCCTCCAGGTATTTAATTCCTTCCAATCTCAAGGACATGTGAGCTAGTTGGCTAATCTTCTATCTATCTATACTATTATTAAAACTCTCATCATGACCACTTCCGGTCTCCGATTTTTCGCCACCTTACTCACCATTCTCCTCTGCTGCAAGTCAAATAAGTTTTGTTCCGATCAGTGAAATAGTACAAAAGTTATGAAGGTTTAAAAATCATAAAAAGCCACCCCTTTGGGAACCTGCTGTCAATAACGCAGCAAGGAGACTAAAAAGCTGAACGGACGCAGTGTGTTGAGCAGCTTGCGGAGAGTCAGGAGCTCGCGGCCGGCTTCGGCGGCAACCAGCACGTCCAGCCGGAAGATGATGAGTTGAACCAGACGACGTTGAGTTGAACTGGAAGCCTCTGAGTGAAGCCAGAGTGGGACTGGGATCTGCTGTATGAGGCTGAAAGTGTGGGGTGAGAACAGTGTGAGCGCCCCCCCCCCCCGCATCCCCTCCCCCTCACTCCTCTCTGCTGCCACCCACTCCCACCCTTTCCCCCTGTTGCTACCCGCTGCGACCCGCTCCCCCTGCTGCTACCCGCTAACCCCGCTGGTAACCACTCCCCCGCTGCTAACCGGTCCAACCCCCCCCTCCCCCTCCCCTCTCCCCCTCCCCCTCCCCCCATTCCCCTCCTTCCCCCCCCCTCCCCTCTCCCCCTCCCCTTCCCCCCCATTCCCCCTTCTTCCCCCTCCCCCGGCTCCCCGTTCCCAGCTCCCCCCACTGCTATCTGCTCCACCCTGCTGCTACCTCATCCTACCCACTCCCCCCATCTGCCTGCTCCCACCTATCCACCCTCCTCTCCCCCATCTCTCTCCTCCCCACCTCACCCAACCGTGTGCAAGTTCATTTAATGTATTTTTATAACCATATAACCATATAACAATTACAGCACGGAAACAGGCCATCTCGGCCCTTCAAGTCCGTGCCGAACAACTTTTTTCCCCTTAGTCCCACCTGCCTGCACTCATACCATAACCCTCCATACCCTTCTCATCCATATGCCTATCCAATTTATTTTTAAATGATACCAACGAACCTGCCGCCACCACTTCCACTGGAAGATCATTCCACACCGCTACCACTCTCTGAGTAAAGAAGTTCCCCCTCATGTTACCCCTAAACCTCTGTCCCTTAATTCTAAAGTCATGTCCTCGTGTTTGAATCTTCCCTATTCTCAAAGGGAAAAGCTTGTCCACATTAACTCTGTCTATCCCTCTCATCATTTTAAAGACCTCTATCAAGTCCCCCCTTAACCTTCTGCGCTCCAGAGAATAAAGACCTAACTTATTTAACCTATCTCTGTAACTTAGCTGTTGAAACCCAGGCAACATTCTAGTAAATCTCCTCTGTACCCTCTCTATTTTGTTGACATCCTTCCTATAATTGGGCGACCAAAATTGTACACCATACTCCAGATTTGGTCGCACCAACGCCTTGTAAAATTTTAACATTACATCCCAGCTTCTATACTCAATGCTCTGATTTATAAAGGCTAGCATACCAAAAGCTTTCTTTACCACCCTATCTATATGAGATTCCACCTTCAAGGAACTATGCACGGTTATTCCCAGATCCCTCTGTTCAACTGTATTCTTCAATTCCCTACCGTTTACCATGTACGTCCTATTTTGATTTGTCCTGCCAAGGTGTAGCACCTCACATTTATTAGCATTAAACTCCATCTGCCATCTTTCAGCCCATTTTTCCAACTGGCCTAAATCACTCTGTAGACTTTGGAAATCCTCTTCATTATCCACAACACCCCCTATCTTGGTATCATCTGCATACTTACTAATCCAATTTACCACCCCTTCATCCAGATCATTGATGTACATGACAAACAACAAAGGACCCAACACAGATCCCTGAGGCACCCCACTAGCCACCTGCCTCCAACCCGACAAATAGCCATCCACCATTACTCTCTGGCTTCTCCCATTCAGCCACTGTTGAATCCATCTTGCTATTCCTGCATTTATACCCAACAGTTGAACCTTCTTAACCAACCTTCCATGAGGAACCTTGTCAAAGGCCTTACTGAAGTCCATATAGACAACATCCACTGCTTTACCCTCGTCAATTTCCCTAGTAACCTCTTCAAAAAATTCAAGAAGATTAGTCAAACATGACCTTCCAGGCATAAATCCATGTTGACTGTTCCTAATTAGACCCTCTTTATCCAGATACTTATATATATATTATCTCTAAGTATCTTTTCCATTAATTTGCCCACCACTGAAGTCAAACTAACCGGTCTATAATTGCTAGGTTTACTTTTAGAACCCTTTTTAAACAATGGAACAACATGCGCAGTACGCCAATCCTCGGGGACTATTCCCGTTTCTAGTGACATTTGAAGTATTTCTGTCATAGCCCCGGCTATTTCTACACTAACTTCCCTCAATGTCCTAGGGAATATCCTGTCAGGACCTGGAGACTTATCCACTTTTATATTTTTCAAGTGCCAGTACTTCTTTTACTTTGAAACTTATAGTATCCATAGCTACTCTACTAGTTTCCCTTACCTCACATAATTCAATATCCTTCTCCTTGGTGAATACCGAAGAAAAGAAATTGTTCAATATCTCCCCCATCTCTTTTGGCTCTGCAGATAGCTGTCTACTCGGTCTCTCCAATGGACCAATTTTATCCCTTGTTATCCTTTTGCTATTAAAATAGCTGTAGAAACCCTTTGGATTTACTTTCACCTTACTTGCCAAAGCAACCTCATATCTTCTTTTAGCTTTTCTAATTTCTTTCTTAAGATTCTTTTTACATTCCTTATACTCCTCAAGCACCTCATTTACTTCATGCTGCTTATAATTATTGTAGATCTCCCTCTTTTTCCGAACAAGATGTCCTTTTTTTAGATTATAAATGTAATACTTATTTGTTATTTATTTTACTTGAATAGTATAATTAATTTAAAATATATATTTCTATAATTTCATGAAATCTCCTTAGTTTCAAGTGATAATTTTATTGAAAATATGTATGCTTATAATTAATATTTTTATTATTTCACAGATGTCAATATTTTAACCAATTGTTTAACTGAACATTTAAAATTTCCACTTATTTGTGTTCAATCACAATCCAATAAACGGTGAGGCATTAAATACAACATTTAATCAGCTTTTGAAAGGACCATGTGTAAACAGTAAAAATAAACTATGTCATTTGAATGGAGGCTACACCATTATTGTAACTATATATGACTATTAGCAACCTTCAATGATTATACATTTGAAGGGCATGTTTAATTTTATTCATTTGAAGGGCATGTTTTATTTTAACTTCAAAGCAGAATGTAATAAGTGGTGGGACATTGAATACAGCATTTAGTCTGATATGGAAAATTAGAAACCTACAGTGATTATTCATTTGAATGTCATGTTTAATTTTAGCGGTGAAAATGAAGATTTTTTAATTAGTTTGGTATGTTAACTTCTAGAAAAAATATCATTGCAATTTTGAAAACATTTGTTCTTTGTTTAATCATTGCAGATCATGACTAATGCCAATAATGAACCACACTCCAAAATTACATTCTGATATAAATCACTGCCAGCTCTGTTCAATCTAATGTTATTTATTTTCAGTTCCATATTAGTTTTCTAGTTCTAGGTCAGTTAATCAAGATGTTTCCTTTGTCTTATCACATCATATTTACAAAATGAATTTGATATAAGTACAATCCTATTCTATCTGATTAACAGATTCATTAGAATAATTGAATGATTATTAAACTGCTTAATATGTCATATCATCTGGAAAACCCTTAAATAATGCAAGATTCAAAAGTTTTATTCCGGTGGTTCAAGCAAATAAAATATTGGTAGCCACTCTATAAATTCAATAAGCAGTACATCTATAGATCAAAAAAATATTAAAATAAAAATCTGAAGTGTAGGTGGTCAGAATGGAAATATTTGTAGCAGTTACAGGGAATATTTAATATCTTTTGATCACTGTTCAGGTATTCACTTACGTGAATGTATCATACAATGGGTCCGCGGACACCATTAATTCTGGAAAACCATTCTCAGTCAAATGATGGAATGTTTACAACACAGTTCCATTTGATGGCTAGATGCAGATGAGGTGGATCTGAAGAAAGTAGCTCTGCTTTCCTCTCCTGAGCACAAATTAGTAAGATCATGAAGCAGCATAAGGCAGATGAATAATTTTAGGGGGCACAGTTGGCATATACCCCTCTAAACCTTTCCAATCCATGAACCTGTCTAAATGTCTTTTAAATGTTGTAATAGTACCTGCATCAAATGCCTCCTCTGGCAGCTCGTTCCATATACCCACCACCCTCTGTGTGGAAAACGTTGTCCCCCATTTTACTATTGAATCTTTTCCCCCTTACCTTAAACATGTCCTACGTTCTTGATCCCCCTACTCTCTGTAAAAGACTGTGCATCCACCATAACTATTTCCCTTATGATTTTACATATGTCTACAAGATTACACCTCATCCTCCCGTGCACTAAAATGTAAAGTCCTAGCCTGTCCAACATCTCCCTATAGCTCAGTCCCTCAAGTCCTGGCAACATTCTTGTAAATCGTCTCTGCCCTCTTTCCAGCTTAACAACATCCTTCCTGAAAGCAGGGTGAACAAACTGAACACAATACTCCAAATATGACCTCACCAATCTCGTGTACAACTGTAACATAACATCCAAACTTTTATACTCAGTACCCTGACTGATGAAGGCCAATGAACTGAAAGTCTTCTTGACCACCCAATCTATATGTGACATCAGTTTCAAGGAACTAGGTAGCTGTGCTCCGAGCTCCCTCTCCTCTATAACATTCCCCAGATCTGTGTCATTCACTGTGAAGCTCCTGCTCTGGTTTGACTTCACAAAATGCAACACCTCACAATTATCTGAATTAAACTCCATTAACTATTCCTCAGCCCATGCTGTAATTTTTGATTATCATGTTCACTATCTATGATATCATCCAATTTACCGTCATGTGCAAACGTACTAATCATGCCTTCTACTTACTCAACAAAATCATTGATGTAAACTACAAACAAATCAGGCCCAACGGTGTTCCCTGAGGCTAATATTGAGGAATACGAAGCAAACAGGAAAGCAGACAGCATGTTATTGTTTATTGGGAATAGAATTAAACACAAAAGTTGTCAGGATATACTGAAGTTAAATTGGGCAATAGTGTGACCACATCTCGAGTTTTATCTACAGTACTGGTGGCCATATTTAAGAAAAATATATAAATGCATTGAAAGCAGCTTAGAAAAGATTTACTGGAATTGTCTGGATTTTCTTTCGATGAAATGTTGTTCCGACTCTCTTGTAGGAGTATCTTGAATTTAGGTTACCACTTTAAAAAAAAGGATCACCCATTTAACAGACACACAAACACACCTACTCATCCCTTTGACATTCTGCAAGAACATCGTTACTATGATTGTTATCTCAACTTGGCAGTTCTTAGAGAAATGTTCATTTTATTCTCTAAGATCACAGTCAGTCTTTGAAGCACAACTTCCTCAAAGGGTGGTGGAGCAAGAGTCTTTTAATTTTTTAAGATGGAGGTTGAATGATTCTTCATCAATGATTGAAAGATTACTTGGGTAAGTAAGAAAACAGACTTGAAGTTATAGTCAGTTTTGACCTTATTGAAAACGGAAACATGTTCAAGTAGTCCCCTGTCTCTAATTTGAATGTTTCTGTGTTCAAATGTACGTTTAAGAACTCTATAAACTCTTTCCTTGAATTGTGAGTTTTGCCTAGCTCTTAATTGATTATTAGGTTTCATTACCATCAGTGGAGATATATGTTGGAGGTAATATTCCATGCACCTACAATGCTACACCACCAAGTGTTGCATCACATGCATTTCTTGTTTTAAGGACAATACAATGTCAATGTGAATGTTGTCAAATTCCAGTGCTCTATAATTTATCTTTTTATATCTTTCACTTCCACTCCATTTTCAAATAGCTCCTATAGCTTGCTAAATCTAAAATCAAAATGAGAAGATATCAAAGTGAGCAAAAAAACATCCTTCTCTCAGAAAGATCAAATGCTGGAATTTTTTTCAGGATAATCGTAGTCAGTCATTCAGTCCTGGATATTTTTATCATTCAGACGGTTTATATAAAAACAGCCAAATACGTTATTTTCAATGGTGCTACGCTAACAAGAAGCCTGAATAAAAGTGAGTCATTCAGACTTGTAATTATTTTGTTCTGAGAAATCAATATCATTTGCCTTATTAGGAAATGCAACATATCGACTCTTAACCAGAAATATTGAAAACATTCTCATCACGCCTTTAATCACGCCTTTGTTTTACTACTCAATTTGAATAATGAACAATGTCAGGTTTAGTTGTTTATATCATTGGCAGAGTGCAACATCCAGTCATTGCCGAGAAATGATTATGGTTGTAAATGCACCTAAGCTAATGAAATAAACTAATAACTTGGCAACATTTTTTCCTAATCAAGGCAGAACTGATTATGTCTTTCCAAGCTCAGTTATATCCCTTGCAAGGTCATTATTCCACCACAGTAAACAGATAGAAGTTGACAGTTTCTTTTAAATCACTAAAAAGCAGTTACGTTTTCAGCATCACCTTTTGCACTTTATGATGCTTCAATGCTCAATCAACTTCTTATATCAACTAGTAAATTGTATAAGTAAGCCAATAATATGAAAGTTCTTCTTATGATGTTGAATTCACTAGTTAATTTGTGTAAAAATGCAATAAATGTTGCGGGTAAACCATTGTATTTACCCAGCTATTCAATATAAACAAAGATAACAAACTTTTAACTTTTCTTTTATTCTGCCATCTAAAGGAATAACAAAATAGTATTACAATTTGCTATATTCTATGATACTGCAAGGATATAAAGGCTGTATCAACATGTCTAAACTCACACATTACTTTATTTTGTATTAGAATTGGATCATTATTGTCATGCAAACCGACATACAGTGAAAAATCTTTGTTTTGATTGCAATCCAGACAAATAAATACCATACATGAGCACAACAGGTAGAGCAAAATGAGAAATAAAACAAATTGCAGAATGTTACAGCTGCAGGAAAGGACCAGACCAAAAAAAGTGCAAGAGCTACAATTAAGTTGATTGGGAGATCAAAAATACATCCTCAGCACATGATAAGTCCATTCAAGAGTCTGATAACAGGGGGGAAGAAAGTGTTCTTGAATCATGTTGGTAAGTGCTTTCAAGCTTTTGTATCTTTTGCCAAATTGGAGAGAGGTAAAGAGGGAATGACCGGGACCTGAGTGGTTCTTGATTGTGTTGGATCATTTCCCAAGGCAGTGTGATGTGCAGGTGGAGTAAATGGAGGCTGACTTGCATGATGGACTGCGCTGTGTCAACAACTCTGCAATTTCTTGCAGTCTTGGTCCTTGAGACTGCACCATAACACTGCTGCAGTATCCTCTTTAGATCCTGATAATTCCATTAGATCACTTCTCTCAGAGGGCTTAATGCATAGTTAATGGTAGTTCTTACTTTAATGGACTCAGTCATAATTTCAATTTAGGTTGCTTCTTAAGGATTTCCATTTTTGTATCATTGCCTTCATGCCAGTTGTGGCTTAATTTCCTGTGGATACAGAATATTTTATCTTTTCTCCATTCCCTTTTGAAGTTACAAAGTCAACGCCTGATTTTCCATGCCTGGATCATCTCCAAGACTGATTTCTGACGTACCTTAATATCCAAAAATCTTTTGATCTCCACTTTGAATGTACTCAGTGAGAGAGCTCCACAAAGTGAGAATTTCATAATGAATTAACATCTACTCACATTCATCCTGGATCGGCAACCCCTTAATTTGAGATTATATCCCCTGGTTTAGATACCTCAGCCAGGGGGAAAATCTTTCCTGTCAAGCCTTGTGAGAATGTTGCATGTTTCACTGAGGTTACTTACGGTATCTCCAAATTCTAGACGTGTCACGCAGTCTGTTCAATCTCCCCTCACTTGGCTTTGCCCTTTCACATTCACTTCACATGAGTATATAATCATAAAACATTTCTTTGTCCACTACACCCAGCTATGTACAAGAGTCATGAGTGTTTAATTATCATATGCCCTGAAATGGAACAATATAATTCTTACTTGCAGCAACACAACAGAGATGTAAACATAGTACTACAGTACTCTGTAAAAGCCATAATACAAAACAAAAGACAATAGACAATAGACAATAGACAATAGGTGCAAAATTAGGCCATTTGGCCCTAATGTACAAGGACCCCCAGATCCCTTTGTACTTCCCCTTTTCCCAACTTGACGCCATTTAGATAGTAATCTGCCTTCCTGTTTTTGCTAACAAAGTGGATAACCTCACATTTATCCGCATTAAACTTAATCTGCCATGCATCTGCCCACTCCCCCAACCTGTCCAAGTCACCCTGCATTCTCATAGCATCCTCCTCACAGTTCACACTGCCACCCAGCTTTGTGTCATCTGCAAATTTGCTAATGTTACTTTGAATCCCTTCATCCAAATCATTGATGTATATTGTAAATAGCTGCGGTCCCAGCACCGAGCCTTGCGGTATCCCACCAGTCATTGCCTGCCATTCTGAAAGGGACCCGTTAATCCCTACTCTTTGTTTCCTGTTTACCAACCACTTCTCTATCCATGTCAGCACTCTACCCCCAATACCATGTGCCTTATTTTGCCCACTAATCTCCTATGTGGGACCTTATCAAATGCTTTCTGAAAGTCCAGGTACACTACATCCACTGGCTCTCCCTTATCAATTTTCCTAGTTACTAGTTAAGAATTCAGTTACTAGTTACTAATTACTAGTTAAGAATTTTCCTAGTTTCCTAGTTAAGAAGTCAGAGTGCATATATAAAACAAAAATTAAAAGTGCAAAGTCCACAAGTCTATGTAGTTCGGAGACAATTAGGGGTGCATTGTGACACAGCAGCAGAGTTGCTGACTTACTGCTGCCGACCCGGGTTCGATCCTGACTGCGGGTGTTTGATTGAATGGGGTTTGTACATTCTCCCCATTACCTGCGTGGGTTTTCTCCGGGATCTTCCGGTTCCTACCACACTCCAAAGATGTACAGGTTTTTAGGTTAATTGGCTTGGTATAAACGTATATTGTCCCTGGTGTGTTTTGAATAGTGTTAATGTGCGGAAATAGCTGGTCAGTGCGGACTCGGAGGGCCGAAGGGCCTGTTTCCATGCTGTATCTATAAACTAAACTAAACTAAACTAAACAATTTGGGAGTTGTATTGTTTAATAGCCTGGTGGTTTTAGGGAAGAACCTGCTCCTGAATCTGGAGTCCTATACCATCTTCCCGATGGGACGAGTGAAATAAGAGTGTGGTCAGGGCGGTGTAGGTCAGCTGAGATGCATTTGTTTTGTTCAGCAATGGCTTATTTCTCTATGGTGAACCTTAAACAAGTGCTAGTCCCCTCTTTAATTATTTTATAAGGAACGTGATACCAATTTAAGGGGGCCAGCAGGAAGACCTGGAATTCTGGGTTTTGGGGCAGTGGGAGTTTCGGGACAGTCTGGAACGACAGCTCTGCCTGGAGATGCTTAGATTGCTTGACTTTTGACAGGGTCATATCTTAGTCTTTGACAATTGTGGTAACATTCTAAGGGCTATATGCTGCGGATCTGCAACCAGCTTGATGGGAAGAGATGGCTGCTGCCCATTCTAGTAATGGGGCTGAGGTGGACGGGTTAATCATTTATTTCATTAAAAGTGTTAAAACATGCGTAGTCAAACATCATCTGTTTGCCTCTCCATTCAAGCAAGTTAGCAAAAATAAAACTCATGCATGATGATAAGAATGCAAGTGGATCCATGAAATTGTGAAGAAAATCTGATTGATTAACCAAATAAATTGGACAAATTCAATACGAAATAAAAATCTTGACTTTTTTATTTAAATTATTTTAATATATTTAAATATATAAATATATTTTTATTTATGAACATATTAACAAATTTGATTATTTTATGCATCACTTCCAAAGTTCCAGTTATTTTAAGATATTATAATATTCTATTTCTGTTTCAGCCTGTGGATTTGCATTTAGAGTATCTATTAGTCTGAACCCATCTGCCTCGGGTTTGAGTTCAGCCCTTTTTAGTGTCAGACTTGTAGAAAAATACAATCACTAATTTGTGGTGATATCTGTACAGTACATTTATTGTAATTTTCCTAAAATATACTTGTTTCATTTAAGACTCAGACAACTGCACAATGTCTTTTATGCTCCCTAACAGCAATATTTGCAATAAACAACCTGATAAGAAAGTTTTTTGTATGCTTGATTGAAATTGCAATCATCGAAATATGACAAATCAAAAATGAATCAAAGATTTCTTTTGCCGGGCATGGATTTACATTAATGAAGTTCTAGGAGTAGATTTTCCCATGCGGATTTAGGCATGGCATGGATTATGCTGGCAACAGCTATATCACAATGGATAGAAGCAGCAAATTATTTTCTTTTGAACATGCCCATGTGTGTTATTATATGTTAACAAATGTAGTCATATTAGTGGCGAGTTGAGACAGTGAGTGAATTGAATTGTTTTATTTTGGAACGTGAAAACAACGAATTTACTCAGATCAGTAAGACATCCAAAAACACCATGCTACTTCCACAAGTGTGGCGTTAGAATGTTACAACACCGTAAAAAGCCCGCGAATCTCACCCCCCGCGCCCACGTGATCCGTGCAGCCAATCCGAGGGTTTGACTAACCAGAGCCACCATCAGGTGTCACTACAGGACCCCCTCCCCAGAACCCGAGGTACAGAACCAAGCAGGGGGCCGGACACGGTGACTGGAACGTGTGGTAACTGGAAAAGGGGCGTGCGTAACAAGGGGGGGGGCTGGCAGAATAAGGCCAGGGGACCGGAACAGGGCGGGAGAAACGGGAACAACCGAGTCGAGGGGAACAGGCACACCAGGTGTGGTTGGAACGGCCAGAAGATGACCTGTATGTCAGGGCTGCCCAACCCCCACATGAGCAGGCTTGAGCCAGGTGACGGAGACAATCCATTCCCAGCTCCCCACATCGAGGGTAAAGGTTGCAACACCAGAGCGCAACACCCGGTACGGCCCCGGGGATTGGTGAGCATCCCTGCAGACGGAAACAAACATAGTCTTGCAGGGCCGATGGCATGTACACCGCAGTCAGCCCGTACTGCGAGGTAGGCACTGGAGCCAGCCTGCTCACCCACTCACGAAGAATCGCCAGTAACGCCGGGACAGAATCCACCTGCCCTAGGAAAGCAGGAAGAAAATCCCCAGGCGCCCGCAGGGCCGAGCCGTACATGAGCTCGGCAGATGATGTGCTTTAGTCCACCTTGGGGGCTGTGCGGATGCCAAGCAGCACCCACGGCAACTGGTCTACCCAGTAGAGGCCCGTGAGCTGAGCCTTCAATGCCGACTTGAGATGGCGGTGGAAGCGCTCGACGAGCCGGTTGGCCTGTGGGTGGAAAGCGGTAATGTGGTACAAGCCCCATACCACTGAGCTAGAGAAGTCCACAAAGAAGATGTGAATTGAGCCTTCCGGTCGGTGGAGATATTCGATGCGACTCCAAACCGGGCAATCCAGTTTGCCGCCAAAGCCCGATCACAAGACGCGGCGGAAGTGTTCGAAAGCGGGACAGCCTCTGGCCACCTCGTGAATCGATCCACGACTGAGTGAGTGGCACCACGGGATGTTGGTAACGGACCCATCAAGTCGACGTGAATGTGTATGAACGGGCCGAAGGGACGGCAAATCCTGCATCGAGGGCCTCCATCAGGCCGCTGGACCTTGGTGGTCTGACAGGGGAGGCAGGCATGGGCCCAGGCTGCCACCTGCTTGTGGAGCCTGTGAAAGACAAATTTGTCAGCTACCAGCTGGTTCCCCGGATGGATGGGTGGGCCAAGCCGTGGATGGCGTCGAAGATGCGGTGGCGCCAACGTATGGGGGCAATGGTGCGAGGCCGACATGTGGAGACATCGCAAAGGAACATCGGGTCCGAGGGCCCAGATGGGACGTTGGCTAACCGGAGGCCAGAAACGGCAGTGCCATCCCAGCATCCGCAAGCTGCGCCGCAGCCAGCTCCTTGTACTCCACGCCGTGGTCTACGGGCGAGACAGAAAGAAAAGCGGGATGGGACAAAGCGTCAGTGACTGTGTTGTGCTTGCCTGCGATGCGCTGTACGTCCGTGGTGAATTCAAAAATAAGAGCAAGGTGTTGCTGCTGGAGTGTGGACCACGGGTCCGACACTTTACCCAAGGCGAAAGTGAGAGGTTTGAGGTCGGTGAACGCGGTGAAAGGGCCGCCCTCTAGAAAGTAACGGAAATGCCGGATGGCCAGGGACAATGCAAGAACTCCCTGTCGAAGGCACTGTAGTTGCGCTCGGGGACCCATAGCTGACAGCTGAAAAAGGCCAGCGACCTTCGATAAGCTGCTCTAGAATGCCGCCCACAGCCGTGTCAGAGGCATCTACAGTGAGAGCTATCGAGGCTGAGGCTCGTGGGTGGAGCAACATGGTGGCATTGGCCAAGGCTGCTTTGGCATTCTCGAACGCCGCATCCGCCTCAGCGGACCAGGCGAGCTCCCGCGGCTTGCCCGCGAGGCACTGGAAGAGGGGTCGCATGACTTTGGCCGCTGCTGGCATGAAACAGTGGTAAAGGTTTACCATGTTGACAAATTTCTACAAGCCTTTCACCACGCACGGCCGGGGGAGCTGCCAAATGGCGTCCACCTTCGAGGGCAAAGGTGCAGCGCACTGAGGCGTCACGCTGTGCCCCAGAACAGAAATAAAGCAGAGGCTGAATTGGCACTTGGCGAAGTTGATAATGAGGCCGTGGTCCAGGAGATACTGGAACAGCATCCACAGGTGCTCGATGTGCTCCTGCTGGGTGCAACTCATGGCCAGGATGTCATCAAGGTAGATAAAGACGAAAGGCAAAACCCTCCCGACCCTGTCCATAAGCCTTTGGAACGCCTGCGCGCCGTTTTTCAATCCAAAGGGCATATGCAGCCATTTGAACAACCCGAGCAGGGTGATGGTTGCGGTCTTGGGAACATCGTCCAGGTGGACAGGGATTTGGTTGTAACTGCAGACCAGTTCGACTTTTGAAAATAAAGTGGCACCCTCGAGGTGGGCGGAAAAGTCCTGGATGTGGGGCACAGGATAGCGGTCCGCGGTTGTCATGCCGTTCAGACGCCTTTGGTCCCCACATCGTCTCCAGCCCCCAGATGCTTTGGGGACCATGTGCAGCGGGGATGCCCACGAGTGTCGGACAATCACCAAGTTCTCCATGAGCTGAAACATCACCCGGGAGATGCGCAGCTTGTCCGGCGGAAGACGGCGTGCCCGGGCGTGCACAGGTGGGCACACGGTGGGGATGTGATTGACGGCTGCGTGCATGGGGGCCGCCGTGCTGAAACGGGGAGTGTGGAGCTCCGGGAATTCCGTGAGGAGGGAGATATATGGGCCGTCAACCTGAGCTGTCGAGGCGGGGGCCACGGGACCGCGGGTTCGAGGTCGGTCGCCGGAATCATGCAACCACGCCGCACGTCGATCAGGATTGAGAAGGCCCGTAGGAAGTTGGCACCCAAGAGCGGTTGTGCAACGTCCGTAATGATAAAGGTCCACTAATACGGGCGGGAGTCGAAAGACAATGAGAGGGTCCGCGTGCCATAGATCTGAATGGTACTACAATTAACGGCCGTGAACATAGGGCCCCGCTTACCAGCACAGGAGTCCCATCCAGTCGGTGGGAGGATGCTCACAATAGCCCCAGAGTCAACGAAAAACGCCGGCCGCGGACATAGAGGCAGTAGTTCGGGCTGATCGCGATCGCCTTAACAGACGATCGGCCGAGGTGTTTCCCTGAAACAAGTAGGGTTGCCGGCAGCGTCGGGCCTCAGCACCCCAGCGGAGATGGTAAAAGTACCATCTGTGCTTACCCTGGTCACCAGCTCGTGGCTGCGGCTCTGCGATGGAAGCTGTGGGCGAGGCGTCCCTGCGGTTCCTGCCGAGGTGACTGGCGAGCGGGCGCGGAGACCCGGTTGACGGAGCCGCCATCTTGCTGCTTCGCGAGGCAGAGTTCGTCGGCTCTCTCGGCGAGCTGCAGGGGTTTGGTGAAATCAGTACCGGCGAGCATGAGGCAGATGTCATCAGGCATCTGGTCCAGGAACACTTGCTCAAAGAGCAGACACGGGCAGTAGTCGTTCATCACGGTTAGCATCTCAGCCATTAGCGTGGATGGCTTGCAGTCGCCCAAACTGTCCATGTGTAAGACGCGGGCGGTGCGGTCTCTGCGGCTGAGCCTGAACGTACGAAGGGGGAGGGCTTTGCGGCTCTCGTATTTCGCAAGTGCCTGTGGGTCCTGCAGGAAGGGTAGCAACCGCGAGGCCATCTCCTGCGTGAGAGCGCCGATGACGTGAAAATATTTTGTGTCGACAATGTTCCGGAGGTGAAACTGCGCCTCCACATATGCGAACCAGACCTGCGGTTGCTCGGCCCAGAACACGGGCAGCTTGAGGCCGACGGCATTTTGCTAGGTGTCGACAATGGTGGCGGCTTCCATGCTGGCGTCCAATATTCGGTTGGATGTGTCGGGGTCACCGGTTTGGCGAGTCAAGACAGTGAGTGAAATGAATTGTTTTATTTTGGAACATGAAAGCAACAAATTTACACGGATCGGTAAGACAACCAAAAGCACTATGCTATTTCCACAAGTGTGGCACTAAAATGATACAACACTATAAAAAGCCCGCAAATCTCACCCCCCCCATGCCCACATGATTATATATATGCATCTATTGCTTCTTCGAGGCTTTTGGGCAGCACCGTTCTGCAGTGATTTGCTGCCTTATAGTGCCTGAAATCCGGGTTCGATTCTGACTACAGGTGCTGGCTGTATGGAGTTTGTACATTCTTCCCGTGACCTGCATGTCTTTTCCCCGGGTGCTCCGGTTTCCTATCACACTTCAAAAATGTACAGGTTTATAGGATAATTGACTTGGTAGAATTGAAAATGATCCCTAGTGTGTGTTGGATGGGGTTAAGGGCCTGTCCCACTTAGGAGACCTCCACTGGGACCTCTGGCGACCTTAAGCGGCTTTAAAAAAAACAAGGTCACGGTGACCTACGACCTCCTACGACCTTCCACGACTATGTGTACGACCTCCTACGACTATGTTGAAGACCTCCCTCGACTATGAAGAAGACTGGCTTCGGCCATGTACGTTTTACTCGAGCATGGTCTCTGACAAATTGGTCCGTGAATGAGCACGACCCCTTCCACCTCAGAGGACCACACCAAAAACCAACAACGACCAGTGACGAGTGTCTATAGCTCAAATGATTACCTGATAAAATTATGTCATGTCTGCATTTTTTCTCACTTAAAAATACCTCCCAGGTTTTTTTTTCTCATTCTTGTAAATGACTTCC
The DNA here is from genome assembly GCA_963514005.1 of Raja brachyura. Next base: position 32,402,219 of record OY740791.1, on the reverse strand, counting down.
AGACTTAGTACATGATTCAAACACATCTTTAATCAGTACTAAAACTTAACAGCATGAAGGATGGTTAGTTATCAACACATCCTGGCTGCTCAAACTGTCGGTGCTGAGAAATAGTATTAGTATAAGTATTACAGTGGGGTGGAGTTAGAGATGCTGGCTGGTGTGTGATTGGTTAACATGCATCATCAATCTACAATTCTGAACCATGCAAGCAAGGAAGGAACTAGTTTGGAGGATGTTAGTAAAAATACAACTACTGCTGTTTGCAGTAGCCCTTTTGCTTCAGCAGCCTTTTAAGAAAGGCAGAAGGGGAGGAGCAAGGGTGAAGAGGAAGCACAAGAAGAGGTCTCAATGGGTGAATGGAGAAGAGATGATGGACTGTCCCAGTACACTATATGACTGGAAGAGAGTGGTGCTGGGCATTGACAAAAGATGGAACTTTAAGCACACATGTGGGGCAGTGGATGGCAAGCATGCCATTCTTGTCCCTGTCCCCCTCATTTTCCTTACAGGATGGCATTCTGCTGGAACCATTCCTCAAGTTCCCCCTAGTGCTGCCTGGTGAAGGTATAGGGCATAACCTTCCTCCAGCCCTCCATCACCACCAATGGGGCATCTACCTCTGATGTTGTGTCAGACACAGGAGAAAGGGCTGCTTTACTGCCTTCAAATGAGGCAGTGAAGGATGGGGTGATGGTGGGGACATATACTACCACCCTGGTCTCCTCCTCCAGGGGTCTCTCATGCAGGGCTACCTCCTCCTGCACTATCACCTCCTGTGGCATCACCTCCTGCCACTCCTCCTCCAGGGTTGGCAACACCTGCATGTCAGTTTTTTTTTAGGGTTGTGCCCTCCCCCTGCGCTGCTGCCTTTTTGGTGCCATCTCAAAAACACAAGTCTCCTCTCCAAAAAAACTCTCCAGCTATGAATGAACATGCCTTGGAGTGAAAGAGGTGACATTCTGCTGTTTAAATTACCTTTTTTTCTACTGACCATTTTTTCACCCTGGTGCTATTACCTTCGACTACCTACGACTAGCATCATGACCTACTTCGACTAGTTTCGACTAGACCTACGACTACAAAAATATTGATATTTCCCACGGCGACCTATCTTTAGTCGCGGTCAATTTTTAACATTTTGAGAAATACGCCGCGACCTAGCTGAAGCCTCGACTACTCGGAGAGCACTCTCGACCACGAAGGAGAGTGCTGAAGACCTCCTATGACCTTGTGGCGACCTTGCTGCGACTATGGGTCGCGGGCAAACTCACCAGAGGTCCTGGTGGATGTTGCCCAAGTGAGACAGGGGCTTTAGTGTGTGGGGAACGCTGGTTGGTGTTGAATAAGTGGGACGGGGGGCCTCTTTCCACCCTGTATCTCTAAACTAAAGTAACGTGCAGAGTAATTTGCAGGAAAATTAGGAGAGGTCAAAAAGGTATGTCTGATATATTTGAAGTTCTTTTCTACTACACACACATGCAGAATGAATCTCACATTTTCAGGTATATCGTAAATGACCTTGCATTTTAATTACAAATATTATACTGCTCCCCCTTTAAAAGAAAACAGTTAAACTAATTTAACATAATTTACAGTCTCTACTGATTGAAGAGAATTCAAAATGCAGTCAATCTTCATAATGGTGACTCAGTTGATCTTGAAGATTTGACAGATGCTTATGCAGCATTCACCTTTAGACACATTGAAGGGATAACTTCATGGCTCTCTTCAGCTATACTCTACATCAATTATCTCCTTCAACAACTGTAGGACTTCAATTATATATTTCAAACAATCTCGCCCATTATCTCTTGATTATCATGCTGAGATCAAGTAGTGTGTATTAACTTTTTTGTGACACTTCCCTTCTTTTATAAGATAATCCTTGGAACAATATTTTCACAGTCTCACTGATATCATAGAACATAGCACAACAACAGGCTATTCGGCCCACAACATCTGTACTGAACATGATGCCATCATTTATCTACCTGCATATAACCCATATCCCTCCATTCCTTGCATATCCATGTGCCTATGCAGAAGTATTTTAAATGCCACAAACGTATCTGTTTCAACCACCACCCCTGGCTGTGCTTCCAGGCATTCACCACTCCCTGAGTAAAAACATCTTGCCCTGCACATCTCCTTTAAATTTTGCTTCTCTCACCTTAAAGCTATGTCCTCCAGTATTTGATTTTTCCATCCTGCGAAAAATATTCTGACTGTCTACCTTATCCATGCCTCTCATAATTCTTATATACTTCTATCATGTCTCTCCGCAACACATTTTCTGATCATTGGCAGCCTCAGAACATGAATCTTTACATTTGATCTGGACCTCTAGTTTTTATAACATGTCATGATACCTTTATTTCTACAGTTTTTCTTCCACTTTCCTATACACAACTGACTATTCTAGGTGGATGCATTTGTAGAAAGTACACACTCCAACTATGGTGGGCTGATCATGGAGGGAATGGGGCGGCAGAGTGGTGCAGCGGTAGAGTTGCTGCCTTGCAGCGCTTGCAGCATGAGAGACCCGGGTTTGATTCCGACTATGGGTACTGTCTATAGAGGTTGTACATTCTCCCCGTGACCGCGTGGGTTTACTCCAAGATCTTCGGTTTCCTCCCACACTCCAAAGACATACAGGTTTGTAGGTTAATTGGCTTGGGTTTGCATACTTGGTATAAGTGTAAATTGTCCTTACTGTATGTAGGCTTGTTTTAATATGTGAGGATCGATGATCGATGTGGACTCAGTGGGCTGAATGGCCTGTTTCCACATTGTATCTCCATCTCTAAACTAAATGGAACAACTGCATAGATTCAGGCATGTGGTGTTTAATTCATTGCTCTCTCAGTTTGTGCCTTGTCCTAAACATGCCAAACAACCTCCTGGAACATCTTCCTTACACCGGATATAGGTCACAAACATTACACCCCATTTTCCATTCAGGATCCTTCTCAATCATGCATTCCATGCCTCTAATCTTTGTCGTTAATAAATATCCCCATCCCTATCCAGTAACCTCCCAGGTATTGTACATTGGACCCCGAACTCCAATCAGGTGTATGACCACTGACCTCCCTCACACTGATTTCATCTGCCACTAGTAGTTTCAATCCCAGGTGATATGTTTTCACAAGCAAAAACATGCACCACCCTTTAACTAATAACTGTGGACTACAGGAATTTGAAATGACAGGTCCATGAGCAAAGCCGTTATTGCTAAATTACTGCCCATTCATATTTCTGGACCATTTCTTAATTTTATCTTTATCTTGCACAACATGTTGTACCTTTTGTCCTATATATGTGCACTGTGGATAGCTTGAATATAATCATGTTCAGTCTTTTCTTTGACTGGATAGCATGCAAACAAAACCTTTTCATTGTACCTTGGTACATGTGACAATAATAAACTAAACTCTCTGAAACTAAACTAAAATTTACAGTAATCCCTTTTCATTAGTTTTTCCCCCAACCAGCTAACCTCACCCCACCCATACATCTTCCTGAAAACAATAAGTCCTAGGTACATACCTAGCATGCAGGTACAGCAGCAGTGAAGAAGCTAATGGCATGTTCACCTTCATAACAAGAGGAGTTGAGTATAGGAGCAAAGAGGTCCTTCTGCAGTTGTACAGAGCCCTGATGAGACCACAACTGGAGTATTGTGTACAGTTTTCGTCTCCAAATTTGAGGAATTACATTCTTGCTATTGAAGGAGCGCAGCGTACGTTCATGAGGTTAATTCCCAGGATGGTGGGTCTGTCATATGTTGACAGAATGTAGCGACTGGGCTTGTATACGCTGGAAATTAGAAGGATGAGAGGAAGTCTTATTGAAACATATAAGATTATTAAGGGATTGGACACGCCAGAGGCAGGAAACATGTTCCCTATGTTGGTGGTGTCCAGAACCAGGGGGTCACAGTTTAAGAATAAGGGATAGGCCATTCAGAACGGAGATGAGGAAAAACGTTTTCACCCAGAGAGTTGTGAATCTGTGGAATTCTCTGCCTCGGAAGGCAGTGAAGGCCGATTCTCTGGATGCTTTCAAGAGAGAGTTTGGTAAACCTCTTTAAGATAGCGGATTCAAGGAATATGAGGAGAAGACAGGAACGGGGTACTAATTGTGGATGATCAGCCATGATCATAGTGAATGGCGGTGCTGGCTCGAAGGGCCGAATGGCCTACTCCTGCACCTATTGTCTATTGTCTATTAATATTTTGCCTAGTATTCGCATATATGGTTTAGTAGTGAGCTTCATTCAGTAGGTTATTTCAGATACAATCTTGTGTATGCTTTGTGCATTTGCATGATTTCCAAACACACAACTTTTTTACAAGCTGAGAGAGATGGTGGTGGGAGTATAGGAATAGGAGCAAGTAATATTCCCAGTGGATTTTACTTGTTTGTTAGATTTTCCAACTAACAATCAGCAGTGGATACCAAAGCAAGCTTTATTGCTCTTAACCTGACAACTATAAAATCAATAGCAAATCCAAAGTACAATTTGTGTTGAGTTATGATTTTCCTCTACTCCTTCATTATTGGATCTTAATGTGATTTTAAGCAATCAAAACAAGTCAGGGAGAATTGACCAATCTTGAGGGAAAAAGTAAAGAAGTTGAAGTGAATGTGAATATTTCTCATTTATAAAATTCTTAGCAAAAATTGGGCTCAAGTAATGAATAAGAAAATTAGATCTTACTTTTATTTCCTTGAATAAGGTTTCAATTTAATAAAATAATAATTTATTGAGGTCATGCATGAGTGCAAAATAATATATTGTCAAATGTAATCAGGTACTCACTAATTCTTTTTTTATTAAACATACATCTTTAATGCTTATCCTAGACTCGAAAGGTCCTAGAGATGTAGAGCACAGGAACAGACACATTAGCCCACCATGTCCATACTGACCTTTTTGACCATCAGCATTAATCCCATTTTACAGCATTTGGATTATAAGCTTCAACGCCTTGCCTTTTTACGTATCTGTAATTGGTTCTGATTTCATCACCTTTCCGGGCAGTGCAACCCGGATATCGTGCATTCTCTGTAAAAAAAAAAATTCCCTTCAAATAATCTTTAAACCTCTTTCCTCTCATTTAATACCTAGGCTTTCTTGTTTTTGATCCCTCTACCATGGGAAAAAGATTCTGGTCATCTACCTTATCAATTTTTCTCAATCTTATATTCATACTTCTACCAGGTCCCTTCTCAGCTTCCCTTGCTCTGGGGAAAACAACCTCGGTCTCTCCAATCTCTACCTGTAACTAAAGAGGCTGTCCCACTTGGGCGACCTAATTGGCGAGTTTATAAGAGTTTAGGAGAGTTTGAAAAAAATGTCATGTTGAAGACCTCCTTCGACTATGTAGAAGACTAGCTTCGTCTAGCTATGACTAACTTAGGGAAAATTGGACACCAAATAGTGGAGAGTGAAGACGACCTCCTTCTATCTCCTTCGACCTCCATTCGACTATAATGAAGACTATCTACGACTACCTTCAACTACCCTCAATTACCTAACATGCTGACCTACTACCACCTACTACGACTAAACCTACGAGTTAAAAAGGGTATCGATTTTTTCCATGGCAACCTTTTTTACTCGCGGGCATTTTTCAACATGTTGAAAAATGTGCCGCGACCTAGCTGAGGCCTCGAGTACACGGGGACTACTCTCGAGCATGAAGGAGAGTTACAAAGACCTCTTACGACCTTGTGTCGACCATGTTGCGAGTATGAGTCGAGGGCAAACTCGCCAGAACTCGCAGATTAGGTCGCCCAAGTGGGACAGCCCCTTAAAGTCCTCCCATCCAGAGGGCATCCTGGTGAAATTCCTCTGCACCCTCTCTACCACCAAATCAAATCTACAACGTGTTAGCACATGCTGATAAAGCTGTTGCTACAAAGAAATGGTTGATACCTTTATGGCCTGATGCATTTTGGCTAGTACATCTAAAAATAGGTTTATCATGGAAAATAAGTTTGAAAAAAGCTGAATTTCTAGGCCTTTTTATATATATCTGCAATTAGTAGTAAAATGGATATAATTGGTGTCAAAGCTAGTTACATGTGCAGAGTAGAATAATGTGATGAAATATATTCAGCACAGCTTGAGTTATGCTAACATTTCTACCCCTTTGCTCTGGTTTCACAGATTTCTATCAATTATCACTGAAACAAACTGCCTTTGTCTTGTAGAAACTTTTGTTTAATTGTATTAATTTTATAACTTGGTATTAATGTTGTAAAGATTAAGAACGTGAATATTTAGTGTCAAAGTAGCCCCTTTGTTTTATTGCAAATAGTTCACATTTCATTAGAGGTCACTTTAAAAATAATCAATGCCTTTTATCATACTATTTAGGTAATAGGCCATGCTGCAGCTAAACACGAGGCCAAGAAAAAGGGTAAGACAGGGAACATTTTTCATTGATGTGAGCTGAAAGCTTATAAAAGGGGAATTGGACAAAAATGTAAAAAGGAAATTAATTGGAGTGAATTGGATTAATTGGATGGCTGCTCTAAAATTCAGCATTGGCCTCCTTCTGTGCTTATCATATTTCTTAGATCATTTCCACAAAATGCTGATACAAATCTTTGATCATGTCAGTGCTGTTTGAAAAGGTGAAAAGTGAAATTGCAGGTGTTTCATTTCAAAGAAAATGATAATCATTAGAGACCATCTTTTGTTTGGTGCTGCTCTTAAACAAACCGCATAAGTGGCAAAAGTAGAGATGAAAAAAGGTAACTAACACGCTGGAGTATTATTAGTACAAAGAAAAATGTTGTTAATTCACTGTGTAATGTCCTCTAAAACGTTACTCTGCATAACAGCCGATGCCTCGCAGGAGGCCGCGAAGGCCTGGCCTAGCTGGCAATACGCGAGTCACGGCACCAGACAAAAGAGGCCTCTGCCCAAGCCGGCTACCTGCCCCTTTTCCGGGGTTATGTCCACGCTCGGGTGGTATTAGAGAGGGACTATGCGCTGTCCATGGGCGCCCTGGGGAATTTCCGCAGGGGGGTGGAATGCATCCTTAATAAGTAATAGTAATTTAAGAATATTTGTTTTATTTGTACTACGGTGGTGGATTTTGTTTTGAACCATTTAGTTTTGTACATATTATTGTAAATGATTGAGTAAATTAGAACAAAGGAGGACCCGGCGTGGGGGAACCGCTGTGAGGGGGTGGGGTTAAACAAAGGAGGGCAAGGCATGGAAAACTTTGTAACTTTGTCGGCCACCTTTATGTGGCGACTCTTTGCATACCGTGAGTATGTGATCAAAGAATGTCACTGTGACTCGCCACATGTGACAATAAAGTATTTATTTATTAATTCATTCATTCAGTTGCAAGTCATACTTTAGGCAAAATCCATAAATAAATATGCCACTATATATTTCCATTCTTAATTATTGATTAACCTGACTTTTTGTGAGTTTCTATCAGAGAGAAAATGGAGACTAAAACTGGAGAAAAGTTACTGACTGTTGATTCAAACCAGAACAAAATATTTTATTTTCTATCAACACTGAGATTACATTCCACCATTAACAGGTCACATTCACTTTCAAACCAATATGATGAAAAAGGGGGAACAGACAACTGTTAATAAGTTTAACATGTTCAAGAAATGGTATGAAGTATGTCCCCTTAAAGATGCCTGTCACTGTAAAGTAAGAAAGCATATGATAGATGAGTTGTCAGTTTTTTCAATGGTAATGAAAAGATCTCGAGCAGCATCAGGAAGCTGCCAGCTGAGTTTCAGAACGCGTTATTAAATTGTAAAATTTAAATGGGATTATGGTCACATAGCATGATATGAAACAATTCTGATCTGGGAGATGGCTTAACCCTTGACTGACCCTGTTATTTTTATTTTTTTTTCCCTAGGAATCGGTTGGGCCTGTTTTAACAATTTAACATATCAATGCAGTTTAACAAAGTACAATCCAATTTCACTCTCGGGAGTAGTGTAATCTGAAAAGAACATTGTGTAAATCCAACCACTTAGTGGATCCTTTCTCTGCAATGAGCAATCAAATTGAGATTTAAAATCGATCACTGAATCCAATTGGGATGCTATTGAGGGCAAAGTGCAGAATGCAGTCTTGGATTGTGCGCTTCCATGCATACGATGTACCGAAGCACAGAGTTGCAGGGCATTCAGTAATGATATTGATCACGTGCAAACATGTTTGACATCCAACTGCAATCTGTGGTTAAAAGACCAATGAGTACTATAGACCATGAATAACATGAAACCAGCCCTAATGCAAAGAAATACACCTGCTATCCCATGTCTTTAACTATGTCTCTTTTTTCACTTGGTGTAAAGAATACTTCAATAAATTGAGCTCAGAATATGTGACATTTCTACATTTTAGGATGAATTGTGAATCCCGAAAAATAGAATGCTCCACATCTATTACCTTGTATTTCATTCCAACAATGAATCCTATTCCTGTCCTCAATATTCATCGTGCTAGTTCAACCAAGCTATCCATTTAATTCAAACGGCCATTTCAATGAGAAACACAGACTACAATGGCACAGTGCACAGGGTAGTTTAACATTTGGACATAATGTTAAAAACGGTTAGCATCCAAAATTTCAGATAAGACCTGCAAATACTATTGCTAATGTACATGATGCTGTTTATGACAGTTGTTTGAAATAGTTGGAATTGGAACTGCAATACTTTTTGTCACATGTGACTAGGCACAGTGAAATTGTTTGCTGCATACCCAATGTATACAAATTGCAGCCACCTATGGCGCTGATAAAGTTACAAAGCACGCCGGCTCATCCTTTTGTACTCCCCACCCATGCTGGGTTTCCATTGTTCTTTGTTCTACCCCCTCCCCAATTGTCCATTGTTCTCCCCTAACCTCCCTCACGGCGGTCCCCCCCATACCGGGTCATCCATTGTTTTTCCCCAATCATGGTGGTCCTCCGCACTCTCATCAACTGTCGACCATGGGTCGACCTGCGAGACATCGCTGCCGCCGTGACGTTTCACCACTGCCGAGGCCCCATCGTCACGAGGCTTCACCACTACCACCGCATCACCACCACCACGGCCTCACCGCTGTCGATGCCCCACTTCACGCCTCTGTGGTGCCGAAACGGGTCCCAGCCGCGAGCTCCGTTGGCCACTCCACAGACCTGGACTCCAACGACCCGGACTCTAACCGGAGAATAGTTTCCACAGTAGCCAATGATAATACTTGTGGAAATGTTGTGCAGTCCTATTTCAGTATCCATGTTAATGCCAATATGAATCTATCTTGCGACTAGATGGTTTGGAGATAGAAAGTTGCCACATTTTAATCCTGTAAACATAATATAGCAGCATATGCCACTGTCGGTCAACAAGTGAGCAAGAGTTTACGTATAATGCCGGGAGCTTCTGTTCAGTTTGCACATTTTTATTAGTGGAATTTTAATTGAAAATTGTTTCAGTGCAAATTAAGCTCCTGCAATCTTTTGAACCAAATGTAAGAGCTTCTCCCTGTAATCCAGCCTCAGCCACAAACATGACCAAAGCTGCGGAACAAAGTACTCACCATTTGTGTGTTTATGGTGATTATATCCTAACACAGGCCATTGAAGGGAATCTTAAAATTGAGTTTATAAGAACATAAAGAGTTACTTTGAACGCCATTGAATGTGATAACTTAAAATGTTATTTTTGTGATGAACTAATTTTCAGTTCAATTAATCAAGATGTTACCATCCAAGTATAAAACATTCACCTTACAGTGTACAAACTAATAACAGTTTTTCTAAAGAGGGGAGGGAGGGGAGAGGGGGAGACAGGGGAGAGGGGAGAGAAGAAAGCGTGGGGGGAGAGAGTGGGAGGGGGGAAGGGGGGTGAGAGGGATGAAGGGGGAAAGTGTGGGGAGGGTGGGAGTGGGGGGAGAGGCAGGGGAGAGCTGGAGGGGGGAGAGAAGGGGAAGGGGGGAGAGAGGGGGGAGTGGCGGGGAAGGGAAGGGAGGGGGCGGTGGAGGGGAGGGGAGTGGGAGAGGGGAGGGAGGGAGGGGAGAGGGAAAGGAGGGGGGTAGAGAGAAGGGGAGAGAGGAGGGAGAGAGGTGTGGAAGGGGAGGATAGGGGGAGGGGGCAGAGAGGGAGGGGAGATAGAAGAGGGGAGAGAGGGGTAGCGGCGGAGAGAGAGGAGAGAGGAGAGAGTGGTGGGGAGAGAGGGGGGGTAGTGGCAGTAGAGGAAGGGAGAGACAGCAGAGGGGAGAGAGGAGTGGGGAGAGAGGAGGGGAGAGAGAAGGTGTGGAGAGAGGAGGGGAGAGAGGAGGGGGTGAGAAGAGAAGGTGGAGGAGAGATGGAGGGGAGCCGGCCAAGTGCGTGGACTGCGAAAAGCGGAGATAACCTGGGGAAAAAGAGGGGGAGAGAAAGAGAGAGTACAGGGCCAGACTATCTGGAAACCCGGAGCAGGTAGCAGTGGGGGGGAGGAGCAGATTAGGAGCGGTTAGCAGCAGGAGGGGGCAGAGGTGGGGCGTTACTTCACTCACTGTGCAGGCTGCGAGGAGAAAATTCTTCCAAAGCCCGTGAGCGCCGGTGACCTCGGGATCTGCATAACTTGTTTGTTCTTTCCGCGCCTTTTGAAGAACGGGGGGGGGGGGGTGGTGACATAACTGTGGAAAACAGTGTGCCTGCACGTTCACAACACAGCTGCTTTAATCCAGAGCCTGAGGGGGGGGGGAGGGGCTGGGCCACGAGCCGGGTGGGCCATGAGCATTGTGATGTCATCAGCTGGCAAAATATCGTCAGATTTGAAAAAAAGACACACACACACACACACACACACACACACACACACACACACACACACACACACACACACACACACACACACACACACACACAAACAGACACACAGACACACAGACACAGACAGAGTTTTAATAAGTACTAGACTAAGTGGGACCGTTGGGTTACTAGCTTCACACAGAAGGGCTGGGCCCCAATGCAATATTCCACCTCTCCACCAATTTCAATATTGCTGGCCAGTGGGTGGGGGCTTTCTGGAACACTAGTATGGGTTTTGTGGGCCAAAGGAACTGGTATCCAAACCACATAAAGCACATAAAGGGCACTCACAGTTCAGTAGACACTCAGTGTTGTGTAGATTCCCAGCTCAGACTGAGAGTCGTGGCCTCTCCCTTGCCTTCTTGCAGTGACTGAGCCACGTCCAGACTTCCGGGTCTTATAGGTGCCCCCCCCCCCCCACCCCGCTGGAAGTGGCGTGGTCTTCATTGCGGTAATTGACAGGAGAGAGAATCTCAAGATAACTCTTTTATTTTTCATCAATGGGAAAAATCCTCGGGGCCTAATCATCAGAGGAGGCTTCTGATGGCCAAAAAATCACAGCCATATATGGTAGCGTTTTTTTTCTAAAATCAAACAACAACGCAAACAGGAAGTGGTGAAGATGAGACTTTTAATTATATAGATATGATATTTAGAAGATGTGCAATGTAAAGGAAAGGTGATAATGTTGAACTAAAAGTTATTTTCAAAAAGGAAAGTGCTAGATCTAGCAAAGAAATGAAATGTTACAAATCAGAACTCGGAACCTCACTCAAATTCACTTTTAACAAACATGGGATGAGCGACAAGGTCAATAACTCATGGGATATCAATTAAATCTAAGAATATTCTGTTACAAAATGTTTAACAATATTTTTATTAACCTGCTGAGATGGTGCTTGACCTCCTGAGTTACACTAGCACTTTGTGTCTATTCTTTAATCCATGTTGGCTGGGTTTCCAAAGCTTCAAGAAAGCAATCAGATAAAATAATGCAAGATCTCCGTCCATCAGGTTCTCAACTACTGCACCTATTTGTTATCCAGAGGGTGCAGAATTATTTCCTTCATGGGCCGGTCCCACTTAGGCGATCTTTTGGGCGACTACAGGCGACTGGCGCAAAATTTTCAACATGTTGAAACATTTTCGGCAACAGTGACGACAATTTTTGCTGTCATAGGTTGTCGTAGTTGCTGTCAAAGGTTGTCGCCAGGTGTCGTAGATGAATTCCATTAAAACTACTCCCTGGCAGTCGCCGAAAGAGTCGCCTAAGTGGGACATGCACAGCAGGCTTATCAGTAAATATAACTATCTCATCTACATCCTCCCTCATTATCACTGCTATCTGCAATTGCCAGTAACCAATTGCAGACACCAACTGGTAATTCTCCCCTTGCAACCTCCCCTTGCATTTAATCTCTGATTCTCCACCAATATCTCTCAGACTTCCATCCACCCCCATCTAAAGTCATAGTGACCCTCCTAACAACACCTCCACAAACATTAAATCTTCCTGCTCCTGGCTCTGTGGAATTTTCTGGACCATCCAACAGGATAGGCAACTGAGGGTAGTTTCAGGAGGTTAATTTACTTGTTTTTTTTTTAATATCACAAAAGACGTACAGACCATGAAATTAAATTTCCGCCGTGCTCAGAGAAATCCTCCTCACTGAAGGACTGGAAAATCAGAATTTCCACAAATTAGACTTTCTGACCTCTGGGACTGAATCTTCATTTTGTATTCCCGTCAGGTAAAGCCTTGGGAGCAGAGCCTCAATGCATTACTGTGGACTAATTGTAATTTATAGCAACTTTAACAATGCTCATTATATTGCAACTCTCCAATGAATTTCACATTTAGCTTCAGTATGTTGTCTATCAGTGCTGGAAGTTAATGTTTGATTCCCTGTATTAACTTGCATTTGAGATTACAAACCATCTCTAGGTTACAAATGCCTCGAGCTCCCATAACATTACATTCAATAGTACGATGTGTGCATATACGTTGATTCCAACATGTGGCAGAACAAGTTTTTCTCTCTCTCCCGACTCAGATCAAAGTAATTGATCTTACTCAGTGTTATGTGCTTTTTTTATTCATTACAGTACTGTGCAGGTATGGTTACCATAAACTGATTTTGTGTGTTTACCAACGAAAGCACAAAAAGGACAAGGATACTTATGATGGATATCTGCAAAAATGGAAACCGTTTGTTACCAAGGGATGGTCTGTAATGCATTCCCTAATCAGCTGCTGCATCACATGCTATTCACTACATTCCCCGAATATCAAATGGAGATACTTACACCTGAATGCTCCTGGGACATTATTATTACCAGATTATGTTGTTTTATTCAGAAACCCTGGAAAAACTCATCAATGTATTTATTATCAAAACACCAGAACAGAAACAATTTAACATTTAAACAATAAAAATATAGGGAAAAAAATCAGCATCAGTCAGGTTCAAACAAGAGAGGTTCTGAAAGAATGCTGGAAAAAGTGGTAGAAGGGTGCACTGAAACATTCCGAGGTGCAGATGAGCATGGCAGTCAACAGGGATTTAATTAGTGTTGCCAACTTTCTCACCCCCAAATAAGGGACAAAAGGTCAAAATAAGGGACAAATTCCCAACGGCAATTCGTTGACTGACTCGGCCATGGCTGGGTGAATGATGAATTGGCATGGGTGTCGGACCGCACACAAAGCCCTGTCGGCGGGCCAGCTGCGGAGTTTTGGCTCGGGCTCCGGACTTTACGCGGGACATCACACGCAAAGTCCAGCACTCCATTCAACTCATGATCAGCAATGAGAAGGGGGGGTGGTGGTGTCGGCAGTAAGAGAAGGTCCAAAGGTCGGACATCCAACTGATGGGGCCACAGGAAAGGCACTGCTGCTGCACTCCATGGGCTGCACTACGTCAGGATGGGTTAGGCGGGGCCGGTTGTGCCGCTCCACCGGACAGTCTCCTCGACCCGAGTAGTAGCAGTCAAATACGGGTCAAGCCAGTCCCGTATGGGACAAACCAATTCAGCTCAATATACGGGATGTTCCGGCTAATACAGGACAGTTGGCAACCCTAGATTTAATGCTAAGGCTCTATAAGATGCTGGTCAGGCCACATTTGGAATATTATGAGCAATATTGGGCACCATATCTGAGGAAGGATGTGCTGGCTCTGGAGAGGATCCAGAGGAGGTTTACAAGAATGATCCAGGAATGAGTAGGTTAACATATGATGAGTTTTTGGCAACACTGGGCCTACATTCGCTGGAGTTTAGAAGAATGATGGAGGACCTCATTGAAACGTACAGAATCATGAAAGGCTTGGATAGAGTGGATGTGGAGAGGATGTTTCCACTAGTAGTAGAGTCTAGGACTAGTCATAGCCTCAGAATTAAAGGACATTATTTTAGGAAGGAGATGAGGAGGAATTTCTTTAATCAGAGTGTAGTGAATCTGTGGAATTATTTGCCACAGAAGGCTGTGGAGGCACATTTCTCCTGCATCCCCTATAAACCAATTGTTTCATTTGATAACAGTTCCCTGCATCTGACATACACTTCCTTCTTTTCCTTGATCGAAACTTCAATATCCTCTGTTAACCCGGTACAATAATTCTGAGCTCCTAGAAGACCTATCTTAGCATGAGCAGTAACAATCTGGTCTCTCTGGCTATAATATTAGGAAGAGTGATAAGGATGGGAGGATGAATACATTCTAGATAGAGGACAGCACATCCAGGCTTCACACAAAACTGCTGTCACTTCACTAGGGTCTCTACATAGCAGTGAAAGATACTTTACGTGCCATCCTGAGCATTCCCTCCTTTCCTAAGTATTTAAGTTCATAAGTGATTGGAGCAGAATTAGGCCATTCAGCTCATCAAGTCTACTCCGACATTCAATCCTGGCTGATCTATCTTTCCCTCTCACCCCATTCTCCTGCCTTCTCCCCATAACCCCTGACACCACACTAATCAAGAATTTAGCAATCTCGGCCTTAAAAATATCGATTAATGTGGACTCCATGGCCTTCTGTGGCAATGGATTCCACAGATTCACCACCCTCTGACTAAATAAATTCCTCCTCGTCACCTTCCTGAAGGTACATCCTTTTATTCTGAGGCTGTGGCCTCTGGTCCTGGACTCTCCCACTAGTGGAAACATCCTTTCCACATCCACTCTATCCAGGCCTTTCACTATTTGTTAAGTTTCAATGAGATACCTTCTCTTCCTTATAAACTCCAGCAAGAACAGGCCAGTGCTGTCAAACACTCATCATACATTAATCCAATAATTCCTGGTATCATTCTAGGACCCTCTCCAACACCAGCACATCCTTCCTCAGATATAGGAACCATTTACATTAGGCATTTACCAGTGCATTGTGTACCATCTTTAAACAGCATAAAGGGGCTGTCCCACTTGGGCGACCTAATTGGCGAGTTTAGCAGAGTTTTAAAAAATGACATGTTGAAGACCTCCTTCGATATGTAGAAGACCTCCTTCGACTATATTGAGACCAGCTTCGACTAACTTCAGGAAAATTGGACACCGAATAGTGGAAAGTGAAGACAACCTCTTTTGATCTCCTTTGACCTCCCTTCGACCTCCCTTCGACTATGATGAAGACTATCTTTAGACTACCCTCGACTACCTTCAACTACCCTTGATTACCTACGGCTAACATGCCGGCCTATTACAACCCACTACAACCTACTACGACCTATTACAATTAAACCTACGAGTATAAAATGTATCAATCTTTTCCATGGTGGCCTTTTTTGACTTGCGGGCATTTCTTAACATATTGAAAAAAATGCCACGACTTAGCTGAGGCCTTGAGTACGCGGAGACCACTGTCGAGCATGAAGGAGAGTTGCGAAGACCTCCTACGACCTCGTGTCGACCATGCTGCGAGTATGAGTCGAGGGGAATCTCGCTAGAACTCACGTATAAGGTCGCCCAAGTTTGACAGGCCCTTAGCCCAAAGCTCTCTCAGTAGTACACTGCACAAGCATGACTGAAGCCAACCTCGCATAACAGCAGACTTAACTCTTACTTTCTGCACCAAGGTCATATAGCTGCTTGTGCTATAATGAAAACCTCACAATTGTCCATCACATGCTGAGTCACATTTGGGCCCACAAATAAGCCCACATTTGGGCCCATAAATAATGGCCACTGTTTCTGGGCTAGAAAGAATGGGTTCCACACACTGCACAAACTTCTGCACCAAGATAAAACCAGGCTACTCTGTGAGTTTAAACAAAGATATGCTGGTAGACTTTTCAACATTAAGCATTTGATGGTCAGTACCCAAATGACTTCTTCAAATACCTTCTCAATTAGACTTGTCAAATGAATCTTCAAAGGCAGAGCTTGTAAAATATAATGAATTGGTAGCTCAAAATCATCTTTTGTTACTATTCTAAATGTTTGCGAAACTCTAATGGTGTCCATTAGATATTGTTTAGCTGTAATCTCATATGATTTATATAGAAAATGTGTTAGTAGATGCAGGTTGTTTTATAAAACAGGACATTTGCTTGTTTTTGCTGGCAAGATATTACATTTAAATTGACATTCATCCACAAATGTTTTCAACATTTTAATTTATTGAAAATAAAACAGAACTATTCTGTTGGATCAAACACTGATAGGTTTGGAATTAATTTAGTGTCTGCAACATCAGTTTATTTTTTCCTGGCAATGAGATTATTTTACAGCAGGGTGACAAAAGATTTGTGGCTGCTATCTTTGTAATTGATGAGTTGCCTTCAGGTGTAATTAATTTCAAGTAGTATTTATTATAAATTCAAGAAATTAATAAGTAAATGTGTCTATTTTCATTAGTTGTGCATACATAATTCTAAATTGATATTGACATTTCAATTATAGTTATTTTAATCATTAACAGAATATGGGTGTTGCTGGCAAGGTTAGCATTTATTTCCATCTATAATTGTCCTTCAGAACGTGGTAGCAAGGTGCCTTTTGAGACTGCACAGTGAAGTGACCTTTACATTTCTGTTAAAAAAAAAGAGGTTACAGGATTTCAATTCAATGATAACAAGGGAAGGGTGATATATTTTCAAGGTAAGACTGATTTGGGGAAGCGTTTTGATGAGGTAGTGTTTCCATACAAGTCTAGAGTGTTTTAATATCATATGTCCCGAGTGGGAACAATGAAATTCTTACTTACAACAGCAAAACAAATATGTTTTCAGTTCAGACATATTATTGTGGTAGTCGACAAATTGTAGTGGGTCCATGCCCTTGTTCTGGAGAAGGCCACAGATTTGGGAAAAAAAGTTGAAGAAGGCCATGCATTTTATGATTTGATGGTGCATTGCTGGTGGAGGAAGTGACCGTTCAATATGATAGGTGGTGTACTGATAATCTCCTGGCTGGTGTTCATTGTCTTCTGCAGGGAATATCCCATCATATCCCTGACGAGCCTTATTGATGGAAAGGTTGCAAGGAGTAACAAACTTGCTTTGCTTGTTGCTGTTGAAGTTTTAGAGCATTAATATTGTTAGAGCACAGAGGGAAGCCATTCAATTAATTGAAATTAAATTGCTTCCTAGAATCCTTTCAGCTCCATTTTCCTACTGGTTTTTGTTAGCCCTCTAAATTATTCTCTCCCAAAAGCCCATCCAAATCCTTGTTGCAGGCATCCCAATTCCACCACCCTCATGAAAAGTGAATTCCGAAGCCTAAATGTTCTCAGATTATAAATGTCTCTCCTTACAAACACCTTGATTTTATATTTTAACATTTTAAATCTGTGCACAGTGATCCACTGCTAACTGAAAGAGCTTCCTTCTCTCCTCCCTATTTAAACTGGTCATGTTCTTGTGCTGTTAAATCTCCTTTCAAACTTCTTTGCTCCGAGGAGAAGAACTCTGGCATCTCCTTTCTAACCGATACAGGTTACATTTATAGCTATATTCATGCATCCAAGAGATTACAGGCACTCAGGTCCAGGAGCTTCAAATGCTTCTCCTTCACTCTGGGCAACAAAAGCAGCTGGATTCACTGTGATTGCCAGCATTAACTTTTGAACAGCAGTATATCTGAATGTTGAGTTGTTCAGCCACTATTGGTGTCCTCACTCCCCTAATCTGCAGGAGGAGGGAGAGTATCTGGAACATTCCAACAGTTACTTACTGTCCTTTGTGCTCCCAACCATCCCAAGCATGTATCCATTGCCAATTCCCATTTCCCTCTGTCAAGTAATCCAAGTCTTTTCATCTGAGATTTCTGTAACTTAATTGTTTCTTTCAGTTGGTCACTAAGAGTATAATTTACAACCTAACTAATTCTGCCCCTGCTACCACTTTGTCACATTATGTACATGAAGACATACTGTAAGAAATATAAGTAAGGAGACCAGAAAGCTTCTTGAGCCTGCCCTGCCTTCAGTAAGATTATGGGTGATGCTACAATTCAGTCCACTATTCTAAGCATTCACAATCCTTCATGAAGCAAATTCCAAGCAGTTAGAGTGTGTGAGATCAGTGCATGTGACAGGCCCTTATCTTGGCACTGTTTCTAGTCTTTCTGATAAAAGAATATACACATTTTAGTCACTTCTACTCTGCCAATCACTTTCAAAATCTTGCAACATCATGGTTAGTTAGAACAATGGGGTGGAAGATTGCAACCTTCACGTGGTCTGCCCTGTTTCGACTAATGCAATCAACTCGACGTGCACAAACGGAAGATCAAATAGAACAACTTGTCCAACAACTTTAGGCTGAGCACGCCACACGAAAGCAGAAGTTGGAACAATGTTCCAGAGATTCTTTGTAATTTTTAACAACAGCATTAGTATCTCGTAAGGTAGTGTGCAGATATGCATCTAACTTAAACCTCTCCCATTCATTCCGGATCAGTTTTGTTTTAAATACGACTTGAGATGTAATTTAGAGACCTAATTTAATTCCATGTGACTATATAGAAATTCCTGCAGAATGCCATTGCAATTTTGAGAAAGCTTGTAATTTTTAAGAAAAGGTCATGTGGCCACCTGGACTGCCATTATCCATTATTTGTCATCAATAAGTCAACATGAAATGTATGATTTATAAAGATTGAGTAAGAACAACAATATGGAATAGGAGTATATTCTTCAGCCCTCTATATCTACCCTGTAATTCAATACGACATGGCTAATCCAAGTGCAACTTCAATGCAAGTAATGAGAACAAAACTAAACACAATACCACAGATGCTGTCTCAATAGGTTTCCATATCATAACAGTAATGGGCCTGTCCCACTTAGGTGATTTTTCATGCGACTGCCAGCGACTGTCAAGTCGTAGCAGGTCGCTGAAAGACCGGCCACTGGAACGGCGACTGTCAGAGTGGAACACATACACACATCGCTTCCTTCACCAGCCAGTTATGCAGGCGGGGGACAGGGCAAGCGGGGGAGCACTGTCTGAGTGAAACTTACTTGGTGCAAAGCCAATGTGATATATAGACACACAAGGTTGGTGCTGTAATTAAGACAGTGAAAGCACAGTGTACGGGAAGGTTCACTTAACTCCTTTAAAAGACGGGGGAGAGGGGGGAGGCGGGGTGGGGAGGAGTGGAGACAACTTTTAAGATGCCAGAAATACACGGCTGTGAAGCACGGCGGACATTAACATTACCGGTCCTTGGTTCTGAAAATTACTGTTTATGATTTTTTTCCCAATGAGCCAATGAAATTCGCCGGTCAGCTACGGCGACAACCTACAACAACTTATGACGTCCTGGCGACCCACTACCACTGCACCTACATCACAAGAATTCTCGCTACTCTCCATGGCATCAACATGTTGAAAAATTAGCGGCGACCAGAATGCCGTTACGAATGCAAGTCTGAGTGCACTACTCACGACCATGAAGGCAACTCCCCACCAACCACCCGCGAGCATGTGGGGATCATGTGGCGACTGCATAGTCTCCTGTAGTTGCCTAAAAAGTTGCCTAAGTGGGACAGGCCCATAAGACACATTTATTTCGGTTTTCAAAAACTCACATAATGATGGTTAAAAGCCACGTGTTCCTTATTGTTGTTGTACCTGTACATTAGTTTTCAGTTACTTGTGAACAAGGACACCCAGATCCTTTTGAATATGCTAACACTATTTGAAAAAAAAACAAAGAAAGGAGAGCTGCAGGGGAAATCAATGGGTTAGAGAGCATCTGTGGAGGGAAAATGATAGTTATCATCACTGGTTGAGAACCTTTGTCCAGACTGAGGTCTAGATATCTAGAAACTTGTCTTGAAAATTAATCTCAACTCAAAAGGTTGATTATCCTGTCTCTCATGTTGACACAATTTCCTCATGATGACCTTGTTTGATTACCATTATTATTTCCAGCAGCTTGCTACATTCTCTATGACAGATGTCATGCTGATAATATATTTGAACTTTCTCTGATTTCTGTGTCCCTCCCTTTGCAAACAAAACAATTGCACTCACTACCTTCCAGTCCCATGGAATCTATTCTGAATTTAAGCTCATTTGAACTGACTCATCAACCATCTCACCTGCCTTTCCCTTTAAGACCACATCTTTCTTTTAGTGGCTATATTAAATTTGTATAAATTCGACTCACATTTGGATGCCTTAATTCTCTTCCAAAAATGAAATATATGCATCGGACCTTTGGTTACTTCCACAAATGTGACTAATCAGTTCACTTTGTCTTTACATTAAAGTAATTGAATATACCAAGAATAATTCAGATTCAGATTCAGATTCAGATTCAATTTTAATTGTCATTGTCAGTGTACAGTACAGAGACAACGAAATGCATTTAGCATCTCCCTGGAAGAGGGACACAGCAAATGATTTGAATAAATAACAATAAGTGTTCGGGGGGGGGGGGGTGATTGGCAGTCACCGAGGTACGTTGTTGAGTAGCGTGACAGCCGCCGGAAAGAAGCTGTTCCTGGACCTGCTGGTTCGGCAACGGAGAGACCTGTAGCGCCTCCCGGATGGTAGGAGGGTAAACAGTCCATGGTTGGGGTGAGAGAGGTCCTTGGCGATGCTGAGCGCCCTCCGCAGACAACGCTTGCTTTGGACCGACTCAATGGAGGGGAGCGAGGAACCGGTGATGCGTTGGGCAATTTTCACCACCCTCTGCACTAATGAAACACTAATACTGTTTTTCTCGTCAAAGATGCTGCCTGAATCAGCTAATTCCCAGAACTTTCAGTGTGGTTGGCTATTATCCTGCAAGGTTTCTCTTGTTTGGGATACAGTACGTAGCATGTCAAGTTAAATCTAGCTGCCAGTAAATTATGCTCTAGAAACTGGACATTAAATTGATTTTACCATTTTCCTACCTTACCTTCTGTCAGTCAATCTATCAGTGGTAAACATCAAGATAAAGGTCATATCCTCAAGACTATATTAAAACGTTATATCTTTCATATTGTTGCACGTGTCTCACAGCATCATGGATAAATTATTTTTATCATAGTATGTTTCAGATGGGTTTGTTTCTGCTTTATGTTAGACTGATAACTTTGAAATGATTATTTGAGGTGACTGCACAAAATAAAAAGTAATATAATTGACACATTACTTCCCAGGCATTAGTGCTTGAATTATTCAATTTATTGCAATTGGAATGAATGTATTAATCTTATTAAAATCTACATCCCTAAGGGCATAGCTATTTATTATACAGAAAATGAAGCAGACCAACTTGACCACTTGCAATAAAAAATATATTTGACAATATTCCAGATATCCAAATAATTTCTCCAGCTTTCTCAGTTGGCAGTGCATGACATTGCTTAAGCAGTAGCCGACTCACAAACATACAGGCCCACTATAAGCTGCATTACGTAAGTAAGAACACAACATTCTTTCAGCCAGTTTAATAGGTGGTAGACTAAATCTAAATCAAATATTCCACAGCCTTCAGTTTAAGTATTTAAAATTAATGGGCGGGGGGCAGTGGCGAAAGAAATAGCACAAAGAGGAAAAGTAAGTTGCTGGAGGAGCTAGCAGGTCAGGCAGCATCTGCGAAGGCTAAAGATTAGTCAATGATTCAGATCAAGCTGCTGCATCAGGACAGGAATGGGGAAGGAAGGAGGGTATGATATTTTAAATCAGTCTCCTATACTGGTTGATATTTATTTTACTTTACTTCGATGGCAGTGATATGTATCAGAACGTAAACAAAACTCAAAATATAGCAATGTTACAAAATTTTGAGATTTTAAAAGTCAAGTCTGCAATTTATCCCATCAGATAAAGCATAAAAAGAAGTTTAATTTGACACCTAATTTACTTTCATATCTTCAGTATTAATTAAGTTATGGCCATTTTCATACTCGGAAATTAGCATCTTGTTCCCCATTGCCTTTCCCTTGATTTAACTCAAAAACTGTGATCTAGGACAGTCAAAAGCCCATAACTTTCTTCAAAATTAAGAGCTCAATGATATTTTCAGTTATTATAGATTGAAGCATTCTGAAACAAAATATGAAACAATCTTACTTGGATGACCTGAAATTAAAGCATATAATTAGTTAGTTACCTAATTGTAGCTAATTACAAAATTCAATTACTTGATCTAAACATCAATCCATTTCTTAAGAAAATATAAACATTTTTAAATTGCCTAAGTGTCCAAATAACATTCACACAATAATTCACAATATAACATGATTTTTAAATCTCATTTTCATGAATTTATAGGCCAAATGGAAGGAATTTAATGTTTAATTCCTGTACATAAATGACCAATGCGGTGGATTAGAACGTTGCGGTTTGCGGTGAAGTCGGTAGGGAAAACACAGCTCGTTTGTTTTTTTTTTTTCCCCATTTCGCAACATGAAAATATGATTAAATGCTTCCTAAGAACCACATTTTTATGTAAAAATAAACTGTGTACTTTATTTTCTCCCCTACGTAAAATCCTTCCCATTGTCGGCGCTCACGGCTTTAGAAGATGATTTTTAAATTACTCTAGCTAATAAATAATCTAGCATCATTTAAAAATACCTTCATAAATCAAATGTCGGAGTGATTTTTCTTCAGCAATGAAATCCCTTGATATGGATCAATTTGCCCTGTCTGTAGAAAAACGGCATTTTAAACATGGCCCCCCTGAAAGGCGCCAAGTCACGTACACGGGGAGCGGCAGAACTGCAGCGCTGCTCAAGGTAAGTTTTGTAACATACCTACAAAATATCTACTCTGTGTGCACATTTTGTGCACTCCATGTACACTATAACCTTAAAGGATTTCTAGTCATTAGTCATCCCATTTAAGTTAATTGCTTTTCAATGTTATCACTTTACAATTAAATACATGATTCTGTGTTTTATTTTTGTGACCATATTGATTAACCAGTTTCTTTACTTATTAGTCTGTGTGATTGTAGCCTCAGAGATCTTTATTCTCCCATTTTGCTCTGAAATTTTATTGAATTCAGCTATGTTTTTAACTAATGCATTATCCAATTTCAATGAACGTCAAACTTCTTTGGAAGTGGATTAATTGGACTGAGCAAACTCCCAGGTTTTGGCATCAGGTTGGCTATGCATCTGGTGAACTAACCAATTGTGTCCCCTCACATGTGCAGTTCGCATTCAAAGGCAGACAACAAAGGCCCAAAGGCATCCATAACTTTCAGTAGTATATGCGTCGCCTGTGCCATCATTGGCTGGACAGGCTAGGACTTTATTCCTTGGAGCGCAGGATGGGTGATCTTATCGATGTGGATAAAATCAAAAGCAAAGCAGATTGGGTGAATGTACAAAGTATTTTCTCCTGAGTAGGGGATTCAAGAACCAGAGGGCATAGGTTTAAGGTGAGAGGGGAAACATTTAATAGAAACCAGAGTGGCAACCTTTTCACACAGACGATGGTGGGTATATGGAATGTGCTGCCAGAGGAGGTAGTTGAGGCAGGTACTATAACAACATGAGAAAAACGTTTAGACAGATGCATGGATAGGAAAGGTTTAGTGAGATATGGGCCAAATGCAGGCAGGTCGGACTAGTGTAAATGGGGCATCTTAGTCAGCTTGGGCTAATTAGGCCAAAGGGCCAGTTTCCATGATGTATGCCTCCATTACTCTATATGCCATTCAGGCCTCTACTTGAGTGGCCTGCACATTACCTGTAAAACCTGATCAAGCATTTTCCGATGAATACTGTAAATTGACATTGACTTAGTAGATATAGACCGGAACTGCCATATTTCCTGTTGCATTTATAAAAATTGAAATATGCATGCATTACCTACTGTTAAAACTGCTTATTAGCCACTAAGAAAGTTGTTTCTACCTTTTGAAAAATAATCAAATTCATTTGAAGCCAGGAGAAAATTAGGAGCATCTGAAGAATCTGTTTTGGAAAAACAAACTACTTTTAAACTCCCAAATGCCGACTAAAGCAATCAATCACAAGCTGACTATCTCAGGATGAAAGCAATTAATGGCAACTGGTGAACAAGTGTTCTAAGTGTGATTGAAATGTGGATTTTGGTTCCCAGCCAAAAACATATGGGGAACTTCCAGCATAATGGTGACTGACATCTTGGCTCTGGACAGCTTTTAGTTTCCATCAAAGGTAAGCAGAAATCACTAAAGAAATCATTAAAATAGAAAAAAATTGGTAAATGTTAGTCCCTATTTGTTCATAAATTGTGCTGAAAACATGTAAAAATAGATCAGATTTGTCTGAGTAAATCTCTGGTAGGACTTAGTGCGGGACGCATGGTGGCGCAGCGGTAGAGTTGATGTCTTACAGCGCTTGCAGTCAGGAGCGGAAAACACAGGGGGGGGGGGCAGAGGGGACATGTCCCCCCCATGTTTTGAGAGGTGGGGGACACCCCCCCCCCCCCAAGATTTTGTAATCCGGATTTTAAAATCTCCGCTTTCCGCGAGACAGCGGGAGTGGGACTGCTGATCGAGGGAGCCGATTGGACGGGAGAGACGTCGGTCAGCAGGCAATCGGGCCGGGACATGATGATTCAGCGCGATGATTGGAGGAGGGAGGAGTGGGTGGGTGAGTGGGACTGAGGATAGAGTACGATGATTGGAGGAGAACTTTAATTGGCCCAAGACTTGCTGACAGCTTCCTCGCTACCTCTAGTCATCATAAAAGCTTTAAACTGTTCTTACCATGAGGCCCCGCAAGATGGCTGCCTCGCCAATGATCTGTCTTCGTCTTTTTCATTCTTTGTATTTTTAGTTTGTTGTAAAATATATATTTTAGCTTTGTATTTTTTAATTTTTGTATTTGTGGGGGGTGGTGGTGTGGGGGGGGAGCATTATTTTATTTCTTTCCTCGACAGAGATGTGACTTTTTCAGTGTTGTATCTCTGTCTGGCTGTGGCCTAACATCATGGAGCTAGCGGCCTCTTGTTTGGAACTTCTAGAGCTCCAAACCGTGGAGCCTCCGGATTTTAACATCTTGGAGCAGACGATCCCTTTGCCAGGGGTCGGCCTTTGGTGCTCCAACCTGCGGGAGCTGTGGACTTTTACATCGTGGAGCTCGCTGTCCCTGTTTAGGGACTGATTTCGAGGTCTCCAAGCCGCAGGAGTTTAGACCACCCTGATGCAGGAGCCCGATCGCCGGTTGCGGATGGTTCAACTCCCCTAACCGCGGGAGGAAAGGAGGAAACAAGATAAGACTTTATTGCCTTCCATCACAGTGGGGAATGTGGAGGAGCCACTGTGGTGAACGTTTATGTCAATTTTGTTGTAGTTGTGTGTCTGGCAAACCAAATCCCTCGTATGTTGCAAAACATATTTGGGTAATAAATTACGATTCTGATTCTGATTGTGATTACATGGATCCAATGATGTCTGCTTAATAACAAAGCATACAACATTGCAAAGCTTTGATGCAGCGTTACGTTGTGCTAGAACTAGATTCATCCATGAAACAGCTGACAGCTGGCAAAGCTTAATTTCCAGCTTTGTCATGTGTCATAGCTATCAGGGACATATCCTTGGCATTCAGAAGCACACAATTAAAAATAAATTAACAAATATTAAACATTTGAAAATGACTTATACATTTAAAAATAATTAAAAACAATAACATCTGAGCAAAATGTCAAGTATTCGAACCCAGTGGTTCCCAACCTTTTGTAGTTCATGGCTCCCTTGGGCTCTTTCATTTTCCTGTGCCCCCCCCCCGACATTATTAGCGGAAAAAAAGTGTCCCCCTTCATTGACCATGTGGCCCCCTAAATCCCCACATTTTTCTGTGGCCCCGCTGAAATTTGCCCCATATGGCCCCGCTCAAATTTACCCTATATGGCCCCAGGTTGGGAATCACTGTTCTAACTTTCCTTTTTCTTGCCTTGGTTACCCATAGCTGTCCTCCATTCAGACAAAGAGGCTCATGGATCGAGCAGATTCTGCAGACTGACTCTCCATGAAAAGCTTGGTGGAATTAGCAGCAGGATACAGCCAGGAAATCACAGACAGAGCTCAACAAGTATGATCTGGTGACATTCAGTTTCATGAAACAACCCAACTTCTAGGGCCGGATTTACCTATAGGCTTCATAGGCTGAATCCTAGGGCCTCGAAATCTAGGGGGCCTCCGGCCAAGGTGTTTTTTTCCCAGAGTAAAAAAATCCAGAGAAAAAAAAAATTGGAGCGCAATCAGCGTTTCCACTTTGATGGAAATTACCCGAACTTCTGGTTCCAGCCCTCCGGAAGTTTTGGGAGTAAAACATTTCAACCATTCTCACCTGCACAGTTGGGAAAGACGGTGACGCAAAATGAGGCTGTCTCTCTGAGCAGTGGGCCCGGGCAGGTTCAGATCTCCATTTGCACTCCACACAATTACCTTGATGCCTCGTGTCTACTCTAGGTAAGTAGTGGAACATTGCATTGCGGGAGTGCCCATTTCTCTGGGCCAGGGGGGACTGCGGTGTCTGTGGCGCAGAGGCGGAGCCTCGCTGCGTGGGAGGGAGAGAGAGGGGGGTGTGAGGGGGGGGAGAGACAGAGGGGGGAGAGACAGAGGGGGAGAGACAGAGGGGGAGAGTGAGGGAGGGGGAGAGAGAGAGAGGGGAAGGAGAGGGGGGGAGAGAGAGAGATGGGGAGAGAGAGGTGGAGGGAGGGGGAGAGGGAAAGGGGGATTATCTTTAGTGAAATTGCAAAATTAAGGTAAGTTTTACAGCAATTATATTTTCTCCTCCATATGAATAATATCAAACAATTGGAACTGCTTTATTTTCCTTGATAACAATACTGAAAAATATAAATTCCATAGTTCGCGACTTTCTTTTTGCATCATATTTTTAATGTGTACACACTAACACAGTCGAACAATAACAGGCAATCAAATCAACACAGTTTCTAAAAATCAACATTTCCTAAAAAAAGGTTATATTTACTGCAAAGACTTACAGTATATTATTTGCAGTGTTTGCATGTTCCTTTATAACATTTTACATAACATGTTACAGTATTATTATTTGATTATTAAAACATGGGAAACTTCAATTCTTGATTTTAAAAAATGTATAAAACAATGACCCCAATTATCCCATTTCACCTACTCATTACTCTAAACCAAAATTATATCTGAAATATTGGTCATAAATTTGGTGCAAAAATGCTCCAAAATAAGGCTCAGAATGCACCAGACCCCATCTAATACCACAGAGCTTCCAGGACCCTTAAGGCCCGGCTGCAAGGGATTTTGACGTTTGCGCTTGTCAAATGCGCTGCATGCTCTTATTTCACATAACATTTTTGTAATCCTGCCATGCCACCCCCCTTTTTGAAAACCTTCGTACGGGCCTGGTGTATAATATTTTTGACACTGTCATAAGCCTTTCTTACATATGCTGTCACCAGGCACATGCCGTGAGTAATTACTCAGGGTAGGCACTCAGTCGGCTTAAAAAACATTAAACCACGCATGCTGTGCGTGGTTTAATGCAAAGATTGTTTTCTCCGTTAAAAAATAAATAAAATAAAAACAGTGACAATTCAATTTGCCCAAGGCTTCCTAGTCTCCTTTATTCTGAATTACTGAATGGGTGGGGGGGGGGGGGGGGGGGGGGCGGTGATGGCACATGGAGAGATGGAGCGATGGTGGGAAAAACGGGAGTACAGGGAATAGTTGAATCAGTTGTCATCTTATTGAATGACAACACTTGTTCAAGGGACCAATTGGGGGAACAGTTCATTTCACAGCGTGTGGAGAGTCTATGCCAGGGGTAAAGTTATGGGGAGGGCACGAGTGTTGAGAAGGAGGGTGTCGGGGATACTGCCAGTAACTCACTCAATCACCGCTACCGCAGCTCTCCGGGTGCAAAGCCACGCACTGTAACTGGGGATAGAAGCAGCTCGGGGAGCTGCGAGCGGCCACCGGGACCTGGCAGCAGAACTGGCCGCCACTTCAGGACCTTCTGCCAGCCCGCTCACCTTTGGCAGTGCTCTCCGTCGGAACACCTCTCACCTGCCGTTCGCCGACTTCCCTCATGTCAGCAGCTTCCTGCAAATCCTTAAATTCCCACAGCCGAGTAACCTCAATCACGCTGTCGGAATTTAAGGACATGAGTGAGGCCATCGAGTGTCAGGAGAGAGGTTTTTAGATGGAGAGCTGCCGGAGGTGAGCGGGGACTGGCAGAAGGAGCTAAGGTGGCATCTGGTTCCGCTGTCCGGCCCGGCGGCCGCTCAGCCACCTGAGCTACTTCTCTCCCCCCCCCGCCCCCGGCCTCAATGCGGTGGCATTCCATGCCTCTGTGTAAGGAGCGTCACAAGTGGCAGTATTCCAATCCCCTCCTTCATAACATTCGTGCCCTCCCCGCAACTCTACCCCGGGCCAGACTCCCCAAACGCTTGGAAAGGAGCTCTCCCCCCACCTCCACACCCCGGGAAATACGGTATTTAAAAACATCATCAAGAAATGTACTTACCACATCACTGGTACACGACAAACCATGTTTGAAAACCCCGCCAAGAAACTTGCGCTGCGCATGCGCAGTAGAATGATGCGCATGCGCAGTGCTGCAAAGGCAGAATTTCTGCTACCTTCAGCCCTGCTTGAAACTAACGGCTTCAGGCAGCGCTGACGGCACATGGGCTGCACAGAGCTTTCCGTGTTACAAGTGCTGCGGATGAAAGGCACGGAGAATTATGCCTACCTAAGAGATTGATCTCTTACATGGGCATAATTCTCCCATGCCTTTACTATTTATATTTAGTAATTACTATGTTATAATTTTAGTCAGGGTGAGCAGTGCCTACCTTGCCTACCCTGACGACACGTGCCTGGCTGTCACATTGCACAGTAGTCTCCAAACAACACTTCAGTAATTTTCCTTGCCCTCCATTTCAGAATAATAGTGTTTTAAGCCAATAACTCGACACTAGCACTGCCAATAAATAAATAAAAAGTGCAGATTTCCAGCTCCTTATCTCATTGGCCATGCTCGGCTGCACATCGGTGTCAATCTGGTGGACTCTTCCACCTTTGTGGGGGTGGGGGATTGGGAGGGGCCTCACAAGTGAAAAAGCCTAGGGCCTCTCTTCATCTAAATCCCGCACTGCCAATTTGTACTGGCAGCTGCATTGAAGGCTACAGGGGCAAGTACTGGAAAATGGGACTAATATGGATGTGTCCACTGGCCAACATGGATCTGGTGGGCTGAGTGGCCTGTTTCAATGCTGTATAGCCCTATGACTCCATTTCTGATTTCTCCTCTGCCCATATTTTTCTGTTTGCCATTTTCCACCCATTTTCCCTCATTGCCAAGGCAGCTTGTGACTGGGACGACAAGCTGTGAGCCCAGGCTGGTGCCTGTGAACACAGGTACCAGCCTGTGAACTGTGAACAAGTCTGCTCATGACACCACTAAAAAGGGAGAAATTAGCACAAGCCATTTATTAAGGTGGGCGTGTTTCAATGCAGTGGTTTTGTGTGACTTATGGGCCTGTCCCACTTCGGCGATTTTTTCGGCGACTGCCGGTGACTGTCATAGTCATAGCAGGTCGCCGAAAAAACGGCGACTGGTCTCCGCTACGACAATGTCTATGACAATGTCTACAACAACCTGCCACCTAGTCGTTGTCCAGCTACGGCAAGCTACCGACAACCGGCGACCCATTAGGACGTCCACCTACGACCACAGAGGGCGGTGGAGGCAGGTTCTCTGGATGCTTTCAAGAGAGCACTAGATAGGGCTCTTAAAAATAGCCTGGGGAAATGGGGAGAAGGCAGGAACGGGGTACTGATTGGGGATTATCAGCCATGATCACATTGAATGGCGGTGCTGGCTCGAAGGGCTGAATGGCCTACTCCTGCACCTATTGTCTATTGTCTATTGTCACACCTCCGACAACCTATGACAACCTATGCTCACCCGCGACAAGCTACGACAAGGTAAGACAATTCAGTTGCCGATATCTGTCGCCGGCTGACGTAGGTTGATGTAAATAGTTGGCAATGGAATTCACCGAAGTCAGCACCGGCGACAACCTATGTCATCCTGGCTACAACCTACAACAGTACCTATGTCAGTAGAAGTTAATCTATGCTCATTGTCGTCAAGCCAACTGTCGCCGACTGTCGGCCAAAAGTTTGAAACATTTCGAAATCCAGCGGTGAACAGAAAAATGCTATGATCCTTTGGGCGACTGAGGAGACTACTCACGACCATAGAGACGACACCCCGGCGACCATGTGGCGACAGCCTAGTCACCTGTAGTAGCCTAAAAAATCACCTAAGTGGGACAGGGGCATTAGTATCACATCAAACGGGGAAAGATATTGGAAGTAGCATTGAGAACCTCAAGACCCTGCATTGGAAGCGCAGTGGCCAATTGTAAACAGCAGAAGGAGCGGAGCACCGCACAAACGATCTAACCACCCATTTCATTGGCCACCCACCAGCTGTCCCACCTGTGGAAGTGTCTGCAAGTATTACATTGGCTTCATCAGCCACCTCAGAACCCACAAAACCAGAGTGAAAGCAAGTCTTCCTTGATCGCAAGTGACTGTCTAAGAAGGTTACACTATTGATTACATTTTAATTGAATAATTTGGTGTGAATAAACCATTACTTTTTATTCAACCAGTAAATTTATTACTTTAACTCGGCAATAATTGATGTACATGGTTAGAGCCAAAGTAAAGTCACATTTGGAACATATTTATAAGCTGTAACTTCCACTTGCTTCCATCTGCCTTGTGGGACCGATCGATTCCTCCGGCCATTTCCTTGACAGGTAATCTGTCACTCCTGAACAACTGCGCCACGGTGGGAATCGGAATCACAGCTTGGCACTTGAAAGGTCACTCGTTTATTAAAAGCAGTGTGTAGTATGGATCTGTATTGGAAAAAAACCTCCCCAAATTCAATTTGCTTCATATTCCCTATAGTCCTTTCAAAGCTTCAAGACGTTAAGTATCTTTACAATGCATTTTACATACGGATTACCTTGCTTTACACTACTTTGTTTGGCTTTTATAAATACAATGTAAATAGACTAGTATATGGAACAATCTCAGTGCCCTCTGAGTGACTTTCCTCTCTGCAACCAGCATAAATATCACCTCATCCAGAACTCCTCTCCTATATTCTGAAAACAGAAAATCCCATCCATCATTCTCTTATTGGCTCCTGGTGAAGCAATGCCATATTTTAAAATGTATTGATAGACAGTCCCCAAAGTGATTTAGTTCTTAGTTTTTAGGTTTGAAGATACAGCGTGAAAAGTCCGAGCCAACCGGTAATCTCCGCACACTAATGGGCCTGCCCCACTTAGGCGATTTTTTGAGTGACTACAGGCAACTTGGCCATCGCCACATGTTCGCCGGTGGTCGCCGGGCTGTCGCGTATATGGTCGTGAGTAGTCTCCTCATAGAAACATAGACATAGAAACATAGAAAATAGGTGCAGGAGGAGGCCATTTGGCCCTTTGAGCAAGCACCGCCATTCATTGTGATGATGACTGATCGTCCCCTATCAATAACCTGTGCCTGCCTTCTCCCCATATCCCTTGACTCCACTAGCCCCTAGAGCTCTATCTGACTCTCACTTAAATTCATCCAGTGACTTGGCCTTTGCTGCCCTCTGTAGCAGGAAATTCCATAAATGAACAACTCTCTGGGTGAAAAAGTTTTTTCTCACCTCAGTCTTAAATGGCCTCCCCTTTATTCTAAGACTGTGGCCCCTGGTTCTGGACTCGCCCAACATTTGGAACAGTTTTCCTGCATCTAGCTTGTCCAGTCCTTTTATAATTTTATATGTTTCTATAAGAACCCCCCTCATCAAAACTCCAGTGAATATAATCCTAGTCTTTTCAATCTTTCCTCAAATGACAGTCCCGCCATCCCAAGGATAAATTTCGTGAACCTACGCTGCACTGCCTCAATCACAAGGATGTCCTTCCTCAAATTAGGAGGCCAAAACTGTACACAATACTCCAGATGTGGTCTCACCAGAGCCCTATACAACTGCAGAAGAACCTCTTTACTCCTATACTGAAATCCTCTTGTTATGAAGGCCAACATTCCATTAGCTTTCTTCACTGCCTGCTGTACCTGGAAGCCAACTTTCAGTGGCCGGTGTACAAGGATGCCCAGGTCTCACTGCACCTCCCCCTTACCTAACCTAACCCCATTGAGATAATAATCTGCCCCCTTGTTTTTGCCGCCAAAGTGGATAACCTCACAATTATCTACATTATACTGCATCTGCCACACATCTGCCCACTCACTCAACCTGTCCTGGTCACCCTGCAACCTCCTAACATCCTCTTCACAGTTCACACTGCCACCCAGCTTTATGTCATCCGCAAACTTGCTAGTGTTGCTCCTAATTTCAGTTGCTCCTAATAACAGTTGCCACCCCAACACCGAGCCTTGCAGCACTCCACTCGCCACTGCCTGCCATTTTGAAAAGGACCCATTCACTCCCACTCTTTGCTTCTGGTCTGCCAACCAATTTTCTATCCATGTCAACACCCTACCCCCAATACCATGTGCTCTAATTATAGTCACCAGTCTCCCATGTGGGACCTTATCAAAGGCTTTCTGAAAGTCTAGATACACTACATCCACTGGCACCCCTTCATCCATTTTACTTGTCACATCCTCAAAACATTCCAGAAGATTAGTCAAGCATGATTTCCCTTCCATAAATCCATGTTGATTGGACTAATCCTTTTACTGCTATCCAAATGCCCCATTATTACCTCTTTAATAATTGACTCCTGCATCTTTCCCACCACAGAAGTCAGGCTAACTGGTCTCTAATTCCAAGTTTTCTCTCTCGCTCCTTTCTCGAAAAGAGGAATAACATTAGCTATCCTCCAATCCACAGGAACTGATCCTGAATCTATTGAACATTGGAAAATGATCACCAATGTGTCCACTATTTCTAGAGCCACCTCCCTGAGGACCCTGAGATGCAGACCATCAGGCCCAGGGGATTTCTCATCCTTCAGTCCCATTAACCTACCCAATACTATTTCTCACCTAATGAAAATTTATTTCAGTTCCTCTCCCCCTTAGATCCTCTGTCCTCCAGTACATCTGGAGATTGTTTGTGTCTTCCTTAGTGAAGACAGAACCGAAGTACCTATTCAACTCTTCTGCCATTTCCTTGTTGCCCATAATAATTACACCCTTGTCAAGGGACCCACATTTGACTTTGCTACTATTTTTCCCTTAACATATCTAAAGAAGCTTTTACTGTCCTTCTTTATATTCCTGGCCAGCTTCCCTTCATACTTCATCTTTTCAGCCCGTATTGCCTGTTTCGTTTCTTTCTGTTGTCCTATGAAAATTTCCCGATCCTCTGGCTTCGGGCTACTCTTTGCTGGGTTATACATCTTTTCTTTTAGTATTATTCTATCCCTAACTTCTTTTGTCAGCCACAGTTGCCCCCTACTCCCCTGAGAATCTTTCTTCCTTTTTGGAATGAAATGATCCTGCGTCTTGCAGATTATGCCCAGAAATTCCTGCCATTGCTGTTCCACCGTCATTCCTGCTAGGATCGCTTTCCAGTCTACGTTGGCCAGCTCCTCTCTCATGCCTTCATAGTCCCCTTTGTTCAACTGCATCACTGACACTTCCAATTTAACGTTCTCCTTCTCAAATTGCAGATTAAAACTAATCATATTATGATCACTACCTCCAAGCGGTTCCTTTATCTAGAGTTCTCTTATCATATCTGGTTCGTTAGACAACACTAAATCCAGAATTGCCTTTTCTCTGGTCAGCTCCATTACAAGCTGCTCTAAGAATCCATCTTGGAGGCATTCTACAAACTCTCTTTCTTGGAGTCCTGAACCAACCTGATTTTCCCAGTCTACCTGCATATTGAAATCCCCCATCACCACAGTGGCATTACCTTTGTTACATGCCAGTTTTAACTCCTGCTGCAATTTACACCCTACATCCAGACTACTATTTGAGTAACAATGTTACAAAATTTTGAGATTTAAAAAATCAAGTCTGCAATTTATCCCATCAGATAAAGCATAAAAAGAAGTTTAATTTTACACCTAATTCACTTTCATATCCTCAGTATTAAAAACGTTACGGCCATTTTCATACTCAGAAATTAGCATCTTGTTCCCCATTGCCTTTCCATTGACTCAACACAAAAGTTGTGATCAAGGACAGTCAAAAGCCCATAATTTTCTTAATAATTAAGAGAACTGAAAGAAATTTTCAGTTCTTATAGATTGAAGCATTCTGAAACTAATATGAAACAATCTTACTTGGATGACCTGAAATTAAAGCATATAATTAATTAGTTACCCAATTGTAGCTAATTACAAAATTAAATTACTAGATCTAAACATCTATCCATTTCTTAAGAAAATATTAACATTTTTTTAAAAGCCTAAGTGTCCAAATAACATTCACATAAGAATTCACAATATAACATGATTTTTAAATCTAATTGTCATTAATTTATAGGCCAAATGGAAGGAATTTAGTGTTTAATGCCTGTAAATTAATGGGCATTTTAAACAGCTTGCGAGTGGGATTTTCTGGAACGCGCTGTATTGGAACGTTGCGGTTGCGGTGAATTTAAACCCAATATCAGCAGGAAAAATTCTGCCGGTTCGTATGGGGACTAAATCACCGTTTCGCAACATGAAATATTGATTAAAGTCCCCTAAACATGCAAGTGTATATGTAAAAATAAACAGCTTTCACTTACCTGTCCCCCTACGTAAAATCTGTCCCCTTTGTCGGCGTTCACGGCATTAGGAGCTAATTTTTATTTTACTGCAGCGCAGAAATAGTCGGGCGATTTAAAAAAAAAAAGAACTTACCGGTAGTCGGAACGAATCTCCAGAAATAGATCGCACTCCGACAAAATATTATTCTGGATGGCAAGGGGAAAACCGCATTTTAACCCCACCCCCCCCTTAAAGGCGCCAAAATTGCGCACACGGCCAGTGGCGGAACTGCAGCACCGCTAAAGGTAAGTTTTGTTACATACCTAATGTGAGGGTCTGTAGATAACTCCAAATTAGTGTCTTCTTGCCTTTACAATTCCTCAACTCAATCCACTGTGAATCTACCTCATCAGTCCCTATGTCTTCCCTCGCAAGGGACTGAATTCCATCCCTCACCAGCAGAGCTACCCCCACTCCTCTGCTCACCTGCCTGTCCTTTCTATATGATGTATGTCCTGAATGTTAAGTTCCCCGGCCCGATCCTCCTAGAGCCACGTCTCAGTAATCCCCACAATGTCATATCTACCAACCTCTAACTGAGCTTCAAGCTCATCTACTTTACTTATACTTCGCGCATTCATATACAATACTTTTAATTCCTTACGCATCTCACCTTTCACATCGATCCCTATTACACTGGGCCATACTCTCCTATCCCTTTGTGAGCTTCCTTTCCCATTAATTCTGGGGTTATTAACCATCCCTTTACTCTCATTCCCTTTAACTTCGTCCTCGACTATCCCATTTGACACCCCACCCCCCCCCCCTTATTCAGTTTAAAACCACCCGTGTAGCAGTGGCAAACCTGCCTGCCAGAATACTGGTCCCCCGCCTGTTAAGACCGCAGTCGCGCAAAGAGTCATAGCATCTTTATGGTCGCCGGTAAATTTTCAACATGTTGAAACATTTTTGGCGACAGTGGGTTTGACACATATGAGCGTATCTTGACTTGACCTGACAGAGGTGCTATCATAGGTTGTTGCCAGGTTAAAAATCGCCTAAGTGGGACAGGCCCATAACACTATCCTACATGCACGAGGGACAATTTACAATTATACCAAGCCAATTAGCCTACAAACATGTATATCTTTGGAGACTTGGGTGAAAACCGGAGCACCTAAAGAAAGCCCACGCAGGTCATGGAGAGAACGGATAAACTCCATACAGACACCACCCATAGTCAGGATCGAACCCGGGTCTCTGGCACGGTAAGGCAGCAACTCTACTGCTGTGCCACCGTGCCTCCCACATGTTTTAAGCTCACATTGTTTAATATTTTAAATTAAAGAATTATTCATTTTGATGAACGTACAAGATATTTGAAGAAACAGCAACATGTACAGCCTGAGGTGTTGAAAAATTCTTTCCAACTAAATTTTGCTAAAAGGAACAGTTCTTTTGCCGCCACACTGCACAAGCAAGTCTCACACAGACTTTTAGCTCCACAGACATCATTGCACTTATGCAACATGCAGGTTTATAGGTGGATTAGTAGTCAGGGCCTTAATGATGTATTTGAAATTTATTTTAATTTATTGGAAACGTATTTGAAAAATGCTCTGCATTTGAAATGTATTCTGTAATGTGTTCTAATGATAAGGAGTTGCCTCAGAAAATACACATAACAAGAGGAATATCACCAGATGTGGTGCATTCTCATTTGATTAAATTAAAGCAGTTACGACCAGAATGCCATGAAACATGATTGCACTGACTCT
Organism: Raja brachyura; assembly: GCA_963514005.1. The sequence goes on along the minus strand of OY740791.1, from coordinate 32,365,445 downwards.
GGATTCACTTAAACATAATTATGTTCAGCACCAGTGTCAAATAGGGTGTCCTGCAAAAGGAATATCAAAACAACCAAAATCTACTCTTAAACATCATAATGTGGTTAAAAGGTTTCAGGATTCGTAAAGCCCTACTCAATTTAACACGACTCCTGCCATTTTGCTGCAGTTTTCAGTGAATGTCAGCCCTTAAAGGCACACTGCACAAGACAGGAACACTGTGAAAATGCATACCGAGGGTGCCTGGAGGAAATAGACTGCAAAGGAGAGATAAAGTCCCCAGATCCATTCAATGATGCATACATGTTAGGAGCCAGAAGGCATGTTCTGTTCACTGGGATATCAGGAAGCCCACTCAGTTCACCAGAAAAATAATTTGGTTGGCTCTAGCTACAGTAGATTTTTCCAGGGATAAAAATCCCCACACTATGGAAAGCATATGTCATGTTCCAACAAGATATGTCATGACAATCTTCACATCATTGTTTACACCTAAAAAGTTGAGATTCTTCCAGAAAGGTAAATTTTATGTGCATGTCTAAATCATTTAAACACAATGCCATTCATCTGCAGGGTTGTTGCTGCAAATCTTTTAAGTATCTTGAGCAAGGATTCATTTATTCAGATCACCTGCAAACTAGGAAGTGTGAGATTCCTATGCATGCTCTGGGCCCTCCTACATGATAATAGTATACAGTGATGCTGCTAACAATTAGATCACAGAAAAGGTCATTTGATTTGTACCTGGGTTGTGAATTTACAGATTCCTTGGGTGATGCAGCTCAAGGTGACGCTTACCATCCTATGCTGACTACGATTCCCCTCTCTGCTCATCTGAGTTCAAGGCCAGAGATGGTAACTGGGTCTTGCCCTCATAGCCTTCTCTTTCCATCTCCTCTTGCTCCTGCTACAGTTCAGACACTGCCTCCAAGATCCCAGAAACCAGATCTCCTAGTTGCTCTTATTCTGTCAGTAGTTGCTGTCTTTTGTTTGCAATACTGGAATACAGCCACCACACAGAAAATTCCTCATCTGCTTGACACTTAGCACTAAGCTTTCCCTAGACTCTACCTTCTCAAAATCATTTGCAATTCCCATTGACAACCTAGTACTTCCATAGTGCTTATATATGCTCTAAGCTGCTGAGTTTGGTCAATGCACTGCTGTGAACAGCCACCGAGCCAGACAGTAGTGTTTGTGTCAATCTAAGATTTTGAAATGTTGTCGGTGCCAAAAATGTAGCAACTGTTTCTTTACTACCTAGGTGGTCTGCTGTATGATTTTACCAGATTGTATGCAAAAACAAAGCATGTTAGGGTACCTAGGTACATGTGGTAATAAAGTATCACTGAGTATCATTGAACATTGAAAACTGACCATCCTCTCTCGGAACTGTAGTATCTAGCACCTGGAGCAAAAAAAGGCGAGTTGCTGAAGGAACTCAGCGGGTCAGGCAGCATCTGTGGAGGGAAACTGAAAGTCAACATTTTGGGTTGAGAAGATTTAGTTTGCTGCTGAAACACATGATATACACTATAAGGAAAGATTTTAATGATCGTCAACAAGCTGTACATCTAATGAATGGTAATTTTCTGTCTGATGGATGGCTCAGACACTTCATGGTAGTCCTTATGAGAACATGCATGCAGTGAATAACTGCATTTATGGGAAGCCAACAATGTTGACTGAACCCAAGCACTGAGATGCCATCTGCTTCTCATTAGAATCAAAGCAGATGAATTAATTTATTCATTAATTCTTCTCTGATGTTGCTGTGAGCAACAAACTAGAAGGCAAAGGTCTGCTGTGGCTGCGAGGAATGATTCTATTGGGAAGGAGTTGGGACTGAATGTGACTTTGACTCTAAAGAGAGAGCAGCCCAAGCTTCAGAATGTGTCTGAAGGGCATCCGTCAGAATGTCATGTATCTCAGCAAAGACAGCCTTAGAAATTCTGAGGCTGCAAATATACGGTTCACTGGAGGGGTCCAAATAAATCTGATTCCACATTATTTGGAACTTGCCTTTTTTGAGATTAACACATCTTTATCTCCTGTTGTAAGGTTTGCAACTCACCATGGCCATAGCCAGGTGCTAGAGAATGAATACCTCTGAAGCTAAATGCTGTGGAAACTCTCCTTAAATTATACAAATCCCATAGATCATAGTTTTGTGTAGTGAGCTATGAAGCTTTGCCGTAAGATCGTCTGATGCCAATAGAGTGCTATTAAAGATCAAAAAACATCAAATAAACAACGAGTTCAACTGGGCTTGTTTACAACAGTAGTGGTGTGAAGCTCCAACTTATTTCTAGACAAGGAGAAATGGATGTTATGCAAATTAAAAAATAATTAGGCACTGCGTGCCTCTTGCTGGGTTATCAATGATCCCATTATATAAAAGCTTTTCACATTTCCAATTGAAAGTGTCTTTGGTTAATGATGCCTTCTGCACCCAAGGTACCTTTAAAAGAAAATTGCTAGCATGCTCCATTTCTTCACTGTTGCTATGGAAGTTCTGATTTTAGGCTTTATCAAGAGGAAGGTTGCCCTTTTTCCTGATGGACAAATGCAGAGCATCTGCCAAATAATTTGGCGATGGTGGTCAGAGGTTATGTGTAAATGCAAGAGGACCTGGGAACTATGGTGGGATTAATTCAGTTACTTGACCATGGTTCCCCTTCTCAGACTCTCTATGTTACTACATACCACCATCCAGGAGAGACAGTTTGAACTAGTCCATTGCTAACCAGCTTCCCATCTCTGTTTTTATAAACAAAGGAACATATTTTGATGTAGTTCCTTCTAAGTTCAATATGTCTACCAGGCTAAGCTGCCAAAAACATTGCTGCATCTCTTTGATATCCCAAACACTTCAAGATAAGCTGATGTATAAAAATAAGTAGAGGGTCAGAATTGGAGAACTGTAAACAGTCCTCATAATTTACTGTAACAAACAATGGTGGCCCTGGTAGAAGAAGTGAACAAACCATAACAGAAAATGCAATAAAGGCAGAAAATGCTACCAACACTTGGTAGGTCTGTGGCAGCATCTGTGGAAAGAGAAGTGGTTAATATTTCAGGCCTAAGACCTGGGATCGTTTTCTAGAGATGCTGCCTGACCTGCTGTGGGAAAGAAATGCAGATACTGATTTAAATCGAAGATAGACACACAATGCTGGAGTAACTCAGCGGGACAGGCAGCATCTCTGGAGAGAAGGATTTGGTGACATTTCGGGTCGGGTCTAAAGAAGGGTCTCAACCCATTCACCCATTCCTTCTCTCCAGAAATGCTGCCTGTCCCGCTGAGTTATTCCAGCATTTATTGGCTGCCTGAGCTGCTATTTGTTTCCAGCGTTTTCTACTTGTTTCAGATTTCCAGCATCTATGTTGTTTTTTTTCTTTGGACATTCTTAACAGATAATGAGTTTGAAAAAACGATCTCATCCTGTTTCATGATTATACCCTCATTTTCTCTTGAAACTGAACACTCTCCCTTACACTCAGAATATATGATCACTTTCTGGCCAAACTAACTGCTTCTGAAACCGAAGCTTTCCTTTCCCATTTAGCCCTGACTGTTTCCCTCTTTCTAGATTCATCAAAAAGCCCAGGATGTGCTGAAGCATGAGATGAAATAGCCTTTGAGACATACACCATCATTCACTCTCACACTTATGAGCCTTGCTCTGAGATCAATGCACTGCATGCTGCAGGAAGACACCTGCACTGGGTATTTCATCAAGCCTAAAGGGCCTGTCCCACCAGCATGCGGCTGCATGCGGCTAGCACGACAAAACCGGAAGCGGGGTTCGCGCGGAGGTCGAGTGATCCCCAAGCAAGTTGACGTGAAGTTCGAGCGAAGTCCGCGGGAAGGTTGCGCATGACGTCATTTTTACTCAAATAAACAGGGGTTGCAGGCTTTAATTCCTGTGGCGCACACTAATACTTTCCCCACAATGAACTTTCTCTAGGATTTCCACAGCTTTACCATTTCCTTTACCAAGTAAGTTATTTTTGTTTATAGCAGTATTCTGCTAGATAAATCCTTGGATGCTGCTCTAACATTTCTATTTTATTAATGACATTGGCTATGAGATTACTTGATTCTTGTTACCCGATCCTGCTTAATTCGATCACACATCAATTTAAGATGCATTATCATTATGGAACCATAATTGCTGCTTTAAATTTCTTGTATTGAAAGTAATTAGTCTAAAAATACATTGATAGCTTATTAGAACATATGGGATCAAAAATAACCAAGCTCAACCTGTGAAATTAGCAGGGACAAGGGGAAATGTGGCCAAACTTCCCCATTTCATTTATGAACTTTACAGACATTTAAGTTCCCTCTGAAGACAATGTTATGGGGATAATTTTTATTAGCATTGGTTTGCGATTTTCACGTTGCGTACGTCCTCAATGCGGCTGTGGGCCGACAGGCTGTTGCTGCGCAAGATTTTTGAACAGTGTCAGTTTTTCGGAGCCCTGCGCGATGTCGGGACTAGCTCCGCACAATTCCATATGGCTCCGGCGATTGAAGTGGGACCGGCCCCGCGAGGCCGTACGGCTCAAGCGACCACGTTAGGTCGCGCTCACCACATGCAGTCGCATGCTGGTGGGACAGGCCCTTAAGTTAGTCAGAGCAAAGACAGGAGGGGGTGACTGATTGAACAGTGAGCTAGTATAATTGCTCTGCTCCAAAGTCATGGATGTTGCCAGAGGACCTGGCATCAGCATGCATGGCATGAAAGTCGGTTCTACGCAGAGTGTAGAAAAACCTTCAATTATGAGGATCTGTCACCAGCTTTGGTAACTTTCATCTAAGTTTGTGGCCATGCAGAATTATGGTTGGACCATCCATAACAGCTCATGGAGTCAGGGAACCAGGATAGATAAAGGGTTCAATGGAATTATAGTCTTGCCAAAGTCTCTTCTATTCATTCAGATTGTTGCATGTGTTGGTGTGAGCCAAGGAGAACACATGTCATCCTCAAAGGATACATTGAACCTTAACCTCACCAATTCCTCCATCTGTATGCACTCTGAAGACATGTCCACATGTTTTCTTCTCACTGCTACCACTGAGCAGGAGGCCTGAAGTCACGCACCATCCAATTCAGGAACCATTACTTTCCCATATATATCAGGTTGCTGAACCAATCTGTACAACCCTAATCCTAGCTGAACAACAGAATATTACAGTCCACCTCTATTTGCAATACCAAGGACATGTATTTTTTTCCATTGTACTTGTACCTCACCATAGCTGTGCATATGGCAATAAACTCAACTTGACTTGACTTGGCTAAATGATTCAGCCATTAGTAGTTTCTACATTCTACTGTCAGATCATATCAGGTCTGACCCTTTGAAGAGTCTATGATGCTGTCATCAGTCCTCAGAGAAATATCCTTTATTTTTCACCCTCTGACTTTAATCCTTTGTGATTGGATTTGATGTTAATATTTTTGCCTAACATGTAAAATAAGTACTGTTGGATACATGCAGTTTCTCATTTATACCTTTATTGAGAAAGGTAAAGATTTGTTTCAATAGCTTCTCAAATCTTTCCTGTAAAGAGGTCACGACACTCCCAAATATACCAATCCGATCAATCAGTTCAAGAGTAGGATGAGTGACCAAATTTAAAATTAATAATTGTTTTTTATGACATGGTTTTATCTTTACTATATGTTTGATTTTTATTTCTTACATTTCAGTTGTTTTTAATTTGCAGTTGTTTCCGTCAAGAAAGAAGTCAGCATTTTTGAGACATTCAGTAAAGGGTTATGTCGGTGTGAACAATTGGGAGCAGTGCAATAAATGTCAGTGATGGCAGCCCCATTGATAAATCCTCTATGGAAATCAGCATTGTCACCATTGGAAAATGCAGCCTTTTGTCAGAGCAGCAATATGCTTCGTAACCTAGCAACCACATTTCCTTCATAATGAAATACAAGAAATGAGATAAAATATGAATATGGTCTTTGTGTTGCTGCATAATGGAATTGTAAGGACAAAGTTCCCCTGGGAAACTAGTAAATGTAAACGGGAGGAAAGTTTGTGCAAGAGAATCAGTGCTGAAATTAAAGAGATGGAAGTGTATTTGAACTCACTAGTAAACAATTAGCACCTCCTTAATGGTGAACCCTATAACTCAAGCTGATTTGTTAAGGAAGGTGTATTATGGTGCAGATATGGGTGGCACAATGGCACAGGTGGTGGAGCCTCTGTCTCGCACAGTCAGAGACCAGATTCAACCAGATTGCACATTCTCCTTGAGACTGCATGGGTTTCCTCCGAGTGCTCTTGCTACTTCCTGCATCCCAAAGTGTTGCTCATTTGTTATTGAATAGACTACTGCAAATAGTCCCTGGTGTGTAGGTTAGTAGTGTGTTCTAGTGGGAGTTGACATTATGCAGGGATATTTTGATTAATCCCGATGTAGGATTAGCACAAATTGGTTGTTGATATTCAGCATTGATGCCATGGACTAAAGGTTCTGTTTCCTTGCAAGATCCTGTTCTTTGCAGCTTTACCAATTCTTCCTCAACATCTTCCTGCTTCAGCATCTTGGTGCTTATTTTATACACAAAATAATCCAGTAAAGTCATTGTCAAAATAAAATAATTGTTTACATACAATATTAATATTTTTTGAAGCTATTCAATAAAATGATTTTATATTGTGCATTTACACCCAAAGAAAAATGAGAAGTGGTTTCACTTTGTAACAACATATAGTAAATACTTCCCATGATATACACAAAAAACTGCAGTAACTTAGCGGGACAGGCAGCAGCTCTGTAGAGAAGGAATGGGTGACGTTTTGGGTCGAGACCCTTCTTCACACATTCTTTCTCTACAGATATTGTCCTGTCCCACTGAATTACTCCAGCTTTTTGTGTCTATCTTCGGTTTAAACCAGCATCTGCAGTTCCTTCCTACACAAATACTTCCCACATTTGGTGTCAAGTGCCAATTTTCTGCAAATACTGCTTTTTAAAAGGAGTTAAATTTAAACCCATTTCACCCTGGTATCAAGTTGGCTCTTACCAACACGAGACGCATTTAACATTGACATAAAGTTGAAGTTGCTTGGAAGCTCAACAAAACCAAGTGTAAAAATATTGTTAGGTGCTCAAAATATCAGGATACAATGGAATAAGGTATGAGTATGAATTTTCTATTATCCACTTGTTTAATCTTTCTGTAAACAAATAAAATAGGGCACTGGCAACTATGATGGCATGTGAAGGCAGTCTGTCATGAAATGTGAAAACTTTAGAGTACAAATGTACCAAAGAATCGCAAACCATAAATTGAAAGTTAACTTCGTAATTTAGTTCTAATTACTAAATAATATAGTAAGTATGTGCATTAAAACAAACATATTATGGGCAGAATTAAACACCATAATCAGGATTAATAAGTCAATATAACATCAAAGCAGCATTCAAATTCTGCTGTGTAGGAAGGAACTGTAGAAGCTGGTTTACTTCGAAGATAGACACAAAAAGCTGGAGTAACTCAAAGGGTCAGGCAGCATCCCTGGAGAAAAGGAATAGGTGATGTTTTGGAGTGAGACCCTTCTTCAGACTGATAATCAGGGGAAAGGGAAATAAAAGAAATAGTAGGTAAATAGAACAACTGAGTGAAAGATGTGCAAAAAACAACAATGACCAAGGAAAGTTGGAACCAAGAATGGTCCATTGTTGGCTACGGGGTAGATGATAATGAGTTGTACAGACAGTTAAACTCAACAGGCCAACAGTGAATTTAGTAATGACAACTTGGGTGGGGAGGGACAGAGAGACAGGGGATGAAGGGGTTACTTAGTTAGAGAATACTACTGGTGGGTTGTAAGCCACTCAAGTAAAATATGACACGCTGTTCCTCCAATTTGCGTTAAATTTGCATTATCAATCTGATAATGGAGGAGGCCCAGGATCGAAAGGTCAGCATTGGATTGGAAGAGGAGTTACATTTTTTGGCAACTGGGAGATTGCAGAGACCAAGGCAGACCTGCTTCTTCCAATGGATAATCATATATATTTGTAATTACTGAAGATGTTCATCAAAGCATAATTGTGTGGAGGTTGACAATTTTCAATGAAACCAGATGTTTTAACAGATGAGCAGAATTAATGTTTCAGATAAATGTCTTTAAACAAAGCTGGTGTATGATTAACTCCCACCACCTATTAATCAATAGGTGGTGGGAGTTGCACTGCACAGAAACTGCTCAACTGCTGAGTATTTTTAGTATTTCTGCCTTAAATGTTAAGAAAATGAGTTTTCTGTCGCACACAAATAAGGGGATAAAAATCAAAAAGATTCATATACTAGAGAGACATGTGCCATAACAAGCAAGTTTATGTCTGAAGAAGGGTTTCAGCCCAAAACATTGCCCATTTCTTTCGCTCCATAGATGCTGCCTCACCCATTGAGTTTCTCCAGCATTTTTGTCTACCTTCCAAGTTTATTTATTTCAGCTGGATGTGCTCAGAATTGTTAAACATTCACAAATGTGGGATTGGGTCAGTTCTATTACTTGTGAAATTTGGGTCGACCTATCAAGAATCTGTGATAGTTTTAGCAACTATATTAAAAAAATCTAAATGGGCAGAGAATCCAGAAATCGAAGATGCAAAAGGACTTGGGAGTGCTGGTGCAGGATTCCCAAAAAGTTAATCTGTAAATTGAATCAGTAGTAAGGGAACCAAACACATTGCTAGCATTTATTTTGAGAGGGCTTGTATACAAAAGCAGGGATGTGATGCTGAGGCTCTATAAGGCACAGGTTAGCCCGTATGTGGAATATTGTGAGCAATTTTGGGCACCATCTCTGAGGTAAGGATGTGCTAACTCTGGAGAGGGTCCAGTGGAGGTTTACAAATATGATCCATGGAATGACACGATTAACATATGATGAGCGTTCAACGGCACTGGCCCTATATTCACTGGAGTTTAGAAGAATGAGGGGGGACTTCATAGAAATGTACAGAATAGTGAAAGGCTTGGATAGCGTGGATGTGGAGAGGATGTTTCCACTAGTGGGAGAGTCCAGGACTAGAGGTCATAGCTTCAAAATTAAAGGGCATTCTTTTAGGAAGGAGATGAGGGAGAATTTGGTGGTGAATCTGTGGGATTCTTTGCCATGGAAGGCTGTGGGGGCAAAGTCAATGGACATATTTAAGGCAGAGATAGATAGATTATCGATTTGTACGGGTGTCGGAGGTTATGGGGAGAAGGCAGGAGGACAGGGTTAGGAGGAAGAGATAGATCAGCCATGATTGAATGGTGGAGTAGACTTGATTGGCCAAATTGCCTAATTCTCCTCCTATCACTTATAATCTTTTGATCTTATGATTTTTGTTGAAATGTTATTGTTATGAAACATTATAACATTTTTGTTGGTGTTATTGAAAACCAGCTGAATAATGTGTTTTATTAAATACAAAGAAGCTTAGTAACCCTAAAATAGTTTTGACATAATCGCTGTCAATCTATGTTGATAATAGAGATCAAATTCACATTTATAATAGAATCATTAATTGATCTTTTGTTGATTGTTGGATTGATCCTTTGTTGATCGATATTGTTATGAAAATGAACAAAATTTATAAGACATCCCCATCTATATAAAGTAATGCCTTAGATGATAAAAACATCTACTGATCTCCAATGCATCTCCAATAGTAGCATACAACAATGCATCTCCAATAGTAGCATACAACAACTGTTTGTTTGTAATTCAGAATCTTGTGGTTGACTACCTTGAATAATTCATCTATCCCAACAGCAATATTCATGTTATTAGCAATAATGTGCGAGGAAACAAAAGCATAGATATTATAGCTATCATGGAAGAATTTTTGATGGATTTGAAATCGAGAGCCTTTGGAGGAAATTTGGAATTATTCATGCTCTACGCTATTATAAATGTTATTTGGTGCTAATGCCTGGATTCAGCTTTGTGCTTGACTGTGATAAAAATCAACTATATGCATCTGCCATGTTCTAAAGTGATAAGGGTTTAGAAATGTGACATTGAGCTAACACTGCCACTATGAAACCAATTGTATTGCTACTTAGAATACAAGATTGTTATTCCTTAGATAAAATGTTTTAAAATTCAGAAACAGTGCTGCAATTATTTTGTAAGCCATCCATTCAAAATTGGCCAATCAGGCTGAAGAAGGGTCCCAACCTGAAACGTCACCTGTCCATTCACTCCCCAGATGCTGCCTGACATGCTGAGTTCCTCCAGCACTTTGTTTTGCACAAATTTCCAGTATTTCAAGGCTCTTGTGTCTCTGGACAATAGAAGTGCCTGTTTTCAAATCCACTCTGTAGAATTGATTCATTGATTGACTGACCTATTCAAGAGTATAATAACAACCTCACTATCTGCAATGCAGAGCAAATAACTAGAAGAAAGAACTGAACTCTTCGTTCCAATTAATTAGTAACCTTCTCAATCATGTCAAAATTCATTTGATGTGATTGAGTTTGTTTCTAATTAAATAGAGTACATGAAACCTTACTAGAATGACAAACCCCTAGATTTAAATTACAATGGACAGAATATAGATGGTGTGATGCTCTTGTAACATCGCTTCAGTTTAGTGCAATGAACAGATAAACCAAAAAGACACCTTTCAACGTCAATCCAAAATGAACAAGGCCTCGCTTCTAGCGTGAAATCAGAATCCTGATGCTGAAAAAGGAAACAAAATGCTGGAGTAACTCAGCAGGTCAGGCAGCATCTCTGGAGAAAAGGAATAGTTGATGTTTCAGGTTGAGATCGTTCTTCAGGCTGGAAACCCAAAATGTCACCTGTTCCTTTTGCCAGAGATGGTGTTAGACCAGCTGACAAACTACAGCATTTTGTGTCTGTCTTTGTCATCTGCAATTCCTTGCTACACGCATATCCAGATGCCAGGGTTGCTTTTAGGTTTGGGGCTTGTGTAAGATGAGCAGGAGGCATCACATAGGCTCATCATTATACTGTAGGTCACTTATGAGAAGGAATTACATGACTTAACTCCAATCCATCTTGGGTTGGGCAGAATGATGGTGGTTGTAAGAATGTAGAATGCAACTCTATAAATTCAAACAAGCAAAGAGGAAGCAGAAGAACATAAAAGCAGAAGAACGTTGTCACAATTATACTGGAAATAGACACAATCGTACATGGATTCCACACCTCAAATAGTTATTCATATTGTCAGAGCTTCTGCGGTTTGACATTCCAAACAGACACAGTGATTTCTTTTCCTGAAATAATTGTACATTTTGATTAATTTAATGTATTCCTCTTTCGATAGTACTCCCTACTTCAGATGCAGGTATAAAAGGAAGGGAGGGAAGGAGGGGAGGGAGAGGGCGGGAGAGGGAGGGAGGGAGGGAGGAAGGAAGGAAGGAAGGGAGGGAGGGAGGGAGGGAGGGAAGGAAGGGCCTACCAGCTGTTTTCTCTGGCTCATGTTTGTAGGAGGACTAGGCCATTGGGACAAATCTGAGACCACAAGTACCACCACATGGACTGAGCTACCAGGAAAAGCCTTAGACAGCCAGTGCCTCTTACCTGCCCACAATGACGAACTGCACCCACACACAGAAGTAAACACTGAGCTGGCAGGATTAGCCTGCGACTACCATCTCTGCCTCTCGAAGCCCAGAACTGAGCTACCGGGACAAGCATGAAACCACGCGCACCTCCTCTCAAAGCAAGAGGGAACTGTAGGGAAAAGCTTGAGTTCACCATGCCTCCTCCTTCAAGACCAAGACTGAGCAGCCAGGATAGGCTTAGAATCACAAGTGCCTCTTGTTATGCACCCTGCCACCGAGTGATAGTGTCCCACGTGGATCTGGACTGTGTTGTCACTATAAATAAATCATATCACGTGAGTTCACCCTACTGTGAGTGTCAGTGTGGTCATTGTCACCAGGGGCGTTGCATGAAGGCTGCCTCTGCCTACTGTCAGTCCGTATTTTCCATCTTTTTAAAATGTTTTAGTTTGTTTAAACATATATTGAGGAGGTTGCTTTAGTTTTTCTATGTGGGGAAGGGGGGTAGGGTAAGGGGAAAACCGTCTCCCAGTTGCCTCCTGGCGAGGATGCGACTATTCTCCGAGTCGCGTCCTTGCTCCCCTCCTCGCGGCCTACCACTGGGATTGGTGCGGCATTTCCTGCCCGGGACTGGACCAGAGCTCCCGCAGCTGCAGCGCAGCGGCAGTGCAGCGCTGGATACATTGCGGAGCGGGCGATGCCTCAACTGGGATCGCCGTTTGAAGCTCCGGAGTGCTGGGCCTACTGCAACTACATCGCGGGGCTGTGGTTTGAAGAGCTTCCAGCGTAGGCTGCGCTGACTTCAACATGTTTGGTGCCCTGGGGCCCTTTGTCAAGGGCCGCCAACGTGGGTCTCCGCACGACACGGCCTGTGGACTTTGGGAGCTGCGGACGCCGGTAGGAAGTGCCGATTGTGAGGTCCAAGGCGCTGAGGTTGTTCTCCCGTTCTGACGTCAGAGGTCCATCATCCCAGCGAGAAGGCCTGAGCATCGGGCCACCCGTAGCGGTGACTGCAGAGTGCCGCGGAGGGTTCGGGTGGCCATCAAAGAACATCAAAGATGACTGAACTTTGGGCCTTCCCTCACAGTAGGAAACTTTTGATTCCGCTGTGCAATGGACATTTACGTTAAAATACTATCGTGTTTTGTTTTTTTATTCGTATGGCTGTATGGCGACCCCAAATTTCACTGTACCAATCGGTGCATGTGACAATAAATGTCTCTTGAATCTTGTCGAACCTTGCATCATCCCCGAAGCCACACTCTCTCCATGAATTATATTAAAATAATATTTATTTCCATGTTTATGTTTACCCAAACATTGTACATTTCCTGTGATTTCATTTTCAAGTTATTGCTTTTGGCAATCAGCTTCTTCATCATAGACCTTTCCAATAGTGAGTACAATAAATGGTGAGCTTCATTATGTAAACAATGGAAACACATACTTAAATATTAACTGTCCAGTGTCTTGCCTCTCTGCTTAATTATAAAGCTTCCAAATAATGGATCACTTTAGCACTAAAAGTTGTATTTACCTGTGTCCAGCAATGTATAAATGCTCTATGTAATATATCTGCATTCATGTGCGGACGTGGCGCTGATGAACGAGAAGCCGAAGCAAAGATGTGGAAGCCAAATAACCGAATGGAAACAAAGCCGAAACGCAAAATAACCGAATGGAAATGAAGCCAAAACGCCAACTAACCAAAAGGATGGGACGCCTAAATACAAACTAACCGAAAGGGCGGGATGCCTAAAAGCCAACTAACCAAAAGGTTGCGTCGACTACAAGCAAATTCACTGAATGGTTGCCCTGCCGAAACGCCACCTACCCGAAAGGCATCGTTGCCTACAAGCCAACGGACCGAATGCCGCTCAACAGAAAAGTCAAATAACGGACATGACGTTGCCGGGAGGCAGGACTTGTCAGTGATTGGTCCAGACCCCCACGTCCATCATATCACTGTGGAGGGATGAACATTGTCCCACACCTCTGCTCTACCCAACACAGCCCGCAAAGGGTGGCCGTGGAAGAATGGGGGCAGTCCCGAGGGATGCGCACCTTTGGCCACTTACAACTTGGTGCTTGGGTTCAGATTGCCCAGTCACCATCAAGGGGAAAACTCGGGCAAGTTTGTGAGTAACTCGGGAAAGTGGGACAGGGCCTTTAGTTTGCATTTAGACATCCCGCCCTTTTGGTTATTTGGCGTTTCGACTTTGTTTCCATTCAGTTATTTTGCGTTTCGGCTTCTTTTCCATTTGGTTATGTGCCAATTATTTGTGACTAAGGCAAATATTTTGGTGTATAAATAACCATTCTGTTATTTCTCTTAATGTCCTTATTTCTCTGTGCAATTAATTTGCATTATATGAAATACCAAGGAACTTAAATACTAAATATGTAATTTTAGCATTGGTAGTGGATAAAGGAATATAATTTACTTTTCAATCAGAATAATTAATATTTAATATGTCAACTGGTATCATTTTTTTTTTTGATTGACTTCTTTTTAGATACCAAGATGTCAATATAACAATAGACAATATGTGCAGGATTAGGCCATTTGGCCCTTTGAGCCAGCACCGCCATTCAATGTGATCATGGCTGATCATCCATAATCAGTACCCCATTCCTGCCTTCTCCCCATATCCCCTGACTCCGCTATCTTTAAGAGCCCTACAAGCTCTCGAAGGTATCCAGAGAACTGGCCTTCACCGCCCTCTGAGGCCGAAATCTCAGCGACTCACTGCTCTCTGTGTGAAAAACAATGTTGATGAGGCTATACATGATTGATTTTGTACAAAGAAATGAGAAAGCAATGTATTTGGTATTTATTTGAATCGGCTGCCTAGGCTGGTGAAATTGGTGTGAGTTTCCATTCTTTTTAACTAATTGGACTGTCATTGTTATTGGATGAAGAGTAATATATGGAAAAGAGTGCCCTTACCCTTTCTCTTACCCTGACTTTGGTTGCATTAAAAATCATGTCACTATTTGTAATGTTTCATGCATGATCCACATTGGCAGTACAGAGACATTTGTTTGCTTTAGAATGTCTGAACATACCTAGAGGCAATCAGAAATAGAATCTTTCAAGAGACGGGACAAGCACTAACAAGCACTTGGCTGTGTTGTTTTTTATCAAAGTTTCAAACATAGAAATACATCTAAAAGAAGAACAAAAAAAAGCCAAAGGGTACGAGTCCCAATGAGTCCTTATGGCACAGTGAAACCTTTTGACTGTGACTTACAAAGATTGCTGAAAGCATTTTTCACCACATTTAACATAGTTTGTCTAATAATGTGAAGGACCAATAGCTAAGCACCCAACTTCTTTTCATCTTCTTTGATTTTTCGATAAGAAAACAGTTATATAATTAAGTCTGCCAAACTCACTGATGAACAGGAAGTTTAGAAGAAGTTTAGAAGTTAAAATCTGTGCCATCTAATATCTGACCTATTTGTTATGACATAGGTGGTTTCGATATTTAAAAATATCTCACTATTACAAAATCAATTTGCACAATCATATAATTGCTGCATTTGATCATGGAGCAAATACTTTCTGCATGAATTATATTATCTCTTTTAAAAATAACTTATTTTCTGGATGCACATGACAAAGGCAGATGGAAACATCTGAGTCATGAGACGTTTAGATTCAGACAAACTGAACTCAAGTATGAGACAGAATGAGAAAAAGAGGAAATCACCCCTGTTACCAACATTTGAATGTCAAGCAGTGTGATACACTGGTCACATTGTGGAGTCGCCATTGATTAAAATCAATCTTGTATTAATACCTTTCTTAAGCTGAGACAGCATGCATTAATGTGCCTACAAATGTCTCAAATTAAGAAGCATAGAACTTTGTGGATCACAAGATGGATAACATTTAAATTATTCTTTAAAGACTCATAAACTAACCATGTTTTACTTCTGTTTGATGGTTTTGGTTTCCATAAATAATTTTCCATCAATAATCAGTTTCTCACAAAATCTCAGGGATTTATCCATGGATCATCATTGCTATGAAATTACCAGCGCTTGTCTGACAATTTGTTAGTGCACCAGCTAAAAATATAACAGTAAATAGCTTTTGAATTGTGGGGACAACCATCTTAGGAATATTCAAAGATTCTGCTTCTACCACCCAGTGAGAAAGGAAGTTCCAAAATCTCAGAACGCTCTGAGAGAAAATAAAACGTCACCTTGTTTCAGTCTTAAATGGGTGACCAATTATTTTTAGACTGTAGTCTGTAGCCCTTAGCTGCCTACAGCATCTCATTCCCAAAAATAAAGATCCTCATCATAGAAACATAGACATATAGAACAATAGGTGCAGGAGTAGGCCTGCACTTCGAGCCAGCACTGCCAATATGAGCGATTGCCCAAGGGGCTTTGTACAACAAAACCGCTAATTAATCTTTCCTGATTACACAATACCCAGTCTAGGACGGCCAGTTCAGTCAGTTCCTCTATATATTGGCTTAAAAAAAACATCCGTGTACATTCAGGAAATCCTCCTCCACAGCACTGTTACCAATTTGGTTGGCCCAATCTATATGTAGATTAAAGTCACCCATAATAACTGCTGTACCTTCGCTACACGCATCCCTAATTTCCTGCATGATGCTATCCCCAACCTACCTACAGCTGTTTGGTGGTCTGTATGCAACTCCAACAAGCGTTTTCTGCACTTGGCTATTTCGCAGTTCTACCCATTACTATTCTACAGCATCCAAGCTAATGTCTCTCCTTACTATTGCATGAATCTCCTCTTTAACCAGCATTGTCACACCATCTCCTCTTCATTTCTGTCTATCCTTCCTGAATATTGAATACCCCTGCATGTTTAGCTCTGAGCCTTGGTCATCCTGGAGACATGTCTCTGTAATCCCAACAATATCACATCAGAATTGACATACTATAACCTGAGACCAGCTGAGATCTCACCTTGTCCTCCACCACTCTCCCTATCACCACCCACCTTCACCCCACCCACCTTCACACCATCACTACTGTGATTAAAAACATGAAAAACTAAAGGACAGTACTTCAAACTAAAGGACATTACTGCAAAGGTGGATTACTTCACATGGATCTATAAGAAAAACTTGAGTAAATGTAGTTCCTGCCCAAATGATAATCAATACTAGACTAAGTGGGACCCGTTGGGTCCCATTCCCCCAACGTAATATTCCACCACTTACCCATAGCCTCTAACTGCGCAGGCATGGCTGACGTGTTCCTGTTGTGACGCCACTGATCCCCCCTCTTTCCCTCACTCCCCCTTGCCCTTCCCTCCTCTTACCCTCCCTCGCCCCCTTGCCCTTTCCCTGCTCCCACTTACCCCCCTCCCCATTCTTCCCCTCCCCATCACACCACTCACCCTCCCCCCTCCCCATCACCCCACTCTCCCTCCCCCTCCCCATCCCCCCACTCTCCCTCCCCCCTCCCCATCCCCCCACTCTCTCTCCCCCAATCCCCCCCTCCCCCCTCCCCCCTCTTTCCTTCAACCCCTCTGATCCCATGACACGGCTGATGGGTTCCCGTTTAAATGTTACTGGTCCCCCCTCATCCCCCACTCCCCCCTTGCCCTCCCCACTCGCCCTTCCTCCCCACTGCTCTTCCCCCTTCCCCACTGCTCTTCCCCTTCCCCCCTCCTTACCACCTTCCCCCCACTTCTTCCCACCTTCTCCATCCCCCTCCTTCCCACCCCCCTCCTTCCCATCCCCCTCCTTCCCCCTCCCCCCTCTCCCCTCATTCCCCCCTCACTCTTCTGTTGCCACTGATCCCCCCTTCCCCTCACACCTCTCCACTCTCCCTCCTGCCCTCCCTCTGCCCGCTTCCTCTCCCCCTCCCTATTTTCCCTACCCTCCCCTTGCCCTCTCTTCCCCCTCGCCTTTCCACCTCCTTCCCGCCACCCTTTCCTCTCCCTCCCTTCCCACCCTCCCTTCTCTCCTCCCTTCCCCTCTCCCTTCTCCCCCTCTCCCTGCCCATCGCCCTTCCCTTCTTTCCCTTCCCCCCCTCCACAGGATCTTTCCCCTCTCCTTCTCCCCTCCCCCAATTGCTCCCTCACCTCTCCTGCCCCTACCACAGTCACTCCCTCCATAAAAAGCCGCATTTGCATTACCTTCATTGTTAGCTGCAGGTCATACATTAGCTGTAGTTTAGATCCCGTTGACTTGACAATTGGACCACCCTGAAACCCATCTCGCCCTCCCTCCCTCTGCCCACTCTGGCTCAGCCGCCACTTGTCCCGTCCTCGCCTTGTCCGACTGCCCGCTGCTGCCGCTCGGCCCATCCCCGTCTCTGTCCCGCCCACATGCCTGTTTGCTCGGGCCACGGTGGGGGGGGGGGGGGGGGGTGTTAAGTCGGTGTAGTCGGTGTCTGGCATTTCGGGCACCACAAGTTTCGACGAGCTGGTGGAGAAGATCTCCTCCGAGAAGGCCATGACGGTGAGTTAATGCAGTGGCGACTGCGGAGGAGATGGACGGTCGCAGCCATTCACCCGGGTGGACGGGTAGATGGGACCGCCAGTGCTGCAGAGGGCAGGCGAGGGAGAGGGGTGAGTGAGGGAGGAAGAGACGGGACCAGGGCCTCTACTGACCCCCCACCCCCACCCCTCCGTGAGGAGGGAAGAGAGGAGTTTGTGAGAGAGGTGGGAGAGGGTGCAGTGCAGGAAGTGGCATTGCCGCCCCGGTTGAGTGACAGGAGTGGAGCCTAATCTAAGTGGCGCTGACTGACCAATCTGCGCATGCGTGTTTTGTATAATTTTTAAACCTTAATAATTTTTGTATTATACCACCGATCGAAACAAAACATGTTGCACTTGCAGCACAGCAGAATGGCGAGTAAGGTGGGGAAAAAACATAACGCTATTGGGTACCGCTTTTGCGCAAATGTAAAAAACACAAACCAGAAGAGCACAAGATCAGAGTTTTAGTTATGTATATATATATATTTATATAACAATATATACATTATATATATATATATATATATATATATATATATATATATATATATATATATATATATATATATATATATATAATAGAATATAGATATAGTATAGAATAGAAAGAATAAAATTGATAGACGATAAGGGAAATCATTATCAATTGTATTCTAAAGCAAATTAGTGGAGCACATGGCAAATGGATAGTGAATCCCTTTAATCTAAATACAATTGGACTCTGCAATTTTATGGATAGGTTGCAGCTAATTATTTAAGTGAAGAGTTTATGAAAAACATTTACCACAATATTTAAAATATCAGTACCAGACAAACGAACAAATAGTTGGAAATGACTTGACATAGGCAGCACAGTTAAGTGAGTTGGTGGAGCTGCTGCCTCTTAGCGCCTGAGAACTGGTTCGCCCCTGCTCTTGGACACTGTCTATTTGGAATTTGCACTTTCTCCCTGTGATCCCATGAATTTTCTTTGGGTGCTCCGGTTTCCTCACACATCCCAAAGACATGCGGGTTTGTAGGTTAATTAAACAGGTACATACATAGGAAAGGTTTAGAGGGATATGGACCAAGCACAGGCAGGTAGGACTAGTGTAGATGGGACAGTTTGGTCGGCATGGTTAAACTAGGCCGAAGGGCCTGTTTCTATGTTGTACGACTCTATGACTATGGCACTATGTTGTCAAAGTCACATGGAGCAAGCAGAAGGATCTGATGAGTGTTAAATGTGCAGTTCAAAGGGAGAGGGGTGGGTCTAGCACTGAGGTTAGAGGGAGGTCATGGTAGAAATAAGAAATGAAAGTAAAGACATTATGAGAATGGAAACCTGCACCTCAAAAAATAAGTGGGTGGGTAGGGTCCAGAGAGTGAGAGCATGGAACTGAGATGTTGTAGACACCTAGTTGTGATCCACAAACCAGAGTTACAAATAAGGGGTCACCCATTTAAGACACATTTGAGATTAATTATTCTTTCAAGAGGAATGCAAGTCTTTGGAACTTTCTTTCCCCCAAGGTGGCAGAGGCAATCTTTTTTTAAGATAGCGGTAGATTGATTCTTGATAAGCAAGGGGATGAAAACTTCCAGGGATAATCAAGAATGCAGAATTGATGGTAAAATTATATCAGCCTTGATTATATTAAATGGCAGAAAAAGGGGAATACTCTTACTCCTAACTTCCAGAGCCTCTACTGTACTAGTCAACCTCTAAACTTTGATGACTCCTATTTTCATAATTCATCATAAATTAATGAACAGAGGAAACAGAGAGAAAAGCAAACAGAAATATTTAAGGAGAGTTAAAACAAAAAAAGGAAAACCAAAGCAATAAAGGAAACAGCAATAAAAAACAAGGACTTAAATGAGAGAGGAATCATATTTTCAGTCCTCACCACCACAACACAATAAAGGTTCTTCTACTTCATATAAACTGTGATATTTTATTATGCACACTTTTTCAAAGCATTTTGCCCCACTTACTTTGCCTGATCTGAGATTATTAACTATAATATTGTTAGTGTCATGGTACAGTAAGAACAACTTTCCTTTGTTACATTGGATATTAGATTTCTCCTTATGGCTCACGCTGGGACTAAAGCTTGGCACAGCCAAACTTTTCAATCAAGAACAATTTGACAGATTGATGCTGATGATTCAATGTGGGCATAATGAATATGAGTCACTATTATTTGATTATAATTTATAACTTCTTTGATTGACAACTCAATTGGAAATAGAAACATAGAAACATAGATAAAAAGGTGCAGGAGTAGGTCAATCGGCCCTTCGAGCCTGCATCGCCATTCAATGCGATCATGGCTGATCATCCAACTCAGTATCCCGTACCTGCCTTCTCTCCATACCCCCTGATCCCTTTAGCCACAAGTGCCACATCTAACGCCCTCTTAAATATAGCCAATGAACTGGCCTCAACTACCTTCTGTGGCAGAGAATTCCAGAGACTCACCACTCTCTGTGTAAAGAATATTTTCCTCATCTCAGTCCTAAAGGAATTTCCCCTTATCCTTAGACTGTGACCCCTTGTTCTGGACTCCCCCAACATCGGGAACAATCATCCAGTATCCAGCTTGTCCAACCCCTCAAGAATTTTGTAAGTTTCTATAAGATCCCCCCTCAATCTTTCAAATTCCAGCGAGTACAAACCAAGTCTATCCAGTCTTTCCTCATATGAAAGTCCTGACATCCCAGGAATCAGTCTGGTGAATCTTCTCTGTACCCCCTCTATGGCAAGAATGTCTTTCCTCAGATTTGGAGACCAAAACTGTACGCAATACTCCAGGTGTGGTCTCACCAAAACCCTGTACAACTGCAGTAGAACCTCCCTGCTCCTATACTCAAATCCTTTCGCTATGAATGCCAACATACCATTTGCTTTCTTCACTGCCCGCTGCACCTGCATGCCTACTTTCAATGACTGGTGTACCATGACACCCAGGTCTCGTTGCATCTCCCCTTTTCCTAATCTGCCACCATTCAGATAATAGTCTACCCTCATGTTTTTGCCACCAAAGTGGATAACCTCACATTTATCCACATTATACTGCATCTGCCATGCATCTGCCCATTCACTCAGCCTATCCAAATCACCCTGCAGCCTCCAAGCATCCTCCTCACACCTAACTGTACCCCCCAGCTTGGTGTCATCTGCAAATTTGGAGATGTTGCATTGAATTCCCTCGTCCAAATCCAATTTGGTAACATTTCTTGATAACATGGGGTCAACCATGATGACTATCATAACACAAAAAAAATGGCTTTGCCCTATACATCTAGCTTCTGTCATTGCTGATTAAATGTCTAACCTGATTATGGAAATCCACGGGATGTAATAATGTGATGGAGGCTCACAGCACTAACTACATTGTGGCAATTCATATGCAAGTCTTTTGATCAGTCAGACAGTTCCTCTTGCTGTGATTGAAGGTAGTGTTCCTTGGACAGTTTGGCACAGACAAAATTAATGCATGTCTTTTCGAGACACAGTCTTCAGTTCCGCTCATAGTTCCTCGGCTAATGCGGATGTCCGTGCCACAGCCTGCGGGCTTGGGCACGTAGCATTCATGATTTACAATTGCCAGGCAATGACATTCCAGGAGAGATCTTCCTATGACCTCACCTTCCAATGTTTACATTACAAAATAAACACAACAGAACAAGCTACGTTATTGCTATAAATTGTGCAAGTGAGAGCCTGTGTAAAAAGCAAGCTCTGAGATGCACTGATTAACTTACTAACTAGCCAAACTTATTTACCAACTTGATTTCATAGATCTGGGTATAATCCATAACAGTAATCCATCAAGGTTTTCTTTTAGTATCCACCAAGCCCATAACATCCACTACTAAGGAGGACAAGGAAGCACATAACCATATAACCATATAACAATTACAGCACGGAAACAGGCCTTCTCGGCCCTTCCAGTCTGTGCCGATCATTTATTTTCCCCTAGTCCCATCTACCTGCACTCAGACCATACCCCTCCATTCCCTTCCCGTCCATATACCTATCCACTTTACTTTTAAATGTTAAAATCGATCCTGCCTCCACCACTTCTGCAGGAAGATCATTCCACACAGCCACCACTCTCTGAGTAAAGAAGTTCCCCCTCATGTTACCCCTAAACTTCTGTCCCTTAATTCTCATGTCATGCCCTCTTGTTTGAATCTTTCCTACCCTCAATGGGAAAAGCTTATCCATGTCAACTCTGTCTATCCCTTTCATCATTTTAAAGACCTCAATCAAGTCCCCCTTAACCTTCTGCGCTCCAAAGAATAAAGACCTAACTTGTTCAACCTTTCTCTGTAACTTAGTTGCTGGAACCCAGACAACATTCTAGTAAATCTCCTCTGTACTCTCTCTATTTTGTTGGCATCCTTCCTATAATTAGGCGATCAAAATTGTACACCATACTCCAGAATTGGTCTTACCAATGCCTTGTACAATTATAACATTACTTCCCAACTCCTATATTCACTGCTCTGATTTATAAAGGCCAGCACACCAAAAGCTTTCTTTACCACCCTATCTACATGCGATTCCACCTTCAGGGAACTATGCACAGTTATTCCTAAATCCCTCTGTTCCACAGCATTCCTCAATTCCCCACAATTTACCATGTACGTCCTATTTTGATTTGTCATCTGCATACTTACTTATCCAATTTTCCACCCTATCATCTAGATCATTGATGTACATGACAAACAACAGTGGACCCAACACAGATCCCTGAGGCACCCACTGGTCACCGGCTTCCAACCTGACAAACAGCCATCCACCATTACTCTCTGGCATCTCCCATTCAGCCACTATTGAATCCATCGTGCTACTCCGCCATTAACACCCAAAGATTGAACCTTCTTGTCTTCCATGGGGAACCTTGTCAAAGGCCTTACTGAGAATCCATATAGACAACATCCACTGCTTTACCCTAATCAATTTCCGTAGTAACCTCTTCAAAAAATTCAAGGAGGTTTGTCAAACATGACCTTCCAGGCACAAATCCATGTTGACTGTTCTTGATCAGACCCTGTTTATCCAGATGCTTATATATATTATCCCTAAGTATCCTTTCCATTAATTTGCCCACCACTGACGTCAAACTAACAGGTCTATAATGGCTAGGTTTATTCTTTGAACCCTTTTTAAACAATGGAACAACATGCGCAGTACGCTAATCCTCCGGCACTATTTCCGTTTCTAATGACATCTGAAATATTTCTGTCATAGCTCCTGCTATTTCTACACTAACTTCCCTCAATACCTTAAGGAATATCCTGTCAGGACCTGGAGAACACATACAGAACATTCAAGTCCTGTCCAAGCCACCATCCATAGGTGTAAAATTAGCAGCATTTTTTCATCAGCAAAATCCTTATGTACCTTCATCATAAGGTCTCCAGCAGTGCTAGGAGGTCTTACCTCATGGTCAGTGAGGGATGAACACCAACACCAGTTTACCGGAGAATTAATTTTGAAAACACAAAAATTGGTATAGTAAGGATGATATTTCAGCAGTCCAGGAGAATTTCACAAACTCAGAGGAATTTCTGGATTCGGTCATCAAGGACACTTGAGCACTGATAGTATTATGATGCATTCACAATAAAATTGTTCATCTCAAGAACAGTTGCAGCAAAAGGGAACAACATTGTGATCTGAGTTAGCAACATGTGGATCAACACAATGGACGGAGATGAATACCACTGGGCAGATAATAAAATATTTAGAAAGGTAAAAGTATTTAGGAATGTTTATACTCAAAGCACCTTGAAGGTAAATAAATCAATTCTTTAAGAAAGAGAAAATTCCATGCCAACTTTACTCAAGGTTTTGCGGTGCAGAGAGTTGAAATACACTTGAGGGTTTGCTCCAATCCACACGTAACAGGAACACGCCAGAGGAGAGAATATGTAGAGATAGCAATGATTTGTGAGGTTACATTAATTTCAAACAACCAGAGATAAATTGTGACTACTGAAGTGGCCTAGAGTCTGAATTAATAAAAGCAATGCCTGATTGCTTCATGACATACCCTGTAAGGGATGCCACAAGGAGAAACTCTCAGCTTGACTTAATCATGGTAAGCGACCTGGTAGCAAATTATAAGTGGAGTTCGTGGCACCTCTGTCTGATAATGAACACAATGTATTAACGTTTGACTTGAGTTGGGAATAAACATATCTGATGTGAAATAGCAGATCATGTAAACAAAATTAAGTATTTTTGGTTCTTTGTTGGTCATATTGCTGGTCATTAACATGCCAAATCAATTGAGGCCATAGGACAAAACCTAAACACCCGCTGCACTGCAACTCAAGTTTTACTACCATCAAGAGACCATGCTCAATCCAGTTGATTCATTGTCCTTGCCATTCAATCTAAAGATAAATGTAGCTTTTAGAAGCCTCTGAATGGAAATGCATAATCCATTTGGAGAGAAGGATAACAAACTTATTAAATGACAATCATTCAAAAATATGAATTGATGTGATTTGGCAGGAGCAGAGTCTCGAACTGAAGCATCACCCATTCCTTCTATCCAGAGATGCTGCTTGTCATGCTGAGTTACTCTCGCATTTTGTATCTTTCTTCGGTGTAAACCAGCATGTGCAGTTCCTTCCTACACGATATTTATGTGTCTGTTTGGTCACCAGCGGCAGTTTTGTATTTCAACTATTGTAAAACTCATCTAGGATTTGAGTACAAGAGCAGGGAGGTTCTACTGCAGTTGTACAGGGTCTTGGTCAGGCCACACCTGGAGTATTGCGTACAGTTTTGGTCTCCTAATCTGAGGAAAGACATTCTTGCCATAGAGGGAGTACAGAGAAGATTCACCAGACTGATTCCTGGGATGGCAGGACTTCCATATGAAGAAAGACAGGATAGACTCGGCTTGTATTCGCTAGAATTTAGAAGATTGAGGGGGGATCTCATAGAGACATACAAAATTCTTAAGGGGTTGGACAGGCTAGATGCAGGAAGATTGTTCCCGATGTTGGGGAAGTCCAGGACAAGGGGTCACAGTTTAAGGATAAGGGGGAAGTCTTTTAGGACCGAGATGAGAAAATCATTTTTCACACAGAGAGTGGTGAATCTGTGGAATTCTCTGCCACAGAAGGTAGTTGAGGCCTGTTCATTGGCTATATTTAAGAGGGAGTTAGACGTGGCCCTTGTTGCTAAAGGGATCAGGGGGTATGGAGAGAAGACAGGTACAGGATACTGAGTTGGATGATCAGCCATGATCATATTGAATGGCAGTGCAGACACGAAGGGACGAATGGCCTACTCCTGCACCTATTTTCTAATGAAGTGCTGTACTTGCATGGATGAGAAATGTGGAACATTTTCACCTCATGGCATGGGAACAAGAGGAACAATATTTGTGTATTGCAACATTCCAGATATTTATCCAGAATTGCCTATGCATAATGCAATGTTAGTTATAACATTTGAACATTAAACAATGGTGCATAGTTTTAAATGAACACTTTATCCCAGCAGTTCCATGGCAGATATGTTACTATGCACAAAGCATGTTGAGCTGTGTCCTCTTGTATTCCTTTTTCCTCATGACATAGGAGGTTGCTATTTGGCCCTTTGAGTCAATGCCAGCACACAGAACAGGCCAATTTCCCTACTAATTTTCACTGTGACCTATTCTCCCCACATTCCCATCATTCACCCCTCGATTCCACCACTCACCTACACACCAAGAACAATTTATACTAGCCATTAACCTGCCAACCTACATGACAGAATGTGGGAGGAAACCGGGGAACTCAGAGAAAAACTATGCAGTCACAGGGAGGAGGAACAAACTCCATAGCACCTGAGGTCAGGATTGAACCCAGATCACTGGAACGGTGAGGCAGCAGCTCTACCAGCTGTTGCACTATGGCCATCCTCTGATTCTCGACATTGGAGCTGACCCAATGGTAGCAAATGATGGAGCCAGCGCAAACTCTGCACCAGGACTGAAAGGAGGATCTGCAGCGATCTGTTGCGACGGCCAACATTTGCTGTGGCAAATTCAGAGGAACCAGAGTCTCCACGTTAACTTGGAGAGAATCAGCAGCTAACTTCAGAGCACTTGTCCACACATTCCAGATTTCCATGCCTATGGAAAAAAGCAAGAAGGCACAGGTGGTCAGACGTGCACCATCTCTGGACATAGACATTCATGTATCTGGTTGTGCTAATCCAGGGATTTTCCTAACTCTTTAAATGTTCACAACAAGCATCTTGGAGACAGTGGTAATTGAATCCAGAGCCACAAACATGCAGAACATGCACTATCCAACCGAGCTATCTCCTTAGTGTAAAGAACATGCACGTGCACAGAGAAATCTTTACTACTACTTTATTAATTAAACACACACATCACTGCCCTAGCTGTACATGGTCTGTCACGAACACAAGAGAGAGAGAGCTAGAGGTAGGAAGGTCACAGTTATACTCGATTATGGGGGAGTGGTTAGCCAGGGCTACGTCACTACTGTTAAAGGTGTACACACATAGCATCTACATCCTTCCTCTACAAAAAACAAAACAAGGAACAGTGACAGGCGACCACGTCTCATGCACAAAGGAAGAGTAAACATCAGTAATGCAGGAACATTGAATCATATGTAATCGCCATAACGGTCTGGCGGCCTGACAAGGCGACCAGACTGAGTCCGAACCTCGCCATCACATCCTCCCCCAACGGGAACACGAGGGACCGGCACACGGGCAGGAGGGGAACCCTTGACAGGAGAACCCCTGGGCGACGAAGGCGGCGGAGAGGACGGAGAGGGGGGAGACGAGAAGGCTGGAGAACCAGGGAGCACAGCGGGAAGATGCACTGGGGAGGGCCTAGAGGGAGGAGGAGTGGGCAAGGCGGGCATGGGACGAGGCGGCAAAGTCGGCACAGGGGGGGGTATACGGAGCAGCCGGAGGGGGACGAGGCTCATTCACAAGCCGGAGGTGCTGACGAGACCTCCGGTAGATCGTGCCATCATGGTTGACCAGGTATGAACGAGGGGAGCCAGCAGAACCGACAACAACGGCGAGTCTAGAGTGGCCGGAGGCAGACCGCATGCGGATGACCTGGCCAGGAAAGAGAGGATGGAGGACACGGCAGAACTTGTCATGAGAGTGCTTCTGGATACGGTGTTTGTGGGCAATGCACTTCCGGACCGTGGCAGGTTTAAGGACGGAGGGAGCAAGCGACTGCTGTGTCACAGGGATCGGAGGCCGCGTAGCACGGGACATGAGGCACTGAGCTGGGGAACCCAGGGTATGGTCACGGGAGATGTTGCGGAGGTTCAGGAGGGCAAGGTAAATATCAGAGCGAGACAAGTAACAACGTTTCAGCAATCCTTTCGCACTGAGGACCGCGCGCTCAGCCAGGCCGTTGCTCTGCGGGTACTCCGGGCTGCTGGTGTAATAACGAAAGTTCCAACGATCAGCAAAAGCACGGAACTCAGCACCGGTGAATTGACTGCCGTTGTCCGACTGCAGGCTGGCCAGGGACCCAAAAGTAGCAAAGTGGCGGCGCAGCTTCTCGATGACAGCAGATGAAGATAAAGAGTGAAGCTGGTCAACCTCAAACCAGCTGGAGTAGGAGTTGACAAGCACCAGAAAATGCTTGCCACGCCACTCGAAAATGTCAGTCACCAGCGCAGACCAGGGAAGGTCGGAGCAGGCTGCTGCAAGAGGGGCTGCCGTTGCTGTTGCAGGGCGAGGCTGTTGCAAGTAGGGCACGAGGAGACCCTGTCCCGGAAGTAACGAGCCATATCAGGCCAGTAGAACTGGCTCTGAGCAATGGAAAGAGTGGCTTCGGCCCCGAGATGTCCACGATGAGCAGTTTCAAAGTATTGTTCTCTAAGTGCTGCGGGCACCACCACCTCGTGCCCCTTCACAATCACACTGACACGCAGCACCAGCTCGTCACGAACCAGGAAATAGGGCAACGCTGCATCCGGCAGGGACGAACGGCGGTCTGGCCAGCCCTGCTTGATAACCGCGGCCAGCTGTTGAAGCGAAGCGTCAGCTGCCGTGTGCTGGACAAGAAACTTCATTTGATTAGAGGGTACGAAATTGACGTTGAGCACTATCAAATCGGAGAGGCGCCCGAGACAGAGTGTCGGCAACAAACATGTCCTTGCCTTTGCGATAAACCACAGTGAAAGTGAATCGTTGTAGCTGAAGCATCATGTGCTGAAGCCGAGAAGAGGCCATGTGTATTGGCTTGTTGAGGATGGTAACCAGAGGTTGGTGGTCCGTCTCAATAGAAAAGCAGGTGCCCAGAATATAGTCCTTGAACTTCGAGCAGGCAAAGACAACAGCCAGCAATTCTTTTTCGATTTGGGCATAACGCTGTTCGGCGAGAGTCATCGTACGGGATGCGTAGGACGCGGGCAGTTGTACTCCGTCGTGGACCTGCAAACAGGCGGCCCCAAGGCCAAACTTGGACGCATCGCATGTGAGGACGATGGGGCGCTGGAGGTCGAAATACTTTAGCGTTGGGGTGCTGACCAACCTGGATTTGAGAATGTCAAAAGCCTTCTGGTGTTGCGGGAACCAGGCCCAGGCAGTGTCCTTTTTCACCAGGTCTCTCAGAGGAGTGCTCAGCTCGCTTAGGTCAGGGATGAATTTCCCCAGGTAGTTGACCATGGCCAGGAAACGCTGGAGGCCCGGCACGTCAGCAGGTGCAGGCATCTCGGGTCGGGCTTCAGCCCCGATGCTGTGAAGACGTGTCCCACGTAGGTGACCTCCGGGACACAAAACCGGCATTTTTTTGGGTTGAGCTTTAGGTTGACTTCCCGAGCTCGTTCCAGAACCTGGCGGAGGTTATAGTCGTGCTCCGTGACATCCTTCCCATAGACTAGGATGTCGTCGACAATAATGGCACACGGGAGCCCGACAAACAGTTGTTCCATTGTCCTTTGGAACACCTCACTGGCAGAGTTGATCCCGAATGGCATGCGGAGAAAACAAAAACTCCCAAAGGGTGTGCTGAACGTTGTCAGGTATGAAGACCATTCGTCAAGTGGTATCTGCCAGAACAAGCTCTTGGTGTCGAGAAACGAAAACACGGTGGCTGGACCGACTTGTGTAGCAACAAATCTTCAACGGTTCGCATGGGGTAGTGCGGGTGCTTGATGGCCAAGTTCAGATCCTTTGGGTTGATACAGATTCGTAGTTCAGTCTTATCCTTCTTTGCAGCAACGACCATGGTGGAGACCCACCGGGTGGGCTCACTCACCTCCTTCAGGATGCCCATGGTCACCATTTCACGAAGTGTAGACTCGACTTTGTCTTTCAACGCGAAGGACACCCGGTGCGGTGGGCGGATGATGGGTTCGATATCCGGATTAAGGGCGATTTTGTAGCTGCAGGGAAGCTTTCCCAGCTTGGCATCGAAACGGTCTGGGTATTCGGCCAGTAGGTCCAGCGGTGACTGCACCAAATGAATGTCACGGTGGAAGTTAACCAACCCGAGGTCTTGGCAGACCCGAATGCCTAGCAGGGGGTCACATTTGCTGTCCAGTAGAAAGAAAGAGAGGGGCCGAGAGGCCTTCAGTACCTTGCAGTGGAGAGTGGCCTTCCCCACAGGAACAAGCAAACCTCCCCCATAGGCATGCAGAACAGAGCGTTCAGTGGTAACGAGCTCATTATTCCTTATCTTCTTGAACAAGCTTGTTGACATAACGTTGGCAGCGGCCCCTGTGTCAACTTTAGCAGAGAAGGTGGTGCCATTAACAGTGACTTGCACGGTCGGGTCTGTTATCAATGCAGGTGCACCTCGCAGCGAAAACACGCTCAGTTCGCTCTGGGAAGAGCTTGAATCAGACAATGGGAGTTCGTCTTGCTGGTGATGGGAACCAGACGCCGTATCATCACGTGTCAGGTAGTTAGAGGGCTTCTGCTGTGGCTGTGCAGGTTTCCCACAGGAACGACATGCCGCCGAGAAATGGTTTTGCTTGTGGCAGAAATTACAAGTCTTGCCCAGCGCAGGGCAAACATTAAAATGATGCAACGCAAAGTTGCAATTCGGGCAGCGTTGACGGGGTCTGGACCCGGGCGCAGGGCTTACCCTCTGCCACTGTGGAGCAGAGTTCTGGCGGCCGGCGAAACTGGCCGCGTGGATCTCATGATTGGGTGGCGACACGGCGGAGGAGACAGCCTCTGCCAGGCGAGAGGCATGCAAAGCCTCGTTAAAAGTCAAATCAGGCTTGCGAAGGAGCTCAGATCGCAGCTTCTCGTCCCGGAGGCCACAGACCAAAATGTCCCGGGTCAAAGTCTCAGGGGTTAAAGCATCCAGGCTGCAGCGGCGAGCCAGGTGCCGCAAAGCGGCGACAAAATTGTCGACAGATTCCCCAGGGTTTTGGCGGCAGCCGTAAAGTTTGAAACGCTCCAGGATACAGTTAGTAGGGATGTCACACAACTCAGTAAACTTTGCAAGTGGACATACCGGGTCCTGAGCATTCTCGTTGACCCTCCGAACGACTCCGATCGTTCCAGAGCTTCGGGACCGGCCAGGTTGAGCAGGAGAGAGGTTTTGACCGCAGGGGCAACCGCAGGGTGAGCGATGGTAACGTAGTGCTCAGTCACGTCAGAAAACGTTCTAGCGTTGAGCGATGTCATCATCAAAGATCAGGTTGTCAGGTTTATGACAGGCAGAAGCCATCGCAACGTGGGGGGTGGGGGGGTACTGGGACTAAAGAAACAAAAACCGATAAACAGGAGATGCAGGATAAGAAACTTCTGACACCATGTAAAGAACATGCACGTACACAGAGAAATCTTTACTACTACTTTATTAATTAAACACACACATCACTGTCCTAGCTGTACGTGGTCTGTCACGAACACTAGAGAGAGAGCTAGGGGTGGGAAGGTCACAGTTATACTAGATGATGGGGGAGTGGTTAGCAAGGGCTACGTCACTACTGTTAGAGGTGTACACACATATCATCTACACTTAACATCACATGCAGACTGTTTCCATAAATTGCTGAGATGAGAAACCGAAATCTGACCATTCAATTTACCCCTGCCATGGATGGCACTTTGCGCATAGACAGTTCATTTGTATTGTCTTGCACACTTTAAGATATGTTTAGATTAGTTGCATTTATTTATCTTTATTCCAATGCTCATTAATTTTCTAATTATGTTTCAATTTTTTTTTTTTTTTTAATCATTTTAAATTTTATTTGACGGTTGGAGAGCCTTTAGGGTGGTCTTTGGGCACGCCTTAACTCCTGCCACCAACATCCTAGTGCGAGCTCACAACCCACTGGATCTCACACAAGGGCCACAGCAATGATGTTAGCAACGCTCTGGGGGCCGTGAGAGTGTCTGCAGGACTTGTATGGGCAGCGACTGTCTACAGTCCAGCCCTGGGTTTAATTTATTTTAAACAACTTTGCTCAGCAACATACTATGATTTCACACTTATCCAAACTCTGAGCTCATAATGTAGTCACTATGCACTTCACTAACATGTTTTCAAGGGTTAAGTTGTTATTGTACCTCAAATGCTTGTGGTTCACACGACCATGAATTAATGACTACAAGTGAGGATTTAACATGATTAAATATGATTTATTGTACACGGTTGAATGTCTCTCAGGAAGCAATCACTCAAACGTTAGGAAATCATTATCCCCAAAGCTGGAGCCCATTGTGAATCCAACATACTTCACCGCTGGATGGGAGGATTAGATTTCATGTCATCCACAATCAATGAAAGGCAATAAGTTGACACCATTGGTAAGATGTAGGGTTCATTTCAAACATTATTGGCTTTGTGTAAGTGTTGGATGTAATTTGTTAGCTGAAATAAGACAATCAGTCTGAACAGTGTTTTGGGTAAAGGAGTTGAATACCTCTGGCCATTTTGACTTGGAATTCAACCTTGAAGCCGGTAAAATCCAGAAGCAAATATATTGAAACAATTTGGAAACATCAATGTACATTTGCACAGGGAAAATGAGCATAATTACCTATACTTGCAAGAGATTTGAGGCAAGAAGAAATCTTGTGCTGAAATTTAGTTTAGTTTAGTTCAGCGATACAGCGTGAAAACAGGCCCTTCGGCCCCCTGAACCATGCTGACCAACAATCACCCTGTACGCTAATTCCATCCTATACTCTAGGGACAATGAATGGGAGTCAATTAACCTATAAATCTGCACGACCTTGGGATGTGGGAGGCAACTCAAGCACCTGGAGAAAATCCACAAGGTCACCTGGAGACTCTATACAGAACAGCAGACGTAGTCAGGATCGAACTCGGTTTTCTGGTGCTGTAAGGCAGCAATTTACCACTGTGCCACCCAAAGTCCCAAAGACATCTCAGTATTTCCATGGAAAAAGAGTGCAAAGGGGGGCCTTTTCTCCTCTTCAATAAACTCAAGCAAATCTATGGACACATATAAAGGTACTCAGGAAAACAAAAATCATGACCCCTCTAAAAATGTTGACATGTGTTTACTGCGAATGCCACTGTGAATGGCTCAATTGTAATCATGTAATGTCTTTCCGCTGACAATACAACAAAGAAAAGCTTTTCACTCTCCTCGGTACATGTGACAATAAACTAAACTAAACTACACTACACCAAACTAAACCTATTTTCTTACTAGTCTAATTGTTTAGACTGGGATATACATAGGATTGCCAAGGAGAAATAATAAAGAAAAAAAAACTATATATCTTTGGTTTCAAAAGCTACAAGTGCACATGGCAGGAGACAATAGATGTGTGAGCCATATATAGAATGTTTGAGCTACATACGGAGTGTGGTATTTTGATGGAATTTTGCATTCTATTCTAATCCATTATTATCTCTATGCTTATAAAACTCTGATCTTGGATCGGGTGCATGCGTGTGTGCGTGCGTGTGTGCGTGCATGTGTGTGTGCTTGCATGTGTGTGTGTGTGTGTGTGTGCGTGTGTGTTTATTTGTTTGTGTGTTGTCACATCTTTGATAAAAAACGATGCGGTAACAGTAAATGTTTTACATGTTCCGGTAGAGATTTTTCCCATGGAGTCCAAACTTGCCTTAATTGAAAATTTCAGGCTTTATTTCTCTAGTTATTACTGAAAATGTTCAAAAATCTGAAAAAAAACGTTGAATTTAAAAACCACTGTCTTTCGCTCATGACGTCACAATGGGTCTGCTCCATGTGCCCTTCTTCCATGCGCTGCGAGTGACATCACCCCCCTGACCACTCTCCCCCCTTCCCCCCTCCCCCCCCAGGTTATTCAAAAGACTCGGCTGGCTCACTCGGCTGGCTTGCCCAGCTGTCTTGCACGGCTGCTCGCCTAGGCTCAGCCCGGGTCTGGTCCTCGGCTCGGGCCTCCCCCCCCCTCTCTCCTCCCCCCTCTCTCTCTCGACCCCCCTCTCCCTCGACCTCCCTCTCTCTCTCCCCTCTCAACCTCCTTCTCTCTCTCCCCACTCTCTCTCCCCCTCTCTCCCCTCCCCTCTTACCCCCTCTCTCTACCCCCACTATCCCCCCTCTCTCCCCCTCTCTCCCCCCTCATCCCCCCTCTCCCCCCATCTCTCCCCTTGTCTCCCTCCTCATGCCCCTCTCTCTTCCCTCCCCCTCTCACCCCTCTCTCCCCTCCCCCTCTCTCCCCCTCTCCCCCTCTCCCTCTCTCTCTTTCCCCTTCACTCTCCCCATCTCTCACCACCTCTCTCTCTACCCTTCCTCTCCATCTCCTTTCCCTCCCCCTTCTCTCCCCTCCTCCCCGTCACTCTCCCCCCTCTCTCCCCTTCTCTGTCCCCCCTCAATCCTCCCCCCTCTCTCCCCTTCTTTCTCCACCCCTCCTCCACTCCCTCCCCCGTCTCTCCACCTTCTGTCTATCTCTGCCCCTCTCTCTCTCTGCCCTCTCTCTCTACTCCCCCTCCCCTCCCTCTCTAGACATGTCTGTGAGTGGGGGGCTATGTGTGAGTGGATAGTTAGGGGATTGGGTAAAAGGAGCGAATGAATAATATTAATATAATAACCAGGGGTCTGGTTAGTGTGTGTGGGGGGTGGTTAGCGCGTGTGTGTGTATGGGGTGGGTGGGGAGGTTAGTGGGGAGGCCGCAGGCCACCCCCCCCCCCCCCCTCGTAACTGGGGACAGGTCCTAACGGGTCCCATTTGGTCTAGTTTTTATATAAAAGTAGGGACAATCAAGGCACTTGCAAAATATCTAATTCTCTGTCAACTTTGAACTGAATTTTGCTTTACACTTTGATACAAAGTGCTGGAGTACCTCAGTGCATCAGGCAACAACTCTGGAGAAAATGGATAGGAGGCGTTTCAGGTGGAACCCTTCTTCAGACTTAAAGTAGATGGGCAAGGGGGTGGGGGGGTAATTCGGGGAAGGACAAATTAGAGCCAGCCACAGGTGATCAAAGAAGGGTGGAGCCCATAATAACACACAGTTGACTGGGGAAGAGGAGATATTGAAGGGATATAGGGATGCGAACAGTGGAACTAGTAGGACGACTAGGGTGGGGGAGGTGGGGAGAGAGGGAATGTAGGTGTTACTTGAAATTAGACGAATCAGCGTTCATACCGTTGGGTTGTAAGTTGCCCAAGCAAAATATGAGGTGTTGTTCCTACAATTTGCATGTGGCCTCATAGTGAAGTGGAGTGAGCCCAGGACAGAAATGTCAGTATGGGAATGGGAAGGGGAGTTAATATGTTTGGCAACCAGGTGATCACATAGGCCAAGGCAGACTGACCGTGTTTGGCAACCGGGAGATTGCGGAGGCCAATGCATTGCACTCAATTTATACATTTGAACACAGGATGAAAGTAACATTCCAAATATCTTAAAGGGATAAAATCATTTCTATATAGCAAATGATAGAATTGTTATGGCATGGAAGGAAGTTCTTTGGGTCATCAAGTCTATGCTTGCAACCCTCCCAGTTCTATATCCTATTCTTCATTCATTTTCTCCATTATCCTGCTAATTATTATTTCTCAGATATCTCTCCAATAGCTTTTCACTAACATAGATTTATACTATTCCCACAACAATAACAGGGAGTGAATTTCAGATTCTGGCTATTCAGTAAAAATGTTTCCCTCACATGCCCTGTTTGCCTTTATCTTTCATATTAAACCTATGTTCACAGTTCTCTGAACCATTTGATAATGGAAATGTCTTCCTAGTTGTGCAAGCTGACCAGAGTCTTTGTCACCTCTGTTCCAGTACTCAAACTCTTTCAATAGACAATAGGCAATAGGTGCAGGACTAGGCCATTCAGCTCTTCGAGCCAGCACTACCATTTACTGTGATCATGGTTGATCATCCACAATCAGTACCCCGTTCCTCCCTTCTCATATCCCTTAACTCTGTTATCACTAAGAGTTCTATCTAACTCTCTCTTGAAAGCATCCAGGGCAGTGGCCTCCACTGCCTTCTGAGGCAGAGAATTCCACAGATTCACAACTCTCTGGGAAAAAAGTTTTCCTCATCTCCGTTCTAAATGGCCTACCTCTTAATCATTAACTGTGGCCCCTGGTTCTGGACTCCCCCAACATCGGGAACATGTTTCCTGCCTCTAGATTGTGTCCAATCCCTTAATTATCTTACATGTTCAAATAAGATCCCCTCTCATCCTTCTAAATTCCAGTGTATACAAGCCCTGTCGCTCCATTCTTTCAACATATGACAGTCCCGCTATCCCAGGAATTAACCTCATGAGTCTACGCTGCATTCCCTCAATAGCAAGAATGCCCTTCCTCAAATTTGGAGTCCAAAAGTGCACACAATACTCCAGGTGTGGTCGCACCAGGGCCCTGTAAGACTGCAGTAGGACCTCTTTGTTCCTATACCCAACTCCTTTTGTTATGAAGGCCAACATGCCATTAGCTTTCTTCACTGCCTGCTCTACCTGCATGCTTACTTTCAATGACTGATGTACAAGGTCACCCAGATCTCACTGTACTTCCCCTTTTCCTAACTTGGCACCAATCAATAATCCGCATTCCTGTTCTTGCCACCAAAGTAGATAACCTCACATTTATCCACATTAAACTGCATCTGCCATGCATCTGCCCACTCACCAACCCGTCTAAGTTACCCTACATCCTCACAGCATCCTCCTCACAGTTCACACTGCCGCCCAGCTTTGTGTCATCTGCAAATTTGCTAATTACTTTTAATCCCTTCATCTAAATCATTAATGTATATTGTAAATAGCTGCGGTCCCAGCACCAAGCCTTGCAGTACCCTACTTGTCACTGTCTGCCATTCTGAAAGGGAACCGTTAATCCCTACTCTTTATTTCCTGTCTGCCAACCAATTTTCTATCCATGTCAATACCCTACCAGCAATACCATGTGTTCTAATTTTGCCAACTAATCTCCTATGTGGGACTTTATCAAAGGCTTTCTGAAAGTCCAGGTACACTACATCCACTGGATCTCCCTTGCCCATTTTCCAAGTAACATCCTCAAAAAGGTGCAGAAGATTAGTCAAGCATGATATCCCCTTTCTAAATTAATGCTGACTTGGACTGATCCTGTTACTGCTATCCAAATGTGCCGCTGTTTCATCTTTTATAATTGACTCCAGCATCTTCCCCACCACCGATGTCAGGCTAACAGGTTTATAATTCCATGTTTTCTCTCCAACCTCTATCTTAAAAAGTGGGATAACATTAATTACCCTCCAATCCACAGGAACTGATCCTGAATCTATAGAACATTGGAAAATTATCACCAATGCATCCACTATTTCTTGAGTCACTTCCTTAAGTACCCTGGGATGCAGACCCAGGCCCTGGGATCTATCAGCTTTCAGTCCCATCAGTCTACGCAGCACCATTTCCTGCCTAATGTGAATTTCCTTCAGTTCCTCTGCCTCAAAGGGAATAAATGTAGCTTTTCCCAACTAAACATAGCCAAAATAATAATGAATTCATATGATACTATTGCCAATAACATTAATACTGGATGTGTTGAATGAGTGGTCAGAATCTTTGAAGCAGCTTTAACAGAATAATTCCAGTTTTTAACATCATGGAAATCATTTTTTCAAAAGTTATGTATAGGAAAGAACTGCAGATGCTGGTTTAAATCAAAGGTAATGCTGGAGACTAGCTAATGTTGTTCCTATGTTTAAGAATGTATATTCTTATGTATTCCTATGTATTCCATATTCCTATGTATAATCCAGGAAATTATAGTGATCCTCTCGTCAATGGTAGGCAAGCTATTGGTGAGGATTCTTCAAGATTAGATGTACTCACATTTGGAAGAGAATGGACTAATTAGGGATGATCACCATGGATTTGTCCATGGCAGATCATGTCTTTCGAACTTGATGGAGTTTTTTGAGGAGGTGACAAAGATGATTGATGAGGATAAGGGCAGTGGATATTGTTTACATGGATGTTGTTTACAAAGGCATTTGATAAAGCCCTTCATGATAGACTGATTCATAAGATTAAGGTGCATATGATTTTGGTCATTTCGATTCGGAGCTGGCTTACTTATCGACGACAGAGTGTAGTGTTTGAAGGATGTTATTCTGGCTGGAGGTCTGTGACTAGTGGAGTACCGCGGGAACCTGTGTTGGAACTCAGCTGGGCCTGTGCATATGCTTATCCATGTGCCTATCTAAAAGCCTAAATATACACAGGAACCTGTGCTAATTAAGTTGTTTATGTCTTGTCCACATTTATAGATTACTGAAATTGGTAACACAATTAGCTAGAGTGGTAAAGAAAGTGTAGGGAATATTTTATCAGTCAGGGCATTGAGTATTAGAAGATAGACACAAAATGCCAGAGTAACTCAGCAGGTCAATCAGCATCTATAGGTGATGTCTCGGCTCGAGAACCTTCTTCAGATTGAGAGTCAGGGAGGGGGAACACTAGAAGTATGGGAAGGTATCGAACCAAGAGAACAAAGCCTGTTGAGTTACAGCATTTTGTGTCTATCTTCAGTGTAAATCAGCTTCTGCAGCTCCTTCTTACACATTCAGTAGAAGAGTCAGGACATCATGTTGCAGCTTTACAGGACTTTGGTTAAGCTGCGTTTTGAGTATGGTTTACAACTCTGGTTGCCCAATTACAGGAAGGATGTAGAGCTTTTGGAGAGAGTGCAGAAGAGGATTACTAGAATATTGCCTGAATTATAGGCTATTTTCTATAAGAAGAGGTTGGATAAACTGGAATAGTCTTCTTTGGAATGCTGGAGATTGAGGGGAGGCCTGATAGAAGTGTACAACATTTTGAGAGGCAAAGACAGGGGAAACAGTCAGATGCTTTTTTTCCCCAGGAAAAAAGTGCCAAAGACCAGAGGGCATAAATTTAAGGGGAGATGGACAAAGCTTGAAGGAGATGTGCAGGGCATTTTTCTTTTACAGAGTGGTGTGTGTCTGGAATGTGCTGCCAGAGATGGTGGTGGAGGCAGATACAATATTGGCATGTTTGAGGCTTGTAGATAGACACATGGATAGGCAGGGAATGGAGGGATATGAATCACATGCAGGCAGAGGAGATTAGTTCAATTTGGCATCATGTTCAGCACAGACTTTGTGGTCTTAAGGGCCTTTTCATGTGCTGCACTCTTCTACATTCAAATCATACATGTGTTTTGTGAAACTATTGGCACAAGAAAGGATAATCTGTGTATCCATTTTTTAGTAACTCAAGTACATATATCTTGCTGATTTTTAACAATAGGGACAGTTACTAAATTACAGTAATTACAGGATGTTAAATGAATTCTTTTTCGGTATTCTGTGAACCTCAAAATTAATTTTGGATTAACGCAATGGTGCATTAAAATAGTTCCTGGAAATACACTAAATCATCAGGTGCCACCAATGACCCTTAAAAATCAATGAGAAGTGTCTATTGGCTTAATGTAGGCTTCATGTTCAATCAGCTGAGTTAAAAGCAAAGAGTTCAATTTGTAATTACTATGTGAAAACTAAAAATAAAGTCCTTTATTACCTCGGGAAACTCAGCGGGTGCAGCAGCATCTAAGGAGCGAAGGAGATAGGCGACGTTTCGGGTCGAGACCCTTCTTCAGACAGTCTGAAGAAGGGTCTCGACCCGAAACGTCGCCTATCTCCTTCGCTCCTTAGATGCTGCTGCACCCGCTGAGTTTCTCCAGCTTTTTGTGTAACCCTCGATTCTCCAGCATCTGCAGTTCCTTCTTTAACTCCTTTATTACCTCTCTGTCCTGCAAACGAATACTGAATTGCCTAGCAATCAAATATTTGGTATTTTAAATCTCTGACTTAATGCTGTGCATTTGGAATAGCCCATAGTGACTAGCCTCATTCATATTTCGATCTGAACATCTAATTAAGACGAAAGTGGTTCATTTCGCAGTAGGGGGGCAGATATAGAGATAACAAGAATGCAAAGTATTTTGGCAAGTTATTCTGATTCTTTTGGATTAAATTGTGATATCACAATCAGTGACCCGTGGAATGAATTCTCACGCCTGAATTTCTCTTTGCTCCCGTGCTATATATAGCATTTATGTGACGTGGCTGTCTCTTGGCAAGCTTCAGCTGCAGAGCCTGTGTTTACTGGTCTATCAGTGTCCTTCGTCCACTAAACAAATGAATCAGTTCCTGAAGGCTCTAAAACCCCTTGGGAATGCAGTGTCAACCAACAGAAAAACAAATTTCAGTTTGTACAAGAAACCTTTATTTCTGTTTGCAGAGTTTCTTAGATCCTCTTTAATTATTCAATATCTACCGACTGTCAGCCACAGTGTTTACTCATGCTTTAATACCTAAACAGTTGAAATTTTATTTGGATGTCTGCGTGGGATATTGCCTTTAGTCTCTTGCTCGCATTGCAAAATATCTAGTGGTGTTTTAATATCAGAAAAGCAGCTTTAGGAAAATACAAAATAATTGTTTGCATTGGAAGAAAAATTATCTCAAATCCCTTTAGCATTTCAGCAACTGTTTCCGTTGCATTCAGTAAAGTAGGCTCAGTAATTTAATTTAACTTTATGATATATCCTATCAATCATACCCCTATTGTGCAAGCTTACTAGAAAGTTTAAAAGCATATCTACAGCTGAAAAAGTAAAAGATAATGCAATCTGGAGCTCTGTAAATATAAGGGAGAAGCATTAAGCTGTTCCGTGTGGATACTAGTGAATTAGAGTCAGACAGTCATACAGCATGGAAACATTTGCGGTCAGCCCAACTTGCCCACACCAATTGACATGTCCCATCTACACTAGTCCCACCAGCCTGCATTTGGCCCATATCCCTCTAAACCTGTCCTATCCATGTACCTGTTCAAATATTTCTTCAATCTTGTGATAGTACCTCCCTCAACTACCTCCTCCAGCTGCTCGTTCCAAACACCTACCACCCTTTGTGTACAAAAAGATGTCCCTCAAGTTCTTCTTCTTGGTTCTTGGTTACTTCGTCCTCCAAAATATTCCAACTGGAATTTAAACTGGAGGTGGAGAAGGGAGGGGTTTAGCCAGAGAGGGTTATTGGGAAGAAAGTGCCACTTTAAATTTAGTTGTATCTGGCTGGGCAACCGTGGCTTGGTGGAGATTATTCCATGCTTTAATAATGCGTGGAAAGAACGAATTAAGAACGAAGAAAGAAAGTTCCTATTAAATCCTTTGTCCCCTTACCTTAAAGCAATGTCCTCTGGTTCTTGATTCACTCGGTGAAAGACCCTGTGCGTTTACACTATCTATTCCTTTCATGATCCTATACAACTCTATAAGATCACCCCTTATCCTCCTGCACTCCAAGGAACAAAGTCGTAGCCTGCTCAACCTCTCTCTGTAGCTCAGGCCCTCGAGTCCTGGCAACATCCTTGTAAACCTTTTCTGCAACCTTTCTAGCTTAACAACATCTTTCCTTCAACAGGATGACCAAGATACAGCATGGAAACCATTTGTCCCACCGAGTCAGCATTGACCAGCGATCCCTGTACACTAACATTATCTTACATGCAAGGGACAATATAATTTTGTTTTACCAAAGCCAATTAACCTACAAACTTGTACACATTCGGGGAAAACTCACGTGGTCACGGGGAGAACGCACAAACTCCATACAGACAGCAACTGTAGTCAGAATCAAACCCGAGTCCCTGGCACTGTAAGGCAGTAAGCGCTGCGCCACCTTGCTGCCCCAATATCTAAATGTTATAACAATATCTGATCTTGGATGTGGATGTGGATGTGTGTGTGTGTGTGTGTGTGTGTGTGTGTGCGTGTATTTATTTATTTGTGTGTGATCGCATCTACTCGAAGAAACGATGCGCTAACAGTAACATTTTCATATATTCCATTAGAGAATTATCCCATGAAATCAAAAATTGCCTTATCTGAAAAAATCATGCATTATTTCTCGACTTATTAATCCAAATGTTCACAAATCTGAACAAATTTGGAAAAAATTAACTGCTTATTCACAGATGATGTCACAATGGATCTGCCTGCCTGCGTCTGCTCGTGCTACGAGTGACATCAGCCCCCCACCCCTCCCTCGTCTCCCCGTTATTCAACAGTCGGCCCATCGACTGAGGACCAAACATCAAAGATGACGACTGCTCTGCGAGTGAAGAAAGAACAGTTCGGGCCCTGTACTAGAGTTCTTGGGTCCGTCTCTGGTTGGGTCCGTATCTGGTCAGGTCTGTCTCGGGTCGGACCCATCTCGGGTCAGGTCCGTCTCTGCCCTCCTTCTCCTCTCCTCCTTCCTTCTCCTCTCCCCCTTCCTCCTCCTCTCCCCCTTCCTCCTCCTCTCCCCCTTCCTCCTCCTCTCCCCCCTTCTCCACCTCTCCCCCACTCTGCTTGCTGCAGTCTTACTTGTGCTGCAATTGTCTTCCTCGCGCTGCGAGTGACATCACCCCCACCTCTCCCTTCTCCATCCCCTTCAAAAGACGTTCGGGCATTGCTTTCTGTCGGGGCTTTCTCTCGGCTCCTCTATCGCATTCTCTCTCTCCCCCCCGGGCTCTCTATTTCCCTGGGCTCTCCCTTCTCCCCGAGCTCTCTCTTCCCCCAGGCTCTCTCTTCCCCCTGGGCTTTGAAGAATGAGCAAGTCGCGCCCTATACTGGAGCTCTCTGGTCAGGTCTGTCTCTGGTCGGGCTGTCTCAGGTCGTGTCCCTCTTCCCCCCTCCTTCTCCTTTACCCCTCCTCCTCCTCTCCCCCTCCTCCTCCTCTCCCCCCTTATCTTCTTCTCCCCCCTCCTCCTCTCTCCCTCATCCCTCACCCCATCCACTCCCCTCCCCTCCCCTGGTCTTTCTCCTCCCCTCTCTCCCCCTCCCCTCTTTGTGCCTCTGTGTCCCTCTCTGTGTCTTTGTGTCCCTCTCTGTGCCTCTCTCTATGCCTCAGTGTCCCTCTCTGTGTTACTTTCTGTGTCACACTCTGTGCCACTCTCTGTCACTTTCTGTGTCGCCCTCTGTGTCGCCCTCTGTGTTGTCCTCTGAGTCCCTCTGTGTGCCTCTGTG
Source organism: Raja brachyura (assembly GCA_963514005.1). Next base: position 32,322,911 of record OY740791.1, on the reverse strand, counting down.
TCCCTCTTTCTCTACCCCCTCCCTCTCCCTCTCTAGCCGCCTGTGAGTTGGGGGCTATACGTGAGTGGATAGGGCAGGGGATGGTGTAAAAGGAGTGAATTAGTAATATTAATATAATATCAATGGGGTTGGTTAGTGTGTGTGTGAGAGGGGTTGGTTAGTGTGTGTGTGATGCCGCAGGCCACTCCCACCCCCCGCAACTGTGCATTGAAGAGACTGGACCCAACGGGTCCCACTTGGTCCAGTACCTTATATAACTGTAACAAGTAACATTATCCAGGATGATTACATCATTATTGTATTGAATATCAAATGACACTTAGAATTTTCACATTAACGTAATAAGGTGGTAACACATTTTAAAGACTATGGAAATTAATTTTCTTGCCATAACCAAACAAAATGCTGGAAACACTCAGCAGGTCAGGCAACATCTGTGGGAAGAGAAACTGGTAGCAGTTCAAGTTTGATACGCTTCATCAGAACTGGGAAAGTGAAGAAATAAGTTATTTTTAAGTACTAGAGATGGCGGAAGAGGAGATTGGATGGAATAAACGGAATACCTCTGAGAGGGTGAGATTGTAACATGGCAGTTAAGGACCTGTTAAAATCAAATGAATCTTATTTGTTCTTTTTTCACTGATGCTGAATATTTCTATCATTTTCTGGTGTATATTTCAGATTTCTACCATGTACAGTTTTTTTATGATTTTTTATTTCTTCTACCGGTGTTCATTGTAATGAAATGGGAATTGTTTCCCCTTAGAACAATTAGCTCAAGTATTGCTGCACTCATTTGCTTGAATATTATGTTTGTGTTTTTTTTAGTGCTGATTTGGGTTCCCTGCCAAACAATCATGAAACTGGCTAAATAATACATTTTAAAATGTATTAGGGATGTAAAAGGGGCTACAATCTTGAGTATAAAGAAAATTTGCTGCACAGTTATCTGAGAAAGGATCAACCTACAATGGCCCATAACCTATGTTAGTCAGACAGAAGGGCAACATGGAGGGGATAGAATTCACACAGAATACTACGTTTTTGTGAAAGAGATGTTGATATTCTCATCAGAGAAATACATTTAAGGAGGGACAATCTGTGCTGCCCCTGGGACCAGAAAATCCAAGAAGGCCACCATAAGAAAAAGCTGACTAGAAGCGGCCTACTGTTTTCAACAGGAATGGAAGAATCCCTATTCAAGTAGCATTCCACAAGTAAATGTCATAACCTCACTAAATATGTCAGCAGTGGCTGCTGAAAATGTCCAAACATTTAGCACTCTCCCTCAAGATGAAAGAATAAAGTGCACTTCCTGGAAATATGGTATTAGCCTTCAGGAAAGACCTTTGCTGATTCACAAATTCAGCAGTAACCTTCAAAAGGCAACTGGATAAATACAAGGAGAATGTTTGGATGTGGACAACAAGACAGGTAGTGGAACTAACAGGAGTGTTCTTTCAATTAGTTTGTGAGTTCAATGAGTTTCAATTAGTTATTTCAATAGGCCTGATAGGCTGGCCTTCTGCATAATCATTTTTCGAGTTTGAGATACAGCATGTAAACAGACCGTTTGGCCAACCCAGTCCACGCCGATTATCAATCACCTGTTAACACTAGTTCTATGTTATCCCACTTTCTCATCCACTTCTTTCACTCTTTGGGAAATTTACAGAGGCAATTAACCTACAAACCCGCAGATCTTTGGAATGTGGCAGGAAACTGGAGCACCCAAAGGAAGCCCACGTGGTCATGGTGAGAAGGTGCAAACCCACGGTCAGGATCAAACCTGGGTCTCTGGTGCTGTGAGGCAGCAGCTCTACCAGCTGCGCCACTAAACCACCCCGTACTATATAATCTTGAGGTTCTAATAACAGGTGAGTAGTTCTTACACAAGCAAAGGATTAAACTAGGAATAATTATAGACCAAGGTAAATGATCCCTGTCTGTTATCTTAGAATATAATGTTCCCATCCACTCTTTCTATTAGTTTAGTGATAAGTGTCCCAAAGTACAGTAAAAAAGTTTAGTTTTTGTGCTTTCCAATTAAATCAAATAATGTCATACATGAGTACGATCAAGCCATAGACAAATACAACAGTGTGTGAAGGAACTGCAGATGCTGGCTTAAACCAAAGATAGACACAAATGCTGGAGTAACTCAGTGGGACAGGCAGCATCTCTGGAGGGAAGGAATTGGGGACTTTTCGGGTTGAGACCCTTCTTCAGACAGAAGACAGTCTGAAGGAGGGCCTCGACCCAAAACGTCACCAATTCCTTCTCTCCAGAGATGTTGTCAGTCCCGTTGAATTATTTCAGCATTTTGTGTCAATCTTTGACAAATACAACAGGTAATAAAAAGAGAAAAATACCAGAATGCAAAATATATTTTGCAGCATTTTTAACATGCAAAAAATGGAGTGTCTATTTGAAGAAGCAAGAAAACAAGCCCAGGGAGAAAAGGTAGAGGACAGCGGAAGAGTGGGTGGTTTGGGCTAATTAATTGTACATGGCTCTAAGCAGATGTTAGCTTTACTGGACCTACAGATCATCAGAGAGGAAATAAACAATTTATTTCATGCTTCTGTGGTTCTACTTAAGTGGAAAATAATGTAAAATTGAAAAATAAAAATGCATTTAAATTACGGTTAATAGCCTTTCAGAGACTGAAACTACCAGAAGATTCAATTCCTCTGCCTCCCCCCCCACCTCTCCCTCTGCCCTCTGGCCCTGACATTCCTTCTCCATCTCCCCCCCCCCCCCCCCCCCAGTCGCACTAGCTTCTCATTTTCACTCCACAAACAGCTTACAATGGCCTGCTTCCTTTATCACCAATACTTTTTTGCATATCTTTCACTCATTGTTCCTTATCTCTCCACATCACTGTTTATATCTCTCGCGTTTCCCTGATCCCTGACCAGTCTGAAGAAGGGTCTCGACCCGAAACGTCGCCTATCTCCTTCGCTCCTTAGATGCTGCTGCACCCGCTGAGTTTCTCCAGCTTTTTGTGTAACCCCAGAAGATTCAATTCTCCTTTCAATGATAAAAAACAATTACTCTGCAAAACAGTCAACAATTGAAGCCAACCATTGTCCTGGATAGTCCAGTCATTCACGCCCTGAATTATGCTCACTTCAAAATAAATAATTAAGAAAATAGAATGGAACCTCGTTAGTGAAACAGTAAAAAGAGGATTTATTTTACCAAGGCCTGAGTTTCTGTTTATTAGAGGAAGCCAACATTAGGAGTTAATTCAAATTAATTTCTACATAATTATAAACTGTTTTGTTTTGAAACAGTAAAACCCCTGTCTCAAGTTGCGAGTCGACCGCCGAGTGACCCCAAGTTTTCACTCGCGGTAATCACGTACAATTAACGTAGCGGGACTCGACTCGAATTAACGTAACGTCGGAACTCGCGCATGCAGCTTAGCGACTCGTGGCACTAACGTCAGGTACCCGTAAAACTTGTTAACTCTTGAAAAAATTCAAACATGTTTGAGGTTTTCCACGAGTCAAATTTACTGTTCAAGTTAAAAATTGAAACATTTAAACTCGTTGTAATAACGTAGTGGCCTGTGCGTTTACCTTAGTGACTCGTGAGTCTACCGTGGCACCGTCAATGGAAACTTTTTATTTCCCAGGTGGGAATGGAGTTACCCGAGGCCAGACTCCAATAATAGCAGCTTTGAAAGTGACAGCAGAAGCGGGAGCAGGAACCTTCATTTGATTTTTGCACTGAGGTTAAATGGATTGCCATCCATGATCATAAAAAGTCGCATATTGGATGTAGTGGGTTTATTTACGGGTGACTGTGGCTACCAATGACTGTGATCCGGGAAGGGGAAGTGGGGGGAGTGGGGGGGGAACACACTATTCACTTTCCCACAAGCATTTACCAAGATTGTCTAATATTTTGTTGACCTCATGTACATGCTTTCAATATTCATATTACACCACGTATTCCGACTTTATCAAGACCCTTCTGGAAGTCCATATTCAGGTTGTTAAGGTTTGCACTCAGCATTCATTGCTTCCCTTTGTTGCTTAACACCAGCTTCCCTTATTTGGCTCTAATCTAGTTTTCACTGAATAATATGGCACTAGTTGTTCCTCCCAGCTAACATCAATTTTCAAAGAGAGGAAGCAATCAAATGTATACATGACCGGCATTAATCTTAGCGAATGGGGGCAGGCAGTATCCCTGGAGAAAAGGAACAGGCGACGTTTCGGGTCGAGACCCTTCTTCAGACTGTGAGTCAGGGGAAAGGGAGACGAGAGATATGGCCACCTTGCCAGCAACTGTTAGTCTTTTCATTCCTTTTTAATATTTTTAGTTAGTTAAAGTGTTTGTTTTTTGGAGGTCTTATAGTCTTTTTATGTAGAGGGTGGGGGGGGGGGGGGGGAGGGGGGAAACTATTTTCTCAGTACCTACCTGGTCGGACATGCGGCTCTTCTCCGGGCCGTATCTTCGCCCCTTCCTCGCGGCCTACCGGCAGTCTGGAGTGGCGTTTCCTGCCGGGACTTCAGCTTCGGCGGCGGTACACAGCGCTGGGGCGCCATCGCGGAGCGGGTGATCCCTTGCCCTGGTCACCGTGCGGTGGAGCTCCAGAGGGCTGGGACCACCGACTGCAACATCGCGGAGCTGCGGTCTGTGCAGCTTCCAGCCGCGGGCGGGCAGTGCTGAGTTTTAAAAACCGCGGAGCCTGGGATCTCACGCCGAGATCACCAGATTTGGAGCTCCGACCAGTGTGGCCCATGGACTACGGTAGCTGCGAACTCCGGGGAGAAGCGGCCGCTCCAGTCACTCTGGGCCGCTGAGAGTGTTCACCCATCGCCAGAACTCCATCATCCGGCGAGTGGGCCTGAAGCATCGGGCTGTCGTAGCAGCAGCTGCAGAGGCCTCAATAGGCCCGACTATGGGTGAACTGGGGATGGGTCTGGACTTTGCTGCCTTCCCCCACAGTGGGAACCATTGTGGGGGGATGTTTTTATGTTTTTTGTTAAATACTCTAGTGTTGTGTATTATCTTTATTCATGTGCTGCATTGGCAAGTCAACTTTCACTGCACCAATTGGTGTATGTGATAATAAATGTCCTTTGGCCTTTGTCCCTGACCCTCAGACATCAGGAATCACATTGGATTAGACCTGGACCATCTCCGCTGCATGGTGGTACAACAGTTAATGCTGCTGCCTCGTGGTCTCAAGTTCGATCCTGAGCTCAGCTGCTGTCCGTGTGCAGTTAGTGACCAAGAGGCTTTGCATCAACTGCGGTTAGAAGCGTCTGCTTTTTGAATTTCCACAAATAGCACAAGGTTTAAGTCAACATTTTCAAACCATTTTAAACAACATAGGTTACAATACAGTAAAGGATTATGTTTATCCCAATCACTGGGCGCTAGTGTTGTACCATTACTGAAAAAATTGTTAAAATGTGCTGCGCGTCTGGTCAGTACAAATATCTCAGAAGAAAAGCAGCATTTATTTGAATATGAGACATATTTATACAGATTATTCCTGAAATATTTGAGGTTTATTTATTTGCAGACTATTTCTGCTCAGGAAGATATGCCAGTAAAATGGCTCTGGCAAAATCAACACTTCACACATTAATAATGAGAGTCAAAGGCAAGTTACAGCAGATACTGAAAATCAGAAAAAGATAGAGAAAAAAGTAGAAAATGCTTCACAACTGAGGCTGCACAGAGAGTGAGTCACGCACACACAGGCACAGGTCAACGTTAATTAAATATCAAAAGAACTGCAGCTGCTGGAAATCTGAAGTGAAAACAGAAAGGGCTGGAATCACTGAACAGGTCAGTGGAGAGAGAGAAACAGAGTACTCTTTCCCATCTGCCTTCACTGCATGGCATAAAGGGCTGTTGCATACAGCACTCGAATAAAAACATCACCATCCTAGACTCCAATTGCCTGCTTGCAGCCATGTTTCCAAATGAGCCGATTTAAACAAGGGAGGCTTTTTATAGTGCAAAAAAAACAGCGTGACAGATGAGTAACTCGGGAGAGGAACTTGGTAACATGGGAAATGAACTTGGAACATCGCAGAAATGCCAAGTAAACGGCAAACTTAGTCACACCCGTGGGAACTCGGTTAAACTCTTGATCATACACTTGGAATCTCGTACACAACCACGAGTCTTTCACTCGGGGTACCTCGTGGGTCAACTTGCACCGTGAGACAGGGCTTTAACATTTCTAATTTTACAGACAAGAATTTTACAGACAAGCTCACCACCCTTTTTCAGCCTTCCATTCTCTGTGATGAAGTAAGGCCAGGTCTCGACTCAAAATATCACCTATTCCTTTTCTCCAGAGAAGCTGACTGGCCCGCTGAGTTACTCCAGTTTTTTGCGTCTATCTTCGATTTAAACCAGCATCTGCAGTTCCTTCCTACACATTCAGTCTCATCGTTGGTAGCTGCTTGAGCTGCATGTTGTGTCAGCAGTATAAAAGATAGGAGGACCAAATGAAGCAGAGGCAATCACGCACAAGATGTCCATCTTCGATCAGATTTAAGTTTAAAATGTATATTTTATTCATATAATTTAATTTTTTTTAAAGGAAGCCTAGGTAAGTATTTTTTTTATTTGAAAAAAAGTTCTGATCCAGAACCTTAAACTTATCAGGCTGATTCCCTCCACCAGTATATTTTTTTTACTCAGGATTCCAGCGTCTGCAGTCTTTTGTGTTTCCAATTATTTTTTAATTGTTTACCTTCTCTGCTTCAAGTGATTTTATTTATTTTCCAGATATCATAGGTTCAAAGGTTTGGGTTGAATACAAGGCCAATGTCAGTATAGTCTCCAGATAGAATCTATTTTCTGAAAGATTATGCTACACTACTAAATAATCCAGTTAAGAGGTTAAAAACAATAAAAAGCATATCATAAGAAGTTCGTGATTAGGTAATAGCATAAGGTTGTCTCAATGCCAAAGTATAAACAGCTTTACTTAAACTCTTCACAAAAAATTCTTATTACCCCTTCATTCACAATGTTAATTACACCAGGAAGATATCCTGTTTTGAACATATTTAGATCTATAGATAATATCAGAGAAATATTAACAATAATACTGAGAAAATCCAGGACCCAAAAGCCAGCTGAGCTTGACATCATACCAAGGCAAGTAACAATGCACATTATACCTTGTTAACAAGTGGTAACTTTCAAGCTTTTATATTAGCAAAGCTCATGTTTGATCCATGTGTGCCAGAAGCAGTCGCAGTAATTGATTTCACTGAACGCATTGAGAGATTTGATTTGAATCAGTCTATCTAGTTTTATAGGCAAGCAATTCTCAAGCTGTTCAAATTACTTTGAGAACCATTTATTTAAGGTTTATGTGCCAGTGTTTCAATATCATAGCCAAGTCATTATCAATAAGCTTATGTGGAACATTCTGACCTGTCCATTAAAATTGAGGACATAATTTTCTTGAAAAATAAAATTGAGTTGTTAATATGTTGCGCATGGCATAAAGCCATGGCAAGGGACAGCTAGACTTTCTGCTTTTGCAAAGACCTTTGAATGTATATTATATTAATTTTGATATTGTTAATATACATTTCTTGTCAAACTAACTTCTATTTATCCAAGGTAGACAAAAGTGCTGTCAAAACTCAGCGGGTGAGGCAGCATCTATGGAGCAAAGGAAATAGGCAACGTTTCGGGCCGAAACCCTTCTTCAGACTCCATAGATGCTGCCTCACCCGCTAAGTTTCTCCAGCACGTTTGTCTACCTTCAATTTTCCAGCATCTGCAGTTCCTTCTTAAACATTATATTTATCCAAATTTGGCATCAGCCAATTGAATTGGTCATACTTTTTTAATTGATAAGTTGATATCTTACATATTTAGGACGTAACTTTGCAAGTTTGAAAAATATATGAAAAACATTTATAACATTCAATGTCTATTTTTAATTAGAGGGCCGATCCATCACCTTTTATAAACCTTTTTTAAATAGCCGATTTCATAAAATTAAATGCCGAACTCGAATGGTTGGTTTCTTAATAACATTTTCAAAAATTAAAACCCGTTGAGTTGCCTCCAGAGTAACTTTTAAAGAATCTTTGGAGACTTGCAATATATCAGTTTAGAAGAATAACTAATCATGGCAGTTTAGCTGAATAACTAGCCATGACCAAAACCTGTGCTCAGTACAATGTGTTGACAACTAAATGCAATATTTGAAATGCGCTGAAGGCAAATTGTCTTTAAAATTTTGACCTTTGTGTCAATTATACTGGCATTATGAAATTATTCCAAAGAAAAGTGAAATCTGATGAAAACCTTACACCATGGTTGTGATGATCCACTTTTAAGGCATTGAATGTTTATAGTAATGGGCCTGTCCCACTTAGGCGATTCTTTCAGCGACTGCCGGCGACTGTCATAGTCATAGCAGGTCGGCAAAAAAAGGCGACTGGATCCCCCTATGACAATGTCTACGACAATATCTACAACAACCTACCACCTAGTCGACGTCAAGCTACAGCAAGCTACCGACAACTGGTGACCCATTTGGACGTCCACCTGCAACCACACCTACGACAACCTACGTCCACCCTCGACAAGCTACGGCAAGGTAAGACAATTCGGTCGTCGATACCTGTCGCCGGTTGACGTAAATTAACGTATGTAGTCGCCAATGGAATTCACCGAAGCCAGCACTGGCATCAACCTATGTCATCCTGGCGACAACCTACGCCATCCTGGCGACAACCTAAGACAGCACCTACGTCAGGAGAAGTCAAGTTACACTCATTGGCGTCAAGCCAACTGTTGCCGACTGTCGCCAAAAAGTTTTGAACATTTTGAAATCCAGCGGCGACCAGAAAAACACTACGATTCTTTGGGTGACTGAGGAGACTACACACGACCATACAGGCGACACCCCGGCGGCCATGTGGCAACAGCCTAGTCGCCTGTAGTTGCCTAAAAATTGCCTAAGTGGGACAGGGGCATCAATTCACAAATAAACGGATATTTACACATTAAAATTGGCCTTTGAAGGATGGGAAATAACAGCCTATTTACCATGACCAGAAGTGCAAGGATCTTTCTATCTCCAAATATTTTTCCTTGAACCTTTGGATATATCCAACATTTTTTGTCTAGCACAATGCAGCACAGTGGCACAGCAGTAGAGTTACTACCTTACGAACACCAGGGATCTGGGTTCAATCCTGACCACAGGAGCTGTCTGTATAGTGGTTTGTAGGCTAATTGGCTTCTGTAAATTATAAATAGTCCCTAATGTGTGGAATGGTGCTAGTGTATGGGGTGACCGCTGGTTGGTGACGACTCAGTGGGCCAAAGGGCCTGTTTCTGCATTGTATCTGTTTCTATAAAGTTTAGGTGTGGAATGCCTTCAATATTTTTGTGCTATATTTATTGTTGTACCAATCAAATGTTGAACACGAATGCACTAATTATGAATGTAGTCATTATTATTTCGTAGTACTTGTATTATGGAAGCAAGGATGTTTATTTTTCCTTTTTTAATTTCAACCACATCAGCAACTAATGTTTCTGACAAATCACTGAAGTTTAACAAATCTCTTCAAACAAAACAAAACTTTAGTTAAAATGGAACATTGTTAATATTAGCAGACATATGTTTAATGTGTGAACATCTGAATACTCTGTCAAATTGATCAACATAACTACTTAACTTTTCTTGGAGTCATACAGCACACAAATGGGCTCTTCAGCTCAATTTAGCTATGCTGACCACAGGACCATCTACTCGAATTCCATTTGCCCACATTAGGTACTGTACATATCCCTTTCCTATTCAAGTACTTGTTCAAATGGATTTTAAATGGTATAATATCAGGGTCATGAAGATAAATTGGAAGACTGGGAATACTTCCTTAGCAAATGACACTTGTGCCACAAAAGTGCCAGACAATTTTCATCTCCAACAAGTGACATTCCATCAACCTACCCACTAACCATTTCCAAGCTCCCCACCATCAATATGCTGGCTCACCATTGATCAGAAACACAGTTGGACCAGCGACATAAACAATGAGGCTACACCATGGAGCAGCACGGTGATGTAGCAGTAGAGCTACTGTATTATAGCGCCAGAAACCAGGGTTCGTTCCTGACTATGGATCGAACCCTGTGACATGCGTGAGTTTTCTCCGAGACCTTCGGTTTCCTCCCACACTCCAAAGACGTACAGGTTTGTAGGTTAATTGTCTTGGTATAAATTTAAAATTATCCCTAGTATGTGTAGGGTAGTGTCATTAACACATACACATACTAGCGATAATTTTACATGAGTGGGGATCAATGGGCTGAAGAGCCTGCTTCCACACAGTATCTCTAAAACTAAAACTAACAAAAACTAAGAACAAGTGAGATGCTGGATATCCTGCAGTAAGTCACTCAATTCCTGATACTCCAAATCCTTCCACGTAAAAGTAATGGGCCTGTCCTACTTAGGCGACTTTTTAGGCGCCTGCAGGAGACTATGTAAACGCCACATGGTCACCACATGTTCGTGGGTGGTTGCCGGGAAATCGCCTTCATGGTCGTGAGGAGTTTCCGCATTCTGGGATCTAGTCGCGGCCTCATTATGGTCGACACGAATTTTTCAACATGTTCAAAAATTAGCGGCGACTAGAATGAAGTCCCCATGGAGCGTAGCGGGGTTGCCAAGAGGTCAAAAGTTCTTGTAGTGGGTTGCCAGGGGATCAAAGGTTCTCATAGGTTCTTGTAGGTTGTAGCTGGTGCTGACTGCTGAATTTCATTGGCTCATTGGGGGAAAAAATCGTAAGCAGTATTTTTCAGAACCAAGGACCAACCGGTAACGTTAAATGTCCGCCGAACTTCACAGCCGTGTATCTCTGGCTTCTTAAAAGTTGGCTGGCTTCTTAAAAGTTGTCTCCACTCCTTCGCCCTCCTTCTCCCCCCTCTCCCTTCCCCTCTCCCCCCTTCTTTTAAAGGACTTACCGTACACTGTGCTTTAGCTGTCTTAATTACAACGCCAACCTTCCTGTTCATCACATTGTGAGTTTATATCACCTTGGCTTTCCACCATGTGAATTTTAGACAGCGCTCCCCCCGCTTCCCCTGTCCCCCAACTTGAAATTCGCCGGCAGTCGCCTGAAAAAGCACCTAAGTGGGAAAGGGTCATTAGGGCCACAATGAAATACTCTCCACTTTCCCTGGTGAATGTTCTTCCAACACTTAAAAGCATAGATAACATTCTGGACAAAACAGTCCATTTGATTGGTATGCTATCCACGACCTTAAACTTTAATTCCCTTCATCACAGACTTCCCTTCACGATGGCTGCAGTATAAATCAAACAGTACTTCAGCACTCAAACCTGCAGTTTCTACCATTAAAAAAAAATGCAACATGTGCATGGGAACAGCATCATTTACAGGTTTCATTTTAACCTGACTTTGACACATGCAGGCAATCCTTATTTGCCACTAGGTCTGAGTTCTAGAATTATCTACCTAACAGCATTGTGCGTCCCTTCAGAGAAAGGACAGGATGTGTTCAAGAAGGCAGCTCAATATTACCATCTCGAAGACAATAGAGATGGGCAATAAACACTAGTTCTACTAATGAGTTCAAATCCTGAAAAATTGAATAGATTTTTTAATATGCCAATGCAACTGTTATGTGGCATGGTATTGTTTTGTAAAGTAATTTCCTTTTTTTATTTAAAGTTAGTCACAGGTGCTAACTAACGTTCTAATTAAAATCATTTTTATGTTAAACCCAATGTCAGCTGTACTAATAAAAGCAATATCAATAATGCATACAAAAGCATATTCTTATGTCCAATCTAATTCCAGTAATTGAAAGAAATATTATACGTAAAGAAATGCAAATGCAAAAAAGAATGCAATCTGTACTCTGATTACTAATAGTGGTCAAATTGGAGCCTAATATTGTTATTCACGCAATTTCCTTTCAATTAATACTATTTAAATACTCCTTTATTTAGATGCCCGTGTAAATTGTTTTTTGAAGGTTCCTAGATACAATACAAAAAAAGAAAAGACCATAACCTTTCTAGATCACAAGGACAATTTGTGAATATTATTGAGATGGCATTTGTATTTTTCATTCCAGCTTTTCTGCCCTGGACACGGTAGCAATACAACCAAATTATTTCTGCAATCTCCTCGAAATATCTACTTGTTTCAGAGGTAAGAAGGTGAATGGTGAAATATCTCTATACTTAGGCTTTTAACATGTCATTAGCACCATAGAAACTACATTAGCTGGCAAATTAAAGGGAGTCCATTGAACTCACCAGTAATGTGCCTGCAGGTCCCAAAGTTCTTCTAACTAGACAATTATTAGGGACTACATTATATTGAACTAGGGCTGTCCCAACAGGCCCACCTAGAGGACAAAACATAAAAAGGTCAATTTCTTTATTTTAAATACTTCCCTCACAGAGTCAGAATTAATTTGTAGAGTCTAAACCACACAACCAATACTACTGGCACCCAGCCAGACATGAGACAGGAAAAAACTGAAAAAAGAGGAAGAGCTAGATTTCTCTGCAGATTTTGAAATTCGGCAATACCCACCGTCGCCACAAGGCCCCACCGTCGCCACGAGGCCCCACTGTCGCCACGAGGCCCCACCGTCGCCGCGAGGCCCCACCATCGCCACGAGGCCCCACCATCGCCACAAGGCCCCACCATCGCCACAAGGCCCCACCGTCACCACAAGGCCCCACCATCGCCACAAGGCCCCACCGTCGCCGCGAGGCCCCACCGCCACCGCGAGGCCCCACCGCCACCGCGAGGCCCCACCGCCGCCGCGAGGCCCCACCGCCGCCGCGAGGCCCCACCGTCGCCACGAGGCCCCACCGCCGCCGCGAGGCCCCACCGCCGCCGCGAGGCCCCACCGCCGCCGCGAGGCCCCACCGTCGCCGCGAGGCCCCACCATCGCCACAAGGCCCCACCGTCGCCACAAGGCCCCACCGCCACCGCGAGGCCCCACCACCGTTGCAAGGCCCCACTGCCGCCACGCCTCCATTGCCGCGAGGCCGCACCACCACCACGGCCCCATCGTCGCGAGGCCTCACCGCCAATACTACGGGCACCAAAAACCAGGCACTCTCTCCCATCCCAGATGTTTCTCCTTAATAAAGCATCTGGTTTACCCTCCCTCCCCACCCCACAAAGAATAGACAAGCAGATTTAAGGATTTTTATGTCTGATTAAATCTCAATACACGCACTTAATGGTGTCTCTGTGGATTACCACACTGCAAATTCATTGCTATATCTATGGTACTCTTTGATTCTCTCTACAAAAAAACAGGGTTTGTGGTACTAAAGTTCCTCAGAATGCACTTCCTCAATTGATTTGCAGCTCTGAAATTTTTGGCGACTCCAACATGGTGTAATTTGCATCAAATGATAAATCATGAATGCAATTAAAGGTGCAGCCCCTTTTGCTCACGGCCCAAGTACTGGAACATTCAGTACATGCTTGCAGCTCATCCTGATACTCTGTGAAAGGGAGTCTACAGGGAAAATTCCAAAAGATGTTCCCTTCTTCAGATCAGATCCAATATCAACCATGTTTATGCTGTCAGCATGCCAACTTCTAATATATGCAGTGGGTCCCAGATAAGCCCAAACAGTGACAATCGTGAACTGCAGAATTCTTCCACTGCTCTTTACCCACTTGAGGACATTGGTTTCCTATTCAAACTTTCTCCTCTTGGAAAAGCATACTTGGAATTGTGAAATAATAATTTTCTGATCTAAATTTCCTCGTAAGGCCAGGCAACTTTTGGTATCCCTCTGGATTAAAATAAAAGATGGGACAAAACCGCTTATTTAAAATGTCATAATGCTATGCACTAGAATCTGCCAGGAATTTTAAATGTTTTCATTGATGTGTTCCTCAAGCTTCAGAGAATTTACATTATAAAAAAGGCTTATAAAAGTTAATTATTCCCAAGAAGCATCTCCTAACACACATCACGATAGTTGTCATTCCACTTAATTTGCTCAGCATCATATCTTATTTAGTAAAATACAGACATGTGAAGGGATGTCTATCAACCATAATAAAAGTCTAGGAGTACTTCATTTGGAAAGTATCTATTTACATTTGTAGCTTGTCAAGTCACATTTATTTATATAGCACATTAAAAAAACAACTCCCATTGACCAAAGTGCTTTACATTTGTTATAAGAATAGTATAAACAAACAAACTACATACATATATACATATAGCCCTCGCTCAGAGGACGTCAAGAAAGGATTGGGAGTATAGATACGTTTTTAGTCTTGACTTAAAGGAGTCGATAGAGGGGGCAGTTCTGATGGGAAGTGGGATGCTGTTCCACAGCCTAGGAGCTGCAACCGCAAAGGCGCGGTCGCCCCTGAGTTTATGCCTAGACCGCGGGATATTCAGCAACACCAAGTCGGCCAATCTGAGGGACCTGGAGGTGGAGAGGTGGGTGAGAAGACTTTTAATGTAGGTGGGGGCAAGCCCATTGAGGGCTTGATAGACATAGAGGAGGATCTTGAAATTTATACGGAACTGCACAGGGAGCCACTGGAGATGGGCCAGAATCGGGGTGATGTGAACTTAATTGGTACCCATGAGGCTGAAATCCTCACAGTCATTATGAAAAGACAGTGATGGTGCACAGAGGAAACCCTGTGGTGACAAACCATACTATAGCATGCAAGAACAAAATGGTAGTGTCAATTTTAGACTAGATGATAGCACAGAAGGTGAATCACAGTTATATTTATATTCCAAGGGTCATAATATAATGTAAATCCTGCATCTGCATTTTAGTCAGAACTGTTTACATAACAATTTACTCATTGCAGCGCAAGCCTCTATTGAAGTATGCATTATTATTCTGCTTTTGGAAGTTGACGTCATAAATCTGCATGACCTAGAAATTAATTCTTGGTTAGTAATGTGACCATGGAATATAATGGTGTCTGCACATCACAGTCATAGGAAATTCGGAACTAGTTGGAAGTATAGGCTACAATATTGCACTTTTATCACTACTCAAATCCTGGTATATTAGAATTAAAACTACTGAATGTACAAATTGGGAAAATAATTTAGTAGTGAGATATCAAAAATGGGGAAACAAGGAACTGCAGATGCTGATTAATGCACAAAAGAACACAAAGTTCTGGAGTTATTCAAGCAACATCTCCAGACAACATGTTTCAGTCTAAAGAAGGTTCTTGAACTGAAACGTCACCTTTCCATGTTCTTCGGGGATGCTTCCTGATCTGCTGAATGACTTTGTGTCCTTTTGTATATAAAAATTGGACCCCGATAAAGAACCAAAAAATTGATATTTCAGCTTTCTCATTCATCTTCTGTCCATCCAAATATTTTTTTTAATCTGGAAATATTTTTCAGCAAGCCACTTAGGCTTCCTATTTATTCTAAACAAAATGTACTCAAAGCACATTAAAGCCATTCCTGTCAAAAACAGATTACTCAGGCAGAAAATGTTCAAAACAAAATCATTACAAAAAGCAAAAATAGCTAATTATATAAAAGTTAACAAATGCATTAGAGTCACAGAGCTGAGTGAGTACTGTTCCCTGACCTCACAGACAATCACGGTTACGTTGCAGTGAATAGAGTACGAGAAAACAGCACAGAGCCCTCCATTGTGTCTGGGAACATTATCAACCGGGCAGCTTGCATGTAAGACTGAAGGGCAGGGAACTACAAGCCTCCACACCCAACCCGCACATTTCCTACCATTCTACTGGCCATAGTGTGGTCCCTAGCAAATAAGGTTGAGGACTTAAGGGCAAGGCTGCTTTATCAAAGAGAGATGTGACATGGCTCACCATCAGCTCCCAGACTCAGCCCTCCAGCCTGGAGTTTCTACATTAATCTCATGGACCGAGTGGAGGCATCAAGGAAATGGAGAGGCGGTGGCGTCTGCCTCGTGGTAAAAACTTTATGGAGCACCATCCCTTGCCGTCACTTTGGGAAATCTATGCACATGGCTGTGCTCCTTCTTCCTGCGTATAGATATTGATTGAGGTGCACAGGCCCAGCAGTGAGAACCACGCAGAGCTGGTCCGGGAAGGCAGTTGAATGACTCTTGGATTGCATGGAGGCAGTAGACTGGGCAACATTCAAAGACTTGGCAAAGGAACAAATACACAATAATTGTTACATAACTACAACTTATAACTTACAACTACATAAGGAAATGAGTGGGAGAGTGTGTTCCCACAAAAACCATCTTAGTGTTTCCCAACCAGAAGCCTTGGATGAACCAGGAGGACCAGATCTCGGGCATTTAAGTCTGGCGATCCAGATACATAGAAGAAGTCCAGATACTACCTTGATAAGGCCATCAAAATGGCTAAAAGAAATGTGTGCTCTAAACTGGAGGACGAGAGGTACATCTGGCAGCTCTGGCAAGGGTTGCGCACCGTCACTTCCTACATGGTGAAATTAAGTGGCAGTTCAAGCAACAATGAGGATGAGCTCAATGTGTTCTCCATATGATTCAATAAGGAGGACACTGATGTGCTTTCTTAGGCCCCCCCTAGCCCCTGATGGTATTGCAATCTCCATCACCAAAGTTGATGTTAGAATATCCTTCACGAGAGTAAACACTTGGAGAGTGTCTGCACTTGATGGCATTCCGGGTTACGTTCTCAAACTTGGGTGGCTGGGGATGCAGACATTTTCAACCTTCCAGTACTGAGGTCTGAGGTTCCACATGTATAAAAAGGGCATCAATAAGAGCAAAGTGACATGTCTTAATTAGTATCGATTTGTAACACTAACATCTGTGGTGATGAAGTGCTTCGAGAGGTTGGTTATGGAGTATATCAACTCCTATCTCAACAAGAACCTGGACCCGCTACAATTTGCCTACCGCCAAAACAGATCAACGGAAGATGCGATCTCACTGGCTCTCCGCTCTACACTGGACCACTTTGAAAATAATAACACATACATCAGGTTTTGTGTTCATTGACTACTGCTCAGCATTCAACACCATCATACCAAGATCAGGGACTATGTATCT
Organism: Raja brachyura; assembly: GCA_963514005.1. Next base: position 32,305,834 of record OY740791.1, on the reverse strand, counting down.
GCACATCCCTTTGCAACTGAATATTTGCCTTCCTCTTCAACAGAACACAATTGATACAAATTGGCAACAACACTTCCTCCTCATTAACAATAAGCACCGAGAGAACTCAAGGCTGTTTGCTCAGTCCCCCTCAGTTCCCCTACTCTATTCACTCTATACCTATGCCTGTGTAACACACAGTTCCAACACCACCTTTACATTTGCCAACAACACCAACATTGTTGGATGAATTATGGATAATGATGATTCAGCGTATAGGAGGGAGATCAAATATCTGATTGAACAGTGACAGTACAACAACTTTACTCTCAACATCAGTAAAACCAAGGAATTGAATGCTGACATTAGAAGAAGTCCGAGGATCCACAAACCTGTCTTCATCAACGGGTCAGTGATGGAGGCTTCAGGTTTTTGAGCATGCATATCTCTGAAGATCAGTCCTGGACCCAGCACTGATGCATTCATAAAGAAAGCCCATCAACGCCTTTACATCCTCGAAGATTGAGGAGATTCAGTATGTCGACTCTTGTACTCCTACGTGTGTTTGGTAGAGAGCATATTGACTGGTTGCATCACGACCTGGTTCAACAACTTGAATGCCCAGGATAGGAGATTGCAAAAAGTGGTGAACACTGCCCGGCCCATCACGGGTACTGAACTCCCCACCATTGAAGGGATCTATACGAGGTGCTGTCTCAAAAAAGCAGCCAGCATCATCAAGACCCACACCACCCTGGCCATGCACACATTTAATCCTGCCATCAGGAAGGTATAGGATTCTGAAAACTATAACGTCCAGGTTCAGGAAAATTCCCATCAAACTATTGAACATTATAATCTCCAACTAAATGCCAACTGCGAACTGCCTAGATTGCACTAGGAACTTCAGACTTTGTTTTGTTTTGCACTATTTTGTTAATATACATTGAACTTCTTTTTTTGTTTGTTTATTAATTTCTCTATTGAGTACTATGTTTACAGATGTGTTGTGCTGCTGCAAGTAAGAATTTAATTATTCAATTTTGGTACATATGAGAATAAAAAACTCTTTACTCTTGACTCTCTATTGATTCTTAAATATGAGATTTTATATGGGTATTTTGAAAGTAAATATAACTTTAAAGTATGAAACTTGTTAACATCCAAAATCCTTGCTAGCACAGATACAAGTGGTTATTCATATACCCTGAACGACAGTGAATTATTGAAAGTCACCCTGCAAGTTGTAGATTCTCTCATGTTAAAGGTTTCAGTAATGTGTAGGAAAGTAGATTTTGTTAAATTTAGAACTTCAATCGGCAATGGACAATGAACAATAGACAATAGGTGCAGGAGTAGGCCAATTTGGCCCTTCGAGCCAGCACCACCATTCACAGTGATCATAGCTCCACAATCATTACCCCGTTCCTGCCTTCTCCCCATATCCCCTGACTCCAGTATCTTTAAGAATTCTATCTAACTCTCTCTTGAAAGCATCCAGAGAATTGGCGTCCACTGCCTTCTGAGGCAGAGAATCCCACAAATTCACAACCCTCGGTGTGAAAAAGTTTTTCCTCATCTCCATTCTAAATGGCTTACCCCTTATTCTATAACTGTGACCCCTGGTTCTTGACTCCCCAACATTGGGAACATGTTTCCTGACTCTAGCATATCCAAACCCTTAATAATCTTGTATGTTTCAATAAGATCCCCTCTCATCCTTCTAAATTCCAGCATATACAAGCCCAGCCGCTCCATTCTATCAACATATGAGAGTCCCGTCATCCCGAGACTGTCATATAATAGAAGAGATAAAGGAAATATTGGTGCAAGCAAAATATGCAAGACCTGATAGGTTACAAGTCTGGGCAGCTGTTTCCATTAATATATTTCAGTAGTTTATTTTAAGAAAAATAAAGATTTATTTGAGGTAAAAAGAAACTATGAATAGGGCCATGAATGTATTAATTTGCAGCTGATCAATGTTTTCAAAATATGCTCTTTCATGTACCTGTAATTATTTTTGGTGTGTTTATATTCAGCCTGCATTCCAAATAGCTTAAGGCAGAACAACAGTACTTCATTGATGGTTGTAATTATTTGCACAGTACATTTTAACTTGATGTTAATCAATGATAAAAACACAGAAGAGTAGACATAATCAAGAGTAGACAAGTCAAGCAGCAAATGTGGAAAGAGTTAGAGTGAACATTTCAGGTCAATAATATTCCATCTTCCTGATGAACTGTATCATACATTAGCCCGCTGAACAGTCATTGACCTGACACATTAACTCGGTTTCTCTTTCCACAGATTCTGCCTGATTTAATGAGTATCTCCAACATTGTTTTTAGATTGCCAGCAGTTTTTTTTCCTTACTATTTATCAGGATGAAATATTATAGCAGCGTTAACCGTTTATGTAATCATCCTGTGCAATCTCCAACAAAATATTAGGCTATTCATTTTGCAACATTGCAACAATGTCATACCATTTACAAGCCAGATCTGAGTTATTTACCAAAATTAATAAATTTAAGACAATGTCTTGAGACATCCCAGTCCCATTAATAAACTTATGGTTTTAATTTAACTTTACCCCCCAAAAAATACAACTGTACTACAGTATATAGAGATAGAACTAGGCATTTGTCTATTCTGGGTGAGAACAATTTGAATAGTGTGCAGTAATGTATTGCCCCTTATTCTGGTTGGTAATTAACACATTTTACAAATAATTTACAGATCAATTTACAGATCTGTGATATCTGTCATTGTGAAGTGTTAAGAAGTGTTATAAACAATGTTCTTGTGTGAAATGCAACTGAAATCTGCAGCTATAAAGATTAGTCAGTAGTTGCCGGTAGTAACAGAATGCTCTTATGCAGAAAGAAAATCCTCAGTCAGGATATGGTGATAGTAAGAAGCTTTGGTTGCAGTGTGCTTCAGTTAGTGATATTTAAGAAATACATAAGGAGTCTTTCTTTAAAGGTTGAGAAAGGCCATGCTAAGTATAGTGAATTACACTGCTCTCCTTTTATTTTTAAGCCTTAAGGGCCTGTCCCACTTGGACGACCTAATCTGCGAGTTTAGAAGAGTTTGCCCTTGACTCAAACTCGCAGCATGGTTGACACAAGGTCCTAGGAGGTCCTATGAGGTCGCTGGAACTCTCCTGCATGCTCGAGGGAAGTTCCCGCCTACTCGCTGCCTCAGCTAGGTCACGGACAAATTTTCAGGATATTGACAAATTTTCCGCGAGTAAAATTTGGTCGGCATGGATCTTTTTCACTCGTAGTGCAGTGGAGTCAGGTCGCTATTTAGTTACAGGCAGTCGAGGGCAGCCGTAGGCAATCTCCTTTGCTGACGAGCATTTTGATTGGCTCATTGAAGTTTTCAGGTCCAAGGAAGACCTACTGGTAGGTAATATGCCCCCTAAACTTTATTAAACTTCTTAAAAGTGTCTCCACTCCTTCGCTCCTCTTCTCCCCCCTTCTACCTCCTTTACTCCCTCTTCTCTCCCCCCCCCCCCCCCCCCCCCGTGCAGCCATTTACCTTCATCTTCATCGTGCAGACAGCACTCCTCCACATTCCCTGGCCCCCACCTTCGTGGTGTGTGTGTGTGTGTGTGTGTGTGTGTGTGTGTGTGTGTGTGTGTGTGTGTGTGTGTGTGTGTGTGTGTGTGTGTGTGTGTGTGTGTGTGTGTGGTCGGTAGATGCAGCTCGTGGTTCGGTCTATCCAGCTCGCGGTTTCAATTCAGTCGATCCAGCTCGAGGCTTTCCAGGAGAGTGCCCTCGAGCTTGAAGGTCGAAGACACTCTCCTGGACTCGCGGATTAGGTGGCCCAAGTGGTACAGGCCCTTTAGGTTTCAAATGAGTTCTAAGAAAACACTTGAAAGATTCCAATATGATTTAAATCAACTAGTCTTCATTGGTTCAATTTGCCCTCCTGGGTCAAAAGCTTACTAATTCAAATAGACAATGCTGGTTAAATTCAGTCTGTGGAATGAAAAACAGAGTTAAGGAGCTGTCGCATTGCGGAGACGTAATCTGTGAGTTTAGAAGAGTTTGCCCTTGACTCAAACTCGCAGCATGGTCGACACGTGGTCCTAGGAGGTCCTATGAAACATTTTCCGCGAGTAAAAACTGGTCGGCATGGTTGTTTTGAACTCTTAGTGCAGTGGAGTAGGGTCGCTATGTAGTTATAGACAGTCAATGGCAGCCGTATGCAATCTCCTTCGCTGACCTGGCATTTTAATTGGGTCATTGGAGTTTTCAAGACCAAGGAAAACCATACCAAATTTGGTATGTTAGCTTTCATAGCAAAAGGATTTGAGTATAGGAGCAGGGAGGTTCTACTTCAGTTGTATAGGGTCTTCGTGAGGCCACACCTGGAATATTGCGTACAGTTCTGGTCTTCAAATCTGAGGAAGGACATTATTGCAATAGAGGGAGTGCAGCGAAGGTTCACCAGACTGATTCCTGGAATGTCAGGACTGTCTTATGAACAAAGACTGCATAGACTCGGTTTATACTCTCTAGAATTTAGGAGATTGAGAGGGGATCTTATAGAAACTTACAAGATTCTTAAGGGGTTGGACAGGCTAGATGCAGGAAGATTGTTCCCGATGTTGGGGAGGTCCAGGACAAGGGGTCACAGCTTAAGGATAAGGGGGAATTCCTTTAGGACCGAGATGAGAAGGAATTTTTTCACACAGAGAGTGGTGGGTCTCTGGAACTCTCTGCCACAGAGGGTAGTTGAGGCCAGTTTATTGGCTATATTTAAGAGGGAGTTAGATGTGGCCCTTGTGGCTAAGGGGATCAGAGGGTATGGAGAGAAGGCAGGTACGGGATACTGAGTTGGATGATCAGCCATGATCATATTGAATGGCGGTGCAGGCTCGAAGGGCCGAATGGCCTACTCCTGCACCTAATTTCTATGTTTCTATGTTTCTAACCGACAATGTAAAATGCCTAGCTTCTTAAAAGTGTCTCCGCTCCTTCTCCCTCCCCCCATTCTCTCCCATTCTCTCTTCGTCTCTCCGCTTCTCTACCACTCCCCCCCCCCCCCCCCCCACTCTCTAAAGGACTTACCGTAACTGTGCAGCCGTCTTTTACCATCCTGTTCATCGCGGGTGTGAATTTCAGACTGCGCTCCCCCGCTTTCCCTGGCCCTGCCTTTGGGATGTGTATGTGTGTGTGTTTGTGTGTGCGCGGTCGGTCGATCCAGCTCATGGTTTCATTGCTGACGGTCAATCCACCTCGAGGTTTTTCAGGCGAGTGCCGTACGAGCTTGAAGGTCGAACACAGTCGCTGAAAGGTCGTGTCAGTGGCACAGGCCCTTTAAAGTTTCAGGTTGAAGGTTCTTTGTTAGAACTAGGATAGAGAAAAAACAAGTTAATTTTAGGTTGCTGGGAGGTTGGGATTGGATAGGACAAGGAAATATCTGAATATGCAGAACATTCAGTTTGAAGAAGGGTCTCAACCCGAAACGTCACCCATTCCTTCTCTCCAGAGATGCTGCCTGTTCTGCTGAGTTACTCCAGCTTTTTGTGTCTATCTTTGGTTTTAATGAGCATCTGCAGTTCCTTCCTACACATATCATTTTACAGATGGATAATTGATCTGCAAGAGAACTGGCCAATTTTGATACAAACAGAGAAACTGAGCTGAAAAGTCAATCTCCAGTCCAGAAGGCTTCTACATGGTCAGATGGAAGATGAGGTGCTTTTCCTCAAGGTGGCATGGTGGCGCAGCGGTAGAGTTGCTGCCTTAAAGCGCTTTCAGTGCCAGAGACCCAGGTTCAACCCCAACTTCGGGTGCTGTCTGTACGGACTTTGTATGTTCTCCGGGTGACCTTCGTGGGTATTCTTTTTTTTGAATAATTTTTTTATTAGCAATAAACAATTCTCAATGTTTAAAACTGAGTTATAAACATCAACTTAAATCAATATTTGTACTCTAATGATTATTATCTTTTTTTTTTTTTAAATAAAAGTGGGTAAAGAGAAATACCATTATTAATCAATAAAATTATAATTCCTTAATAATTATTTGGTATAAAAAAAAAGAAAAAATGAAGAAAAAGAAAAAAGACATATTATGTATATATATCAATTAAAAGCCACACAATATATTATAAATGAAACAACTACAAATAATAATATCAGTAAAGACATGCATATATCCTGGTATACCAATACATTATTTTCATCAAATCCCGCAGGGTGTCAGTCGAGCCGTGATGCCAAGAACAGCTACTTCGTGGGTATTCTCCGTATCTTTGGTTTCCTCTCACACTCCAAAGACATACAGGTTTGTAGGTTAATTGGCTTGGTGTATGTATAACATTTTCCCTAGTGTGTGTAGAATAGTCTAAAATGGCTGTCCCACTTGCCGAATTTAGAAGAGTTTGAAAACATGACATGTTGAAGACCTCCTTCGACTATGTAGAAGATCTCCTTCGACCTCCTTCGACTATATTGAAGACCAGCTTTGACTAGCTACGACTAGCTACGACTAACTTCGGGAAAATTGGACACCGAATAGTGCAGAGTGAAGAAGACCTTCTTCGATCTCCTTCGACCTCCCTTCGACCTCCTTTCGACTATGATGAAGACTATCTATGACTACCTTCGACTACCTTCGATTACCTATGACTAACATGCCGATCTACTACGACCTACTATAACTAAACCTACGAGTAAAAAAAGTATTGATTTTTTCCATGGCAACCTTTTTTTACTAGCGAGCATTTTGTAACATATTGAAAAAAAGGCGCGACCTAGCTGAGGCCTTGAGTATGCGGAGACCACTCTCGAGCATGAAGGAGAGTTACGAAGACCTCCTACAAACTCGTGTCGACCATGCTGCGAGTACGAGTCAAGGGCAAACTCGCCAGAACTCGCGGATTAGGTCGCTCAAGTGGGACAGGCCCTTTAATGTGTGGGGATCGTTGGTCGGCATGGGCTCGGTGGGCCAATATCTCTGCGCTGTATCTCTAAACAAAATATTATATCTGGCTTCATTAGCACAGTGCAGGAGGCCACAGATAAATAGATCAGTGGGATGAAGCATTAAATGACAGGCAAACAAAAGGTCACTTCATCAGCAGCATTTATTTTCTCCGATGCATTGGCATTTTTCTACATACAAGAAATCCAAAACAGATTGGATGATTGTATTGCAGAACAATTAGATTTGGTCCACAGAAACAGAAAAAATATTAAAGCCTCTGTCCCACTTATCCTACGTATCCTTGGCACGCTAATTACGCAACCTTATGGTTGCATTGAGGCGCAACGGTCCCGCGAAGGTCGCGCGCGACTTCATGCGCCCGCACAGCCATCTGGAGCGCATGACATCATTTGAAGATGGACACAAATGCAGGAGTAACTCAGCGGGACTGGCAGCATCTCTGGAGAGAAGCAGTGGGTGATGTTTCGGATCGAGACTCTTCTTCAGTCTGAAAGAAGGGTCTTGACCCGAAACGTCATCCATTCCTTCGCTCCAGAGATGCTGCCGGCGCCGCTGAGTTACTCCTGCATTTTGTGTCTATCTTCAATATTCTTGACCCCACTCTGGGAGTAGAAGTGGGGGCGGATCCGGATCCGCAACGGCCGTGAGCCCCAGGCTGAGTTCGACGATCGTTTGCCTGCATCTGCTGCTGTTGGAGGTGAGACGTTGCGTCACGCCAGGATCTTGGGCCTGTCCCACTTTGTCCGTCAGTTTTGCAACAGGCCAGTGGCACGTGAAGATTTTCTTCGCCGCAAAATTTCTGAGCGCCACGCGATATCGCACACAACTAACTACATACCCCGCTTCTCAGTGGGACCGGCCCCGCACAGTCACACGATGCCCGTGCGCCTCAATGCAATGACGAGGTCGCTTAATTTTCGTGCCAAGGACACGTAAGTGGGACAGGGTCTTAAGTCTTTCATGGCTAGTCAAGAAAGAACAAACAGACTCTGTGGGTATGAAACTCCTGCATGTCCTAGTCCACATTCTTCCATCAAGCACCTCTTAAAAAAAGAATGATGAACTCATCATTCCACTTGGCATTAGGTTATTACTTGCCTAAAAAAATAACTGTAAAATAATTAAGATGATTCGAGATTATGGTATACAAAGGTGCTTTATTCATTAAATGTTCTTTGTCTTTGCATAAATTGAAGCTGTTGGCATCAATTTGAATTAAACTATTAATTCCATTCTGCAATTCACAATAATAAATGGTGCTTAAAATGAAAATGGCACACCACATTGACAAATAAAGACATTTTTTATTGTGCTGGACCCTGGAAATGATTGTATCTCAAATTCATCTATGATCCTGCAGGCAGTTAGTTTTACTTTTTGGAGAAGGGATATGATGATTGAGCATTCTGGGCAGGCTATATTAGAATGCTCTCATCAGTGGGTCGATAGTGGAAAAAGTTAGTAACTTTACATTAACATCATGAATACCCTTTTCCTGGGATAAGTACATAATTGTAATCATGAAAAAAGAATGCCAGCGGCTCTCCTTGGAAGTTTAGAGAGATTCTGTATCTGACCAAATACTCTAACAGACTGATGCACTTTCGGGTTGCAACTGTTACAGCAGTTCCAATGCACAGGAATGCAAGAGGCTGCAGACAGTGGAGGACACAACCCGGTTCATCACAAGCACAGCCATCCTCTCCATCAAAAGCATCAGCATGAGGTTCTGCCTCAAGAAGACAGAATTAATCATCAAATAGCGGCACCAAGACATAGCAAGACACCAATCCAACACATGGCCTCTTTTCACTGCTATCATCGGGTAGGCGATACAGATGACTGAAATGCCACACCACCAGATTCAGGAAGAGCTACAATCATCAGGTTCTTAAACTGTGTAGGAAGGAACTTTACATGCTGGTTTGCACCAAAGATAGACACAAAATGCTGGAGTAAATCAGTGGGTCATGCAGCATCTCTGGAGAATAGATTAAGGTAACATTCCGGGTCAAGACCCATCTAACTTAACCTGCACAAAATCCTTGCAAAACCATAGACATAGACTTGTTGTGTAATTGTGTCATTGCACTAATATCTTGTTACTGCAGACTAGTAAGATTAAACGAGAACTTACCAGTTTGAAGTTTGCTCTTGATTTTATGAGGAGTTACGTTGGTGATTACGTGAAGAAGGCCCGCCAGGCCGCCTGCGCAGCAAACTTCAAAGCAGCGGTATGAAATCACAAATAAACAACACCGAAGTAAACAGTAAGATCAGTGACTCAAGAACTACCAGATGATCTTTTATGAGAGAGGGTTGGGCGTGGTGGGCACGTAATCACCAACATAACTCCTCATAAAATCAAGATCAAACTTCAAACTGGTAAGTTCTCGTTTAATCTTACTATTTTACTTCGGTGTCGCGTGAGTGATTCCATGAAGAGTTCAAAGTTTTGTGATTTCATGCTGCAGATTACAATCTCGGCATCCCACTGCATTTGATTGACTCGAAAGAGAAATAAATGCATTAGTAATAACATTGTATTCAATGTAATGATAGGGTTTATTTAACAATGTAAACAAACAACAGTACCCCTAAAATTTAGGTACTTAAAATGGCATTGGCAAACAGCCCTGGATTGACAATTGGCTGATGATACATTTCGGAAACATCAGCTCATTTGCCCATCCGACGGCCACAAAAATTTGGTCGAAGGACGCATCCCTCCATTTGACCGCCAACATAGCTGCTGCCCTAGTAAACTGAGATGTAAACACACTATCTAAATGATATACTGACGTTGGTGCTGACTTGGTGGAATGAGACATACAATCGTCAATGTTAATACCTGTTGCAGCCACCTTGAAATAGTCTGAACCGACCTTTTCTTGTGTAATTGTTTATTAACGAATACACAGTGCTGAATCCATACTTCTAAGGATTCTGGTGGCCTTGATAACATCAAAATGAGACAGTGGGGTATTCAAATGATCTTAAAACCATGCCAGCCCTGGTCAGCTCTGCTAGTGTAGACCAGAATTAAAATGTAATGGCATGAACAATGTTTTGCCGTCGTTGTGCTGATATTAGAGTCATGACTAAGGATGTAGCTGGAACCCCTTGGTGAAATAATGTTTACACATTTACAATAACCAACTGCATAATCTTGTGATGTGAGAACTTTAATCAAAATCTTTTTAACAACTTGATATCCGGGTTGGACCGGACAATGTACTTCCCTTATGTTATAGCGGTATTTTCTCTATAACTGAACTATTGTCAATATCACTTAAAATGAACTGGAAATGTCAGTAATTTGTATCGTATCAAATGTATCAGAATATTTAACAACATTTCTGATCCCCTCAATAGAGATGTATTGCTTTTTTGGATGCTATCCATGCATACTGCAGTGAACACCCTCATGGCTAAATGTGACAATGTGAGGCATAAGTTAAACCATTGAAAATGTGTAAGTCAATAATTGTTTTACTGTGCAAAGACCAGTCTCCTGAACCACAGTTTAAAACAGCAAGTTCTTGCTTTTTGGCATAACTGAATACCGATGTGAAGCAGATGAAGCAGGCAACATGGACACTTGGCCAGACCGATAGTACAAATCCAAACAAGGTCTTGCTGACTGTTTTAAGACCCAGCTGACATAAAGCCCATTCCTCCTATTGAAATGAGAATATATTTCTCCACACTGTTGTGTCACATATTTTTGCAAACAGTGAACATGCATAAGCATGACAAACATTTGATAAAGTATTGAATCATGCTTTCATCATACTTTGAGATCCAACATTTATTCTGTGTTATCATCAATCTAAACTGGACGATACACCAGTGGCAAGGAGATTAATTATAGGATATTCTTCCTAATTACCACGAGACTAACATATGTCACCATTGTAGAGCAGCAACTTAAATTTGTGCATGAAGAATATGTATTTTCACTCAAAACCTTACTCAACGGTGCATTTAGTGTATATATTTAGTTGATACTAACAACTGAAGAATTGGTAACTCATGCAATCTCCACTACCTTTGAGTAGGTGATGGTATTTGGAACTTCTCATTTTAGAGTTCTAACATCAGTTCATAATAACTGAATTCAACCGACCACACTACTGTAGCGAGGTTCAAGTTCAATGTGTTATTGTCATGTTCAGCAATGCTGAATACTGTTACTTCATCATTGTGGCTGAAGTAGCCTCAGCTGACAATAGCACAAGGTTGTTAGCAACGATCAAATTGCTACTTACACAATATCAGTTCCTTGATTAGCTCAGCTGCAACCCAGCTGCCATATTGCCAATTACTTAAATCAGTTTTGTAACAGATTGCTATAACCCCAATCTCTTGCCACAAGGTGGAGACAAGGCTAATAATAATTACAGGTAAATCCCAATGACCAACAACAGTTTATCCCATACTGCAAAGCTTACTGCTATAGTGCAGTTATATTGTCTTTGATAACCTTTGTAATGGGATTTGTATAACATGGATCTCTTACCTTATGAACCTGTTGACGTCAGGAATATTTTTTTTTTTACATACAGAAGTTCATATGCCAGATACTCATCATTCTTCATAAAAACATGCCAATCCTGCCTTTTGCATCGGTGGTTTGCATGAGAACTTCTGCCCAATTTCCAAACCTTTCCATAATCCAACTTACTTGGAACACTCCGGCTGTGCCTCAATCAAATATTTTTACCCATTGTGTGTTGTACAAACAAATGTAAATATTACAACTTGTGAACGGTGAACTACCCAAATTTTGGAAGTGCTAGACCCATTTAGTTGAGCATGATTGTAAGGTGCATGGAATTTCAGAGCTATCATGCTGCCCCCAGTTCCAGTGAACCGCTACTGCCGATGAGCACCTGAGGTGCATTCTGAACGATGACTTTTGCCCGTTGATGGCCGAATTAATTCATCTGCCAGGCTTCTTCCCCTGTAGAACAGACCTACCTGAATAACCGATTCAGCGGCTGGCTCTCACATCCCCTTGTTGGCGTTGTTCACTGCCGGCACATATGTACTTGAATCTGTTCTATTGACATCTTAAGAGCCCGGAGTCATCTTAATCTTGTGCTCTTCCCTTCTCAGAAGGGTGATTCGTAAGCAACTCTAACAGGCGCTGCCGCAGGCCATAGGATACAATACTGATATGAACCCATTGGCCTTACCCCAATAGAATATTTTACTGGGATGGCAACTTTATTGTAAGGAAAGGTACCTCTGACACGTGCCCTTCATCCCTTTGGGTATCCCCCACGACCATACCCTGAGACTCAGTGTCAGCAGGATACAGGCCCATCTTGGTCTCTGCCTCCGAGAGTGAGACCTTTGCACTATATACAACAGCTGCTGTATAAGGATAGTCATTTCAACGCACTATCCAGCCACAGTGAGGAATTCATCCCCCGACTCCGTGGGCCTTGCACTCTAATCCCGGTGGAGAATCATCTCCCGACTCCGTGAACGAGCAGATATGTGTGAATTTGAGCAACCCTCTGCCAGGCGTTGCTGGCGCCGCCTTTCATAAAGGCCGGCGTTTTGACATGAACAGCCCTGCATCAGGCGCTGTTGGCACGGCTCTCCCGTAGGCCAGCACTTCACAAATGAAGCAGCCCTGTATCAGGCACTGCTGGCACGGCTCTCCTGTAGGCCGGCACTTTCATATATGAAGCAGCCCTGTCCGGCACTGCTGGCGTGGCCTGTCCCATAGGTCCGCACATTTACACATGAAGCAGCCCTGTCCGGCACTGCTGGCGTGGCCTGTCCCATAGGTCCGCACATTTACACATGAAGCAGCCCTGTCAGGCGCTGCTGGCGCGGCCTGTCCCACAGGCCCGCACTATTGCTGTGTAAGCTCACTAAATCAACATTTAGTGTACAGCTTTACCTGTGAAAATATAAATCATAGCAACCTGTGTTTAAACAATAATAACATTGTCAGAACAATATCATATAACAATAACTTTTTACTTTGCCTTTAGTTTTTTAATTAAAGAAAAAACACTATAAAATACATACTTTTTATAATAAGAAGAACCCTTATATTCCAACTCACCTGAGGGCTGAATGAGTCCCAGTAATTTTTTGACTGGGGACCAATGTCTGTGAGCCACTGACCCCACTGTCAGTGGCTCCAGCGTTGTTTCTTTTCCATTCCAACGGCATCCCACAGGCATGGAGCCGCTGACCCCCCTGTCAGTGACTCAGTTTAATATTCCTTGCCGTTCCCACGGCATCCCCGCAGTCTGCGGTGCCGCTGTCAGCAACTCTGCTTAATTTCTTGCCGTTTTTACGGCATCTCTGCAGCTGGGGAGTCGCTAACTGCACTGTTAGCGGCTCCTTATCTCGCAACCCAATAAATTTTGCCGTTTTTTCCGCATTTGCGGTCGGACTGAAATTTCACCACAGTCCATAACCGGCAACTTGTCGGGCTGCAAAACTGGCAGGATGAACCTCTGTAAAAAGAGGCTCCTGCCCAAGACCCCTGGTAAGTAAAAATAAACTTACCTTTAAGTTTAACTTACCACCGGCAGGATGACTCACTCACGTGACTCCGAAGTAAAATTTATCTTTTCACAGTCTAGCATAATTTACGTATATTTTATGCTTTGCATTTTTGTCCAAGCCTATGTGCCTGTAATGCTCTGCTAAGCAGATTTTATTTGTTTTTGTACCTCACTGCACTTGTGCATATGACAATAAACACAACTTGATTTGAATCTTGTAACTGCTGGGTAAGCAGGAAACTGAATTTAGCATATCATTTCCGAGACAGTTATGTTTGAGACTTTGGAATTCTCTGCCACAGAAGGCAGTGGAGGCCAATTCACTGGATTTTTTCAAGAGAGAGTTAAATATAACTCTTAGGGCTAACAGAATCAAGGGTTATGGGGAGAAAGCAGGAACGGGGTACAGATTTTGGATGATCAGCCATAATCATATTGAATGGCGGTGCTGACACAGAGTGGCGAATAGCCTACTCCTACACCTGTTTTCTATGCTTCTATGTTTATAATGGAAAGCTTCACCATTTTGAAAGAGCAAAAAGATCCAGATTTAAAACTCAAGTACCAATGAAAATGGAGAAACAATACATGAATTGGTAATACTGAAAATTATGAAGAAAGTCATCTTATGATAGGCATGCAAGAAAAGGTTGATTCTGACCCTCAAGGAACAAAGCTGCATGGAGGGATTGTTCAGACAATGTATGCTCCCAAACCCATCGCATTTGTGATTATTCAGTGCAATTTAATGGTCGAAACTGACTGTCCAAGGTAAGCAAAGACTTGTGTGCAAATGCGGACGCTAAGGTGATGAAGTAATGTAGAAGATGTAAAAGAGTTGAATGGGACTACAAAATCTCAATCCTAAATAAAAGAAATAACAGGACAAAGCAGCACTTCGCATCACAGAATACCGCTTCAGAGAATATTCTATAAAATAATGCTGCAAGATAAAGAAAGCTATGATTCTTAAAATAGTACAAGCAAATATTTCACACACTTGCACACAATTACCTGCCATCCACAAGATCACAAGTTATAGGAGTAGAGTTAGGCCATTCGGACCATCGTATCTACTCCGCAATTCAATCATGGCTGAATTCTGCCTCCCAATCCCATTTTCTTGCCTTCTTCTCATAGCCCTTGACACCCATTCTAATCAAGAATTTATCTCTGCCTTAAAAATATCAACTGACTTGGCCTCCACAGCCCTCTGTGGCAATGAGTTCCACAGATTAACTACCCTTTGACTAAAGAAGATTATAGACATAGACAATGAAAATAGGTGCAGGAGGAGATCATTCGTCCTTCAAGCCAGCAACACCATTCATTTGATGTCCCCAATCATTCCCAATCAATGGCCCATGCCTGCCTTCTCCCCATACCCCTTGATTCCACTAGCCGCTAGAACTCTATCTCTCTCTTAAATCCATCCAGTGATTTGGCCTCCACTGCCCTCTGTGGCAGAGAATTCCACAAATTCACAACTCTCTGGGTGAAAAAGTTTATTCTCACCTCAGTCTTAAATGGCCTCCCGTTTATTCTATGACTGTGGCCCCTGGTTCTTGACGCGCCCAACATTGGGAACATTTTTTCTGCATCTAGCTTGTCCAGTCCTTTTATAATTTTATATGTTTCTATAAGATCCCCCTCATCCTTCTAAACTCCAGTGAATACAAGCCTATTCGTTTCAATCTTTCCTCATATGACAATCCCGCCATCCCAGGGATCAATCTTGTGAACCTACGCTGCGCTGCGCTGCCTCAATCACAAAGATGTCCTTCCTCAAATTAGGAGACCAAAACTGTACGCAATACTCCAGATGTGGTCTTACCAGAGCCCTATACAACTGCAGAAGAACCTCTCTACTCCTATACTGAAATCCTCTTGTTATGAAGGTCAACATTCCATTAGATTTCTTCACTGCCTGCTGTACCTGCACACCAACTTTCAGTGACCGGTGTATAAGGACACCCAGGTTTCGCTGTACCTCCCCCTTACCTAACCTAACCCCATTGAGATAATAATCTGCCCCCTTGTTTTTGCCACCAAAGTGGATAACCTCACATGTATCTATATTATATTGCATCTGCCACGCATCTGCCCACTCACTCAAGCTGACCAGGTCATCCTGCAACCTCCTAATATCCTCTTCACAATTCGCACTGCATTCCAGCTTTGTGTCATCCGCAAACTTGCTTGTGTTGCTCCTAATTCCCTCTTCTAAATCATTAATATATATGGTAAACAGTTGCGGCCCCAACACTGAGCCTTGCGGCACTCCACTCGCCACTGCCTGCCATTCTGAAAAGGACCTGTTCACTCCTACTCTTTGCTTCCTATTTGTCAACCAATTTTCTATCCACATCAACACCCTACCCCCAATGCCATGTGCTCTAATTTTAGTCACCAGTCTCCCATGCGGGACCTTATCAAAGGCTTTCTGAAAGTCTAGAAACATAGGAACATAGAAAATAGGTGCAGGAGGAGGCCATTCGGCCCTTCGAGCCAGCACCTCCATTCATTGTGATCATGTCTAGATACACTACATCCACTGGCCCCCACTTCATCCATTTTACTTGTCACATCCTCAAAAAATTCCAGAAGATTAGTCAAGCATGATTTTCTTTTCATAAATCCATGCTGACTAATCCTTTTACTGCTATCCAAATGTCCCATTATTACCTCTTTAATAATTGACTCCAGCATCTTTCCCATCTTTCCCAGGCCAACTGGTCTGTAATTCACCGTTTTCTCTCTCGCTCCTTTCTTGAGAAGTGCGATAACATTATCTATCTTCCAATCCACAGGAACTGATCCTGAATCTATTGAACATTGGAAAATGATTACCAATGCATCCACTACCGCTTTAGATCCTCTGTCCTCCAGTACTTCTGGGAGATTGTTTGTGTCTTCCTTAGTGAAGACAGATCCGAAGTACTTGTTCAACTCTTCTGCCATTTCCTTGCTCCCCATAATAATTTCACCTGTGTCTGCCGGGACCCACATTTGACTTTGCTACTCTTTTTCCCTTAACATATCTAAATAAGCTTTTACATTCCTTCTTTACATTCCTGGTCATCTTCCCCTCATACTTCATCTTTTCAGCCTGTAATGCTCGTTTTGTTTCCTTCTGTTGTCCTATGAAAGTTTCCCAATCCTCTGGCTTCCGGCTACTCTTTGCTACGTTATACGTCTTTTCTTTTAGTTTTATTCTATCCCTAACTTCTCTTGTTAGCCATGGTTGCCTCCTACTCCCCTTTAGAAAATGTCTTCCTTTTTGGAATGAAATGATCCTGCATCTTCCAGATTATGCCCAAATATTCCTGCCATTGATGTCCCACCATCATTCCTGCTAGTATACCTTTCCAGTCTACCTTGGCCAGCTCCTCTCTCATGCCTTCATAATCCCCTTTGTTCAACTGCATCACTGCCACTTCCGATTTAACCTTCTCCTTCTTAAATTGCAGATTAAAACTAATCATATTATGACCTCCAAGCGGTTCCTTTACCTCGAGTTCTCTTATCAAATTTGGTTAATTGTACAACACTAAATCCAGAATTGCCTTTTCTCTGGTCGGCTCCATTACAAGCTGCTCTAAGAATCCATCTCGAAGGCACACTACAAACTCTATTTCTTGGGGTCCTGAACCAACCTGATTTTCCCAGTCAACATGCATATTGAAATCTCCGTTCACCACAGTGGCATTACCTTTGTTACATGCCAGTTTTAACTCCTGCTGCAACTTACAACATATATCCGGGCTACTATTTAGGGGTCTGTAGATAACACCAATTAGTGTCTTCTTGCCTTTGCAATTCCTCAACTCAATCCACAGTGACTCTACCTCAGTCCCAATGTCTTCCCTCGCAAGGGACTGAATTCCATCCCTCACCAGCAGAGCTACTCCCCCTCCTCTGCCCACCTGCCTGTCCTTTGTATAGGATGTATATCCCTGAATATTAAGTTCCCAGGCCTGATCCTCCTGCAGGCACATCTCGGTAATCCCCACAATGTCATATCTACCAACCTCTATCTGAGGCTCAAGTTCATCTACTTTACTTCTTATACTTCGTGCATTCAAATACAGTACTTTTAATTCCTTATGTATCTCACCATTCGCATCCACCTCACCTTTCTAAAAGAGCGGCCTTTAATTCTGAGGCTATGACCTCTGGTCCTAGTCTTTCCCACCAGTGGAAACATCCTTTCCACATCCACGCTATCTATGCCTTTCATTATTCTGTAAGTTTCAATGAGGTCCCCATCAACCTTCTAATCTCCAGCGAGTAGAGGCCCAGTGCTGTCAAATGCTCATCATATGCTAACCCACTCATTCCTGGAATCATTCTTGTAAACTTCCTCTGGATCATTTCCAGAGCCAGCACATCCTTCTTCAGATATGATGCGCAAATTTGCTTACAGTACTCCAAACGCAGCCTGACCAGCTAACCCTAACCCTAACCCTTATAGAGACTCAGCATTACATCTCTGTATTGATATAGATGCTAGCATTGAATTGGTTTACTGCCAATTCGACTTGCAAAATAACTTATTGGGAGTCCCGCACCAGCATTCCCAAGTCCCTTTGCACCTCTGAGTTCTGGATTCTCTCGCCATTTAGAAAATAATCTACGCCTTTACTTTAATACCAAAATTCATGACTCTGCACCTTGCTATACTGAATTTCATCCACCACTTCTCTGCCCACTCTCCTAACCTGTCCAAGTCCTTCTGCAGAGTCCTTGCTTCCTCAACACTGCCTGCCATTCCACCTATCTTAGCATCATCTGCAAACTTGGCCACAAAGCCTTCAATCCCCTTATCCAAATCATTAATATACAATGATATTCAAAAGACAAAGCTGAAAGGGGCTGAAGATGAGCTCTAGGATGAACTCAAGCCTCTAAGGCAGGCACATAGATGTGGAGGTCAGAAGGAACCATGGGGAAAAGGCAGGGGTATGGGGTTGAGAGGGAAAGATAGATCAGCCATGATTGAATAGTAGAGTAGACTTAATGGGCTGGATGACTTTATCCTGCTCCTATAACATGAGCTTATGAATGGTACTTTATCCTGCTCCTATAACATGAGCTTATGAATGGTACTGGGGAAATGTGAAGAAGCTGGAGAACAGCAGGTTAGTGTTTGAGAGACTGCTACTGACCTTTGAGCAGCAGTTGTCAGATATTCTGAAGCTGAAGCTCAACCTATTTACAATCTACAGTTCATCTTCTTCCAAGGGGGATCCTTCGTTTTCCTCTTTGGGTGATGGATCTGTACAGCAAGAGAATGAGAAGAGCAACAGTCAATCCACTCCACAGAACTCTGAGAATAAGAAGAGAAGAGCAACAGTCAGTCCACTCCACAGCACTCTGGTTAATTCACTGTACCCATCAGAGCACCTACTTAAACACCAGCTTGGATGCACCCTCTTCAGGTAGTCAATTATGGTCAGCAAATGCACCTGGAACATAGACATCTGGAGCTAGAGAATGTTTGCTCCAAAGGTCAGGGAATTAGACACAATTTTGGAATCAGTATGCTGAATAATACGGAAGGCCATCAGCCAAATGAAATGTGACATAAGGAAATAACTAAACTTTGCATAGCTCCATTGTTGAGTATCCAATGGACATTGTATTTTTTCATGGACCACCATTTAGCAGAAAGTGCTGGTAACTCACACTGAGGAACTATATACATTTTGGATAGAGTGGATGTGGAGAGGATATATCCACTAGCGGAAGAGTCTAGGACTAGAGGTCATAGCCTCAGAATTAAACAACATTCTTTTAGGAAGGAGATGAGGAGGAATTTATTTAGTCAGAGGATGGTGAATCTATGGAATTCTTTGCCACAGAAGGCCATGGAAACAAAGTTACTGGATATATTTAAGGTAGAGATAGATAGATTCTTAATTAGTATGGGTGTTAGAGGTTATGGGGAGAAGGCAGGAGAATGGGGTTAGGAGGGGGAGATAGATCTAACATGATTAAATGGGCCGAATAGCCTAATTCTACTCCTATCACATGATCTTTTAGAACTTTCAGAATCTGCAACTCTTGTCTGAGCCAACCAAGGACCAAAATATCAGCAGCATCTTCTTTAAAGATTCTTATTATTCAGGAACACACATCTTCTCTGAAAGCATAGACAGCCTGCACATCCATTATGTATGGTCAATAAAGGAAGTGTCTGGGCAAGCAACATTAAGAGGCTGTGACGTAAGCAGCTTTTGGTGACAGAGGCAGCTCAACGGTTCAATGCTGGTCTGGGAATAGTTTAGGGTGATCAATGGTACTAAAATTTAAAACAAAATAACCCATTGCTCAGTTCACAAAACAAAAAGGAAGGATTATGTCATGAGCCCATAAATCACACAGTGCATAGAGTGAAAGATTAAAAGAATCACAAAATGTTGCAACAAATCAGGAGGCCATTCAACTCATTATTTCTTTGTTTGCTCCTTGAAGGATCAATGGCACTTCGTTACATACTCAATGCGTGTGCACAACTCATTAAATGCTCTCCAATCCCCGTTAACATTTTGAATGGAAACAGCTTCAACCACAATGTCAGGGAGATCAATCCTCAGGTGATAACATTTCTGCTGACTTCACCCTTAGATCACCACATGAAACTGGAACAAACTCAGTCAAGCAAGATTATGTATGTCAGCCCAAAATATTCAGATATCCATCACTATTCTTTGTGATGCCAAGTTCTGGACAGCCATCAATTTTATAATCTTTATTCCTTCACCCAAGTCTAGAACATTGATTTGATCCTTTGGAACTTCTCCAATATTTGTGAAGATCATGACTAATCTTGTATCTGACTACGATTTTTCCTGCACAATTGCTTTATATCCAGAATCTATCGATGTTTTGAACAAACTCGATGACCCACTCTCAACTGCCATATGATTGTGCCTCGATACATTACACATAAAGTAAATTGTTGTCTTGCTCCCCACAACAAAAACTCGTGGTTAGTGCCAACATTGGGGTACATTTACAGAATACTTGAAAGCTAATGCTGCCTCCCAGTTTTTTCTTATAATGTGTCTTTAGACAAATGTTTCATCTGAAGAAGGGTCTTGACCAGAAACATCACCCATTCTTTCTCTCCATAGATGCTGCATGTCCTGCTGAGTTACTATCTTTGGTTTAAACCAGTATCTGCAGTTCCTTCTTACACTTTGCTTGTTTTAATATTTTTAAACCTCCTAGGTTCACAGAAATCTCTCATAATGTCTTTTAGTGCATTTTATAATGCACCTTATCTATCAGATCTCCCATTATTTGTGGTGACTTAAATAACCAACTGGAACAAGGGGTTAGAGTGATCAGATTATGCTCTCCACCCCACCCTGAAAAGAAAGGCAAAGCTCTTTCCAGCAAAAAAAGTGGTGCATTATTTCCTATTGAGGTGGATTCCCCAAATGCTGCTCAGGTAAGACCGTCTTTCCAAGTATGACTTGAATAGAGCTGCCTGCAATTATGATATTTCCTATTACTGTATACACAAGCCAATGTTGCAGCTGCAATACTAAAGCATTGCATTCATTTAATGTCACTTGTGCAGCCTGTATTAACCTATATGTGCACTGAAGTATGAGGCAAATTCCCAGTGTACTCAATGTGCAGTGAAAAGTACAGATCATATTTAACAAATTAATTTACATTTACATTCTGTTGTGTACTACATAAAACGAACATTCCGCATTGAATTTCCATGCCTCGGTTCCTTATCTGAAACCAAGTACATTCAGTCTTAAACCTATCTACAATAATTTTCTGGAACAACAACATTTCCTAAACATGTTATATACCCTACAGCTTTTTTAAATCATTCCTAAATATTAGCACTATCCTTTGTTCGTTGTTACTTAAATTGTTTTTCTTGAAAATCTCAAAGTGAAAGTCAAGATACAAGCAAAGATCGCTGACTGAAATAAATGTAAATTATTCACTTGTATTAGGAATGTGCAGTTTGTCTGTAAGGATTATTCAGTAAATTATTTTGAATAATCTGAAAGTAGGAGTCAAACTACTTTAGATGAAAATCATTAACAAATTGGACTTTTAAATTTACAATTGATACTTAATTCTAGCTGTGTTAGTCTTTTTGAAAATAAGTGTCGGTATAATGGAGCCATTTCAGAATAATCACTTTTTTATCTGCATGAGACAGCACTGCTATGGACAGGTTGCAACCAACCACAGAAAATGCCCCAATGAATTGTTAAGCATACAGTTAAAATGAATATTGCAAAACTAATGCTGAAACTATTGTATTTGTAACTCACAATGCCTTATTACAACTTGCAGACGCAGTGTTACAATCACAATTGATCAAGGGCAATGGCCATTGATGTGTAGGCTGATAAAACCCTTCTAAGAAAATAAGCAATGGATACCTATATTTCATCTGCCGCACAAATTCCTCGTTGTGCTTCCTCCTACACCCACTTTCCCCGGAGGACAGCGATTAAACCGTTAACTTCTCAGCAGTCAGGAAATATCAGTACTTCTTCAGAACCTAGAATAAAGGGGAGGTCATTTAAGACTGAGCAGAGAAAAAACTTTTTTACCCAGAGAGTTATGAATTTATGGAATTCCCTGCCACAGAGGGCAGTGGAAGCCAAATCACTGGATGGATTTAAGAGAGAGTTGGATAGAGCTCTAGGGGCTAGTGGAGTCAAGGGATATGGGGAGAAGGCAGGCACGGGTTATTGATCAGCCATGATCACAATGAATGGCGGTGCTGGCTCGAAGGGCCGAATGGCCTCCCCCTGCACCTATTTCTATGTTTCTATGTTTCTATGTAACTGTTTCAATTACATGCATAAATTCCGAGAAAACATTAAACATTTTATTAATGCAACAAACTAGTCAGCTTTAGAGCTTGCATTGTTCAACTTCTGTTCCATCATACCCTCCCAGTCGAGTGCAGAAAACTGCCAAGAACTCTCTGTTTAATATCCTTTGGATTTTTAGCAGCCTTTAGTCCTGGTTTGGGTTTTGCCAATCTCTCTTTGCTGTAAAATTTGACATCCATGTCTTGAGGCCCAAGTTGCTTTCAGGTCCACTTCACCACAGACATCACATTAAAAATGAAGGTTAGTCTTCTCTCATTGTCTGTGAATCTGGTAGTTTAATATGGTGAGGTATGAAAACCAATAGTTCATAATAACAGCAAATCACAGTTATAGCAAAACATCCATCCGAGCATCAGCTTCAAATGTGCTCATGTTTTTGTTTTTTATTACATTTTGGTCAAAAATTTAGCAGACAGAAAATGTTGTATTATATTTCATTGACTATTCACATCAATCTTGTTTTTGACTAAGTTTTTGCTGATGGTATAAAAAATCACTCAGCAAAATAATTTTTGTGAGCCTTAGATTTTGTGCTATTTTTTAATATTTTCCCACACAAATGAGAGCTTTTCTTACAATGATGTGAATCTTTACATTATATGATCACACAACACTGAAATAGGTGGTATTGGAGACAGTGACGATGGTCTTAAGAATTCCATCAAGTTCTTGATCAGCTGGGCATGTAGTCTAAGGCATGCCTAACGGAATTTAACTCGGAAAAGTGTGAGGTGTTGCATTTTGGGGAGTGTTGTAAAGCAGAGGGATTTAGAAATACACATATACAGTTCCCTGAAAGTGGTAGAGGTAGATAGGATGGTAAAGAAGGCATCTAGCACATTGGCTTTCATTAGACAGGGAAGTGAGTATAGAAGTCGGGATGTTACGGTGGAGACGAAGGTGAGGCTGCACTTGAAATATGGTCTTCAGTGTTAATAACTCTATTGTAGGAAGGATGTCATTTTAGCTGGATAGGGTACAGAGAAGATTTACAACAACGTTGTCAGTACTCGATGGACTGATCTATAGGGAGATTGGGCAGGCTAAGACTTTATTCCTTGGTGCGCAGAAAGCTGAGGGGTAATCTTACAG
The DNA here is from genome assembly GCA_963514005.1 of Raja brachyura. The sequence continues at coordinate 32,282,363 of OY740791.1, read as the reverse complement.
AGTTGTCTAAAATCTATGGATATGAAAACTATGGTTCAACATTGATGCAAGTTCACAATCAAGAAAAATCAATCTTCCTAAATATAGAAGAGGCAAACTATCCACGGCTGCTGAGACATCAACTTCTAAAATTTGTGCTTCAAAAATCTTCGCATTTTTAATCTAAACAGGAAAATCCTGCAGCATAGAATTATGGATGCATGTAAAACAAGGCTTGCCTTTGGACTGAAGGGTAACAAGATAATAGGGAAAGTAACCTGGTTCAACATACTACAAGTTAAGCACATATCTGATCTAAACATTGCAAATTGCAAAGAAACAAAGGTTAAAAATCGCAGGAAATGCAGTTTAATATTAAAGATTTTTTACTTGCTTTTATTAAACTATTAGATTCAACTTTTTACACCATTCGCTGCATGTTTGGGCAAACCTGAATGTTTGTTTGAAGTCGACTGACAAATATCCCTTTTATGCCCTGTAAGCGAACTGCACAAAACAGATCCAACCTATTTACAGTGGCTTGCAAAAGTTTTTATACCCCTTGAACTTTTCCACATTTTGTCACGTTACAACCACAAAAGTAAATGTATTTTATTGGGATTTTATGTGATAGACCGACACAAAGTGGTGCATAATTGTGAAGTGGAAGGAAAATAATACATGGTTTCCAAATTTTATTACAAATAAAAAACTGAAAAATGTGGCGTGCAAATGTATTCAGCCCCCCTGAGTCAATACTTTGTAGAACCATCTTTCGCTGTAATTACAGCTGCAAGTCTTTTGGGGTATGTCTCTACCAGATTTGCACATCTAGAGACTGAAATTTTTGCCCATTCTTCTTTGCAAAATAGCTCAAGCTCAGTCAGATTGGATGGAGAGCGTCTGTGAACAGCAATTTTCAAGTCTTGCCAGAGTTTCTCAATTGGATTTAGGTCTGGGCTTTGACTGGGCCATTCTAACACATGAATATGCTTTGATCTAAACCATTCCATTGTAGCACTGGCTGTCTGTTTAGGGTTGTTGTCCTGCTGGAAGGTGAACCTCCGCCCCAGCCTCAAGTCTTTTGCAGACTCTAACAGGTTTTCTTCCAAGATTGCCCTGTATTTGGCTCCATCCATCTTCCCATCAACTCTGACCAGCTTCCCTGTCCCTGCTGAAGAAAAGCATCCCCACAGCATGATGCTGCCACCACCATGTTTCACAGTTGGGATGGTGTGTTCAGGGTGATGTGCAGTGTTAGTTTTCCGCCACACATAGCGTTTTGCATTTAGGCCAAAAACTTCAATTTTGGTCTCATCAGACCAGAGCACCTTCCTCCACATGTTTGCTGTGTCCCCCACATGGCTTGTGGCAAACTGCAAACGGGACTTCTTATGGCTTTGTTTCAACAATGGCTTTCTTCTTGCCACTCTTCCATCAAGGCCCGATTTGTGGTCTTTGCGGAAGCCAGACGGGGGGGCGATGGGAAGATGTGGTGAGCGGTGGGGTCACGTTGGAGGTGGCAAAACTGGCGGAGGACTATATGTTGTATGTGCCAGCTGGAGGGGTGAAACATGAGTTTGGTGGCACCAGCCGGCACATACAACACATAGTCCTCCGCCAGTTTTGCCACCTCCAACGTGACCCCACCACTCGCCACATTTTCCCATCTCCCCCCCGTCTGCCTTCTGCAAAGACCGCTCCCTCCGCAACTCCCTTGTCAATTCTTCCCTTCCCTCCCGCTCCACCCCTTCCCCGGGCACTTTCCCTTGCAACCGCAAGAGATGCTACACTTGCCCTTTTACCTCCCCCCTCCACTCCTTTCAGGGACCCAAGTAGTCCTTCCAGGTCCAACAGAGGTTCATCTGCACCTCCTCCAACCTCATCTACTGCATCCGCTGCTCTAGATGCCAGCTGATCTATATCGGGGAGACCAAGCGGAGGCTTGGCGATCGTTTAGCCGAACACCTCTGCTCGGTCCTCAATAACCAACCCGACCTCCCGGTGGCTCAGCACTTCAACTGCCCCTCCCATTCCGTATCCGACCTCTCTGTTCTGGGCCTCCTCCATGGCCAGAGTGAGCAACACCGCAAATTGGAGGAACAGCATCTCATATTCCGCTTGGGGAGTATGCATCCTCTTGGCTTGAACATTGAATTTTCTCAATTCTGTAAACCCTTGCTGTCTCCTCCCCTTCCCACCTCTCCCTCAGCCCTCGGGCCCCTCCTCCTCCTTTTTCCTTTCTTCTCCCCGCCCCACCCACCTCCCATCAGTCTGAAGAAGGGTTTCGGCCCGAAACGTTGCCTATCTCCTTCGCTCCTTAGATGCTGCTGCACCCGCTGAGTTTCTCCAGTTTTTTGTGTACCCTCGATTTTCCAGCATCTGCAGTTCCTTCTTTAACACAAGAGAAATTATCAAGCCAGTTGCAGTTCCAAAGAGGAAATCAATAACCAAACAATAGAATGGTCAGCCTGAAAACGGTCTCGACCCGAAACGTCACCCATTCCTTCTCTCCAGAGATACTGCCTGTCCTGCTGAGTTACTCCAGCATTTTGTGTCTACCTTCGATTTAAACCTTCATCAGCATTTTTTTCCTACACACCAAGCAATAGAAAATGTGTTTGGCAGAGGCCAAGTCTGAAAGAGAAAGCATTTAAATAAGTGTTAATACAAGAAGGGAATTCTGATTCCCTGGTACATAGTTGAGGCACAGACAAAGAAGGTATCCACAGCTTTACTTAACTCCATTGCCGGACTCTGAGCGCAATGTAACATTGTCAGTGGATTGGAGACTTCCACGTTTGACTACAGATGCATGAATTTACAAGTCACTAGTTACTTTTGTGTTGAATGGCCCATTAATGTACAGTAAATATTATGTAATATGTGATGTTAAATATAACACCTTTATAGATGAGCTCATACTATGGGTGCAACTAAATGATAACCCATAATGGTTCTTCATAGAGATCAAAATGATGAAAAAGTCTAATCTGTTCACATCAATCCTCAAGATTTGAATTATTTCAGTCAGATTACTTCACCAATGCAGAATAATTAAACATGAGAATTTGGAGAAGTATATTAAGTAGATAGGAAAGGAATCAAAAATATTTCCAAATCTTGATGAAAAAAAATAAGAGATCGCTTGTGACATATTCAATTGTTCAAAGTAGTGATAAATGTCATTCCTCTCAATTGTTCCATCGTAATTCACTTGTTTTATGTTATCCCACTTTTTCATCCATTCCCTACATATTGGAGACAACTTACAGTGGCCAATTATCCGACAAACTAACATGTCTTTGGGATGTGGTAGAGAATCAGAGCTCCTGGAGGAAACCCAGGTCGTCACAGCGAGAACATACAAACACCACACAGACAGCACCCGAGGATAGGATCAAAGCCACATCTCTGGTGGCAGAGTGGCAGAGTGGCACAGCTGGTAGAATTGCAGCCTCACAGCACCAGAGAACCAGGTTTGATCCTGACCTTGGGTAATGTCTTTGTGGAGTTCACACCTTTGCCTTATCATCATGTGGGTCTTCTCTGTTTGTCCGCTTTCTGAACACATCTCAAAGACCTGGAGGGTTGTAGGTTAACTGGCCTCTGTAAAATTGTCTCTGTTGTAATGTGAGTGAATGGATGAGAAAGTGGGATCACATATAACCACATATTCACATATGTGAATGTGATCAATTATCGGTGTGGACTTGGTGGGCCAAAGGGCCTGTTTCCATGCTGTATCTCTAAACTAAAACTGAATCAAATATGAAAACCATTGAAGCGTAAAAATTCAAGAATCACAATTTGAGTTGTGTAAATATCACTTCATGAACAGATTATTAATTAGTTGCATCTACACGTCTCCAGCCATGCAATTAGTAAGGTTTGTTCTGTGAGTTGGCATAACTCAATGGGTAACCAAGCCTCTTATGTGCAAATGTGGCCAAAATATAAAAAAATCTATGATCAATTATGAACCTACGCTGACTCATTTGGATCATATCACTTGTTGAATTCAAATTAACTCATCTATATTTTGTTTTATCTTACTTGAAACTACTGAAGCCTTTTAAAAATTATAAAATGTCCAAGGGCACCTCTGTGAAGAGTTCCCCAGTGTGCTGGTCAAAATTCACCCCTCACACAAATCCACCAAAGTGGTTATTCATCAATTGTTCTTTGAAGTCTATTGTGCCCAAACGTTGCTGAGTTGGCCTACTGCCGTGAGCATTTATCGAAATAATTCAATTGACTGTACTTCAAAACAAGGAGAATCTTAATGGGGTTGTATAAATGCTTGTTTGACTTATTTTAAACAGTGCAGTTATGGATAATTATGCAAATCGGGTGGTGCCAGCAGTCTCTCTCGTCCGTGGATGGTGGGGGGGGGGGTTGGGGGAAACCTTTATAAAATCTCTTTTGGATGGAGATGCAATTTTTTTTGCCATATCGTATTTCCGTCCGTACTGCGGCCTAACATCAAGGAGTTGGTGGCCTCTGCTGGAGGCTGACTTCAGAGCTCCAAGACATGGGAGCTTCGACCACCCCGACTGCAGCAGGTTCAAGTGCCCCAATCGCAGGAGAATAAAGAGGGAAGTATATTAGACTTTATTGCCTTCCCTCACAGTGAGCAATGTGGGGAATCTGCTGCGGTGGATGTTTGTTAATTTTTATGTAGTTGTGTGTTGCTTTTTTTACTATGGCTGTATGGTAAATGGAATATCACTGTACCTTAATTCGTACATGTGACAATGAAAGACCTTTGAAACTCATATGTTAGACCAAGTTGGTTTGGATCCAACCCATGCCCTGCATCCAGCTACCACACAATGGCCACAGTCACCTTGCCTTTTGCAATCATATGATATCCAGAGACCTATCTACTGTGATTGTTTCACCAGCAGCTACAACACCTCAGAGAGTGCACAACAACATCCCATTCCTGGATCACCTTAATGGACCCAATCATGAGAAATCAAAATTTAAGACAGCTGGGAATAGCACCAATCTGCTGGATCTCTCCATTTTCTGAACTTCCGTCATACAGGAGCAGTTAGGATCAGTTATCCAATTGTCTCCCTGCTACTTCTAACATCACTAATTAGTTAGTTCCATCAAAGACACTGAATCAGTTGAATTGTGTTTTAAGGTTCAGTAATTTAATTATTGCCTCTCATTAAGGGCAGCCACAGTGGTAGATTTGCTGCTTTACAGCGCATGCAGCGCCAGAGCCCCGCGTTCAATCCTGGCTACGATTGCTGTCTATATGGAGTTTGTATGTTCTCCCAATGACTGCGTGGGTTTTCTTCGGTTTCCTCCCACACTCCAAAGAAGTAGAGGTGTGTAGGTTCATTGGTTTATGTATAAATTGTCCCTAGTGTGTGCAGATAGTGTTAATGTGCTGGGATTGCTGGTCGGTGCAGACTCAGACTTTAGTGATACTGCGCTGTATCACTAAACTAAAACATTATTGACAATCCAACCACTCAAATTTTCCTTTTTAAGTCATGAAATCTTGTAAATTATCAAGAAAATAGTAGGACATCAGTTTAACATCTAAAAGGTACCACACAAAGCGTGGAGCTTGTTATTTCAATAGATTTGGTATATAAATCTCTGGAATGGGTTTGGACACGGAATGGAAATACCATAAAATAAAGAATGAGAGCATCTAACCATTGAACCATAACATTCAAAATTGCATAGACTTGAAGATGATAAACAATCTTTGAAATTGCAATAAATTCTGAACTTTAATTGACAAAATATTGAAATATTCACATCCTGTGATATAATGTTGTTACCTCCACTTAATCAAAACCACCTTATTTGACATCCTTAATTTTGAAATAAAGTCATGTTAAAAATGCTTTCTTTTGAAGTATCATTATTCAATTCACTTTACATTATTTAAACATGAAGTCGTTCAAGCAAGGTTCTGAGTGAAATTGAGCTTCAACTGACAAAAGTACATTGTTATTCCTATTCAGTGTTAGATCACCAACAGATATATAAAGTGAATTTGTAATATGACTAAATGGAAGAACAATCATTTATCACAGAAGAACAGTTGGAAAAAGGAAGGTGGTGATATTGCAAGTCTTCCACCTCCCTCAACAATAAGAACAAAACAATGGATAAATGGCGAACAGCTGTCCCCAGGACTGACAAGATTGTGAAATTAATAGTTCCTCTGGAAATGACTTACTGACACGAGCTGTTAAAGAAGGAACTGCAGATGCTGGAGAATCTGAACAATTTCAACCAACAGCTCGTGTCAGTAGGTTACACAAAAAGCTGGAGAAACTCAGCGGGTGCAGCAGCATCTAAGGAGCGAAGGAGATAGGCGACGTTTCGGGTCGAGACCCTTCTTCAGACTGGTCAGGGATCAGGGAAACAAGAGATATAGACAGTGATGTGGAGAGATAAAGAACAATGAATGAAAGATATGCAAAAAAGTATTGATGATAAAGGAAACAGGCCATTGTAAGCTGTTTGTGGTGTGAAAATGAGAAGCTAGTGCGACTGCGGTGGGGGGGGGGGGGCAGATGGAGAAGGAATGTCAGGGCCCGAGGGCTGAGGGAGAGGTGGGGAGGGGGAGGGGGCAGTCTGGGTTAACAGAATTGAGAAAAATTCAATGTTTAAGCCCAGAGGATGCAGACTCCCCAAGTGGAATCTGAGGTGCTGTTCCTCCAACTTGCGGTGTTGCTCACTCTGGCCGTGGAGGAGGACCAGGACCGAGAGGTCGGATACGGAATGGGAGGGGGAGTTGAAGTGCTGAGCCACCGGGAGGTCGGGTTGGCTATTGCGGACTGAGCGGAGGTGTTCGGCGAAACGATCGCCCAGCCTCCGCTTGGTCTCACCGATGTAGATCAGCTGGCATCTGGAGCAACGGATGCAGTAGATGATGTTGGAGGAGGTGCAGGTGAACCTCTGTCGGACTTGGAATGACTGCTTGGGTCCCTGAAAGGCTATTCCACTGGGTCTTCCCCATCCCCCTCCTACTATGTAACCCCTGCTCTTTCCCACCCACACCACAGCCCCCATGCCCCCCCACCCCCTGACCACCCTCCACCCCCCCACCACACAACACTCCATCCTCAGTCCACTCACCTGCCTTCCTCCAGCCACAACCCCCATCCCTGCCGCGTGTTCACCACCCCCCCCGGACCTCCCCCTCTCCGACACCGAAAGGTCGGTACTCAGCAGAGGTCTTACCTTTGTCCCCCTCCGTCCCCACCTCAATGAGTTCCGCGCCCACCACGACTTGGAGCTCTTCTACCGTCGCCTCCGCCTCACAGCGTTCTTCCACGGGAATAAGCCCTCGCCTCTCACTGATGATCCCTTTTCCTGTCTCCCACGTACCCCCTCCTCGTGGACCCCCCCTCGTGGCCCTCCAGCTTTAGAACTCTTTATACAGAACTGCCATCGGAACATCAACCGCCTCGACTTCTCCACTCCCCTGTCTCACTCCAATCTCTCCCCCTCCGAACGTACTGCCATCGACTCACTCTGCAACAACCCAGACTGGGTTATCAAACCCGCCGACAAGGGAGGTGCCGTGGTAATCTGGCACGTCGATCTCTACAAAGCGGAGACCACGCGCCAACTCTCGGACACCTCCTCCTACTTACCCCTGGACCATGACCCCACTGACGAGCACGAGGCCACCATCTCGAGCACCATAACCGACTTCATCAACTCCGGCTCCCTACCCCCCCAAGCCTCCAACCTCATCGTTTCCCAGCCCTGCACATCCCGATTTTACCTTCATCCCAAAATCCACAAACCAGACTGCCCCGGCAGACCCATTGTCTCTGCCTTTTTCGTGCCCCACCGAACACATTTCCACATACCTTGACTCCATCCTATCCCCCTTTGTTAAATCCCTCCCCACCTATGTTCAAGACTCCTCAGACACTCTCTGTCGGCTCCGCGCATTCTGTTGTCCAGGCCCCCACCCTCTCATCGTCACCATGGACGTCCAGTCACTATACACCTGCATCCCCCACCAGCATGGTCTCAAAGCCCTCCGGTACTTCCTCGACCAGAGGAGCAACCCATACCCATCCACTGACACCCTCCTCTGCCTAGCGGAGTTGGTCCTTACCCTCAACAACTTCTCTTTTGACTCCTCCCATTTCCTCCAAACACAAGGCGTAGCTGTGGGCACACGCATGGGCCCTAGCTACGCCTGCCTCTTTGTCGGGCACATCGAACAATCTTTGTTCTTTGACTGCGGTGGGGGGGGGGGGGGGGGGGGGGGAGATGGAGAAGGAATGTCAGGGCTCGAGGGCTGAGGGAGAGGTGGGGAGGGGGAGGGGGCAGTCTGGGTTAACAGAATTGAGAAAATTCAATGTTTAAGCCCAGAGGATGCAGACTCCCCAAGTGGAATATGAGGTGCTGTTCCTCCAACTTGTGGTGTTGCTCACTCTGGCCATGGAGGAGGACCAGGACCGAGAGGTCGGATACGGAATGGGACGGGGAGTAGAAGTGCTGAGCCACCGGGAGGTCGGGTTGGTTATTGCGGACCGAGCGGAGGTGTTCAGCGAAACAATCGCCCAGCCTCCGCTTGGTCTCACCGATGTAGATCAGCTGGCATCTGGAGCAACGGATGCAGTAGATGAGGTTGGAGGAGATTCCTTCTCCATCTCCCCCCCCCTCCCCCCCCACCGCAGTTGCACTAGCTTCTCATTTTCACACCACAAACAGCTTACAATGGCCTGTTTCCTTTATCACCAATACTTTTTTGCATATCTTTCATTAATTGTTCTTTATCTCTCCACATCACTGTCTATATCTCTCGTTTCCCTGATCCCTGACCAGTCTGAAGAAGGGTCTCGACCCGAAACGTCGCCTATCTCCTTTGCTCGCTAGATGCTGCTGCACCCGCTGAGTTTCTCCAGCTTTTTGTGTAACCTACTAACACGAGCTGTTGGTTGAAATTGTTCAGCCAACAAAATATCAACCTGCTTGAGACCAATGGGTCGACTTTAAAATATCCTCTGACTGATTGAGGAATTAGTTTGAGAGGTGATGTGGGTGTCAAGGCACAGCAGAAATCCAAAATTATTTTTAGGAGCCGCATAGGAGTTTAATGGAGAGGAATATGATCAGGGCAGACATCTTCCTCGCTGGTTGGAAAGGGTCCAAGAGTGCAAGGAATTAAAAAAAGTAATTACTATTATAGTTATAAGTACTGGTGGTACAGGCCATTTATTACTCCACACTGTGTGAGGAATTAGAATAGGGTAACAGCAACCAGAATTATAATGTTGTGTTCTTACTCACCTCTGTTATTGTCTTTTTAAAAAAATCATTTAGCTCTGAAGTAAGAAAAGTTGGGCAGTTAAAATAGGCTAGTGTCTTTAATACCAATAACCTACAATAATACGCACCAAACAGCCAGCTGTTTCTTATTGCTCTTTACAGAAAACATTAAACAAGAATCACAACGGTGAAAACTGGGAGTTAAGACTCAAGGTGGAAGAAGAATTAATTTGGACATCCTATCAGCCTCTAGTCTAACAAAATCCAAATCCATGCTAAAATGCTTCCTCATCGCATCAGAGTATAACATTACCAAATGCTGCTATAGACTACATTTACTGAATGCCCTTAACCATATAACCATATAACCATATAACAATTACAGCACGGAAACAGGCCTTCTCGGCCCTTCCAGTCTGTGCCGACCATTTCCTTTCCCCTAGTCCCATCTACCTGCACTCAGACCATACCCCTCCATTCCCTTCCCGTCCATATACCTATCCACTTTACTTTTAAATGTTAAAATTGATCCTGCCTCCACCACTTCTGCAGGAAGATCATTTCACACAGCCACCACTCTCTGAGTAAAGAAGTTCCCCCTCATGTTACCCCTAAACTTCTGTCCTTTCATTCTCATGTCATGCCCTCTCGTTTGAATCTTTCCTACCCTCAATGGGAAAAGCTTATCCACGTCAACTCTGTCTATCCCTTTCATCATTTTAAAGACCTCAATCAAGTCCCCCCTTAACCTTCTGCGCTCCAAAGAATAAAGACCTAACCTTCTCTGCTGTAAAAATTCTATATCTCAATGGAATATTCAATTGTTTCCTAGACTGTGAAACCAACAAAAATATCAAAAAAATGTTGATAATTGGCAGAGTTAAATCGTTGTGGCCATTCAGTCATTCATACAGAACAAATTTCAGAACTGAAGTGGGTCTGGTTACTGAATGGCAGCTGCTGCCACATCTTTCGCTGTGCTCCATGGCTGAAATAATTGACCCATCGGTGCAGTCAATAGATAGGTATAGGATAGGCAATCCGATGGTATGACAAGAAAAACAAAATTAAGATCTGAAACTTAATTGCATTGGGGAATATCAACCTCTGGAACAGAGGAAGTAAGTAGTCTTTTTGACTGAGCGTGACAAGAAAAACAAAATTAAGATCTGAAACTTAATTAATTGCAATGGGGAATTTCAACCTCTGGAACAGAGGAAGTAAGTAATCCTTTTGACTGGGAATAACTTCAAAGATATACAGCAAGTTTCATTTAAATGCAGATGGTTTAGAAAATCACTCTATTTCACTCCATGAAAATCAAATAAACTTAAGTGGAAATAAAGTTGTGGAGTAACTCAGTGGGTCAGACAGCATCTTTGGAGATGATGGATAGGTGGCGTTTGGGTAGAGACCTACTTCAGACAGAAGATTCGTCAGACTATGAGTCTGAAGAAGGGTCTCATTCTGAAACCTATCCATGTTCTTTAGGGTTGCTGCCTAATCCGCTGAGTTGCTCCAGCACTTTGTGGTTTTTTGTACATTAACCAGTATCTGAAGTTCCTTGCTTCTACAAATAAACTAAAACTGGAAATCTGAAAGAGAAGCTGCTGGAAACAGGTAACGTATCTAGTCAAAGGTCCATTATCAGAAGAGGAAAAGAGAGGTATGAAAGACAGATTTAAGTTTCAAACCTAAGGGGTTGGGTAGAATGAATGGATTGAGTGAGGTCAGGGTTGCCATGTGAAAGAATTGTAGTCATCTAATTGAGTTCTCTGCAAATTAAAATTACTTTTTCAATCTCTTTTAAATTCTGGTGAAGAATCAACTTCTTTTGGGATTAACTCTGTTTCTCTTTCCACAAGAATGACCTGAACTTTTGAGCGTTTCTAACATTTTCATATTTTACTGCACGTTCAACAATGAATAATCCATAGTATTGTAAAAATATTAGGACTGGATTGCTGAGATTTTGCATAATCACCATATTTTAAAAAGTAAGTTTCCTTGTCTGTGTTCACTTCTGAGTGGCACTTGTGCAGATAAATATGGAAATTAACAATTTGTTTCCCAAGTTGCCCTGTGTCTTCAGGAGATCCATTATATTTGGATCGAGAGAGAAACATAGAAAATAGGTGCAGGAGTAGGCCATTGAGCCCTTCGAGCCAGCTTCGCCATTCAATATGATCATGGCTGATCATCCAAAATCAGTACCCCGCTCCTGCTTCCTTCCCATGTCCCTGGATTCCGTTTCATATCCTTTGATTCATCATTCATATTCAGGCAACTGTGTGATAGAAACATAGAAATTAGGTGCAGGAGTAGGCCATTCGGCCCTTCGAGCCTGCACCGCCATTCAATATGATCATGGCTGATCATCCAACTCAGTATCCCGTACCTGCCTTCTCTCCATACCCTCTGATCCCCTTAGCCACAAGGGCCACATCTAACTCCCTCTTAAATGTAGCCAATGAACTGGCCTCAACTACCCTCTGTGGCAGAGAGTTCCAGAGACCCACCACTCTCTGTGTGAAAAAATTCCTTCTCATCTCGGTCCTAAAGGATTTCCCCCTTATCCTTAAGCTGTGACCCCTTGTCCTGGACCTCCCCAACATCGGGAACAATCTTCCTGCATCTAGCCTGTCCAACCCCTTAAGAATCTTGTAAGTTTCTATAAGATCCCCTCTCAATCTCCTAAATTCTAGAGAGTATAAACCGAGTCTATGCAGTCTTTGTTCATAAGACAGTCCTGACATTCCAGGAATCAGTCTGGTGAACCTTCGCTGCACTCCCTCTATTGCAATAATGTCTTTCCTCAGATTTGGAGACCAGAACTGTACGCAATACTCCAGGTGTGATGTTAGCCACTAGACGCCCACTAATTTCCCAGAATGAGTTATTATTATCGGATTAGATTTTTAATAACAAATTAAAATGTCCTGATATTTAACTGCAGTTCCATGGAGAACCATTTGCTAACTGCATTGCACTCATTAGCTGGATCTCACTTTCCAATACACTGAAGTCAGAAACAGGGTGTAAGTCACCCAGGGACAGTCATCAAGATGGAAAGATCTGCAGGTGCGGTTGAATGCCAATTTATGTAGGTATGTTACAAAACTTACCTTGAGCAGCGCTGCAGTTCTGCCGCTCCCATTGTGCGTGTCTTTGGCGCCTTTCAGAGGGGGGCGGGCTTAAAGTGCCGTTTTTCCACAGGCAGGAAAAATCGATCAATGTCGGGCGATTTCGTTGCGGAAGAAAAATCGCTTCGACATTTCATGAATGAAGGTATTTTTAAATTACTCTAAATTATTTATTAACTAGAGTAATTTAAAAATCACCTTCAAAAGCCGTGAGAACCGACAACCGGAAGGATTTTGCGTGGGGGAGAAAAAAAGGTAAATAGTTTATTTTTATATTAAAAGTTGGTTTTTCGGGAGGCTTTAATAACATTTTCATGTTGCGAAATGGGGTCCAAAAAAATGTATGAACCAACAGTATTTTTCCTCCCGACTTCACCGCTAACCGCAACGTTCCAATCCACCGCATTCCACTAAAACCCACTCACTAGTTGATTTAAATGGCCATTAATTTACAGGAATTAAACACTAAATTCCTTCCATTTGGCCCAGAAATTCATGAAAATTAGATTTAAAAATTATGTTATATTGTGGATTATTGTGTGAATGGTATTTGGACACATAGGCAATTTTTTAAAAGTTTATCTTTTCTTAAGAAATGGATAGATGTTTAGATCTACTCATTGAATTTTGTAATTAGCTACAATTAGATTACTAACTAATTATATGCTTTAATTTCAGGTCATCCAAGTAAGATTGTTTCATATTTATTTCAGAATGCTTCAATCTATAATAAGTGAAAATTTCATTGCGTTCTATTAATTTTTAAGAAAGTTATGGGCTTTTAACTGATCCAGATCACAGCTTTTGAGTTACGTCAAATGAAAGGCAATGGGGAACAAGACGCTAATTTCTGAGTATGAAAATGGCCATAACTTTCTTAATACTGAAGATATGAAAGTAAATTAGGTGTCAAATTAAACTTCTTTTTATGCTTTATCTGATGGGATAAATTGCAGACTTGATTTTTAAAATCTCAAAATTTTGTAACATTGCTAATTTATGCATAAATCTTTACCTTCCTTAACCTTTTCTGGAAAGTATCTTGTCACATGCATTTTCTGGCTGATCACTTGATATCTACAAACACAGTCGCTTCTCGTCAGCAACTGACTTGTAAATAAATCATTGCTTTTGCACCGTTGCTGGGTTTGCATCCTTGAACTGCCTACCCAACACCATTGTCTCAAATTTCATATTCCAGGGAACTAATAAATGACATTGATCTCAAAGCTTTTTAGACTTATTTTTTCAAAATCTGCACATTCCTTCTTGCGATGCCAGAATGACCTGCCCTCCGCATAGTATAAGGGCTTACACGGAGTACCTTTTGAGGGCTTACGCAGGGTACCTACGGAGGTCGACCACTCTCCTGCTTTTGATACAAATACATTTTAATTGCTTTGGATTTCATGTGAAAACATTTGTTCCATCCTTGAGTCTCTTCATCCTATGATCCAGACCATATTTCTTGAAGCCAAGCGTAGAATAGAAAATGCCTTGAAGAAAACTTTGTTATTTTTGTACGACTGCAAGAAATGACCAGCAGAATCTATTGAGTTCCACCTTTATATTGACAGTTGAGGTAAACTCTGAGAACTGCCAATTGGGAATTTACTTAATTATTGTTTAAGCTATAGTTGTGTACAAAAGCGATCTTATTGTAAGGAAGGACAAATAGTGTCTCTGTGAAGAATAGTAATTAACATCTGTTGGCACAAAATCATTGGAAGGCAATCAAAAGTAACTGGTTTGGGGCTAGTGACCACATCCTTAAATTAATGTTGTATTTCATACAACATTTTCATTTATGTTTTGTTTAAAACTTTTTGTCTCATTCTAAAATGCTCACTGGCCTTTTTTATACAGAGAGCCTCAGCTGCACATGCCGTTCCATATCATTTAGTTTCATCCATTAATGTGATGAAGCCACCAACAACAGCCTCAAGGTAATGATTAAGGTAAAGCTTCTTGCACAACTCTGCCAGCTGTAGCTCTAACTCTCTGCCGTCATCGTTCATTTGATTATCATTCCCAAGCAATATTGTTGGCTATTTCCCTCTAAATCAGAAATCTTTACCCTCCTAAAACATTCCTGGAAGGTATCTTGTCAAATACATTTTTAAAGTCTGGCTGGTCACTTGATATCTACAGACACTGTACAGTCACTTTTTGAAGAAAGTCAGCACATTTGTGGGTCACAATTTCTCATTTCCAAAACCATCCTTGGTTTCTTTGACAGCATCAGACAAAGTGGACATTTTACTTTACACTTTATTTATTTGAGTTTCTGGCTCACAGACATTCATGGAATTAGCTGCTTACAAAGTGTATTGTTTTCGTCATACATTAGTATCAATTGATCTTACATAGTCCTTTCTCCATCGATATTGTGCATGTCATTGTGTGCTGTTTTCATTCAGTCGTTATCCATCTTCAATTCCTATTCCTCATGAACCAGCATGAAAAGGATTTTCTCTCCCTGAAGGACCATACATAAATAACAATCCTTGCCTATTTCTGTGATTACTTTGCTTCATTTCTACAAAAGCAGAATTATGAGCTGGAACCAAACTCACAGGATAACAAGCACCATTTATCTCAATCATCATTACTGATTTGATATCTCAAGCATCATTACTGATTTCATATCTCAAGCACCATTATTGATTTCATCACTTACGGCTCTCTGCACTCTAAAGCCTCCAACGTTATCGTTCCCCAGCCCCACACGGCCCAATTTTATCTTCTCCCCAAAATCCACAAACTGAACTATCCTGGCAGACCCATTGTCTCTGCTTGTTCATGTCCCACCAAATTAATTTCCACATACCTCGACTCCATCCTATCCCCCCTGATCCAATCCCTCCCCACCTATGTGCACAATTCCTCACACGCTCTTCATCTCCACAATGACTTCCATTTTCCAAGCCCACACTCCCTCATCTTTACAATAATGTCCAGTCACTCTACACCTCCATCCCCCACCAGGAGGGTCTCAAAGCCCTCAGTTTCTTCCTCGACTGCAGAATCGGCCAATTTCCATCTATCAATACTCTCCTCCGTCTAGCAGAGTTGATCCTTACCGTCAACAACTTCTCCTACAACTCCTCCAACTTCCTCCAAATCCAAAGCATAGCTATGGGCACTCGCATGGGCCTGCCTCTTTGGAGGGTACGTCGAACAATCCCTGTTCCAAGTGTACACTGGCCCTATCCCCGAACTCTACCTCTGGGATATTAACGACTGTATTGGTGCTACCTCCTGCACCCATGCAGAACTCACTGACTTCATCAACCACCACTGATTTCCATCCTGAAGACAAATTCACTTGGACCATCTCTGACATCTCTCTAATATTTCTAGATCTCACCATTTCCATCACATGACACAGACTATTGACCAACATCTACTACAAACCTACTGACTCCCATAGCTATCTTGACTGCACTTCTTCCCACCCTGCTTCCTGTAAAGACTATCCCCTACTCCCAATTCCTCCGTCTATGCCACATCTGCACGCAGGATGAGATGTTCCATATCAGGGCATCAGAGATGTCCTCATTCGTTAGGAAATGGGGGTTCACCTCTTCCATTATAGATGATGCTCTCACTAAAGTCTCCTCAATATCCTGCAGCTCCGTCCCTCCATTCGTAACAAGGACAGAGTAGCAGCTCGGATGTGACAGGTGGAAACAAATGAGGTGAGGCGTATTGGGGAGATGGGGGGGATAGTTGAGAAAGAGACTGGTAGGTGATAGGCAAAAACAGAAAAGGAAAATAAATTAGGCAGATGGAGCGAGATAGGGGAGGGAAGGGAGAGAGAAGTGTAGAAACAGAGGCTGGTAGTAATAGGCGCAACCAAATAAAGGAGGGATGATGAGCAGATGGAACCAAATAGTGGAGGGGATATCGAAGGGAAACCCAGGAAGAAGAACCACGAGAAGGTAGACATGTTTTGATGGGTAGATGGAACCAGGTAGGGGAGGGTAATGAGCCTAGGTAGGACAGGATGGTTTCAAAGACGAAAAAGGGAAAGAGAACCTAAGTTGATTGTGGGAGTGGGCTACCTGAAATTGGAAAATTCAATGTTCAATCTATTGGTTTATGGAGTATCAAAGCACAATATGGCAGAATAAGTCCATTGTGGCATTGGGGAAGGTTGAGGACATCAGCGTGGGAATGGAAAATGGATTTGAAATTACATGCAACTGGAAGGTTAAGGCAGCCATTACTGGCAGAGCTCTGTAAAATGGTCGCCTTGTCTACACTTGGTGTTGATGTAGAGGAGGCCACATTGGGCAAGCACCGAATGCAATAGACTAAATTGGAGAAGGTACATGTAATTCTTTGTATTAACAGGGAAGGTTGTTTAGCTCGCTTGATGGTGGTGAAAGAGGATCTGTAGGAAGTGTTGCATCAGCTATGGTTCAATCAGATCAGATAATACTGCATATAAATACAATCAATATACAGTATATTAGATAGAGCAAAGGGGAAGATACAGAGTGCATAATGTGGTTGCCAGGATTGTAGCTCATCAGTGCTATTCACAAAGTCCAATGTTCGTATTGTGATTGAGATAAATCGAACAGTACCCTAATTTATGGAAGGGCTGTTCAGAAGACAGAGATGTTCTCCTATCCTGCTGTTCTCCTTATTTCCCCCCAATTCTCGAATTGCCCAGAAGCCTATCCCTATATTTAATGGCCATCCATCTTCTTACGTTCTTGCGTCCATTCTCCCAATTACTCAGTCTTTGTTAAACTCTGCCATTACCCTGGTCATATCCTCTCCTCAAATACTCAACCTTCTCTACAATTACTCAACCCGCTCCACAACATTTTTTTTTTTTCATCTCAGCAATGACAGGAGATTATCAGGAAAGGCCTGGGTGCACAATTAAATGTTAAAGAATTATTCTAGTATGAACGAGTCCTTAATTCTCATGCATGATAAAGATTTACTGCTTGGAGGCTTATGCAGAACTGTGTGCAACCATTTTAAATTGGGCTTATGATATTTTTTGACTGCTGTATTTTCATGCTCAGGATATACTGAAACATTACTATTCAAAAGAAAGACTTGTGAAATTATAAAGATTCACTTGTGTTTCAACAAATGTCAGTTATATTTGCCATTTAGCAATGTAAATGGAATATTTAATTAACGTTCTCCAATCAACCTAATAAAATTCTGCACCAAATAAGTACTTGAACTGTCTGTTTCATGAGAAGGACTAGATTCAAATTTGATGTGGAAACATATTAAAATTTCTGGCCTGTTCATGTAAGTCAGATGCATGCATTATTTCAAAAATGTTTGTTGATTTAGGTTATGAACACTTAGTCTTCTTAAGGTGGTCCTTAGGGATCCAGTAGGATCCAGTAGAAGAATTTGCATCTATGGAGAGAAGGAATGGGTGATGTTTCGGGTCAAGACCCTTCTTCGAACCAATGTCAGGGAAGGGGGGAGGACAAAGATAGAATGTAGTCGGAGACAGTAAGACTGGTGGGAGAACTGGGAAAGGGGAGGGGATGGAGAGAGAAAGCAAGGGCTATCTGAAGTTGGAGAAGCCAATGTTCATACCACTGGGGTGTAAACTACCCAAGCCAAATATGAGGTGCTGTTCCTCCAATTTGCACTGGGTCTCACTCTGACAATGGAGGAGGCCCAGGACAGAAATGTCAGATTGGGAATGCGAGGGCGAGTTGAAGTGCTGAGCCACTGGAGTATAATTAAGTCCTCACTAGTCGGCATGTTGGACTGGGAGAGGATGCTAACATAGCCCTTTTCTTTTTTATAATCTTAGAAGTTGCATTACCTAACTACAATGCCTCACAAAGGCTTTTGTCACAGTCCCCAAATTAAAAGGCAAATTAAAAGGCAAAGAGAAAGGCAAATATTTTCAGGAAATTGACTGGGACTTGTAGGCAACCATTTTTATAAACAAATAGTCTGGCACTCAAATAAATATTTGAGCAATTCCCATTATAGCTTTATATTTAAATTGCTGATTTGGCCCATTTTCAAGGACTGAGATAAAATTACCCAGTCAGTTTCAATTTACAGCTATCTAAATGAGGATTATTTCTCTGCAAGCAACATTCTTGCGTATTACCGCTATACTTTGTTAAATCTGGAACAAAAATACTTAATTAATCCTTGTGTGAAGGCGAGCACATGTATTGTGGAATGGTCTTTCATAAGTAGCCATTCTGATTTTCCATCCTAAAGAATAAATATTCATAGGTTACAGAATTCTGAAGTCGTATGGACTCCCACAGCTACGTTGACTACACCTCATCCCATCCTGTCCTCATTAATTTCTCCACCTCCACCACATCTATTCTCAGGATGATGCTTTCCAGTCCAGGACTTCTGAATTATCCTCCAGGAAACATGGCATCTACTGTACTTGATGGAGACCTCACACAAATTTCCTTTATATCCTGCATGTCTGCTTATACTCATCACTGTCTCCAGACAGAAAAGAGAAGGAAGATAGACACAACGTGTTGGAGTAACTCAGCAGGTCAGGCAGCATCACTGGAGAAAAAGGATGGGTGAAAGTCTGAAGAAAGGTCTGAAGAAGGGTCCCAACCCAAACAGTCACTCGTCCATTTTCTCCAGAGTTGCTGCCTGAGCTGCTGAGTTACCCCAGTGTCTATCTTCAATATAAACCAGCATCTACAGTTCCTTTTTACACGGAAAAGAGGTAGAGTTCTCCTTGTCCTCACCTTTCATCCCTCCAGGATATCAACCTTTACCATTTCTACCAGAGAAAAAAAGCACCAATCACACCTTCCCATCTCCTCTCTATCCCCTTGCTTACTGCCTGCCACAGGCACTGCTAACTCTGTGACTCACTGTCGGCTCATCTCTCCTCACCCATTCCCTGATCATTTATAAATAATATACCTGAAGAACTACCTTGGGTTCACTTGCCTCTCTGATATCAAAATGCTAACAATAACTGCAGTGTTCCAAAGAACCAGACTTCTAAACGAATGAGTCCTGAAAATTAAATAATTTTCAACAAATCCTTGTGCATTGGCACAAAGATGCTAGGCATCCCAAAGTATTTCCTGCTAACAAGTCTGTTCCACTTTCTTGGACCTGAAATCAGATTTTACCTTAAGATGGATTTGAAATTCACCTCAGCTATCAAAACCCAGGCTATTTTCATGTCCTCTATCTCACAAGACTTTTTCCCTGCAGGCTCTCCACATGATATGTTAGAATTCTGACCCACTTTCAGAACAGAATCTCCATCAGCTTAGCAAAAGACGAGTAGAGCAGCAATCTATTCATTAATGGGAGGTTAGTTTTCATGTTGTAACTTCTTAAATATTTTTTCTAGAGCAGAGATTAAGAGCATCCTGGTACCATGGGAAAGATAGGCTCTCAGGCCCTCTGATAACACATTGGAGTTCTGACTGGAAGAGTTCACGATGAAGAGGAAAGTTCAGACAGTGACGACTGGATTCCTTGTGATTAAATTCACCTGGTGAGGGCACACTGCAGAGACTATTAGGTACATGAGCATCTTGCTTAAGTAATGCCATAGTGTTAAGGATGACTCTAGCTCTATGGATTCTTAACTGGCTAAGAGGTCTATAAGGGAGCCCCAGTCTTTTCCATTAGTGGGATAGGGAGTGCCAAATGGGATGAGTGGATGGGTATTTTCAGAAGTGATTCACTCCCAGCAAATGGACTGAGGTTCTCTAAACTGTCCCAAATGCTTCTTCTCCATTTTGATTCACACAAGTTCCATTTTTGTTTTCAAGGAGGCTTCGAGAACATCCTCTGTTCCCTCAGTCCAACTGATCATCTCTTGCCTCAAAAAGGTTTGGAATAAAATTCATTTCAGGAATCAAGTGCTGAGCTTGCAAAACACTGTGGCCTGTCTATCAAGATAACAAAGTAAAATTAGAGCTTGAATACAGGACACGTCATCCTGGCAGTGCAGTTGAAAGACAGTTTAGATGCTACTTCTCCAATGCTTTGTTCCAGATTCAAGAAGAGCATTTTTGCTTGATGTTATGAGACTCTTGAGCAGATCTCTCACACGAATGAAAAATTCCCAATCTCACAATCTACAGCATTTTCTCTAGAGCTGTAATACTATATTCTGCGCTCTGATTATTTTCTCTTTCGTATTACCTGATGTAATCACACACGGTAGGAATCACCTGTTAGCAGGCAAAACAAACTTTTCACCATACATTTGCCAATAATAAACCAGAACAAATACAATAGGACAGGGATGAGTACAGCATCAAAACCGCCCATAACGTCTGTGCCGACTGTGATGCCAATTGTAAACAATTCCATCTGCCTGCATGTGGTCTACATCCCTCCACCTTCTGCCTGTTTGTGTACGTGTCTAAATACCTCTTAGATATTACAATAGTATCTGCTTTGTGTCATTTCAGGTAGTATCTGTAGAGAGAGAAAAATGAGTTTTAGAGGGAGAAAACTAAGTTAGTGTTATGGTTTTTCAGATACAGATATCTGCAGATTTTTGCTTTTTACAAATGTTATAAACCTGCCTTTGTTGAATTTATCCAACAACGCATCTCAAACCTGTAAATAATTCTATCGTCTCTATCACATTCTTTGCACCAACATGGAGACAACATAATGCTAATACTTAATATTATTATAAACATGCAAGTCCCTTTGCTTCCTTCATACTCCCATCACTTGATAAGGTTTAGGCTGCATGGATTATTTCACAACTCCTTCCTTCCTCACTTCACTGTACATCAGTGACGTGCAGTCAGGGGAGGCAGGGGAGGCAGAGCCTCACCTGTCATTCTCCCAATGAAAATAGCTTTAAGAAAAGTAAAGAAAAATAACAATAAAATAAAATAAATATAAAGATTTTTCCACTGTTATAAATGTCATTTCTATATGAATCTAATCATTTTTTATAGTAAAAATCACAAACTTTTCGCAGCTCTGCTGCAACTACATGAAGAGATGAGAGATGAGGCAGCAACGAGCTGAGCCTCCCCTCTGATTGCGCAACCCCTTAGAAACTGTATGGAGCGCGGGCAATAAGCGTGTGCCTGTTACCATCTCTATGTATGTCACCAAAGTAATGTGTGTAAACCCCTTCATTACATGTCCTTACCTTCCATAGTCCAGGTAACGTTTTCACATATAAAGATATTAAATTTGTGCTTGCTGGTCTCACATAAAACATTGAAAAACATTGGAGCATTGAAAAAGCTCCAGGGGAGGCAGCGATCACATCTGCCTCACAAGGGGGTGTGTCTTGAATCCAGTGGAGGAAGAGCGAGTGTCAATTTACGTAGGCTCACGTAATTGACGCTACCTCACTCTCCCTCCACGTTAGCTAGCTTCAGCAGCGGCTGCGCTGACCAAAGATCATGGAGCAGAACAAGATACTCCACTTGCGAAGGTAGACTTTGTCGGTACATTCGAAAGTTATTAGATTTTTTAAAAATAGATCTATACTTATCACAATAATAAAATCATTAATTTTTGTACTTCTGTACATTTTTGTTTAGTTCATGTAAGGCAGGAGTCTCCAAAATATGGCCCGCGGGACACATCAGGCCCACCACCTGATTTTTCAAGCTCCCATTCGAGTCGGGGAACGCGGCAGCCTGGGGCTGCTCTTAGTGTTGTTACCGATTAGATCCCTCGAATTGTCAGAGCCGAGATATCACTGGGCCGTCGTGAAGAATGGTGCAATGGTGCGGTGTGTGGGTTCGGCAGCGGTCAGAATGGGACGGCTGCGGGTTATAACATGCCATCATTCCTCTCTCCCTTCTCTCTCTCTCCCCATTCTCTTACTCTCCCCATTCTCTCTCTCTCCAAATTCTCTCTCTCTTCCCATTCTCTCTCTCTCTCCCCATTCTCTCTCTCTCTTCTCTCTCTCTCCCCATTCTCTCTCTTTCTCCTTTCTCTCTCTCTCCCTTCTCTCTCTCTCCCTTCTCTCTCTTCCCCATTCTCTCTCTCATTTTCTATCTCTCTCCTTCTCTCTCCCCGTTCTCTCTCTCTCTCTCCTTTCTCTCTCTCTCCTCTCTCTCTCCCCTCTCTCTCTCTTCCTCCCTTCCTTCTTTCTCCCTCCCCCTCTCTCTCTCCCTTCTCTCTCTCTCTCTCCCTCCCTTCTCTCTCTCTCCATTCTCTCTCTCTCCCTCCCTTCTCTCTCTCTCGCAATTCTCTCTCTCTCCCTCCCTTCTCTTCTCTATCACTCCCTCCCAGCCACGGCTCCACCCCTCTCACTCCTCGGGGAGTGATGGGCTCCTGTTTCTTCCCACTTACAACATTGCCATCACAATTCAACTGCCCCACAATGCTGCACAATCCCTTGTGATAGACATTACCTGATTCTTACCTTTCCTCTCTGCAGGGTAAGATATTGCACAACACAGGGGGAAGTGTATAAATAGGGGGTGAAGTTGTGGGCAGTACAGGGAACTCATCTACTACATGCTGCTGACAGGCCTAAGGAAGCAGATGATCAAAATGGTTTCTCCAAAGCTCTCTGGATAGGAAATGTTAATGCTTCCACTTATTGGGGTCTCTGAAATGTTCTTGATTTCTTTGTAAAATTGCAAAATCTCGCGGTTACATCTGCAAACCACAATATTCTTCATTATCTCAAACAGTCACGTACAATCAAAGAAGGGTCTCGACCCGGAACGTCGCCACTTCCTTATCTCCATAGATGCCACCTCACCCGCTGAGTTACTCCAGCATTTTGTGTCTACCAAAGATAACTTGCTTCCACTCTAGATCTATTGGTGCTGAACTGGCTGATGAGATCATCGGAGGACCTGCAGACACTTCCACAGATGGGGAAGGATGTGCCTGATGGGGCATGAGGTTGGGTAGTTTGAGCTGCTCCACTCCTTCCATCTGTTACATGAGGCTATAATGTGCTCCCATGGATTCAAACTCGTCAATACCATCCTGAAAACTCCTTTTCCACCTGCAATCAGTCGGGATGTTAAATTTCTTCCGTGAGTCTTTGAGGATGTTCTTGACTCTTTTCCTCTGGCTGATAATCTCTTCATGAATAAGGATCAATGGCATGAATCAGGATTGTATTCTTAGGCTTATTTCCCAATGCCAATCAATCAGTTTTTTCCAATATGTGTCTTCCTTTTTTAGATCATGAGTTGAATAACAAAAATGGAGATAAAGGGCTAGGCTGCACTGAATTGTACTGTACTCTGGGTCATGTGCTGTTGGTAATGTGGAATAATACTCAGACATGTGATAGTCAGGAGCAGAATGCAGAATTTCTGTTTGCATATAGTGTCTAGAAAGCTTCATTTTGAACATCGGTTAATTCGAGAAGTTAGCTGGTAAGCAGCTTGTTTCCATTAGCCTGGACAAGAAATAATATGTGTCTTACCAGCTTGTGAACTAAAAGTGAATAAATATCATCATTTAGTCAGATATGCATTATAAAACCCTTGGGGAAGACTGTTGCACAAATTTCAGGTCCATAACTGGGAAGATAAAACATAAAAAGAAGAAAAGTTAATTAGGGCAGACAATAACTGCTTTTGTTGACCAGTGGTGGCTTCTCCAAAATCAGCTCCAAGGGAAAGAATAGGGGCAGACAAGGAGGAAAGGCCACACATAATGTGTAAATACTCAACCTGTGAGACAACACTTGCGAAGAGAGAAAAACAATTAACTTCTCGGTCAATGACGTAGAAGTAGCAAAAGCTGGAAATCGAAAATTTTAAATTCTAGTACCCATATTTCACCTCTCACTCATTCTCTTGTCACACAGAGCAAAGGATAGGGTTGTCATTTAGAATAGTAAATTTCTGAAAATATTTAACTAACTTAGTTAACCTGAATTTCTCCTTACAAATTAAATCATCTAGTAACAAACGTACCTTGAATAAAACTAATAATCATTTTTATTATTGTGCTTCCTGATAATCTACTGTGTCGGGCAGCACAATGGTGCAGCTGATAGAGCTGATGTCTCAGAGAGCCAGAGAACTGGGTTCGATCTTGATCTTGGGTGCTGTCAGTATGGAGTTTGCACGTTCTCTCCGCGACCACAGGGGTTTCATCTGGGTGTACAAATTTCCTCCCACATCCCAAAGCTCCCTAATTGGCCACTGTAAATTGCTGTTATTGTGAAGGTTGGTCTGGACTCAGAATGAAAAAGTGGAATAATATAGAACTCGTTTGAACAGGTGATCGATGGTTGGTTTGGACAGTGTGCCAAAGGGCCTGCTTCCATGCTGTATCTTAACCTAAGCTAAATGAAACCAAACTTGTAATTGTTTGCCTTAAGTACCATTAAATTTAATTATTGATTAAGAGATGTTTTGCAGCAGTCATTAATAATAAATGTCATTGTACCAAACTGAAAACAGTATGAAAAATAAAATCAAACAGTAATGTATTTTTTCTGTAGTAAGCTTTTATTTAGAGAACTATCTGAATTGAGAAATGGACACAATTATGTACTTGGTAATATTCAGTATGAATAGTCTCAGGAAAAATGTGAAACTATATTATTCTCTATGCAGTCCCTATAAAGTTCTAATGTAATTATCGTAATGTAATGTGTTTAATTGACTAAAAACACAAGCGTACGTGGGTTATGATTAATTGCCAATATGCAATAGTGCCTGTATAGTGCTCCATACAATAATAGTGTAGCACAGCAAAGCTGCAGCCTCACAGTCATAGAGATCCAGGTTCAAACCTGACCTCGGGTGCTGCCTGTGTGGAATTTGGATGATCTCCTCGACACCATGTGGGTTTTTTCCAGATATGGTTGTTTCCTTCCACAAGCCTTGTTTTTTGTTTCCAATTGTTAGTTTTTAGAGGGGTGGCACAGTGGTGCAGTGGTAGAATTGCTACATTACAGCGCCAGAGACCCAGCTTCGATCCTGACTATGGGTGCTGTCTGTACAGAGTTTTTAAGTTCTCTCTGTGACCACATGGGTTTTCTTCGAGTGCTCTGGTTTCTTCCCACACTTCAAAGATGTACAGGTTTGTAGGCTAATTGCCTTCGGTAAAAAATTGTAAATTGTCCCTCGTGCCATAAGGTTATATGGAATAGGAGTAAAATTAAGCCATTCGACCCATCAAGTCTACACTGCCATGCAATCATGGCTGATCTATCTCTCACTCCTAACTCCATTCTCCTGCCTTCTCCCCATAACCTCTGGCACCTGTACTAATCAAGAATTGGTCTATCGCTGCCTGAAAAATATCCACTGACTTGGCCTCCACAGCCTTCTGTGGCAAAGAATTTCACAGATTCACCTCGCTCTAACCAAAGAAATTTCTCCTCATGTCCTTCCTCAAGGAACATCCTTTAATTCTGCTATGACCTCTAGTCCTAGACTCTCCCACTAGTGGAACCATCCTCTCCACATCCACTCTATCCAAGCCTTTCACTATTCTGTATGTTTTATTGAGGTACCCCCTCATTCTTCCAATCTCCAGCGAGTACAGGCCCAGTGCTGACAAACGCTCATCATAGGTTAACCTACTCATTCCCAGCACAATTCTTGTAAACCTTCTCTGGACCCTTTCCAGCCAGCACCTTTCCTCAGATATGGTGCCCAAAATTGCTCGCAATATGCCAAATGCAGCCTTACTAGCGCCTTATGGAGCCTCAACATTACATCACTGATTGAGCGTGTAGGATAATGTTAGTGTACGAGGTGGTTGCTGGTCGGCGCAGACGAGATAAATTGATGGGCCTATTTCCATGCTATATCTCTAAAGTCTAAAGTAATGTAAGGCCAAAGATGTGCAGGATGTTTTATCTTTAGCCTCATCCACCCAACTGCCAACATTTTCAACATTTTCATAATCTATTTCCAAATGACTTCTAAATCTGATTACAGCTAAGCTGCATTTGAGACTGCATTGGTGCTAATGCTGTGGAAAGACATGAATTTAAATCACATGTTTAGATTTAATTCTCCTTATACAACCCCTAACACTATTTAAGGCTTATTGACCATCCGAATAAATTGAATCCTCGTCAAGGTATTCACGTCCATGCTAATGTCAATGAAATCCTTTGTTTACATGAAAATATACAGAATTATGTTGATTTTTGTAAAAGGAAATTAGGTAATGAACATAAAATTTGTGCAAAATCGCAGGTATCCAGTTGTTGAACCTTGTGCTTAGCAAATGCTTCTATTTTTGCGGCTGTTATTAATAGATGTAAGCACAACTGTGGCATCCCCAGAGGCAGTAAATATAGACAGGATCTACAGTGCATTCAGAAAATATTCAGACCCCTTCACTTTTTCCACATTTTGTTACATTACAGCCTTATTCTAAAATGGATTACATTTTTTATTTAACCATCAATCTATACACAATACCCCATACTAAAAAAGCAAAAACAGGTGTTAGATGAAATATCACATTTACATAAGTATTCAGACCCTTTGCTCAGTACTTTGTTGAGGCACCTTTGGCAATGATTACAGCCTCAAGTCTTCTTGGTTATGATGCTACAAGCTTGGCACACCTGTATTTGGGTAATATCTCCCAATCTTCTCTGTACATCCTCTGAAGCTCTGTCAGATTGGATGGGGAGCGTCGAAGCACAGCTATTTTCAGGTCCCTCCAGAGATATTCGATCGGGTTCAAGTCCGGACTCTGGCTGGGCCACTCAAGGACATTCACAGACTTGTCACAAAGCTACTCCTGCGTTGTCTTGGCTGTGTGCTTTGGGTCATTGTCCTGTTGGAAGGTGAACCTCTGCTCCTGTCTGAGGTCCTGGATGCTCTGGAGCAGGTTTTCATCAAGGATGGCTCTGTACTTTGCTCCGTTCATCCTGACCCGTCTCCCAGTTCATGCCGTTGAAAAACATCCCCACAGCATGATTACGCCACCACCATGCTTCAACGTAGGTATGGTATTAGCCAGGTGATGAGCGGTGCCTGGTTTCCTCCAGACGTGACACTTGGCATTCAGGCCAAAGTGGTCAATCTTGGTTTCATCAGACCAGAGAATCTTGTTTAGGTGCCTTTTGGCAAACTCCAAGCAGGCTGTCATGTGCCATTTACTGAGTGGCTGAGTCTGGCCACTCTGCCATAAAGGTCAGATTGGTGGATTGTTGCAGATATAGTTGTCCTTCTGGAAGTTTCTCCCATCTCCACAGAAGAACTCTGGAGCTCTGTCAGAGTGACCATCGGGTTCTTGGTCACCCTGATTGCCCTTCTCCCCCGATTGCTCAGTTTGGCCAGACGACCAGCTCTATGAACAGTCCTGGTGGTTTCAAAGTTCTTCCATTTAAGAATGACGGAGGCCACTGTGCTCTTCGGGACCTGCAATGCTGCAGAAATTGTTTTATACCCTTCCCCAGATCTGTGTCTTGACACAATCCTGTCTCGGAGGCCCACGGACAAATCCTTCATGGCTTGGTTTTTGCTCTGACATGCACTGTCAACTGCGGGACCTTATATAGACAGGTGTGTGCCTTTCCAAATCATGTACAATCCATTTAATTTACCATCTGTGGACTCCAATCAAGTTGTAGAAACATCTCAAGGATAATCAATGGAAACAGGATGAAACAAAGCTGAATTTGGAGTGTTAAAGCAAAGGGTCTGAATACTTATGTAAATGTGATATTTCAGTTATTTATTTTTAATTACTTTGCAAAAATTTCTAAACACCTGTTTTCACTTTTTTATTATGAGGTATTTGGTGTAGATTGATGATTAAAAAAAAAGAATTTAATCAATTCTAGAATAAGGCTGTAACGTAACAAAATGTGGAAAAAAGTGAAGGGGTCTGAATACTTTCTGAATGCACTGTATATCATGGCCTTGAAGAACAAGCATACCGTATGCATCCAGAGTAACTGGGGAAACATCAGTAACTGTTTCTTTACTCATCTTCTTCATCCATGAATAGTGTCACTAAACACTGCCTTCATGGCCTACAACATGCAGTTCATTTTATGGCCTTCAGTATGTAGCTTGTGTTAAAGGTGCATGTCAGAGATTCTGGTAACTCAAGACTTAAAAAGCCTTTTAGGATTTTCTAAGTACCAATCATCGTGTTGTAATGTTCTTCATCGATCTAGTGAAGAATGACTGGAAATAGAATCATGCTTTTATTAGATAAAAATATTGCCCCTTACGTATGATGTACCAAATCACAATTGTTTGCTTTTCTGTTCCAATTGCCAGCATCTGATAATCTGATATTAGTTACCTATGGCCATATTCCCCAGATTAGAATCAACCGGAGACTTGCTGCCTGGAGGAATTACAGCATTATATCTTGATGTGTGCAAGAATTGCTTCACTGAGCCCTGCAACATCAGTAGTTACAACATCCAATTCTATAATGCAGAACTCTTTCAGGCCTTCACCTGCCCGTGTCTAAACAGATTTAGATATTTTCCAAACACAACACTAAATTGAATCTGACAGAGCAATCTGATCACACTTAATGACAGCTACCTGAATCTGTTATGTAGAAATAGCATAAATACTATTCGTAACACTTGAAACATCGTTCACTGTCAATTTTGTAACCAAGTTCATGAAGTGTAAAAATGGCTGAGACTTTCTGTTCTCAGCAGCTATTCACAGTGGTGGAGACCCTTATAAATATCTGTATTCTGATGATTATATATTAACTCCTAAACCCAATGACAAGAATCTCAAGACACATGGTGGACTGTAGTTTAAAACAGCAGCTGGCCAAATCGTCGAGAGTTTGTCAGGCTACCTCTATGTTATGTCTACGTGGCAAGATGTCGTCCTTGGGATTGTATAAGATTTTATTTATTGGCCAAATTCCTCAAGCTGAATAGCCTTTGTAAAGCTAAGTTTTGGGTGAATTGTTACACCAAAACAGACAGGAATTTTGGGTTTGTGAACGGACTTTTAAAAAAAAGATAACAACACGATGGCAGCATCCACGGACTACATTGAAAACCTTGGCACTTTTTGACAAGAGTAGAGAGCCGCTCAGCTCCTATATGGAAAGAGCAAACATGTTTTTCATGGAAAACAACATAATGGAGATTCGTGGTGAAGGAGAGATAGTGAAGTAAACAAATAATGCCGTTTGCGAATGCATGAAAGCGATTCTGCTCACGGAGATCGGTCCTGAAGTGTATGGAACACTCGTGAATCTCCTTGCACCCTTGAAGGCAAAAGACGTGCCATTCAATGACATTGTAAAGAGGTTGGAGGAACACTTCAACCCAAAGCTTCTGGAAATTGCAGAAAGCTATAAATTTGGCACTAGAAACCAGAAGCTGAATGAGGCAATAAATGAGTACATTGTTGCCTTGAAAAACTTAACTTTGCGCTGTAACTTTGGAACCTTTCTCAGACACGCACTATGCGACAGATTTGTTTGTGGTTGAGTGGATGAACGAATTCAGTCCAAACCAGGCACGTGCCGTGAGTAATTACTCAGGGTAGGCAGTCAGTCGGCTTAAAAAAAAAATCTTAAACCGTGCATGCATAGATTGTTCTCTCCGTAAAAATTAAAAATAAAGATAACGAAAGTAACAATTCAATTTGCCCAAGGCTTCCAAATCTCCTTCATTCTGAATTACTGAGTGGGTGGGGGGGTGAAGGGTGGAGGGTGAGGCAAGTGGAGAGATGGTGGGAAAAACTGGACCACAACAGGACAAGTTGAATCAGTTGTGATCTTATTGAATGGCAATCCTAGTTCAAGGGACCAATTCGGGGGAGAGTTCCTTTCACAGCGTGAGGGGAGTCTGGCCAGGGGTAAAGTTGCAGGGAGGGCAGAAGCATTGAGAAGGAGGGGGTCGGGGATCATGCCAGTAACTCACTCACTCACCGCTGCTGCGGCACTCTGGACGCGGAGCCACCACATTGTGGCCGGGGAGGGAAGTAGCTCAGGTGGCTACGAGTGGCTGCCGGGACCTCAGCGCATTCTGTCAGCCCGCTCATCTCGGGCAGTGCTCTCCATCTGAACAGTGAGGGGACCAGCTCAAGAGTAAAGATCATAGAGCGGAGCGGGACAGCGGGCGATGGAGAACAGGACAGCGGGCAGTGGAGCTTACTCCTGTGTCAGCGTGGAGTAAGATCTACCATCTGCTGTCCTGTTATCCACCGCCCACTGACCCGCTTTTCAGTTGGTTGCTGGCATGATCCCCGACCCCCTCCTTCTCAACGCTCCTGCCCTCCCGCAGCTTTACCCCAGGCCAGGCTCCCCACATGCTGTGAAAGGAACTCTTCCCCCCCCTCCCCACCACACCCGCACTGTCCTTTTACAGCCGCTTCCCACTTCACAGCTGCTTCCATAGACTTGGCTTTCCCTCAGTACAGCAACATCGCTCTTGATGTTGCTGTACTGAGGGATATCCAAATCTACCTTTCTTGGCTAACATCCTAACCTTCGGCTTCCAAGACGCAGGTACATTTTCGTGCCTTATTTTTGGGCAAAAAATAGCATCTTCATTGCCGGGAAAAATGCTCAAAGAAATCTACTTACCACATTATTTGTACACAAACTCTATCTTCTCTCTATTGTTTCTTAAGATACACTTAAGATAATGACAATCCATGTTTGAAAAACCCGCCAAGGAACTTGCGCTGCGCATGCGCAGCAGCCTACTGTGCATTCGCAGTACACAGTCCACACTGCAAAGGCAGAATTTCAGCTGCCTTCAGCTCCCCTTGTCATTGAAGACTTGAAGCAGCGTCGACGGCATGTGAGTTGCACACACTTTCGCGTATTACAAGATTCAAGAGAGTTTATTGTCATGTGTCCCAGATAGGACAATGAAATTCTTGCTTTGCTTCAGAACAACAGAATATGGTAGGCATGAATACAGAACAGTTCCGTGTGTGCATATACCAATATATAAGTATATACACACATGAATAAATAAACAGGTAAAGTGCACATAAACAGATAATGAACTATTAATGTTCAGAGTTTTGTTTGAGTTGAGTTTAATAGCCTGATGGCTGTGGGGAAGTAGCTATTCCTGAACCTGGACATTGCAGTCTTCAGGCTCCTGTACCTTCTACCTGAAGGTAGCGGGGAGATGAGTGTGTGGCCAGGATGGTGTTGGTCCTTGATGATGCTGCCAGCCTTTTTGAGGCAGTGACTGCGATAGATCCCCTCGATGGTAGGGAGGTCAGAGCCGATGATGGACTGGGCAGTGTTTACTACTTTTTATAGTCTTTTCTGCTCCTTTTCTCAAGTTGCTGAACCAAGCCACGATGCAACTGGTCAGCATGCTCTCTACTGTGCACCTGTAGAAGTTAGAGAGAGTCCTCCTTGACATACCGACTCTCCGTAATCTTCTCAGGAAGTAGAGGCGCTGATGTGCTTTCTTTGTAATTGCATCAGTGTTCTCGGACCAGGAGAGATCTTCAGAGATGTGTATGCCCAAGATTTTGAAGCTCTTGACCCTTTCCACCATCGACCCGTTGATATAAACGGGACTGTGGGTCCCCATCCTACCCCTTCCAAAGTCCACAATCAGTTCCTTTGTTTTGCTGGTGTTGAGGGCAGGCACGTGCCGTCAGGGTAGGCAAGGTAAGTGTAGATTGATGTTGCATGTTAACCAATCGCACACCAGCCAGCATCTCTAACTCCACCCCACTGTAATACTTACACTAACACTTGTTTCCCAGTACAGACAGTTGGCGCAGCCAGGATGTACTAACAACTAATCATTTTTCATGCTGTTAAGTTTCAGTGCTGATTAAAGACGTATTTGAATCATGCACTGAGTCTGGAGGTCATATACATGGTGTCAGAAGTGATTGGATCCACTCCTTCTGTATAACGGTTTTTTGTTTTACCCTTTTGTGAGTTTTTATTTTGCTTTATGATGGCCTCTTCCTGTCGAAAGCCTGACCCTTTCGTCTTTGATGCGGATATCAGCGAACCAGCTGGGCCACGTTTGAAATTGATTACCGACACTACATGAATATTGCACACCGAAATGAACCCGATGCTGTCAAGGCCTCTCTCCTACTAAACCTTGCAGGCCCAGATGCCCTTCGGCGATCCAGAACATTCCGCTATGCTCAGGCAGTCCGTGATGTCAACGACCAGGTAATAACCCCAGCTGAATCTCCTGATGACCCCAATGTTCTGCTGCGTAAATTTAGCCAGATCTGTGACCTGCCCTCAAATCACATTTTGGACAGGGCTAGGTTTTTCTCTCGCCATCAACTCCCTGGTGAACGAGTAGACTTGTTTATCTCAGACTTCATGTATTTCGCCCAGCGCAGCCGATTCCAAAATATGCCGGTTGATCAGCTGACTGATCAGTTAACAAGGGACATTTTAGTGAATGGCATAAGTGACCTAAAGCTCAGATCAGAACTTCTGAGACGGCCAGATTTGACACTGGATGAAGCCGCACACGCATGCAGAACAGCAGAATTCATCAACCCTATAGACAGTTCGCAGGAAACCAACACCATCAATCTGACAGGCTTCACTAGGCAGCGAACCAACACAGATAACAGGCGATTTATGACCCAAGCTAGTCAGGCGGCTCTTGGCAATCCTCAGAAGAAATGCCCAAATTGCTACTACTCACACAGCAGACAATCAGCTTGCCCCCGAACAGAGTCCAATTAACTCACAAGAGGACCCGACTGTTGGCGCGAAATCAGATACGGGGGCAAGAGTAAGCACAATGTCAATCAACTCTTCAACAAGATAAGAACTGATCAAGGACAAATCCACTCTACATGCTTTTGGAGGGGAGGTGCTGGTGCCTCTGGGCAAAACCAACTTGAAATGTGTGCTGAAAAAAACCATGAGGAATTTGACCTTCTATGTCTTGAACTTTAATTCAGTTACTCTGCTGGGCAACCGGGCCTGTCAGGAACTGGGGCTGATCTCCTTTGACAAAACGGTCTGCAAGCTGCAAATTTCCCTGGACCTGCTGAGTGAATTCCCTGACCTTTTCGACAATAAACTGGGCAAGTTGCCCATGACTTACAAGATTATTATTGACCCCGAAGTAACACCGATCATCCGACCTCCACACCGATTGTCATTTGCCATGACCGGCAGGGTTCACTCTGCGCTGAAGGACATGGCCTCCACAGGCATAATTGAAGCAGGCAGCGACCCCACTGACTGGGTCTCAACCATGATTGCCACAATCAAGAAGGGAAAAAATGAAATCCGCTTGTGCATCAACTCGAATGAATGGAACACTGCCATGAAGCGCCCATACCATCCCATGAAGACTGTCGAGGATGTTGCGGCAAAGGTCGGAACGGCCACCCTTCTTTCTGTCCTCGATGTCAATAACTCTTTCTGGCAGATACCGCTGGACAAGGACGCATCAAACTTCACCAAGTTTCTGAGAATGCCAGTTGGAATCAACTCTGCCAGTGAAGTCTTCCAAAGAATAATGGAGCTATTATTCGAGGACCTACCTTGTGTCATCATTGTCGACGATATCCTAGTGTATGGCAAAGATGCAACAGAGCACGACCACAATCTCAGGCTCATCTTGGATCGCACACGCAAGATCAACCTCAAGCTCAATCCTGACAAGTGCAAGTTCCGGGTTCCAGAGGTTTCCTACGTCGGCCACATCTTCAGCCCTAATGGTCTCAAACCCGATCCGAAGAAGGCTACTGCCATCACAGAAATGCCTGCTCCCGCAGACGTGAAAGGCCTGCAGTGTTTTCTGGGCATGGTAAACTATCTCAGCAAATTCATACCGAACCTCAGCTAACTAAGCTCCACACTACGGGAGCTGACAAAAAAGGACACAGCATGGTCATGGTTCCAGCAACATCAGATTGCTTTCAATGTTTTAAAGTCCAAACTGACCAGTGCACCGATCCTGACTTTTTTTTTTACCTGAAACGTCCGGTGACGATCACCTGCGATGCTTTGAAATTTGGGCTCGGCGCAGCCTGCTTGCAACCATCTGCCGAGGGCACTCTACTACCAGTCTTGTATGCCTCTCGCACCATGACCGACACGGAGCAGCACTACGCGCAAATCGAAAAGGAACTGTTGGCTGTCGTCTTTGCTTGCACCAAATTCCACAACTTCATCTTTGGCAACACCTTCATGGTCGAGACGGACCACCAACCACTGGTGACAATCCTGAACAAGCCCATCCATGCTCGTTTCCAGTGTTTGATGATGCAGCTGCAGCGGTACGATTTCTCTATTACCTACACTAAGGGTAAGGACATGCACGTCGCTGACACTCTCTCCCATACACCTTGGGCATCTTGCGAACAACATCCCAATGACCAGGAAAATTTCATGGTCCTCAGTGTCGATTTCGTCTCCAGCAAGCAACTGCGCACCCTGGCCGCGCACACCGCTACTGACGATACACTTCAAATCCTCACCTCAATCATCAAAACAGGCAGGCCAGACAAACAATCCAACACACCCATAGAGGTGCAGCCTTTCTTCCTGGTCCGTGATGAACTGGTAGTTCAGGATGGGGTTGTCGTCAAGGGTCACAAGGTAGTGAAACCCTTATTGCTAAGAGGTGTATACTTCAAAGAGGCACACAGCGGCCACCCAGGGGCCGACGCCACACTGGCACATGCCCATAGTCTGTTCTACTGGCCGAGAATGGCCAGTTACATCTGGGACCGCATAGCTTCCTGCCCCGCTTGCAACTGCCTTGCATGTCTCAGCAGTGGCAGCCCCTTCTGCAACAACATCCACAAGCTCTGCCCTGGACATCACTGGCGGCGGACATTTTCGAATGGTGCAGAAAACATTACCTGGTTCTAGTCGACTCCTTTCTAATTGGTTTGAACTAGACCAACTGACCTCCCTCACATCTGAGATGGTCATACAGAAGCTGAAAAGACACTTCTCTATCTTTGGTGCTCCCGTCAGCCTGAGAACCGACAATGGTCGGCAGTTCACCAGCCATGTGTTCAAGCTTTTCGCAGACCGATGGAACTTCCAGCACGTCACAAGCAGTCCCGAGTATCCACAGAGTAATGGTCTCGCCGAACGCGCTGTCAGAAGCGCCAAACACTTGCTGGAGCGAGCACAGATTTCAAAGTCAGGAGTTTATCTCGATCTCCCGAATCTCAGAAATGGGTAGGAACCCTGGGATTGCCGGCACAGCAACTTACGTCAAGATTGACAAGGCCTCCGGTACCCATCGCACAACAGCAACTGGTCCCTCAGGTGCTGAAGCCTGCCACTATCCAGAAACATCCAGAAATGGTCATAGGACAGTTCCAGCAGACCACTCAAGCCTCTACTTCCAGGTCAGGTCATCTACCTACGAACTGCAACTGGACATTCCCGTCTGGGCACTGTGGTCAATGCGACTGACGAGCCACGGTCTTACCTGGTAGACTGTGAGGGAACGGTGTACCAGAGAAGCCAACAACACCTGCTTGCTGTGAGGGAGCCTCGACCACTGCCTGTTGGTCCCTATGCTCCACCACTCCAGTTCCAGCCGCCTTTTGCAATGTCTACCACCCGTTCCCACATGCCTTTCACCCCTTCATGACCCGCGGTCTCCACTAACCATGGGGCCTCACCCACTGCACGTTTCCCCTTTTGGTCACCACAGGCCTCCACCTCGTCATTCTTGCCACCAGGCTCTCCGTCTCATCTTTCAAGTGAGGGAGGGAGGGTTTGGTCCGCACGCGCTCGGGCCGTGTTAGTAGACCACCAGACAGATATGGCGAGTATGTTTAACTCCATGGCATGGGTGCTCTTCTACACTTAATCTTTAGGGGAAAGGATGTAGATTGATGTTGCATGTTAACCAATCACACACCAGCCAGCATCTCTAACTCCACCCCACTGTAATACTTATACTAACACTTTTTTCCCAGCACAGACAGTTGGAGCAGCCAGGATGTACTAACAACTAATCATCTTTCATGCTGTTAAGTTTCAGTGCTGATTAAAGATGTATTTGAATCACGTACTGTGTCTGGAGGTCATTTACGGTGGGTACTGCCTACCCTGACTATAATTATGAAATGGTAATTGTTAAATATAAATAGTAAAGGCATGGGAGAATTATGCCTATGTAAGAGATCGATCTCTTAGGTAGGCATAATTCTCCGTGCATTTCATCCGCAGCGCTTGTAACACGCGAAGGTCTGTGCAGCCCACGTGCCGTCGGCACTGCTTGAATCTGTCAATGACAAGCGGGGTTGAAGGCAACTGAAATTCTGCCTTTGCTGTACTGCGCATGCGCAGCAGCCCTCTGCGCATGCACAGTGCAAGTTCCTTGGCGGGTTTTTCAAATATGGATTGTCATTATTTTAAGAGTATCTTAGGAAACAAAGAGAGAAGAATGGAGTTTGTGTACCAATAATGTTGTAAGTACATTTCTTGGTGCTATATATTTTTAAATTATGGACAGTGCTTTCCATCTGAAAACCTCTCTCCTGCCGCTTGCCGGCCTCACTCATGTCAGCCGTTTCCCGCAAATCCTTAAACTCCGACAGCACGTTCAAGGGAGGTTTGAGGTTTCTTGGCTGTGGGAATTTAAGGATTTGCGGGAAGCGGCTGACAAGAGCGAAGCCGGCGAATGGCAGGTGAGAGTAGTTCAGTCGGAGAGGTGAGCGGGCCAGCAGAAGCCTCTGAAGTGGCGGCCACTCGCAGCCACCTGAGTTGCTTCCTTCCCCGGAAGTGGTGGCCAGTTCTGTTAGAAACATATAAACATAGAAAAATAGGTGCAGGAGTAGGCCATTCGGCCCTTCGAGCCTGCACCGCCATTCAATGTGATCATGGCTGATCATCCAACTCAGTATCCCGTACCTGCCTTCTGTCCATACCCCCTGATCCCTTTAGCCACAAGTGCCACATCTAACGCCCTCTTAAATATAGCCAATGAACTGGCCTCAACTCCTTCTGTGGCAGAGAATTCCAGAGACTCACCACTCTCTGTGTAAAGAATGTTTTCCTCACCTCGGTCCTAAAGGAATTCCCCCTTATCCTTAGACTGTGACCCCTTGTTCTGGACTCCCCCAACATTGGGAACAATCTTCCAGCATCTAGCTTGTCCAACCTCTTAAGAATTTTGTAAGTTTCTATAAGATCCCCCCTCAATCTTCTAAATTCCAGCGAG
Organism: Raja brachyura; assembly: GCA_963514005.1. Next base: position 32,244,902 of record OY740791.1, on the reverse strand, counting down.
TACAAGCCGAGTCTATCCAATCTTTCCTCATATGAAAGTCCTGACATCCCAGGAATCAGTCTGGTGAATCTTCTCTGTACCCCCTCTATGGCAAGGATGTCTTTCCTCAGATTTGGAGACCAAAACTGTACGCAATACTTCTGTTGTCCGTGCCCAGAGCACTGCGGCAGCGGTGAGTGAGTTAAAGCTCTGTCTCACAGTGCGAGTCCACCCACGAGTGACCCCAAGTGAAATTTTAAAAAACGGACTCGTGATTATCTACGAGATTTCAATTTTATGTTCAAGTGTTTAACCAAGTTCCTACGGGTATGTCATTTCTGTGATGTTCCAAGTTCCTCTCCCGAGTTACCAAATTCCTCTCCCGTTACTCTTGAGCCAACCGTGAATTAAGGTATGTTTTAATAACTGTTCTTTCACATCAGATTGTTGGGAGACGGAGCTCAGGGTTCGCCTCCTGAGCTGCTTTGGTGCCCAGGCGTGAGCTGAAGTGGAGGGTGGTTGGGGGGTGGGGGGCGTCATTAATCTGTCTGCGGTGACAAGGCTCTTGGGTTAGGAGTGGTGTGTGAGGGTGGGTTAATTCTCTCCGATCTCTCTCAAGCCCCGGACGAGAACTAAGGAAACCTCTCTTGCCACCGCGTGCAAGCCCATTGCATTCAACTCTGCTGCTGACGCACACACGCACTCTCTCTCCCTCTCTCTGCTCTCTCTCACAGCTCAGAGCCCAACCTCGCCATCCTATAGTACTAACATTCACATCGAGTCCCCTCCACACCCACACCCCCTCTCTCCGACACACCCCCCCCCCCACAAGACAACAGGCAGCGTGAGAGACAGAGAGTTTGTAGGGTGTTGGTTTTGTATAAGGTTTTTTAATTATTAGCCAAGTCGCATTTACTTATTTTAAACGAAGTTTGGAGCGCTTGAGAATACTTTTTTTTTCTCTTTGTGCTCGTTTTCAGAAAGGGTTGAGACCACGCCCCGTTTGGCTCATTGCCCCCTTAGAACCAAGCCCTGCGAGAGGGAGGGATGGAGGGAAGGTGTGAGTGAACAAGAGCGCCGAGGAGGAGAGTGAAAAGGGGGGGGAGAAATAGGGATCTCAAGAGGGCAATGCCAATGTAAACCATGGCATCTCCTAAAAGATGCCTAAACAATTCTCACACGCATTAATTCTCTCTCTCTCTCTCTCTCACACACAATATCATCCAAGACTGTTCGTGTAGAAGGCAACATTTGGCCGGAAGACGCCAAGAAAGGAATAAAGTGTAGGAAAGGAACTGCCTGCAGGTGCTGGATTAAACCGAAGATAGACACTAAAAGCTGGAGCTGACAGGGGGCGATCAAACAGCACAATACCCCCCTATGTCATCCCATCACAAATTCCTTCTCTCCAGAGATGCTGCCTGCCCGCTGAGTTAAAGAGTGCCCACGGTAGACTCACGAGTCATTAAGGTAAACGCAAGGGCCACTACGTTATTACAACGAGTTTAAATGTTTCCATTTTTAACTTGAACAGTAAATTTGACTCGTGGAAAATCTCAAACATGTGTGAATTTTTTCACGAGTTAACAAGTTTCACGGGTACCTGCTGTTAGCGCCATGAGTCGCTAAGTTGATCGCGCGAGTTCCGACGTTCCCGCTACGTTGATTGTATGTGATTACCGCAAGTGAAAACCTCGGGGTCCCTCATGGATCAACTCGCAATGTGAGACAGGGCTTTTACTGACATAATCCCCGGCCCCTTCTTCTCAACACTCCTACCCACCCCGCAACTTTACCCATGGCACAACCTCTCCACATGCTGTGAAAGAAACTCACGTTTTTCCCAACATCTCTCCATCTGCCTTCATCCTCCATCTCCCACCCATTCAGTAATTTAAAAAATGAAGGAGATTTGGAACCCTTGGGCACATTGAATTGTTACTTATTGAATTGTCGGTCGATCTCTCTTCTATACTCTGACTCGTCCCCATCAGTGATACGTCCCACAATAGTGGTGTCGTCAGCGAACTTGATGATGGTGTTCACACCATGACCGGCTACGCAGTCATGAGTATAGAGTGAGTACAGCAGAGGGCTGAGCACGCAGCCTTGAGGTGCTCCCGTGCTGATTGTTATCGATGCTGACAGCTTTCCACCAATTCGAACAGTCTGTGGTCTGTGAATGAGGAAGTCAAGGACCCAATTGCAGAGGGCTGCCCAGAGACCCAGTTCTGCGAGTTTGGTGACCAGCTTGGAGGGGGTGATTGTGTTAAATGCCGAGCTGTAATCAATGAATAACAGCCTGACATATGAGTTTTTGTTGTCCAAGTGGTCCAGAGTGGGCTGGAGAGCCAGCGAGATTGCATCCACCGTTGATCTGTTGTGGCAGTAGGCGAACTGCAGTGGGTCCAGGTTTTTGTCGAGGTAGGAGTTGATTTGTTCTCTTAGGTAGGCATAATTCTGCTGTGCCTTAACGAATTATATTTAATAATTATCATTTTATAATTTTAGTCTGGATAGGCAGTGTCTACCTTGCCTACCCTGACAGCATGTGCCTGGTCCAAACTCATGAACACTCCCGATCTTACATTTGAGAAAGCATGCAAGATTGCTACCACAATGGAGATGGCATCAAAGAATGCTTGCAAGTTTTGTCCACCACGGACTACAGTGGCTGTTTACAGTCACAAGGCAGTGCCTATGGCCAAACCAAGAGGCCCTACACCAAAATCAAAGTATGGCAGGGAGCCGAGTTCAGTCAGTTGTTATCGTTGCAATGGTAATCGCTCATCCCAATTTTGTCAGTTCAAAATTGGCAAGTGCTATAACTGCCAGAAGAAAGGCCATATCGCCTCAGCATGTCGGGCCAAGCTTAAAACGGGAAACCAACAATCTGCGAGAAACAAGCGACAACACCAGAAAGGAGTTCACAACTTGGAGATGAACCCAGATGGAAATGAACTACGGTTGTACACCATTTATGCAACCAATATCGATAAGCCTACGACCAAACAAGGCAAGGACTTTCTAACTAAACTATTGATTAATGAACAGTTAATCGATATGTGTATTGACACGGCAGCAGATTGTTCGGTCATGAGCAAAGACCTGTCCGAAACAAAGTTCCCACAGATGCCATTGTTTAAGAGTAAGGTCAAGCTGAGAATCTACTCAGGTGAAGTTTTGGAGACGTGTGGACAAATGAACTGTAAAGTTCAGCATAATGGTCAGTCAGTAACTCTGTCTATCACAGTGGCCAGCTACGGAAATAAACCAACCCTCCTTGGAAAGGATTGGCTGAGTAGAATAGAATTAGACTGGAAGAAGCTTTGAGCAAGTTCTCACACGACTGAACTGCCACAATGTCAAACTGTGACAGAGTTAATGTGCATTTGCGCAGTCAGAGGTAGTCTACCTTGAATTCAAAGTAGATGCCAACGGACCTCGCCCTGTGAAGGCGAAAGTTGAAGCAATAGTGAATGCTCCAAAACCCAACAATGTGTCAGAGCTACGATCATTCCTTGGGATGGTGCAGTTCTATGCATGATTCCTTCCAGATTTAGCAACTGTGCTAAAGCCACTACATCATCTGCTACAAAAAGATGTGAAATGGGCATGGGGAAAAGGAACAGCAACGTGTATATGACATCTGCAAGGAAAACTTGTCAAGTGACAAACTCCTTCTTCACTACGATACGACATGCAAGATGAAACTGGCTTGTGATGCTTCAAGTTATGGTGTAGGTGTAGTGATCTCCCACGTATTGAATGAGGGACAGGAAAAGCCTATTGCTTTGCATCCCGCACCCTATCACCAAGTGAATGCAATTATGCACAAATAGAAAAGGAAGCACTCAGCATCGTGTTCGGAATCAGGAAATTCCATCAGTTTATTTTCGGCAGACAATTCCCCCTAGTGACTGATCACAAGCCACTACTAGTATAGCTGACTTGCGATACTTGCTCCCGAGTCAGCTATACCTTCCATGGCGGCATCAAGGATGCAGCGCCTGGCATTTTGCTGTCCCAGTATGACTATAAGGTTGAGTACAGAAGCTCCAAGTGCAATGCAGTTGCAGATGCGTTGTCCCAGTTGCCCCATGAGAACTCTGACGTGGGAAGTGAGAACTCAATCTACACAATGCAAGTTGTAGATGAAGACTTTCCAGTGACTGCAACAGAAATTGCAGCAGAAACAGAGAAAGACACTTTGCTGATGTGTTAAAGAAGGAACTGCAGATGCTGGAGAATCGAGGGTTACACAAAAAGCTGGAGAAACTCAGCGGGTGCAGCAGCATCTAAGGAGCGAAGGAGATACATCGGTGAGACCAAGCGGAGGCTGGGCGATCGTTTCGCCGAACACCTCCGCTCGGTCCGCAATAACCAACCCGACCTCCCGGTGGCTCAGCACTTCAACTCCCCCTCCCATTCCGTATCCGACCTCTCGGTCTTGGGCCTCCTCCACGGCCAGAGTGAGCAGCACCGCAAGTTGGTGGAACAGCACCTCATATTCCGCTTGGAGAGTCTGCATCCTCTGGGCTTAAACATTGAATTTTCTCAATTCTGTTAACCCAGGCTGCCTCCTTGCCTTCCCACCTCTCCCTCAGCCCTCGGTCCCTGGCATTCCTTCTATCTCTATCTCCCCCCCCCCCCCACCCAAGTCGCACTAGCTTCTCATTTTCACACTACAAACAGCTTACAATGGCCTGTTTCCTTTATCATTGATACTTTTTTGCATATCTTTCATTCATTGTTCTTTATCTCTCCACATCACTGTCTATATCTCTCGTTTCCCTGATCCCTGACCAGTCTGAAGAAGGGTCTCGACCCGAAACGTCGCCTATCTCCTTCGCTCCTTAGATGCTGCTGCACCCGCTAAGACACTTTGCTGAAGTGGGTCTATGAACAGACATTGAACGGTTGGACTGAAATCGATAGTGGATTGAACTCAGTTCTGAGCCCGGAGCTGAAGCCTTCCCATAATCGACGCTTGAATTATCATGTGAGCAGGGATGCATTAAGTGAGGTTACACAGTGGTTGTACCAGAGTCTTTGAGAAACAAAATTATGAATGAACTTCATGCCGAACATCCTGGCATAGTATGCATGAAGTCAATTGCCAGAGGTTTTGTGTATTGGCCTGGTATTGACAGTGACATCGAGTCACTGGTGAGCAAATGTAGCATCTGCCCAAATTGCCAGAGTAAACCACCAAAAACTCCACTGCAACCCTGGTCATGACCACGTAGACCTTTTTAGAGAGTTCATGTAGATGTTTGTGAAAAGGGTAATGATCACTTTCTGGTACTAGTAGATAGTAATTCCAAATGGATTAAGGTTAAGCACATGGGGTCAAGCACTACTACTGTGTGTACCATAGATGAGTTTAAATCAATTTTTGCATGTCATGCTTTACCGGATGAACTTGTTTCTGATAACGGGCCTCAGTTTCATTCAGAACGGTTCAAAGACTTCATGCAGCGGAATGGTGTAAAACACACACTTGTTCCCCCATACCATCCAGCCTCCAAAGGGGCGGCGGAAAGGTCTGTTAGAGTTGTCAGATGCTCTCAAGGAACAGGTTTTGCAGGGTAGTTCAAAGCTCAGCATGAAACATTGTGTGGCTAGTTTCTTGCTGAAGTACAGAACCACACAACACACCACAACGGGTTACTCACCTGCAGAACTGTTGATGAAGAGAAGGCTAAGAATACGCCTAAGTCTAGTTCAACCTAATTTGGCCTTGAGAGTTGAGCAAAAACAGTTGTTTTGACTCCCACAAAAAGGAGAGGTACTTTAAGCCAGATGAACAGGTTTGTGTTCTCAGTCCTCCCAGCAAGTCCAGTCGAGACAAATGGGATGTTGGGAAAATAGTGCAAGTGTGTGGAACAAAAAGACACTTAGTTAAGTTGGAGATAGGATTAAAAGTGTTCATGTTGATCAAACTATTCCAGCTAAAGATGAACCAAAAAACTGAGCATGAAGTCCTAATCCCTGAGTTTTTATCTGAAAGTGAGTTGGAAGAGACCACTGTGATTGAAACACAAAGTTCAGTTAGTACAGACAAAGGAACGGATTCCTCAGGTCAAAGTCAGAGTACTAAAACAGAGCCAAACAAGCCAACAGTTGAGTCAACACCTAAACCTGTTACACCTGTTACTGTTAGATAATCAGGCAGGATCCGTAAACCAGTAGTCAGATTAGGTTTGTAAGTTAAGTAACTCACTGTATAAGTAAAACGAAAATGTGTAAATGTGTAAAATAAATATATTATATTTATCATTTAAGATTTAATAAATACTGGTTTAAATCAAGTATCACAACAACAAAAGTATAACTGAGATTTAATACTTTAAAAAAGGAGAGCAGTGTAATGTATTCATACATATTCATGTATATGTTAATAAGTTGGTGCTCAATATAAGCAGGGAATGTTAGGTAATAAAACTCTCTCGTGATCCAGGCAACCTGCGTGTAAGTTGTAATTAAATCTGCCGTCCGGAATATAACAGAATTCAAGTCTGAAAGAGGTCGCTATGAAACTACTTTACAGTCATGCCTAAATTATGTTCCACAGCATGAAATAGTGTTGGATAGGTGAGTTTTTAATATATGACCACTTTCACACTTAAATCTCAGCCAACTGCAGGATGCACACAGCACTTCAGCAAACTAAAAAAAAAATCTAAAGTATCTTCACTAATAACTGAAGGAGGAGTAGTGTCAGTAATGTTAAACTGTTGCTCAATAGGCATAATGAGCTGTAACATTCACTGGAAAGATTATTTTATTATGCCTTCCTGTTACCTGTGATCTCAGAAACATTAAACAGATCTGAGAATGGAGTGAAACCATGGTAACACAGGAAAATAGTAACTCATTACCCAAAGTTACATGTGACGGAGGACCTTTACACCACAGGTGGATTTGTTTCACTGGGTAATTTGACAGATTAACTTCTTGCTCACTTTGACTTAATGGCACACTATCATTTATTCACACGTTTTTTTCTAATAAGAGGTGACATTTTGTCACTTAAAAGAAAGTGAAGAATTCAAAAGGCCAGACATTGATTGAAACTGAATTTTTACCAGGTAGCAGAAGTCAAGGCTTTGCAATTTATACTTCCTGCTGTGGTCTATGCAGCAATTGCTACACTTTAAAGCAAGTACTATCGATCCGAGTCTTAGAAAATTATCAGTGGAAAAGTGGAAGTGACTGGGGAGATTAGTTTGGTATCTTATGTATATTAACCAAATAAAGAATGACAGTCATGTTTGTGGGAAATCAACCATCAATGCTCCAAAACAACTACAAGAAATCCTCCGGGCAGTTGCAGCCATTCAGGCTCTCATAATAAGATCACTATTGAGGGTGTTCTCTGTTGCTTGCATAGTATTTCTTCTATTCACAACCACCTTGCACTAAAGCAGTCTATACCTGCAAGTTGTCTGACCTGAGCAATATTCAAGCCCTTCATAAAAACTGGCAAGAAATAGGGCAGAACATATTGGTAGAACTGCTGCCTCATAGCTCCAGAGACCAGTGTTCAATCCTGCCTACGGGTACTGTCTGTGTGGAGTTTGCACATTCTCTCTGTGATCATGTGGGTTTCCACCAAGTGTTCCGGTTTCCTCACACATTCCAAAGACATGTGGGTTTGAAGGTTAATTGGCTTCTGGAAATTGTCTCTATGTGTAGGATGTGAAAGTTGGATAACACAGTCTATGGGTGATTGATGGATAGTATGCACTCGGTGGGCTGAAGGGCAGGTTTCCACGCTGCATCTCTGAATCAACTAAATTAAACTACAGTACATTACACTAAATATTTGGGTTGCTAAATATTTGTCAGGTAACATGTATTGCCTGCAAGATTTAGTTTAACCCTTTCCCTTTCCCCTTGGATATTCAGCAACATTGTCATTGTTGAAACCTCAATTAAGAGCAAACCTGATGGTCATTTTACTTTGGAGTCACGTGAGTGATTCCGTGAAGAATCCCGCCAGTCCGCATGAGCGTCATTACGTCTGACGCATGGCGCAGCGACCGGTTGGGAGGAGCATCGCAGGGCAATGCATGGCAGATGCAGTATAATGTGGATAAATGTGAGGTTATCTTTGGTGGCAAAACATGAGGGTAGACTATTATCTGAATGGTGGCAGATTAGGAAAAGGGGGGATGCAACGAGACCTGGCTGTCATGGTACACCAATCATTGAAAGTAGGCATGCAGGTGCAGCAGGCAGTGAAGAAAGCAAATGGTATGTTAGCATTCATAGCGAAAGGATTTGAGTATAGGAACAGGGAAGTTCTACTGCAGTTGTACAGGGTTTTCGTGAGACCACACCTGGAGTATTGCGTACAGTTTTGGTCTCCAAATCTGAGAAAAGACATTCTTGCCATAGAGGGGGTACAGAGAAGGTTCACCAGACTGATTCCTGGGATGTCAGGACTTTCATATGAGGAAAGACTGGATAGACTTGCCTTGCACTCGCTATAATTTAGAAGACTGAGGGGGGATCTTATAGAAACTTACAAAATTCTTACGGGGTTGGATAGGCTAGATGCAGGAAGATTGTTCCCGATGTTGGGGAGGTCCAGAACAAGGGGTCACAGATAAGGGGGAATTCCTTTAGGACCGACATGAGGAAAACATTCTTTACACAGAGTGTGGTGAGTCTCTGGAATTATCTGCCACAGAAGGTAGTTGAGGCCAGTTCATTGGCTATATTTAAGAGGGAGTTTGATGTGGCCCTTGTGGCTAAAGGGATCAGGGGGTATGGAGATAAGGCAGGTACAGGATACTGAGTTGGATGATCAGCCATGATCATATTGAGTGGTGGTGCAGGCTCGGAGGGCTAAAAGGCCTACTCCTGCACCTATTTTCTATGTTTCTATGTTTCTATATTTCCAGCAGTAAGTTTTAAAAAGCCTCAGGTAAGTGTCAAACAAATAGTCGGTGGTCGCTTGATAATTTCTTGTTTCAGAAACAAGTCCAAGTATGGAGGAAACGTCACGGGTGAAGTCGAGGCGAGCCGCCGAGAAAGTAGTCATGGAAGCCCGCGGAAGTGCGGGTAGCGGGCGGCCGCCTAGCTCACCCACAGAGTCACTAGCGGTATGACCAGCGATTGCAGACTTGGTGCCTGAAAGCACCGTGGCTGCTCCATTGGGGCAGAAATCTACCAAAAAGTCTGCACGGCCCGTGGACTCTGACGAGTCGTGTCGGGAGGGTTCCCCTCCAGAAGGGATAACATCTTGGGACGGTTATCCAGAATGGAGATCCTTATGGAAAGGATGCTCCATCTAGACACACTGCAACAGGAGGAGTTGTGTCAGCGCCGGCCTATGGAGGAGCCCGCGCCAGCAGTGCCTGAAACAGGGCTGCTTAATGTCTCCCTCTTGAAGGAGGAGAGCGTGCGTCAGTGTTATTCTGAGGGTATAGCCATGGAGCATACCCCAAGGGATGAAGGGCACGATTCAGAGGTACCATCCCTGGCAGCAAGATTTGCCATCCCAACAGAGAGCCGCTGGGTGAAGGGTTGGCTGCAAGTATTAACTACTTGGCTTCACACCAGCTTCAAGAGCTCATTATCGATGAAACAGCCAGAAAGTATGAGACACCATTGAATTGTGTCCTACTCACTTCCGGTGGCGCCATGTTATCTTAACAGATGCTGCACATAGCTTATTATTCGCGTTAAAACCGCGTCTACAGGTCGGGACCAATTTTAAAAACTTATCGGACCCTCTGCTCGACTTGCTGATAACAACGTCAGTAACAGCTGTGAATTTAACAGAGGCTTAAAGCACTTTAAATGAAAACTTCTTCCCTGGGTAAGAGCACTCAGAAGACAGTTACAAAAAACTCTCCTGGGGAAGCAGCCGAAGCCTGCAGATTTATTTTGAAGTGGCTTCCGAAGAAAAGGTGCTTTTCGATATGGCTACAAGATTCAAAGCAGATTTGGCCAAGGACAAAGAATTTGAAGAATTAAAGCTTTCGGTAAGTGAACTGAAAGATGTAAAGGTGGATGGAAAAAAGATGGAACACATGATGGGAGTTATGATGGAAAAGATAGAAAAGCTAACGCTAAATATGACTTCTTGTAATCAGAATGTTATTGAGTCTGTGAAGGATTCGATTGGCACTATTAATAAACGTGATAGATGTGAGAGTTGAACTATCGGAGAGAGTTGATAAGGCTGAAGAAGACACCACGAAGAAGTTCGGCGCTGTGCTGGACACTGTATCAACCTGTATGTTAACATTGCACGAGATGGAGGATGCGAAGGCAAGAATGGTGGAGGAGATGAAGAAGGTGAGATCAGAACAAGACCTTGCTGCACGACGGATGGCGACTCAGCTGGCTAAAGTTTCAGACAAATGTCTGGACCTCGAGGCTCGTTCGAGACGTCATAACCTGAGATTAGTTGGTGTACCAGAGGGAGCTGAGAAAGATAACACTTGCGAGTTCGTTGCGGGATTAATTAAAGAGGCTCTTAAGCTCCCTAAACTACCAAATATTGAAGCAGCACACCGGGTTTCTAGATTCAATCACAAATCTCAGGATGGCTCAGAACGTACATGACAGATTATTGTGAAATTCCGGGACATTGCTGACGTGGAAGAGGTTATGAGGAATATCAAATATGGCGTGCCTCTGATGTATGGTGTAACTACTTTTAAAATCTTCTGGGACTACCCTTATGAAATCATGCAAAAGGGAAATCAATTCTCTAAGGCAAAGCAGGTTCTTCAAGGATATAAGGAGGTCAGATATGGTGTTTACTACCCTGCTAGAATGCGCATTTCCTACAAAGAACAGCAAAAATCGTTCGAAAAATCCCGAGGAGGCGTACAAATATGCTCTAACCATCGTGGAACAGAAAGACTAGCTGGAAAGGTTGGACTTTTTGGACACTCTCTCTCTTTACTATTGCACCCAGAATGGTGGCACACTGCCCAAAGAAGGAGCGTTGTTTAGACGTCTTATCGGCAGAATGCTAACTCAAGGACACACTCTATTCCAAGAGACGCTGGAAAAAGATAACCACTGAGGGCAGAGCTCATCAACAGACTGGGCTTAGCTATTACTGTTATATATGAGATTGAATGAATAACCTAAATGGTATAGCATTAACTTCCTTAACAATATTAACACAGAATATTAACATAGAAACATAGAACATAGAAACATAGAAAATAGGTGCAGGAGTAGGCCATTCGGCCCTTCGAGCCTGCACCGCCATTCAATGTGATCATGGCTGATCATCCAACTCAGTATCCCGTACCTGCCTTCTCTCCATACCCCCTGATCCCTTTAGCCACAAGTGCCACATCTAACGCCCTCTTAAATATAGCCAATGAACTGGCCTCAACTACCTTCTGTGGCAGAGAATTCCAGAGACTCACCACTCTCTGTGTAAAGAATGTTTTCCTCATTTCGGTCCTAAAGGAATTCCCCCTTATCCTTAGACTGTGACCCCTTGTTCTGGACTCCCCCAACATCGGGAACAATCTTCCAGCATCTAGCTTGTCCAACCCCTTAAGAATTTTGTAGGTTTCTATAAGATCCCCCCTCAATCTTCTAAATTCCATCGAGTACAAACCGAGTCTATCCAATCTTTCCTCATATGAAAGTCCTGACATCCCAGGAATCAGTCTGGTGAATCTTCTCTGTACCCCCTCTATGGCAAGGATGTCTTTCCTCAGATTTGGAGACCAAAACTGTACGCAGTACTCCAGGTGTGGCCTCACCAAAACCCTGTACAACTGCAGTAGAACCTCCCTGCTCCTATACTCAAATCCTTTCGCTATGAATGCTAACAATGAGTAATGAATAAACAGTAATGAATGCTAATCAGAATTGCAGAAATGGGGATTTTCAAATTAACACTTTAATTTAACCTAATAATTCTTAAGTAGATTTATAACCGGGGCGTGAGGGGAAGATGTGAGCTACTGGCTTATTTCTAGGAGCCAGAAATAGGTTAACCCCTTCAACCAATAGTTGATGATCTCTGAGGTTAAAATATACGCTTAACACTCAGTAGACAAAAATTATAGTTCTATCCGGAAATACCTAGGAAATAGACACATATTCTGTAAATATACTATATATCTGATTTTTTTAAACTGGTCCAGTTCCAATATGTTATGATTAATTGAGGGAGCGGAGCTATTTGTTTGTTTTTTTTTCGACATGGAAGTCAATAAAATGTTTTTTTCTCACCTGCAGGTGGGTCACTTGTTACAGTGCCAACAAGCACTGTATTCTCACTGTATTAGTTTTTTTTAATCATTTCCACATTTAATCACTTGTGTGTTTTTTTTATTCAAGGACTATCGCAAAGGGAATCTACTAACTGAACATTGTAGGGTAAATGATCCCCCATATCGAAAGACATGAGGTACGAATGCACCGCAAGACACATATGTATTAAATCTATTCAAAATGCAAGACGATAACCAAAATAAACTGGGATGAATCTCATTTTGTAGTTGGAACGTTAGAGGTGTTAACGAACGCATTAAAAGGGGTAAGATTCTAGTTCAGCTGAAAGCATACAATACAGATATTGCCTTTTTACAAGAGACTCATCTTAAACTTCAAGACCAAGCTAGATTGAGGGCGAACTGGATAGGTCAAACCTTTCACTCGTCATGCACGTCGAAATCTAGAGGAACGTCTATCATTATTCGTAAAGGCATTCTATTTAAACCCAAAAATACCTTAACAGATAAGGACGGGAGATATTTGATAGTTACCGGGGAGATCCATGCTGCCCCAATTACCTTGGTAAACATATACGCGCCCAACTTTGACAACCCGCATTTTTTCAATAAAATCTTGAATATAATTGCAGAATATAACTACCAAAATGTCATAATCGGCGGAGATTTTAACTGTGTCTTAGACACTTACCTAGATAAATCCAATCAAAAACAAAGAGGCATTACGAAATCCAAAATTAGCGAACTTCTAAACACATACATAAAAAACACAAACATAACAAATGTCTGGAGGATTGCAAATCCGACCAGCAGGGATTACTTGTTCTATTCTATGGTACACAAGACATATTCACGAATAGATTATTTTTTGGTGGATACAAAACTAATACACAACACTTCTAAACCAAAATACCACACAAATAAGATCTCAGATCACTCCCCAATAACTTTTTTTCTAAAAATGGAAGGAATGACTAAGAACAGACCATTTTGGAGGTACAATCGACAAATTTTAAAAGACCCGCAAGGGAGTACATATTTAAAAGAGCAAGTGGACCTTTTCTTAGAAATAAATGACACGACAGACATATCGCCTACATTATTATGGGAATCTTTTAAAGCATTTATTCAAGGTGTGGTAATTTCATATCTTAGCTTTTCAAAATAAGAAAAATAAGAACGAACAAAGACAATTAGAAGAACAAATTAGACAACTGGACATAGAAAACGCTAAAGACCCCACTACGGATAAACATAATAGAATAATAATACTGAAATTAAATAAATTATTATCAGAGAAAGTCATAAGATTATTACAAATTACAAGACAGGAACACTTTGAATTTGGGGATAAGCCCCACAAACTTCTGGCACATCAGTTAAAAAAATGAGAAAAGGATCACACAATTTTAAAGATTAAATCAGACAAAGGGGAAATATTGACCTTGCCGAGTGATATTAATAAAAGATTTGCACAATTTTACAAGAATCTATATACATCTAAAACAATAAGGGACACCAACAAAATTACAGAGTTCTTGGATAATTGTAACCTTCCTAAATTAGAGTTGCAGGAACAAGAGGAATTGGGAGCACAAATCTCAAATAAGGAAATAGAAGAAACAATAATCTCATTAAAAAATGGAATAACATCAAGTCCCAACAGATTTAGTAATGAATTCTATAAAAGTTTTTATGACATATTTACCCCCCGCCTACAGAAAATGTATACTCATGCCTTCAAAGAACAAACACTACCTGAAACACTAGCGGAATCCACGATCACACTAATACTTAAGAAAGATAAAGATGTGGAAGAACCTGGATCATACAGAGCTATTGCGTTGTTAAATACAGATCAAAAAATATTAGCGAAAATACTAGCTAGAAGACTAAGTAAATATGCTAGTAAATTAATACATCCGGATCAAATGGGGTTTATCCCTAAGAGACAATCATTTAATAATTTGTGACGTCTATTCAATATAATGCATTCACACCAAACTGAAGATCAAAAACTCTCAATCATATCGTTGGAGGCAGAGAAAGCATTCGATCAGGTCGAATAGGATTATATGCTCAGGGTATTGCAAGAATTTCAACTGGGAGAGAATTTTATTCTATGGATTAAATTACTATATAATAAGCCAACGGGCAGAATATTAACGAACAATAATTTATCTACGAAATTTCATTTGTCAAGGGAAAATAGACAAGGATGTTCATTATCACCATTGTTATTTGCCTTCATAATTGAACCCCTAGTGGAAAGAATTAGAACTCATCCAAATATCCATGGATATAAAACAAAATATTCCAATAATAAAATATCACTATACGCTGATGACGTACTATTGTACATCACAAAACCTCATATTAGTATACCAAATATTTTAAAATTAATAGAGGACTTTGGATCATTCTCAGGATATAGAATAAATTGGAATAAGAGTGAAATCATGTCAATAAAACCGAAAGACTCTATGCATCTTTTACAGTTTCCTTTCAAAATAGCTACGGAAAAATTTAAATACTTGGGCATCAAAATTACTTGAAGATATCAAGATATGTTTGATGAAAATTATAACCCTCTACTTAAGAAACTATGTAACTTGATTAAATTTTGGAAAACACTTCCGATGTCCTTAATAGGCCAAATAAATGCCATAAAAATGATTTTTCTACCACAAATTTTATACCTGTTCCAATCAATCCCAATATATTTACTCAAAACGTTTTTTAAAAAACTGGACTCAGATATCACAAATTTTATTTGGGATTATAAATCCCACAGAATACAAAGAGCTCATCTGAATAAACCCAAAGTAGTAGGGGGATTAGCACTCCCCAACTTTATGTATTACTACTGGTCTGTAAATATCAGAAACATGATCCAATTGCTGGATAACTCTCCCCAACAACCAGATTGGACGATTATGGAGAGAGAAGATTGCTCTCCTTATGATATTGGAGCAATCCTTATCTCTCCAATATCGATGAATAATATAAATTACAACAATAATCCAATTATATACAGTACAATCAGAATTTGGAAACAAATAAAACACAATCTAAAATTTATCTCTCTTATCTCCTATTGGTAAATATCCCTCATTTAAACCTTCAACTATAGATCTATAGATAAAACATTTACACAATGGGAAAGAGCTGGAATTAAAATCTTTGGAGATGTGTATGAATCTGGAAAACTATTATCATTTAAACAAATACAACTAAAATACAATTTGGGAAACAATCAGTGTTTTAAATATTTCCAAATCTGTGACTATTTGAAAAAATACGCCCAAGATTATCACAATATGCCTCCAGACTTACTGGAAGAAGTAATGAATACAAAGGCAAAATCAGCAAACCTAATATCATATACATATAATAGTATTCTAAATGCAGAAATACCAACAACAGATGGTATCAGGAGAGACTGGGAAAAAGAATTAAGTATAAAAATTCCCAAAGAAAGGTGGGAAGAATTAAACGTGCATAAATGTTCAATTAATGTAAGACACACCTTAATACAATTTAAAATCTTACACAGATTATACTATTCAAAAACTAAAATAAGTAAACTTTTTTCCCAACGTCCCTCCTATATGTGATAAATGTCAATGTCAAGAAGCTAATATAGCCCACTCATTTGTCTTTTGTACAAAAATTCAAACATTTTGGACTGAAACATTTGAAATTTTCACAAAAACATTTAAAATAAAACTGACCCCAGAAGCAGACTGGATAATCTTCGGGATATCGGAAGATTGCCCTGAATTAAATGTGTTTCAAAATACTCTATTTGAATATGTATTAATAACTGGAAAAAAGCTAATCTTAAAATTCTGGAAAAATTCTCCGATACCCACAGTCAATATGTGGATTTCATCTATGTTCGAAACACTACACTTGGAAGATATGAGACTCCGACTAGCAGGAAAATCAGACTGTTTCTATAAGACGTGGTCTGCATTTATAAATCTATTACAAGGATAAGGTGCAAGAATACCACAAAAAAGTACCGATGTCGAGTTGGTAGATTCCTTTTGCGAGATGTTTATAATAAAGTAACTGGCTTTTCTTTTTTCTTTTTCTATTTTTCCCTCTTTCTTTTTTTTTCCTCTCCAGGGTCTATCTCTTAATTCCCGTTTCTAACTCTTCAAGGGTTTCCTTTCCCTCTGTCACGCTTTGGCACTTTCACATCTCTTTTTCACTTTTCTACTTTCTATGCTGCTATTTTTCTCTCTATTCTCTCTTTTCTAAAGCCTTAAAATAAAATTAAAAAATAAGGGGTACAATGACTGTAATACAATACAGGGGATGTACACTGATGTAACTTACAGTACCGCTAATAAATAAAGATATTTTTTTTAAAAAAAAATGTTTTTAATTAAAAAATAAGAATTGTGTCCTATTCAAAGTGCCGGCTGTGAACCATGCCATATGGCGTCATATGAGCATAGGCATAAGAGCTCAGAAAATGAGGCTTCAGACGGTGCTAAAGCTCCTCGCCTCGAGCATTACAGCATTTGCCAGGTCGGTGGATGGAGGGCACCTGTCTGGTGTACAGCAGGATGCCCTGGCCCTCATGTGTAATACGCACTTTGAGATAAACTGTCTGAGTGAAAAGTGCCATCCGCCCCACCATCAACCCGAAGTTCGCCACTCTGTGCAAACCGAGTAATATTCAGCCACCAAATCTGCTGTTTGGTAAAAACCTCACAAAACGAGTCAAAGAACTGGACAACGAGGCAAAGATGGTTGGACTTATTATAGTACCGTTGAGTGCCAGAGCAGTATCCCTTTAAATGGCTTGCTGAAACCGGGACAGGTCAAGGACCAAGTCGTCCATTCACCAATATGCGCAACTGGCGCATGCCGACAGGGGCACAGGCGAACATGCCTTTACCCAGAAACAGAGAGCAGAAAAACCAACAGGTAACCATGGAGGTAGGTGGGTCTGGTTCTTGTAGGAATATAATAAGTGGGAATCACTTACAAGTTGGAGGAAGATTACACTTGTTTCTGAAGGAATGGTATGGGATAACATCAGATTTGTTTATACTGCATAGTATACAAGGGTTTTGGATTGAATTCCTTCCTGGTTTGTGTCCTCCCACACAGCATACCCCAAGTCGGACACTCACTTTCTCACAAAAAGAGAATTTGGAGGTACAAGCTGAAATAAAAGATATTTATAAAAAAGGGGTAATTGAGATAACACATTATCAATCTCAACATTCGTGTCTAATATTTTTCCTAGGCCAAAAAAGGATGGGGGTTGTCGAATCATACTTGACTTGACGAGTCTTAACCCTTATGTGCAGTATAAACATTTAAGAATGGAAACATTTGTTACTGCCAAACAACTGATTTCCAGAGGATGTTACATGGCATGTATAGATCTTAAAGATGAATATAACTCAGTGCCTGTTCATAGGGATCATCGGAGATATTTCAAATTTAGCTGGATGAGGCAATTATGGCAATTTAAAGCACTGCCTAATGTGCTAACATCAGCACCTAGATTATTTACAAAACTGTTAAAACCAGTATTGGGGCTACTCTGGGCTCAGGGCCATATTGTAATTGCTTATTTGGATGACATCTTGATAATAGGAAAGACCTGGGAAACAGCTGAATTATCAGTCTCAGTTGTTAAATTCTGGTTTGCGAGATTGGGGTTCCTCATTCATCCACTTAAATCCAAATTGATCCCAGGTAGAGTGAGTGATTATTTGGAATTCACTATTAACTCAACTCACATGCTTGTGACCTTGCCCAGGGGAATGAGATTAAATTTAATTGCGGCTGTAACAAGCTCATGAAGGAGCAACAACCTTCAATTAGACAGGTGGCCAGCCTGGTTGGCAAATTAGTGGCTGCCTTTCCAGGTGCACAGTATGGACCTTTGCATTACTAAAATTAACAATGTGCAAAGGAACAGGCACTCAGAATACATGCAGGTCATTTCGACAGGCTCATGCAATTACCAGCTGAAGCCATTGCTGAATTGTACTGGTGGATAATGAACGTCTCAAATTGCTCCAGCAAAACTCTGGTTGAGGAACCCTCAGTTGTTTTACAGACTGATGTTAGTGCCTTAGAAACATAGAAACATAGAAATTAGGTGCAGGAGTAGGCCATTCGGCCCTTCGAGCCTGCACCGCCATTCAATATGATCATGGCTGATCATCCAACTCAGTATCCCGTACCTGCCTTCTCTCCATCACCCCTCTGATCCCCTTAGCCACAAGGGCCACATCTAACTCCCTCTTAAATATAGCCAATGAACTGGCCTCAACTACCCTCTGTGGCAGAGAGTTCCAGAGACCCACCACTCTCTGTGTGAAAAAAGTCCTTCTCATCTCGGTCCTAAAGGATTTCCCCCTTATCCTTAAGCTGTGACCCCTTGTCCTGGACCTCCCCAACATCGGGAACAATCTTCCTGCATCTAGCCTGTCCAACCCCTTAAGAATTTTGTAAGTTTTTATCAGATCCCCTCTCAATCTCCTAAATTCTAGAGAGTATAAACCGAGTCTATGCAGTCTTTGTTCCTAAGACAGTCCTGACATCCCAGGAATCAGTCTGGTGAACCTTCTCTGCACTCCCTCTATGGCAATAATGTCCCTCCTCAGATTTGGAGACCAGAACTGTATGCAATACTCCAGGTGTGGTCTCACCAAGACCCTATACAACTGAAGTAGAACCTCCTTGCTCCTATACTCAAATCCTTTTGCTATGAAAGCTAACATACCATTCGCTTTCTTCACTGCCTGCTGCACCTGCATGCCTACTTTCAATGTCTGGTGTACCATGCCATCCAGGTCGCGCTGCATCTCCCCTTTTCCTAATCGGTCACCATTTAGATAATAGTCTGCTTTCCTATTTTTGCCACCAAAGTGGATAACCTCACATTTATCTACATTATACTGCATCTGCCAAACATTTGCCCACTCACCCAGACTATCCAAGTCACCTTGCAGTTTCCTAGCATCCTCCTCACAGCTAACACTGCCTCCCCCCCAGCTTAGTGTCATCCGCAAACTTGGAGATATTGCCTTCAAATATTGCATTCAATTCCCTCATCCAGATCATTAATGTATATTGTAAATAGCTGGGGTCCCAGCACTGAGCCTTGCGGTACCCCACTAGTCACTGCCTGCCATTGTGAAAACGACCCGTTTACTCCTACTCTTTGCTTCCTGTTTGCCAGCCAGTTCTCTATCCACATCAGTACTGAACCCCCAATGCCGTATGCTTTAAGTTTATATACTAATCCCTCATGTGGGACCTTGTCGAAAGCCTTCTGAAAGTCCAGATACACCACATCCACTGGTTCTCCCCTATCCACGCTACTAGTTACATCCTCGAAAAATTCCACAAGATTCTTCAGACATGATTTACCTTTCGTAAATCCATGCTGACTTTGTCCAATGATTTCACCACTTTCCAAATGTGCTGCTATCCCATCTTTAATAACTGACTCTAGCAGTTTCCCCACTACCAATGTTAGACTAATTGGTCTGTAATGCCCCGTTTTCTCTCTCCCCCCCCCCCTTCTTAAAAAGAGGGGTTACGTTTGCTACCTGCCAATCCTCAGGAACTACTCCAGAATCTAAAGAGTTTTGAAAGATTATCACTAATGCATCCACTATTTCCGGAGCTACTTCCTTAAGTACTCTGGGATGCAGCCTATCTGGCCCTGGGGATTTATCGGCCTTGAATCCATTCAATTTACCCAACGCCACTTCCCGACTAACCTGGATTTCACTCAAGTCCTCCTTTGACCCGCGGTCCCCTGCTATTTCCGGCAGATTATTTATGTCTTCCTTAGTGAAGACGGAACCAAAGTATTTATTCAATTGGTCCGCCATATCCTTGTTCCCCTGATCAACTCACCTGTTTCTGACTGCAAGGGACCTACATTTGTTTTAACTAATCTCTTTCTCTTCACATATCTATAACAACTTTTGCAGTCAGTTTTTATGTTCCCTGCCAGTTTTCTTTCATAATCTATTTTTCCTTTCCTAATCAAGCCCTTTGTCCTCCTCTGCTGGTTTCTGAAATTCTCCCAGTCCTCTGGTATGCTGCTTTTTGTGGATACTTTGTACGCATCATCCTTTGCTTTGATACTATCCCTGATTTCCCTTGTTATCCACGGATGCACTACCTTCCTTGATTTATTCTTTTTCCAAACTGGGATGAACAATTTTTGTAGTTCATCCATGCAGTCTTTAAATGTCTTCCATTGCATATACACCGACAACCCTTTTAGAATTGATTGCAATGGCAACAACCAGGTGGAAAGTACTCATCCAGGTCACAATCCATCCTGCCAAGGCTATATATTAATATCCTTTCATCGACACTTGACCAAAACTCCGGAACTCCTTAACATGGTAATCAAATGAACTGCAGCAGTTAAAAATAAAACAGGTCAGGGCATGTGTTCTCATGTTTTACAATTCCACGACTCTGTGATACCGAGCAAGTAACATAGAAGGTTTAGAGAATATTTGAAACAGCAAAGATGATGATGACTTTCTATTGTTGAAACTTTTTTTTTCAGTTTTATTCGGCCTGACCAGATAAATTTTGCTAATGAAATATGTTTGTATTTTTATTTAATTTTCTTTAGATATATTAAGACATATTAAGATATATTTAGATGAAATGGCATGTAGTCATCAATGACATTGTATTTAGGGGGCTGAACTCAATGTATAATTCCATCTACGGAGGTCAATCAATTTTTGGCCATCATAGATGGCTTCTTGTATTTAGGGTATCACCTTTTTGATACCTTAAACACGTTTTTTTTTGTTGTATTTACTTTTATGTGGCTTATTTAACTATTTTTCTTTTTTTTTTTAATATATTTTTATTAGAGGCCATACATATTACAAATAATATAACAATTTTTTTCAGATATAGTTAATACATCTTTCCATAATTATATAAATATTAGCAAACCATATATATAGGCCTCACTTTTTTTTATAGAGTGAAAAAGAGAATAAGAAAAAAGTCTAAAGAAAGAATAGTGGGTAATTAAAAGAGTATGATTATATTTGATTAATATTAAAAAAAATAAAATAAAATAAATTAAGAAATAAAACAACAAACAAAAAACAAAAACAAAAAAAAACAAAAAAAAACATATAACTAGTAAACTGTTATTATACTAGTGGAAAAGAAAACAGTATACATCTTATCAATGAATGGAGCAATTTCTAAATATAATATATAGAGACAAGTATATAAATCTGAAATTAAACATTTTTGTTTGATCTTTCCACCGGGTACTTATTGAATTTCAATGCCGAGCCCAGCTACCCCTTCATATAATCAGTGAATGGAGACCATATTTGTTCAAAAAGCTCGAGTTTATCCATTAGGATAAACCTAATTCTCTCCAGTTGTAATGTCTCCAACATTTCCACTCTCCACATTTTAATTGTCGGAAAATGGTCCCTTCCAAAATTGTAATATTAATTTTTTTCCAATTATTAAACAGTAATCCAGAAAATTTCTTTGATTTACTGTTAAAGTTTGGTTTGAATCTAAAACCCCAAATATAATTAATTTTGAGTCAGGGCTTAATGTGATCTTTAAAACTATGGAAATAATTTAAAAAATCTCAGTCCAATAGTTACTAAGTTTTGTACATATTACAAAACTATGAGTTAAATCGGCTTCTATGTGCTGACATTTATCACATAATGGTGATATATTAGGAAAAATTCTATTTAATTTCTTTTTTGAGTGGTGTAATCTATGTATTACTTTGAATTGTATCAAAGTATGTCTGGCATTTAACGAACAGCGATGAATTTGTTGTAAGCTTTCTTCCCAAAAATCTTCTGATATAGGTAAACCAATTTCATTTTCCCATTTTTGTCGGAATAGTTCAGTTTTTGGCATTTCCCTGTCCAAAAAATTATTGTATATATATGCTATTAATTTTTCTGTTGTTGGATGCTTGTTAAGTACTTCATCCAGTAAACCTGGACTCTATTTCTATAATTTAGCGTATTTAATTTGACATAATCTCAAATTTGTAAATATCTAAATAAATTATTTGCTTGCAATCCATAAATCTCTTTCAACTCCTGAAATGAGAGGAATTTCCTATTCCTATAAAGATGTTCTATCCTTATTATTCCTAAAATTTTCCAATGTCTAAATCCCACATCCAATGTAGAAGGTTTAAACATAGGATTATTCATAATTGGTAAACAAAGTGGCATAGTTTCTAAATGTAAAGTCTTAATGATTTGTTTCCAGGTACGTATATTATTTAAAATTATAGGGTTTTCCTTATATGATTTTTTTTGTACCACCCCAGGGGCTAGGAGTATTGTGCTTATGTCGAATGGGAAACAATCTTCCTTTTCAATTCTTAACCAAACTGGGTCCTGTTCCATCTGTATCAACCAATAATTAAAGTTCTTAATCTGAACCGCCCAAAAATAATATAAAAAATTAGGTAAAGCTAAGCCACCATTTATCTTAGATTTACATAAATGTGTTTTACTTATTCTGTGATTTTTATAATCCCAAATAAAGCTATTAACTATAGAATCAATTTTTCTTTTTAAAAATTTTCTTCTCTATCTTTCAACACACTTTTCTCTTTTTCTTATGGACGTTCAATATACGGAGGAGAGGTAAAATGACGTCAGATGTGTGGGATGATACCCATATACCCATAAGTCTGAGGTACCTAATTATACCACATGAAGCAAAATCACCAAAACCTATTTACAATGCAGGATAATAAGGAAAAAAAGAATGGAGGATTCACATTCTGTAGTTGGAATATTTGGGGTGCGAATGATCCAATTAAAAGGGGCAAGATTATGGCCCAGTTAAAATCTTTAAATGTGGACATAGCTTTTCTGCAAGAAATGCGTACAAAACTACAAACACAGATGAGACTAAGGGCAAACTGGATAGGTCAAACGTATCACTCGTCATTTACTGCTAAAGCTAGAGGAACAGCTATTATTATTCGGAAAGGTATATCATTTATATTAAAGAATACAATATCTGATACAGAAGGAAGTTACATGATAGTGGCGGGAGAAATTTATTCTACTCCACTGACTCTGATAAATATTTATGCACCAAATTTTGATAATCCCCAATTTTTAAAGAAAATTATGGATAAAATAGATCAGTATAATTTTCAAAATGTAATACTAGGGGGGGACTTTAACTGTGTTATAGATTCATACTTAGACAAATCAATAAAATTAAGGAAGGGTAGTGTCAAATCCAAGTCTAGTGAATTCTTAAACACATATATAAAAAACACTAATATGACAGATGTACGGAGAATAGTTAATCCAACTGGAAGGGAATATTCGTTTTACTCATCAGTACACAAAACTTATTCAAAACTTGATTATTTCTTAGTGGATACAAAATTAATACCATATACAATTAATCCTAAATACCACCATAGTATTATTTCTGATCACTCCCCGTTAACTTTTACTTTAAAACTTGAGGGAATGCCAGGTATAAAATCCTTTTGGAGATTTAACACACAAATAGCTAATGACTCACAAGGTTATGAGTATTTAAAACAACAAATGATTTTTTTTCTTTTTAAAACAAACAAGACACCAGGTATTTCACCATCTCTATTATGGGAATAGTTTAAGGCATTCATCCGTGGAGTTATAATTTCATATCGAAGTTTTCTAAATAAGAAAAACAGGACAGAACAATGGACGTTAGAAAAGGAAATTAAATTATTAGAATTAGGTAACGCAAAAGACCCAACTATGGATAAACATAATAAGATCACATTATTGAAATTTAAACTTAATCGAATATTATTGGCAAGAGTAATAAGATTATTTCAGATCACAAAACAAGTACAGTTTGAATTTGGGGATAAACCACATAAACTTCTAGCACGACAATTGAAGAAGCAAGAAAAGGAAAAAACTATTATTAAAATTAAATCAGACAACGGGGAACTTTTAACTTTACCTAAGGACATTAACAAAAGGTTCGCTCAATTTTATCAAAATTTATATACATCTAAAACTAACATTGAAGACAATAAAATTTTAAATTTTTTAGATAATTGTAATTTGCCAAAATTGGATATCTTAGAACAAGAGGAATTAGGAGCTCAGATTACAAGTGAAGAAATAAGAGAAACAATAAAAGAACTGAAAAATGTGAAGACACCAGGGCCTGATGGTTTTAATAATGAATTCTACAAAAAATTTCAGGAGTTAATGGTCCCACGATTACTTAAATTATATAGTTATGCTTTTACCGAAAATAAATTACCAGAAACTTTAGCAGAATCTACAATTACGCTTATACCAAAAAAAGATAAAGATCTAGAAGATCCGGGCTCGTATAGAGCTATATCACTTTTAAACACAGATCAAAAAATGTTAGCAAAGATTTTAGCAAGAAGATTGAGTAAATATATTCATAAATTGATAAACCAGGAACAAACTGGGTTTATACAGGTATAAAATGATTGTCTTTTATACCTAAAAGACGATCATTTAACAATTTGAGACGACTTCTTAATATAATGTATTCACATAAAGGGGAAAAGGAAGACTTATCGGTTATATCTTTGGATGCAGAGAAAGCATTTGATCAGGTAACATGGCAGTATTTATACATAGTACTCCAAAAATTTAATATGGGAGATAATTTTATTAGATGGGTAAAATTATTATATGATAAACCAATGGCAAGAATATTAACTAATAATATGTTGTCTCCAAAATTCCAATTATCACAGGGCAATAGGCAGGGATGTGTTTTATCACCCCTGCTATTTGCCCTTATGATAGAGCCTCTGGCTGAAAGGATAAGAACACATCCGAATATTCAGGGATATAATACTGAGGACTCTAATAACAAAATTTCATAATATGCGGATGATATACTTTTATATATTAGAAATTCAGAAACAAGTATCCCGAATTTACTAAACGTAATAAAGGAATTTGGCTCTTTTTCTGGATGAAGAATAAATTGGAATAAAAGTGAAATTATGTCATTACAGCCCCAGAAAGTGAATCATCTATTAAAATTTCCATTTAAAATTGCAATGGAAAAATGTAAGTATTTAGGTATTCATGTTACTAGAAGATATAAATCATTATTTAATGCTAATTTTAGTCCTTTGTTAAATAAATTGAACGCTCTGATTAAATTTTGGAAAACGCCCCCACTATCGTTAATTGGCAGAAAAGATGCTATAAAAATTATAGTTCTACCACAAATAATATATTTATTTCAATCCATACCAATATATATGCCAAAATATATATTTTTTAAACAAGACTCTAATATTACTAATTTTATATGGGATTACAAAGCACATAGAATTAAAAGAAATCATTTGTGTAAACCTAAAGATGTAGGGGGACTTGCACTGCCTAATTTTTAATATTATTATTGGGCAGTGCATATTAAGAATATCATTTATTGGTTGGACTATCCTTCTCAACAGATGGAATGGATAAGAATGGAGAAAGAGGATTGTTTTCCTTACGATTTAGGAGTGATCCTCGTCTCCCGATAAAATTGAATAGTATATTATATAAGAAGAATCCAATTATACACAATATAATTCGAATTTGGAAACAAATAAAATTAACTTTAAAATGAAGACATTTATCATCATTAACACCAATAGTGAATAATCTGGTATTTAAACCATCTTTTATGGATAAAACATATAGACAATGGGAAAGATTGGGAATTAAAAAGTTGGGTGACATGTATGAAATGGTAAATTTATTATCATTTCAACAATTAAAATCAAAATTTAATCTGAATAATAACCAATACTTTAAATATTTACAGATATGTGACTTAATGAAAAAATATATACCAAGACTACAGAGCATAATGATAGACCCACTGGAAGAAGCAATGAATATTAAGGCGCACTCACAAAAATTAATATCATATTTATATAATAGTATTCTTAATAGAGAATTGCCATCAACAGAGGCAATTAGAGAAGACTGGGAAAAATAATTAATGACAAAAATGTCTAAAGAAACATGGGAGAGGTATTTGATGTATATACATAAATGTTCGATTAACGCTAGACATAATTTACTTGAATTTAAAATATTACACAGATTATATTATTCAAAAGTTAGGTTGAATACATTTTATTCAAATATTTCTCCCATCTGTGATAAATGTCTTTCTCAAAAAGTCAATATCATCCATTCTTTTGTTTCTTGCACAAATCTTCAAGGATTTTGGTGTGATATATTTGCTATATTCACTAGTTTATTTAAGATAAAAATGAAACCTAGCATGGAAATGATTATCTTTGGAGTAATAGGAGATGGAAACAAATTAAATATATCCCAAATTTCATTTTTTAAATATGTTTCAATAACAGCAAAAAAACTCATACTTAAATTTTGGAAAAAAGGCTACTATACCAACACTCAAAAAGTGGAATGGTAATATGTTGGAAACTGCCCAATCGGAAGAAATGAGACTCCTCATAATAGAAAAAAAAACCCAATTCTTAACAAGTTGGTCTCCATTTATTGACCTTGTGGATTCATGTGGTGCAATAGTATCGTAAAATTAAAAATTCTGGGTTTGGGCGAAAAATGATTACGAATATAAAAAAGCATCGACTTGTGGCGAGGGAGAATGTCCTTTCTGCTTCACTTTCTCACTTATTTATTTTCTTTACATCACACTCACTGGGCTTTTCTTTACTCTTCACTACTTCTTTCTTTCTAATTTCTTTCTAAAAAAAAAGCAAGTTGTACAAAGAATGTTTTAATAATTCTGGGAACCTGTAAAAAGGCAGCATCAAAATATAACTTACTTACTTCTACTATTTTTTTTTTTTAAATAAATAAATAAAACAGATCACCACTTTCATTAGGGCGATGCAGTGGTACAGCTGACCCGGGGTTCCATCCTGACCTCGGGTGGTAACTATATGGAGTTTGCACATTCTCCCTGTGACCACGTGGGTTTCCTCCAGGTGCTCCAGTTTGCTCCCATATTCCAAAGACATGCCACTTAATAGGTTAAATGGCCTCTGTAAAATTGCCCCTCATATGTGGGGAGTGGATGAGAAAGCTGAATAACACAGAACTAGCGTGAATGGGCAATTGATGGCCACTGTGAACTCCTTGGTCCAATGAACCTATTTCCATTTTGTATCTTTCAGTCAACTCAATCACCTTAGCTTGAGGTAGTTGGAGATGGGCAATAATGGCTGACTTTGGCAGCAATGCCAAGGCACACAGTATGATGTTCCACTGAGTGTATGAAAAAAAACAAAGTTATGATGTAGTCGTACAAGGCAGCCAAGCAGTTTATAAGTATTAACAAGATAAGCCCCATTTGTGCCAATTGTACCTTATATCAATTGGAACATAAAATTGTTAATAAATGCATCTTACTCCACTGTTCCTGAAAATGAGAAAACATATTATGATTAACATTACAACATATCATCATCTGTTAACATGACTGGAGGACAATCTTTAATAATCTCTAATAATATTACAGAATTTACCAGACATGTGAGTTGTCATAGAAAAGGAATGCAGACACACTGCAGGGCATTTCTGCAGTGAAGCAAATAAAACCAAGGCCTTGTGGTCTGTCAATTCTGCTACATAACACAGCCCAATTTTTTTTTTAAATCGTACTCCACACACAGATTTAATTGCTGTTATAATTAAAGGGATGGTTTATTTGCATTGTGCTAATTTTTACAGGTGGTGAAGACTGCACTGGAATGCTGTGACTGAGAATTATCAGTAATTCTCATAATCTATATTACTAAAAGTCTGATCTTGACCACTTCCTGTTGTTCTGTATATTGATTTTAGAAAAACCGCTGCCACTTATGGCTGTGATTTTTGGCCATCTTACTCATATCCTACCCCCTCCACTGTGCAGGACAAGAGGATTTTTCCCATCGATGAAAAATAAAAGAGTTATTAGTATTTAAAAAATGTTGAGATTATCTCTCCTGAAGGCTACGCCCCTTCCTGAGGCACTATAAAACCCGAAGTGTTGAGTGCCGCAGTCAGTATCTGCAAAATGGGGCAGCGAGAGGGTCACATCTTTCAGTCTGAGCTGTGAATAACACTGAACTCTTGTCTGCTATACTGTGAGTGTGGTTTTACTGACCTTGAGTGCACTTAATGTGGTTTAAAAATGAAAATGTGGTTGGTTTGAAAAAGCACAGCAAATAGTTGGTGGCGGTTAGTTTGAAATAAAGCACAGCAAATGTTTGGTGGTGGTTGGTTTGAAATAAAGCACAGCAAATGGTTGGTGGTGGTTGGTTTGAAATAAAGCACATGATTAAAAGTCTAAAGTTAACAACTTCCTGTTTGAACTGTATAGTGATTTTAGATAAAACGCTACCATGTACGGCTGTGATTTTTGGCCATCTTACTCAGTCCCCCTCCGCTCATCAGGTGCAGAGGATTCGTCCCATCAATGAAAAATAAGAGTTATTAGTGTTTTAAAAATGTTGAGAATCTCTTTCATGTCAATCACACGTTGAAGGCCACGCCCCTTCTGGTGGGAGGGGGAAGGGATTATAAAACCCGGAAGTGTGGGTGTGGCTTAGTCTTTGCAAGATGGGCGAGGGAGTGGTCATGACTCAGTCTGAGCTGTGAATCAACTGAACACATTGAATGTCTACTGAACTGTGAGTGTGGTGTTTATGTGGTGTTTATGTGGTGTTTTGTGTGGTTTTATGGTGGTTTCATGGTGGTTTCACCCTGTTTGAAATGGTATGAAACTGCATTTGAATTTGGTGGCCTTGCACCCTGCTTGAAGTGGCATAAAACTGCACTTGAATTCAGTGGCCTTGCACCCTGCTTGAAGTGATAGGAAACTGCACTTGAATTTGGTGGCCTTGCACACTGCCTGAAGTGGCAAGAAAATGCACTTGAATTTGGTGGCCTTGCACCCTGCTTGAAGTGGAGGGAAACTGCACTTGAATTTGGTGGCCTTGCACCCGGCTTGAAGTGGTAAGAAAATGCACTTGAATTTGGTGGCCTTGTACGCTGCTTGAAATGGTAGGAAACTGCATTTGAATTTGGTGGCCTTGCACCCTGCTTGCAATTGAATTTCACAGAATAGCTGTGAGTCAACTGCCAGCCCACCAGCCGTGAGTGAGTTGCCAGCATATCAGGCTTGAGCGACTGAGCTGCCACCCCAAGAATCCATTTGGCCCATAATGTCCATACTAGCCCTCTGGAAACCAGTCCCTTCAGCCCACAACACCCATACTAGCCCTCCAGAAAGCCCCCCCCCCCCCCACTGGTCACCAATATTGGAATTGGTGGAGAGCTGGAATATTGCGGTGGGGGACCAGCCCTCCCATGTGTATATGGGACCCAACGGGTCCCACAGTCTAGTCTTCCTTAAAAATGAGTGCTGCACTAAAATCAGGTGAGCTTGTTTCACTATATGTCCTTCAAAGAAGAAGGTCTCGTGCTTCTACTGAGTTTGACCTACATCTGACTCCAAGCAGAGGTTGGCCGGTAGCAGCACTCGAAAAGGGTTGTTTCAAAATGCTGCATTTAAACAATAGAAAAACAAATATCAAAACAATCTTCTCTATGGGCTTCAAATTCGAACACAGCAAAGTCATTCCCTGTGCAGTCAGCATTATGTTTACCTCCTCATGAACGTCCAAAGCTAGTGTATAAATCGATAGAGGCATCTCAAAAGCTACTATCCAACAACCTGATTACTAGTCGGCATACTAGTACACCTTACTATAAGGGTGGCATGGTAGCACAGCAGTAGATTTGTTGCCTTATAGTGCCAGTTCGATCCTTAATTACAGGTGCAGTCTGTACGGAGTTTGTATGTTCTCCCCGTGACCTGCGTGGGTTTTCTCCCAGATTTCCGGTTTCCTCCCACACTCCAAAGATGTACATTTGTAGGCTTGATAAAATTGTAAATTGTCACTAGTGTGTGTAGGATAGTGCTAGTGTGCGGGGATTGCTGGTAGGAGCAGAGTCATTGCGGCGAATGGCCTACTTCTGCGCTATATCTTTAAACTAAACCAAACTGGTCCAATTACTAACATCTTACAGCCTCAGATTATTCGAGCTCTAGGTCTTGCTGCCTTGCATCCTATGCCACCAATTGTTTTAAATGTCTTAAAGAACAGACACTGTTAAAAACAATTGAAATTGATTGAATTTATTAAAATTATTTAAAGATATTTTAAAAGCATAAAACTTTTATTGACAATACATTTATCTGACATAATTTAAATTAAAATATCAAAGTCAAAGACAAAGGCAACGACAAGAAAAAGACAAAGACAAAGGACGTTTATTGTCACATACACCAATTGGTGTAGTGAAATTTGACTTGCCATGCAGCACATGGATAAAGATAAGACCCAACACTAAAGAATTAACACTGAACATAAAAACATCCCCCCACAATGGTTCCCACTGTGGGGGAAGGCACAAAGTCCAGTCCCATCCCCAAGTCCACCCATAGTCAGGCCTATTGAGGCCTCCGCAGTTGGCGCTGCGGCGGCCCGATGTTTTAGGCCTTCTCGCCGGGTGTTGGTGTTCCGGCGTCGGGAGAGTCCTCACAGCGGCTTGGGACACCTGGAAAGGCCGTTTCCCTACCGGAGTCTGTGACTTCCGAAGCCGACAAGGCCACGCTGGATGGAGCTCCACAACTGGTGATCTCGCCGAGAGATCCCAGGCTCCCGATGTTAAAGTTCAGCGCTGCCGCCGCAGCCGGCCGCTCCACAGTCCCGCAGCTCCGTGATGTTCACCTGCGGTCTCAGCATTCTGCAGTTCCAGAGCGGCGACCCAGGCAAGGTATCGCCCGCTCCGCTCCCCGATGGTGCTCCAGCGCTGAGCCGCTGCCGAAGCCGCTCCAGGAAAAGCCGCTCCAGGCCCGCTGGTAGGCCGCGAGGACGGGTCGACGGTGCAGCCCAGAGAAAAGCTGCCTCTCCGACCAGGTAGGGTCCAAGAAAAGCAGTTTCCCCCTTCCCCCCCACCACCCCCCACATAAAAAAGGTCTGGGCTCCAAAAACAAAACACTAAAACTCACTAAAAATAAAAGAAAGAAGTTAAAAAACAGACAGCTGCAGACTGGGCAGCCATACCAACTGGACGGCGCCCCGTTAGTTAAGGAAAATGAACCATTAATCTTTTTGGTCTACTGCACTGCATAGTTGGCATAAAACAATGAGGCCATATAAAAATGTTATCTCCTCTATAGCTCAAAAATTTGTGCCAAATCTGGTGGCAGAATGGGAGTAAAGTGCACATAATCGTTCTTTACTCAGAGGCTTGTGAATCCAACTATTCACAGCAGTCTGAAGTAGGGTCCCGACTCAAAACATTTTCCTTTTTCTCCAGAGATGCCGCCTGACCCACTGAGTTACTCCTGCATGTTGTATCTGTCTTTGGTATAAATCAGCATCTGCAGATCTATATTTCTACACATTCACATTTGATTCTTCTAATAAGCTAACCCTACAATTAACCCCGTTAAAAATGATTGTGGCCTCAGTCTTTGGCTCAGCAGTTTGTTGTTTGGGTGCTGCAGATGCCGAACTGCAGAACATGCTGAAAGTTAATAAAAAACTAAGCCACAATAAATGATTTGGAACGAGAAATATGTGATGCTGAAGGGAATTATTTGATTCAGTTGGAAATGTTCATTGAACTGGTGATATATTACAGAACAATTGAAATCGTAAAAGTAAAAACAAAATGCTTAAGTAACTCAGCGGGACAGGCATCTCTGGAGAGATGGAATGGGTGACGTTTCGGGTCGAGACCCTTCATTAATCTGCTGTCAGCGGAGTGGGTGGGACAGAGATACAATATAGTCAGAGACAGTAAGACTGGTGGGAGAACTGGAAAGGGGGAGGGGATGAAGAGAGAGGGAAAGCAAGGGCTATTTGAAGTTAGAGAAGTCAACGTTCATACTGCTGGGGTGTAAGCTACCCAAGTGAAATATGAGGTGCTGATCCTCCGATTTGCGCTGGGCCTCACTCTGACAATGAAGGAGGCCCAGGACAGAAGGGTCAGATTGGGAATGGGAGGGGGAGTTAAAATGCTGAGCAACCGGGAGATCAGGTAGGTTAAGGTGGACTGAGCAGAGGTGTTCAGCGAAACGATCGCTGTGCCTATGCCTGGTCTCACCGCTATACAGTAGTTGACACCTGGAACAACAGATACAGTAGATGAGGTTGTAAGAGGTGCCAGTGAACCTCTGCCTCACCTGAAAAGATTGTCAGGGTCCTTGGATGGAGTCGAGGGGGGAGGTAAAGGGACAGGTGTTGCATCTCCTGCAGTTGCAGGGAAAGGTACCTGGGGAGGGGGTGGTTTGGGTGGGAATGGACGAGTTGACCAGGGAGTTGCAGAGTGAACGGGCTTTTTTAGGGCAAGGTCCGCAACGGCCCCAGTGGAAGATGAGAACACCACAATATCAGCCCAACCCAGCACCTCCACGACCACCCAAACATGTCAAGGACCGCCGGTAACCACGGAGGTGAGGCGGTCTGGTTTTCCTTTGTCTGTACGTTTAACTTCACATGTTGGTGGGCGCCTCCGTTTCTTTTTGGGGGCTTGGGGAGCTATCACTTCCGATGAGTTTATTTTGCAGAGTATTCGGGGTCATCAAATTGAGTTTATTAACGGAGACATTCCTCCATCCCAGCATATGCCTAATCGGACGTTTACGCTGTCTGCCGTTGAACAGGCAGCAGGCTATGCTGAGATCTTAAGGTTAGAGCAAAAAGGCGTGATTGAAAAAACTATGCACAAGCCAATTGAATTTGTCTCAAATATATTTACCAGGCCGAAAAAGGATGGAGGCTGTCGAGTGATTATTGATCTGACCCAATTGAATACTTTTGTAACATACACCCATTTCACAATGGACACTTTTGAGACAGCCAAGTCTTTGATTTCGCATGGCTGCTTTATGGCATGCATTGATTTACAAGATGCGTACTATTCTGTATCCATTCAGAAACATCACCGGAGGTTCTTAAAATTTGTTTGGATGGGTCAGCTCTGGCAATACAGGGCTTTGCCAAATGGGCTTACTACAGCCCCTAGACTATTTACTAAATTACTAAAACCTATCATGGCCCAGTTACGCATGCAGCAGCATGTCGTAATGGCCTATTTGGATGATATCCTGATTGTTGGCAATACCCTGGAGGCGGCTGAGCGGGGAGTTTCAGCCACTGTCGCAATTTTTCAGCGGCTGGGGTTTATTGCCCATCCAGACAAGTCAAAGTTCTGCCCTTCCCGGGTCATGGATTATCTGGGGTTTACGGTGGATTCCAATTGCATGAGGGCCACCATACTGACTAATAAGGTTGGGGATGTCACCAAAGCGTGTCAGGATTTAGCCTGCGCCAGTACACCATCAATTCGACAAACAGCTAAGGTGATTGGCAAAATCGTAGCATTGTTTCCAGCAGCCCAATACGGGCCTTTGCATTATCAAAATTTGCAAAGAGCCAAGATCTCCGTGTTAAAGCGGAACACTGGTCATTTTGACAGACCAATGCGGCTGCCTTCTAAAGCTCAAATTGAGTTACAATGGTGGGTGCTCCATATCAGTAGCTCATTCAAACCCATTATTGTGCCCAATCCGATGGTATACTTGCAAACCGATGCAAGCTCCTATGGCTGGGGAGCTACGGATAACTGTTCTAGTTGCAGGGGCAGATGGGACACCCTTGAATCTACTATGTTGTCACACGGGATAAACTATTTGGAGCTGCTTGCAGCATTTCACGGACTTCGTGCTTATAGTTCCCATCTTATTGATGCTCATGTCCGTGTCCAAATAGACAATACCACGGCGGTGGCATATTTAAACCATATGGGCGGTACCAGGTCGATTTCATGTGATGAATTGGCTAATACAATTTGGCTCTGGTGCATTGACAGGAATCTTTGGATTTCAGCTACCTATTTACCAGGTGAGCTCAATACTGTGGCGGACACCAGGTCAGGCAAGTTTAATGACAATATCGAATGGATGTTGCATCCTCAAATTTTTTCCAAAATTACAGCCAAATTTGGTCAACCGGCTAACGACCTCTTTGCGTCGCGGTTGAACCATCAGGTACCAACATCCGTTTCATGGGAACCAGATCCTGGGGCAATGGCGATGGATGCATTCTCGCTCGACTGGGGAAAGTGGTTTTTCTATGCATTCCCCCCGTTTTGCCTCATCAGTCGGGTATTGCGCAAGATCCAGATGGATGCTGCCAAAGGCATTCTTATTATACCCGACTGGCCCACGCAGCCATGGTATCCGGTGGTCTTTGACATGATCAGTCAGCCTTGGGTCCTCTTAGAGGGTTGCCCACAATTGGTTACTCACCCTGTGTCAGGGGAGCCACATCCCTGCCATCGCTACTTAAATTTATTGGCTTGCAGGTTCTAACCAGGCCATTGCTGCAGTATGGCCTCTCAACTCGAACCATGGATACCATTGGAGCGTCGTGCCGAGAGTCGACCAGGCGAAGATACCTTTCCCACATCAGGAAATGGGAAGCCTACTGTAGCCGCTCTCGCATCACCTATGACGATGGATCCATAGCTGACGTCCTGGAATTCCTCGCGGGGTTGCACCATGATGAACACTTAAGCTACAGTGCCATCAACAGCGCCAGAAGCGCGCTGTCATTCTACCTCAAGATTGAGGTAGGATCCAACAGGCTAGTGTCCAGACTCATGCGGGGTATATTTAATATGAATCCGCCTACACCACGCTATAACATCACCTGGGATGTCAGGGATGTACTAACCCTGCTCAGGACGTGGTCACCCATGCAAGGGCTACAGCTGGACAAACTCACCATGAAATTGGTGATGTTACTAGCGCTGACTTCAGCACAGAGGGTACAGACGCTACATAAACTCCGCGTCGACAGGATGATCTCTACCCCTGGAGAAGTAGTCTTCTTTATTGATGAGCTACTAAAGCAGCATAGACCTGGGTGCACAGGGCTGCAGCTGAGGTTCCCGGCATACCCCGCAGATGCTAGGCTGTGTTTAGCCGCCCATATCCGTCACTATGTCGAGGTGACGGAACGCATCAGAGGAATGGAGAAATACCTGCTTGTCACTCACAAGAGACCTCACCATCGAGTGACAGTCCAGACGATATCCACGTGGCTCCGGATCGTCTTGGGTAAGTCAGGTATTGACACTAATGTGTTCAAGTCTCATTCCACCAGGGCTGCATCGACGTCGGCGGCGAGGGTCATGGAGGTGCCCATGGACCATATTCTCGCCACAGCAGGATGGGCGAATGAAGCTGTGTTTCAGCGATTCTACAATAAGCCTGTTGCTGCTCCCCTACAGTTCGCGGAGGCCGTGCTGAACGCGGGGCAAGAACGTGGGGATGTCCCCGAATAAGGGGTTTTGCTTTGTTGTTAATAAATATTCTTTTGTCTTTCAGTATAACCTGTTTTCAGCAAATTGTTTACTCCCATCCATCCTTGCTAGTGGTGTGTCAGCATGGACGTGGTCCAGGGCGTGTAATCACAGAAGCTTTGAAGTGTTCACGAAGTCACTCACGTGACTCCGAAATGAAATAGTAAGATTGAACGAGAACTTACCAGTTCGAAGGTTGATCTTTATTTCATGAGGAGTTGCGGTGAGGGATTTCGTGCCCTCCGGTCCCAACCCTCGATCATAATCAACTGGTAATTAGAATCTCTTCAATCTTCCTATGCCAAGTAATTTCTGTTGTTCGTTTCTGTGATTCCACACCGCTACTTTGATGAATGTCGCGCATGCGTGCCGGCGGGCTCTTCACGAAATCCCTCACCGCAACTCCTCATGAAATAAAGATCAACCTTCGAACTGGTAAGTTCTCATTCAATCTTACTATTCTGGATAATTTGTGTGTCAAATTTGTTTCACACTGGTGAGCATTACACCTCTGAATCTGAATCAGGCATATGTGCAACACTGGCGATAAATATGCACAACTTTCACATGTCTGAAGGATCTATATTGTCCATCAATGACGAACGCTGATTTAACATCAGTGGTATAATTTCGATGCACAACATTCCAGGTAACACCTTGTCTTAACTCTCATAATAATATATTAATTCAGCAGCAGGAAGGTCTCGCCACTAGCAAAATGATAATCAACAGGTTAACCTCAAAACTAAATATTGTCGGTATACCACAGGAAATCAGGGGTAAAATGCTCACCAAACCAGACAGCATTCCCTTAGCCCCCCTTAAGTGGGGGGCTACCATCGACTCCGCAGTAAAAAAAGACACAACAGAGGATGTACTTCCTACGGCAGCTGAGGAAGCACAATCTGCCACAGGTAATGATGGTCCAATTCTACACGGCCAGCGTAGAGTCTGTTCTCACCTTCTCCATCATGGTCTGGTTTCGCACAGCCACCAAGCATGACACCTGGAGGCTGCAGCGAATTGTCCGATCAGCAGACAAGGTTATGAGCTACAACCTTCCCTCCATTGATGAACTGTACACTGCAACGGCCAGGAAGCGAGTGGGTAAGATCATCTCTGACCCCTCTCACCCTGGCCACAAACTCTTTGAATCACTTCCCTCTGGAAGGCGACTCCAGACTGTCAAAGCTACCACAGCCAGACATAAAAACAGTTTTTATCCACGAGTAGTTGCTCTACTCAACAGTCAAAAACCTGTAGCCTCCCTTTGATCTGGTATTTTGTTGGTTCACATGCTTGATCAATGGTGTTTTATCATTAATGTTTTACTATTATTAATGTTTAGTATTTTCTGAGTCATTCGTAACTGTCACTGTATGCCATGTTGTTACTTGTGGGCGGAGCACCAAGGCAAATTCCTTGTATGTGAATACTTGGCCAATAAATTTACTTACTTATATTCATGGTGCAAAACAAAAGATCCTAACTTTCTAGGTTGCTGACCTTTTGCTGCAACTGAGAATATTTAGAAATAAGTTCAGTTCAGTTCAGAGAAACAATGTAGAAACAGATCCTTTGTCCCACTGAGTCCGCACCGACCACTAGCAAATTTCAATGTGTAAAGGAAGTGGAGATGAGCAAAGTAAGGTTTGCAATTACAGGAATTATTAAATGATGATAGGGGCAAGGGAGAAGAGTGAGAGAGGGTGGTGAACACATTAGTAAATAACAAACACATGTCTGAACGCGATGTATATACGATATGAATAATTATCTGAAATTATCAAAAAACAAAAAGCAATAAATGCTGGAAATGTGAGATGGAAAGTACGGCTTGGCTAATAATCTGGAATGGTTTAATTCATTGGTAAATTCGGAAGGCTTACAAGGGGATAAAAGCAGTTCCAGACTCTGCCAAGCATGTCTTAAAAAACAAGCCTCCAAATTTGACAATAGAACCTATGCCTATACACACGAAACACATCTAAACCGCTGTGCTTCACACCTGTTTCATACTGAAAGATATGTGTCCCCATTTTTATTCCATCATTTGGAAAGTCTCAATCCAAAGTTATTCATTTTCTAAGTTCTCAATTGGTCACGATGAACAATTGCTAGGATAACCATAGATACTCAGCTTCATAGTTACTGTAAATAACTGGGCATGGCAATCACTGCA
The DNA here is from genome assembly GCA_963514005.1 of Raja brachyura. The sequence continues at coordinate 32,207,034 of OY740791.1, read as the reverse complement.
TCTTTGGATTAGGATCAAGAGGTTAAGCAAAGCACAAAGTGTAAATGCAGCTTCTAATTGATTCAGATTGCTCTAGTGAAACAAGACAAGTAATTAAGTACTTAAACTGCTTAAATGTGGATGGTACCTTTAATCTTCTCGGAAAATAGAAAGGCAATTTCTTAAAATGGTTATTAAGTAAATGTACTATGTACCAAAGAGAAAACAGAACCCCACAGCCCCTGTTATGCTCAATCAATCAATAGTCCCTGGAGAGACATTTAATAATTTCCCTGCACAGAGCTGTCAGACTGACCACTGACGAGTTCTTGATGTGTACCCATGAACTGTAAAGTAAGCTATTAAGTGCCCTAGTGAGAGTAATCTGCTGTGAATGTTAGGCTACCACAAGTGATTAAATAGCTGTGGGTGATAACAGGAATAATAAATGAAGTCAAAATCACTCCTTACAGTGCTAGATCTTAGATACAAACCAATATTCTGTTTAATACTAAACAGAATAATATTGGTCTCAAATACCTCCAAATACAAATAGAATTGAACAACTAACACATAAGCTATCAGGCAAAAATATCTCTTACAAATGTTAGCACTTTATAAAAATTTAATGCAATTATATATTTAGAAATAAGTCAGGCTATTGTAGAAATACACAAGGGTCGAGAAACTCATCTGTATAATGACCAGATAGAGAGGCACTTCGCAGATGAAAATTGCATTACCATGGGATTAATTGGTTTTGCCCATTTTTAAGAACGAGTTAATACCAGGTGTTATTAAGGTGGACTAAGCGATGCAGGGTATTCATGCCCACTAGCCCTCTGGCAACAAGCTTATTTAAATTATTTCAATAATAATATAACAATAACTTTGCTTTTGGTCAACTACTATATACCTCATTGATGACCCTTAGTCTATCTTTGATTGGACTTTACTGTCTTACCTTGCACTAAACGTTATTCCCTTATCATGTATCTATACACTGTAAATGGCTCAATTGTAATCATGTATTGTCTTTACATTGACTGGTTAGCATGCAACAAAAGCTTTTCACTGTACCTTGGTACTCGTGACAATAAACTAAACTGAATTAAACTAAACATTGCCCTGAATAATGGCCAACAGCTTTGTATAACCCCAAAGACTCAACTGCACATTATTTATAGGGTGAAGCATTTGTCTCCTACAGTCTTTGACAGAATGTTACCAAAAATACATCAGAGAGAGTGACCCAGTCACCATAACAATCCCCAGGTGATTCACTTAGATCCACCCTCAAATTAAGTGGCTTGAAGTGTCAGATGAAATTCTGAAATATATACCCCGGTAGTTACATTTCCTCATATAGTGCCCTGAAACATTGACCATTTCTCTCTCCATAACTGCTGCCTGACCTACTGATTAACTCCACCAATTTCTGTTTTATTTCCAACATTTATTTCCAACATAACCATATAACAATTACAGCATGGAAACAGGCCTTCTCAGCCTTTCCAGTCCATGCCAATCAATTATCTTCCCCTAGTCCCATCTACCTGCACTCAGACCATACCCCTCCATTCCCTTCCCGTCTATATACCTATCCACTTTACTTTTAAATCTTAAAATCGATCCTGCCTTCACCACTTCTGCTGGAAGATCATTCCACACAGCCACCATTCTCTGAGTAAAGAAGTTCCCCCTCATGTTACCCCTAAACTTCTGTCCCTTAATTCTCATGTCGTGCCCTCTTGTTTGAATCTTCCCTACCCTCAATGGGAAAAGCTTATCAACGTCAACTCTGTCTATCCCTTTCATCATTTTAAAGACCTCAATCAAGTCCCCCCTTAACCTTCTGCGCTCCAAAGAATAAAGATCTAACGTTCAATCTTTACCTCAACATCTACATTTTTTTTTGTTTTTCAGCTTTGGTCAGAATGGAATTGAGAAAAAAAATTGGGGAAAGACAAGTGACAAAATAAATGGAAAATTGCAAGTGCCTGCCAAGATGTGAGAATCCTTGCCAGTACCTGCACTTCCGAAAGTCTCGCATACCAGTCAAATGCTCCTTCTTGATGCGAATGAAAAAGGCACATTGAACAGAAAGTGGAAGAGTCTTTATGACTTCTGCGATGCAAGAGGGTGTCATTGGAGATGTATCTCAGCAAAGGCAACCTCCAAGGACCTCAGAGAGTCATAGGCTAATTGGTCACTGCAAGCTGTCTCTCATATGCAAGTGAGTGATAGAATCTATGGGCAGTTGAAGGCATTATGGGGAGAATAAAAAAGTAGATTTAGTGTAAATAGGTATTAGATGCTTGGTGCAGACTCAAATGGCTGAAGCATCAGTTTGTGTGCTATATTATTCTAGAACTAACTTAAATCCAAACTTCATTGTACTTGTTTGATTTGTTCTTTTGGGTTATTGTTTATGATCGATCCACACAACACACATAGTAAAAGATCAGTCTTTATTCCATAAGCAAACAGGAACATTTAAACCGCCAATTCTCATCCAGCTTGGCGTGGCTTGTGAGAGAGAACGAGCTGACCTTGCTAGTGTAAAGCTGTGCAGTACCGTAATCCCATGTGAAGGGTGGCATGCACATATGTGTAGTGGAGATTATAAATGGCATGGATTAATAAGGGTTAATCTACATTCTTCCTCTTGAAGAACCAAACCATATATAGAGTGGTTAGTGAAGCATATTGTAAAACACCAGTATAAGGTGTGAGCATTTATTATTTTACGTGTACATGCTTGTGCATATAGGAGCACATAAAACGAGATGGGTCATGCACATTTCAAGTATAGCCAGTGAGTTTTCCAATCAGCGGGTTTGGCTTGCAGACACAACCTGCACATGTACGGTAGTACCCCTATTGCGCCTCATCCTTCTCTGAAGGAGCAAGTCCCTTATCGGGTGAACGCAGAGGAGAAGACATTGGTGGAGATGGGCGCAGTGGGGAAGGCAGGGATGGTGCTGACACCGGCAGAGGAATCGCTGGATCGGCGTTCGTGGAGCGTGAGGTAAGACCGGCAGGCTGGTCCGGGTAAGGACGTCGAGGTGCCGGTTCATTAACCGGGAGGAGGTGTTGGCGGGTTCGCCGATAGATGCCATTGTCAATACTTACCAGGTACGAGCGTGGCTCTGCGGTTGACCCCAGCATGACTCCGAGGCGGTCATAATCTCGGAGTAACCGTCAGCGTACGACCTGTCCCTTGTTGAGCGGTTGAAGCAGAGAACTGGTTTTATCGTAGTATTTTCTTTGTAGGTCGCAGCGGTGTTGGAGCTGGGATTGGACCACTGATGGTGCACGAACTTGTGGTTCTAGTAGTTGCTTGGCCATAGGCAGGGTGGAGCGGGTTTGCCAGGACATGAGTCGTTCGGCCAAAGATCTCAGGAGAGGGTCGCAGACGATGTTCCGTAGGTTGAGTAAGTCGAGATAGACATCAGAGCCACCCCTGTGTGAGCGTTCCATTACTTCTTTTGCACTTCTTAACACACGCTTGGCCAGGCCGTTGAACTGCAGGTACTAGGGGATGCTGGTGGTTTGGTGAAAGTCCCAGCGTTTCGCGAAATCCCTGAAGAGCTGACTGGAGAATAGGGTTCAGTTGTCTTAGAGTGACTTTAGGGGTGCTCCGTGGACAGAGAAGTGGCGAGTGTGTTTTTGAATGACCATGGCTGAGGTCGGGCTGCTGAGCAGGTCGATTTCAAACCATCCTGAGTAGGAATCGACTAGAATCAGGTATTGTTTGCCGTGCCACTCGAAGATGCCGACTGCTACTGTGGACCAGGGTAAGTCCAGCATGGGGTGCGGGAGAAGTGGTTGTTTCTGTTAGTGTGGGGTCAGGCTTTGCAATTTGGGCAGGCAGCAACTTTCTCGAGAATGTAGTCAGCCATGTCAGGCCAGAAAAGCATACCTTTTGCATTTTGGAGTGTTATTTCTGCAGCAGGATGGCCCTCATGGACAATATTGAAGTACTTGCTGTGAAGAGATGTTGGGATAACTGCCTTATGTCCTTTCATTATAATGCTGTCTTGAATTACCGGTTCGTCGCGGACAGGGTAGAATGGGCGGACAGCTTGCGGCAAGTGGTGCTGTTTGCTTGGCCAGCTGTGGTGGATGACAGTGCCCAGCAATTGTGGTGTTTCGCCTGCAGCTGTTTGTGCCACTAGGATGTCTAAGCCCACGGATGGAAGGCAGGAGACCATCATAACCGTGTACCTCTCATGCTTACCATCAGACAGATGTTTTTCGCAGGTTGTGCGAGGCACCCATGAGAGGGTGTCAGCTAAGTGCATGTCCTTACCGCGTTTGCAAGTTACTCTGATGTCATATCTCTGTAGTTCCATCATCATGCGTTGTAAACACGCTGGTGCTATGTGGATCGGCTTACTGAGGATACTGACCAGGGGCTGATGATCGGTTTCAACCATGATCGGGTTGCCAAAGATAAAGTCCATCAATTTCTTGCTGGGAAAAGTTACTGCAAGTAGCTCCTTCTCAATTTGAGCGTAGCGCTGTTCAGTGTCGGTCATGGTGTGGGAGACATAGGCAACTGGTCTGGGACCCTTCCCGTCATCTTGTAGGCAAACGGTATCCAGTCCATACTGGGAGGCATCACAGGTGAGGGTGACGGGTAACTCGGCATCGAAGTGCGTGAGGGTTGGAGCGCAAGACATTATTTGTTTGACGGTTAAAAATGCCCTCTGCTGGTGCTGTGTGTATCCTTGTGGGTCAGTTGTCACAGCGGGGCTGACAGCTCGCTGAAGTTTGGGATTAATTTCCCAGGTAGTTTACCATGCCTAGAAATTGTTGTAGAGCTGTCACATCCTTAGGTGCTGGCATTTCGTTGATGGTAATGGTTTTAGATGGGTCTGCCCTGAGTCCGTTGTTGATGAACACGTGGCCCACAAAAGTCACTTTGTCGACCCGAAACCTGCATTTGAGGGGTTGAGTTTGAGATTTACTTCTCTGGCACAATCCAGGACCTGCTTCAGGTTTGAGTCATGTTCTTGTGCATTACGCCCGACGATCAGGATGTCGTCCACTATTATGTTGCATGGGTAGCCAGTAAAGAGTTGTTCCATAGTACGTTGGAAAACTTCACTGGCTGAATTGATGCCAAATGGCATTCGTAGGAATTGGTATCGTCCGAAGGGCGTTGCGAATGTTAACATGGAGGATGCATGGTCTAGCGGTATTTGCCAAAATGGGTTATTTGCATCTAGGACAGAGAAAACTGTGGCTTTACCCAGGCTGGCTGCGACCTTTTCCACCATCCGCATCGTGTGGTGTGGTCATTTGATGACCGTGTTTAAATCTTTATGGTTGATGCAAATCCTTATTTCATCTTTGTTCTTCTTGACTGCTACAACCATGGTGGAGACCCAAGAGGAGGGGTCATTGACAGGGGTTATCACACCCAGTGTTTCCATTCTGTCTAGTTCAGCTTTGTGGGCATTCATTGCATGCGGGATTTGGTGAGGAGAACAAATGATAGGTACGATTTCCTTGTCGGTTACAATGCTGTATTATATGGGAAGCTTGCCCAGCTGGTTATCAAAAAGGTCTTTGTATTGTTCGAGTAGTTGTTGGGTGGGACTTTGAGAGGTAGACAGCTGGTACACAGTTTTGCCGAAGGAGACTAAGTTCATATCGCTGCATGCATCGATGCCCTCTTGTTGGCTATGGGAAAGAAACTTGTGGTGCTCCATGATAACGTTGGTGCGAAGTTGACACACATCTCAGAACTTTCGGAGAAGACAGGTGGGGTCTCTGATGGACTCTGCCAGCGTCACAACATATCTTACTGCATCGGTATGTTCTGCGGCGCAGTGGAAATCCTGTGCCCACAGGGCAGCCTCAGTGCCTGCTACATTTAGGAGAATTAATGCAACGGTGTGGGGAGCTGCCCCTGGGTGGGCAGCATCTATGAAAATTCCGAATTCCACCTCGAAGATGCACCAACATTCGGCAAGCTTGCTGTCGAACAGTAAAAGATCTGGTTTACGAAATGATCCTGGCATGATAAGAGAGCGATGGTTCATTGTAAAAAAATTAAACTAAAATAAATTCAGGCAAAAGAGTCGGAGACGTGGCTCAATATTCTGACACCATGTTTAAGATTGATCCACAACACGCACATTGTAAAAGATCAGTCTTTATTCCATAAGGAGAGGGAGAGAGGGTGAGAGATGACCTTGCTAGTGTAAAGCCGTGTAGTACTGTAATACCATGTAAAGGGTGGCATGCACATATGTGTCATGGAGATTATAAACGGCATGGATTAATAAGGGTTAATCTACAGTTATCTTGAAAAAAATCTATCAAACTTGTGTCAGTGGCACTGCATGTTGAGAAGTGTGGCATCATGCTACTGTTACAATTTGACTTCCACTTAAATATACGTTATCCCATCAATCAGAATCTCAGGAGTCTAACTCTCCTGCCCACTGCTGTTCAAAGATATTAAAAGATAAATTTCATTTATAATCCATTTCACTAAGCTATCCTATTGGGGTCTGAACTGCACAGCGAGGGTTTATTCTTGCAGATAACTGCACACGATAGTTAACAAAGCATTTCCAGAATTTGATGGGTGCAGTTGTAGAATGCGTGTCTGACGACTTTACAACTATTGAGTATCACTGTCCCACTAACACCTTATTGTGAATCTTGGGTTTCTAATTTTAATTTATTCCACCTCTAAATATTTTTCTCTGTCAATTATTTCTTGAGGTGGTACTCTTACTCGTAATGTTCACTGCTCTGCAGTTTTCTACCTAGGTTGCTGAGGGAGGGTGTGATGGGGTCTCATTATGCAGAGCATTCTTGGCAAAGTTGCTGAAATAGTGGGCAGGAACGCTGATGCTATAGTTTAGATTTTGCCATGGTTAGAAATAAATGACAACTGGATGACAGAGCTTGAAACTTAAATTGGTATAGTGCATAATATGCAGTGCATTGAAGCAGTTTTCAGTCCTTCTCTTTAACCTTAACCCCCTTTGGGGATTTTATGAATGTCACCTCTATGTGTTAAAATGCTGATGCAGTATTTAGTGGAATGGCATTCAAAAGTTCTCCATTTTCCCTAAAGACTCGATAATTATCAATATTTCAGGTTATGTTTTTTTCACTATCTTCCAGCAGAAATTACTGTTCATTTTATTAGCACTTCAAGATCCACCTTCAATATTCTTCCACCTGCTTTAACATTTCACAATTAAATGCTCCTGGTAAAAAAAACAAAGGGATTGTTAAATAAACACACCTTGTAATTAATTTTCAAAAGCAATTAATCGAATGAAAATTGGAGGAGGGAGAGTAAGCAATACGATTGGTCAATAAAGTGCATGTGACCTGAATGGCAGATTAACACTAAGTGGTTACATTTTAACCTTAGTATGTTATTTCCAGAAATAATTCTCCAAAGCATAAAGCCACTTCTGTAGCATTCAATAGTTTCAACTTCGGAGCAAAGTATAAACTGAATCTAGATCGACAAGAGTCGCTGCCTCGTAAAGACGGTAGGGGCGCTGCAAGCCGGCAGCCCTGCCAGCAGCGTGTTAGTTTTTCCTACTGTTTTTTTGTTTTTTTAGTGTGTCTCAATGTGTGTTTTTAATGTTTCTTTGTGTGTCTTGTGTGGGGGGTGGTGTGGGGGGTAAGGGGGAAACCGCTTTGGTCGCCTCCTCCACGGAGAGGCAACTTTATCCATGTTGCCTCCCCCGTGGCCTAACATTGAGGATCGGTGCGGCCTTCCCTGGAGATGCACCTGGGGCTTCAGCCGCGGGCGCAGCGAGGACTCATTCGTGGTGGAGCTGGCGAGCCCTCGCTGGGGGTCGCCGGAGGGGAGCACTCTGTTCGCTGGCCTGCACAGGCTGAAGCCACTGTCTGCAGAGCTCCAGCTGGCACGGCGTCCGGAGCCTGGGATCCCTCGTTGGGGACCCTGGAGAGGAGCTCCGACCGCCGGGCTGCGGTGCGTTTGGCTGCGGCGCGGCGGGGACTTTAGATCTTTGACTGCCGGCCTGTGGCCTACACCATCCAAAGCCAGGGTCTCCAGTGGGGATGCACCGATTCAGGACTTACCTGGACTTACCTTGTCTGCACGTCTGGACGCCCACAGAGGCGACTGTGGAGTGTTGTGGTCGCGACGAAGGGGTAAAATGGAGGGGGACTGACCAAATTTTTGTGCCTTCCACCACAATGATGAATGCTATGGTGGATGTTTGTGTTAATTTTTTATTGTGCATTGTGTGTTCTTTTTTTATTGTACCACTTTATGTGCAAGTAACGAATAAAACTTGACTTGACTTGATCACCCTGTCCACACTCTCATTTCACTCCTGCCATCGGGAAGAAGGTATAGGAGGCTAAAAATTCTAATGTTCAGGTTCAGGAGCAGCTTCTTCCCAACAACAATCAGGCTATTAAAAACTACATCCTCCAAATAAGCTCTGAACTACATAGACTTGGGGACATTATTTTTGTTTGTTTGCTTGTTTGTTTTACTAATATATACAGAACTTTTTGGTGTTTAGTATGGGTTTACAGAGTACTGTAGCAGGTGTGTGGTAACATAGAAACATAGAAAATAGGTGCAGGAGGAGACCATTCGGCCCTTTGAGCTAGCACCGCCATTCATTGTGATCTAGGCTGATCGTCCCCTATCAATAACCCATGCCTGTCTACTCCCCATATCCCTTGACTCCACTAGGCTCTAGAGCTCTATCTAACTCTCTCTTAAATCCATCCAGTGACTTGGTCTCCACTGCCCTCTGTGGCAGGGAATTCCATAAATTCACAACTCTCTGGGTGAAAAAGTTTTTTCTCACCTCAGTCTTAAATGACCTCCCCTTTATTCTAAGACTGTGGCCCCTGGCTCTGGACTCGCCCAACATTGAGAACATTTTTCCTGCATCTAGCTTGTCCAGTCCTTTTATAATTTTATATGTTTCTATAAGAAATCCCCTCATCCTTCTAAACTCCAGTGAATAAAAGCCTAGTCTTTTCAATCTTTCCTCATATGACAGTCCCGCCATACCAGGGATCAATCTCATGAACCTACGCTGCACTGCCTCAATCACAAGGATGCCCTTCCTCAAATTAGGGCATCCTAAATTGTACACAAAACTGTACACAATACTCCAGATGTGGTCTCACCAGAGCCCTATACAACTGCAGAAGAACCTCTTTACTCCTATACTGAAATCCTCTTCTTATGAAGGCCAACATTCCGTTAGATTTCTTCACTGCCTGCTGTACCTGTAAGCCAACTTTCAGTGACCGGTGTACAAGGACGCCCAGGTCTTGCTGCACCTCTCCCTTACCTTACCTAACCTAACCCCATTGAGATAATAATCTGCCCCCTTGTTTTTGCCGCCAAAGTGGATAACCTCACATTTATCAATATTATACTGCATCTGCCATGCATCTGCCCACTCACTCAAGCTGTCCAGGTCACCCTGCAACCTCCTAACACCCCCTTCACAGTTCACACTGCCACCCAGCTTTGAGTCATCCGCAAACTTGCTAGTGTTGCTCCTAATTCCCTCTTCCAAATCATTAATATATATGGTAAACAGTTGCGGGCCCAACACCGAGCAATGCGGCACTCCACTCGCCACTGCCTGCCATTCTGAAAAGGACCCGTTCACTCCTACTCTTTGCTTCCGGTCTGCCAACCAATTTTCTATGTCAACAACCTACTTCCAACACCATGTGCTCTAATTTTGGTCACCAGTCTCCCGTGCGAGACCCTATCTAAGGCTTTCTGAAAGTCTAGATACATTACATCCACTGGCACCCCTTCATCCATTTTACTTGTCACATCCTCAAAAAATTCCAGAGGATTAGTCAAGCATGATTTCCCTTATATAAATCCATGTTGACTTGGACTAATCCTTTTACTGCTATCCAAATGCCCCATTATTATCCCTTTAATAATTGACTACAGCATCTTCCCACCACCGAAGTCAGGCTAACTGGTCTGTAATTCCCCGTTTTCTCTCTCGCTCGTTTCTTGAAAAGTGGGATAACAACGGGAAGCCACGAGGGCCGTCGTCACCTGAACGGAACGGTGGGCCAGCCCGTGGATACTCTGTGACGATGGGCCGCAGCTGACCAGTCGACACGTTGCACAGCAGCCTCGCACCTCCAGGGCCACATGGAGCGTCCTCCAACCGGAGGCTCGAAACTGCGGTACGATAGGCGGACATCTCCTCATCCATCAGCTAGGTAGCAGCCAAGGCTGAGTAGTCAATGCCATCGAACACCTGCAAAACGTCGTTGACGGCTGGACGAGACAAGGGTCGGCTACTCTGTTGTCTTTACCCACGATTAAACGAATGGAGGTAGTGTATTGCGAGACATCCGCCTTGGGAACCATATGGAATGCGGACGCTCACGGGCTGTCTGAGCGGCGCACGATTCCCAGCAAATCCATAAGGCGGAACTCCTCCTGAGCTAGACGGAGTTTGTCCAGTGGAAAACGGCGCGCCTGGGCCTGCAGGGGCGGGCCTGTAGTGGGAATATGATGCTCCACCCCGTGTTTCGGGGCGGAAGAGTGGGTCGAGGATTTCAGGGAAGTTGGCCAATACCCGCGAGAATGTAGCATCCACGGACGATAGGGGCCTATCAGGCCGCACAACCGGATCGCACACCCGGAGGGAAACAGGCTCCAATGTTATAGAGCGCACCAGACGCTGCTGCTTGACATCCACCTGCAGGGAATTTGCGTGTAGGAAGTCCGCCCCAAGCAATGGCTGGGAAGCATCAGCAATGACGAATGGCCATGAAAAGCGGCCATCCCCGAAGTTGAGGGAGAGCGTGCGCACCTCATATGTGCGGATTGGGCTCCCATTTTCCACGGTGAGGAGAGGCCCATGTTTACCGGCCCGGACGACGCCATTAGAAGCAGGCAGTACACTTATTTCCGCCACCCGGTGTCAACGAGGAAACGAGCCCCAGTGCGACGATCCCACACAAACACACGCGATGAATCTGGCCGGCCCATCCATTTCCCGGGAACGTACAGGGCTGCCGACACTGATAAGCTGCAGCCCTCCAGCGGCGGTGATAGTAGCACCAGCTCCCTCTGCTGCCGTCTGAAGAAACAGGTGGAGGTGTGGGCTGGTCCGACCACCAGCGACCTCTGGTGGCGTCCAAAGGAATTGATGGCAGGCCACGCTGGGACAATGTGCCGGAGCCCGGGTGCACAATGGCAGCCAGATCCCGCTGCGGAGGCCATTTAGGCACGGCGGAGACACGGTCAATTGAAGCCCCGACCTGCTGTGCGGCCCCCTGCGCCGACAAGGGGATCTCCAACGCATCCAGAGCCCGCTCGCCCACCGACTGCATATCGGTGAAGGGATTGCTGGTAAGCTGCGGGAGGATGTCTGACGGGACCTGCTGCAGGTAGGCATGCTTGAAAAGAAAACAGGGCATGTGGTCGCCCATAAGGGCCGGCTTTTCGCCCAGCAGGGCCGAGGGCCTGCAGTCACCCAAGCCTGTCATCCACAGGATTTGGGTCGCCCGCTCGGCCTCGCTGAGGCCAAACTTACGAACGAGTAGGGCCTTAAGGGCCTCATACTTGTTAGCCACTATGGGGGTGCGGAGAAAAGGCTTAACCCATCGTACAGAGGCCTGGTCGAGGGCGCTGATAATATAATAGTACTTAGTGGTATCTGCTGTTATGCCCCGCAGTGCAAACTGCACCACGACCTGGTCAAACCCTATTTCAGGCTAGTCAGTCCACAGGGTAGGCAGCTTCAGCGCGACAGCGTGGGAATCGGTGGGGCCGGCATGAGCCATGGGCGGTTGAGCAGCATGGTCCAAGGGAGGTCGACCGGGTTGTGCGTCCTGAAGCATATTCGGGTCCATCGTGACTTGCGACGAAATGTCGAGGGTCACCAGTGTAGCGGGTGTGTGGTAAGCCCAGAATGAAGGCGAGGAGCCAGGTGAATTCTGTAAAGCCTATAATTAGTACAGCACACTACTCTCTGCTTCAGTGGGAGACTGAAGACCAACTGCCACGCCAACTGCCACTCCTCTTATACTCGTAGCTGGGCCCCGCCCCCGGACCAGTCCATTAAGTGCCGAGGGGGGTGAACCAGGGAGTCGTCTACTTCCCAGGAACAGCCACAGTACTATGTTTACATATCTGTTGTGCTGCTGCAAGTAAGAATGTCATTGTTCCATTTCGGGACGTATGACAATAAAACATTCTTGACTCTTATTTACAATTTGTTTTTCAAATATTGCCATATGCACATATCTAGTGATATGGGCATGCAAAATAATGCAAACTGTTCTGCAGTCTTGTGTGGAGAAGCCATTACGTAGCAATGTTACAAAATTTTGAGATTTAAAAACTCAAGTCTGCAATTTATCCCATCAGATAAAGCATAAAAAGAAGTTTAATTTGACACCTAATTTACTTTCATATCTTCAATATTAAGAAAGTTATGGCCATTTTCACACTTGGAAATTAGCATCTTGCTCCCCATTGTCTTTCAATTGACTTAACTCAAAAGCTGTGATCTAGAAAAGTTAAAAGCCCATAACGTTCTTAAAAATTAAGAGAACTCAATGAAATGTTCAGTTATTATAGATTGAAGCATTCTGAAACAAATATTAAACAATCTTACTTGGATTACCTGAAATTAAAGCATATAATTAGTTAGTTATCTAATTGTAGCTAATTACAAAATTCAATGAGTAGATCTAAACATCTATCCATTTCTTAAGAAAAGATAAACTTTTTTTAAATTGCTTAAGTGTCCAAATAACATTCACACAATAATCCACAATATAACATAATTTTTAAATCTCATTTTCATGAATTTCTGGGCCAAATGTAAGGAATTTAGTGTTTGATTCCGGTAAATTAATGGCCATTTAAATCAACTAGCGAGTGGGTTTTAGTAGAATGCGGTGGATTAGAACGTTGCGGTTAGCAGTGAAGTCGGTATGAAAAATACTGTTTGTTCATACATTTTTTTGGACCCCATTTCACAACATAAAAATATTATTAAAGCCTCCCGAAAAACCAACTTTTAATATAAAAATAAACTATTTACCTTTTTTTCTCCCCTACGGAAAATCCTTCCGGTTGTCTGCGCTCACGGCTTTTGAAGGTGATTTTTAAATTACTCTAGTTAACAAATAATTTAGAGTAATTTAAAAATACCTTCATTGATGAAATGTCGGAGCGATTTTTCTTCCGCAACAAAATCGCCCGACATTCATCGATTATCCCAGTCTGTCGAAAAACGGCACTTTAAGCCCGCCCCCCTCTGAAAGGCGCCAAAGTCGCGCACACGGGGAGCGGCAGAACTGCAGCGCTGCTAAAGGTAAGTTTTGTAACATACCTACATTACATTGTTCATTAAGAGAGGGTGAAGTTTACACTGTCAGAACCAAGGATGTGCAAATTAATTATGACCAAAACTGTCCCGTCTGCAATAGTAAATCTCATAAATTCATAATTTCATGTGATAGGAGCAGAATTAGGCCATTCGGCTCATCACGTCTACTCTGCCATTTAATCATGGAAGATCTATCTTCCCCTCTTAACCCCATTCTCCTGCCTGCTCCCTATGACCCCTGACACCCATACTAATCAAATGCTAGTTGGGCAGTGATTATGCTTTGTTTTAATTACATTTGTTAACTTAACTGATAAGAAATAACATTTTATCGAATTAATGCAAGGCATTAAACAGCTTAACAATTAGAAATATTAAACAGAATCGGTCAAGTTTAGTTCAACAGATGCAAGCTGCGTTTATGTTCTGCCTGACAATTCTGTCTCACCATCAACAATTGTGATTTTGTTTCTATTCCATTCTTCTTTGTACATTCATTTACTTTACCTAAAGGTTTTTTATTCTAACCACACTGTGAAGTGAAATGTTTCCTAAATTCCCCATTGCGGTTATTTATAATGTTAATACATAGCATGTCTAAATTCAAACATTTTCCGTGTGCTCCATTTTCTTCAAGACTTTCATCTGGTCAGAGAAGAGCCACATAGTATTGAATATTTCCCATTAGGCAAAGGTACATTTCTGTAAAAGTTGTAAATCAATTCTGTAACATCTCAAAGTGCCCCAGCAGTCCTGTGCAGAATATGGGAATCAGACGAGCTCACAGTTGTCACAGTAATCAAAATAAGGCTCTGCACAGCCTTAAACCTCTGTCTCACGGTGCGAGTTGGCCCACGAGTGACCCCGAGTTTTCACTCATGGTGATCACGTACAGCCCACGTAGCGGGAACATCGGACCTCGTGCGATCAACTTGTCCACTCGTGGTGCTAATGGCAGGTACCCGTGAAACTTGTGAACTCGTGAAAAAATTCAAACATGTTTGACTTTTTCCACGAGTCAAATTTAGTGTTCAAGTTTAAAATTGAAACATTTAGACTCGTTGTAAGAACGTAGGGCCCGTGCATTTAACTTAGTGATTCATGAGTCTACCGTGGGAACTCTTTAAATTATTTCAGTGCCATTCACGCTCGAGTCTTAATCACAAAATTTAATTTACCCTCGACTAAATATTCTTTGTTTTTTGGTAATTTTCGTCTTATTTTCCCATGTGCACAATTTTATATATAATGCATTTGTGTCACATGAGCAAAATACATGAATTAACTCATTTCGTAAGTGTTTATTTTATTCAGCTTTAACATCCTAAAAATATGTTAAAAAAACTAGGAGTGAAAAAAAAGTGATTGGAACTTCCATCATCCTTGCCGCCGATGTGGATGCAGCCCTGGTGGAGTGAGATTTGAAAACATTAGTATCCACCCCCGCTGCACCCAATACCACCCTTAACAATCTGGAAATGGTTTGTACTGTGACCTTATGGTGAGGGCATTTGTGGTTAATAAGTAAAGTCCTCTCCGTGCCCCTGAGACGCTTGGTGACCTCTACAGCCAGGTGATCACACCCTCGCCCCAGATAATTGGATAGGGCACTACGGGCACAATTAATGGCAATGTAGCTCAATCCCTCATCAAAATGGAGGGTAGCCAGGAACTCCAGCACTTCAGTGATGGTGGCTGTGTCATATGAAGTGTTCGTTCTAGTGCAGAACACTTCCCATTTCTTCACATATGTGAGATATTGTCTTCTGATGGACTCCCTGCGCGACGTTGTGATGACATTTATCGTCCTGTTGGAGAGTCCGTAGTCCAGAAATGGTCTGTTCAGAATCTGCAAACCAACAGTTTAATTCGGTCATGACACGGATGACTTTCCCCTGTCACAGGGTGAACCAAAAGGCTTGGACGTTTGTTGATCCGAATGCAGGGTTCTGCAGCCATATTTTGTACTACTGGGAACCATGGTTGGTAGGCCAGTCAGGAACAACCAGGATACCCGAAGCGGTGTCTTGTTTGATTTTTTGTAAGACCCGACTGATGAGGCAGAAGGGGGGAAAAGCATAGAATAACAAATCCCGTCAATATAGTGAGAAAGCGTCCATCACTACTGCCCCAGGGTCTGGTTCCCAAGCAACACATGTTGGTAGTTGGTGATTTGGGAGTTGGGGGTCCATGAAATGCTCCCAGCATTTCTAGATAATTAATCCCTAGTGCTCCCAACAGGGTTAATTCTTGTGCACTCCATCTGCCACCACAACTAGATTAGTTGCTCCCCAACCTTTTGCATTGGCATCAGTCTGTAAAGTAACCGTGGGATTCATAATAGTGATGGGGTTAGAACAATGCTAAATATTGTCTATCCACCAATTTAACTCTAATTTAGCTTCCCCTGGTAGTTCCATAGGCCTATCAAGATGGCCTGCATGAGTTTTAAGAGCTAATATTTTTGCTCTTTGTAGATTTAGGTAATGGAGTGGTCCAAATTGTGCTGCTGGAAATGCAGCCACTAGTTTCCAAATCACTCTGGCTACTTGCCGAATGGATGGTTTTCTGATGCTAGTGAGGCTTTTACATGCTTCCGTCAAGTCTGCCACTTTGTTTGGTGGCAAAGTGATAGACATTTGAACAGAATCGATAGTGAACCCCAAATAATCCATGGTAGTGGAGGGTCACAATTTTGATTTATCTGGATGAATGATAAATCCCAGCTTTTGAAAACAATGCTTTGTGGCTGATACTGCCAATGTAGCCAACTCTAAATTTTCCCCTAAAATGAGAATATCATCAAGGCAGGCCATAACAATATGGTTTTGTTTCCTCAAATGTGCCAAACCTGGTTTTAACAATTTGGTAAACAGCCTGGGTGCCGATGATAACCCGTTGGGTAAGTTGCCAAAGCTGTCCCATCCAGACAAATTTCAGATATTTCCGATGATCCTTGTGTATTGGTACTGAATAGTATGCATCTTTTAAGTTGATGCAAGCCATGTGGTACCTGTTGGAGATTAGCTGTTTGGCTGTGACAAACGTGTCCATTTTGAAATGGGCATACTGAACGGAAGTATTCAATTCGGTCAAATCTATAATTATGCGGCATCTGCCGTCTTTTTTGTTTTTGGTAAAAAAGTTTGATACGAGCTCTTGAGATTCTCTGTTTGTCTTCTCAATTACCCCTTTTGTGTTTAATCTTAAAAGTTCAGCATGGCCTTCTGTCCTTTCTTTTTGTGAAAGTATAAACTTCCGGCTAGGTGTATGCTGAACTGGGATGGGGAGTTCGTAAACAAATTCAATTTTATATCTCTGAATACTTCCCAGTATGTAAGGATCAGAGGTAAATGTGCTCCACACATGATGAAACAAGTGCAACCGTCCCCCAACCCATGATGAGTCTAGACATGCTATGTTTTCGAGGCAACCAGACCCACCTACCTCCATGGTTACCAGGGGTGCTGTGTTGGTTGTCTCTGTTGCTTCTTGTTCTGTTGTGTTGCTGCGTTGTGGGGTTGGCGCATTTTCCAAGAAAACCGGGCTGGGCCTGGGTCTAAAAAATTGTGCAGGTGGGCCGGCCTTCGAGCTTTCACCACCAGATGGTCTCTCGTTGTAGCGGTGCCTGGTGGTTGTGTAGGGGTGCTGCTGCCGCCACTGATATGGGGTTTTGGAGGTAGTTGGCACCTTTATCATGCCGATTGCCTTAGCCTCCTCATCCAGGTCTTTAACCTGCTTAGGGAGGTTGTCCCCAAACAGCAATGTAGGGGGCTGTGCACTGTGGGACTGCATAATCCCACAAACGTGGGATTGAGTGCAGGTTTTATGATGCTCTTTCTGTAGCTGTTGATTTCAAACAGCGTATTGCACAGGATTGCTAGAGTGTCTTGCAGCTCTTCAGGCATCTCAACCCCATCGACATTTCTGGTTACTGCTGTAATCCCAGCAGCTAGCAGTTTCACCTCCTGGCTCCTTAAGGTTGGGCTCATGATGCCCCAAATGGGGTTGTTGACAGCAGGTACATTAAGAGAAATACAATTTCTGGTTAGCTGGTTAGCTGCCATGTAATTAATACTGGCAGCCAGCTTAGGATGCAATGGCAGACCTTTTTGGGTAAGCATAGCAAATTTGTTGACCATACCCAATAGTTCTTCTTGCGGCACCCCTAACACAGGTGAGTCTTCAGCCATGTCCCCTTCTTCAGGGTCAGCCCAGATCTGATCCCCAAGAGAGTGAAGAGGGTGAGACATTTGGCAGTCATTGATAGGAAGCTGCCGTGGGTCTGCGAAGAGACCCACTGTGACTCTGCCCCTGCATTAGCAGGTCACGCTGGAGCAATTGCTCCACCATCTGCTCCATGCGGGAAAGACGCCCGCCGTCGCTATCCGCGAACGGGGTGTCCTCAGGTCCGGACCCAGCCAAGTCATCCTGTCTGACGTCCGGGTGGTTTTGCCGCCGGACCACGGCGCACCTGCGGTCTGTTGCGGCGAGAAGTCGGGGGCTGCTGGAAGCACCTGCAGCTCTGGAGATTCGGCACGCTGCTGGCTGGTTTCCACAGCAGCGATTTTTGCCGCTGTTCTCCTCGATTTCCTGGACTCCATGCTGTTCTTCTTGGCTGTGAAAATGCACACACAGAGTCTTTTCCAGAATGGTAAGTACTTACCTCTGGTTGTCTTTTTAAACCTACGCTGGAGGAGCGACGCTTCCTCCCGACTGTCGCTTCCGCAATGCATTTGACGATATGTCGCAATGCGTGCTGGCGGGGTCTTCACGTAGTCACTCACGTGACTCCGCAGTAAAATATTTGTGGCAACTTTCACTGATTTATGTGTCTCTATGCACCAATCCCTTGTTTTTCTGTCCAAATTTTCTAAGGGTTTTGTTATCTTCTCAATCCTCTGAATAAATTATATGACCTCAGGCATCCCATAGCTGAGGTTTATTTCATGATTTGACCCCCATTCTGGAACTTGTCACAGTCATCCTCTGTCATGGAACAACATGGTGGCCACTGTGCTCTTCTATATTATATCATATCTATTCTATATCTATCTATATCTATCTATCGATTCTATTCTATACCTATATAATTAAAAGTTTCTTGACCACTTCCTGTCTGCGCTGAATATTGATTTTAGAAAAAGCGCTACCATATATCACTATGATTTTTGGCCATCTTACTTACAGTCATCCTCCGCTGAGCAGGCCCCGAGGATTTTTGCCATTGATGAAAAATAAGAAAGTTATGAGTGTTTAAAAAAACCTTGAGATCCTCTCACCTGTCAATCAGCGCAATTAAGGTAACGCCCGTTCCCGGGGGGGGGGGGGGGGGGCAAGACTCTGAAACCCCGGATGCCTGGACGTGACTCAGTCACTCTGCAAGATCACGAAGGAGAGGCCATGATTCTCATTCTAAGCTGTGAATCAACTGAACTGTGAGTCTGCAATGTATTTGCAATAAATGATTTGTTAGCCTTTAATGACAATGCCATGAGTTGTTTGGCCTGCTGCCCTGCCTGTGCTTGAAACTGCAGTACTTTATTAGGTCCGACTGTGTTTGGAAGGAGTAAATGCTTTATTAGGTCCGACTGTGTTTTGGTTCGAACGTTCCGCTCATTTAGGGGGGGGGTGTGTGTGTGTGTGTGTGTGTGTTGCCAGCCCAAGAATCCATTCAGCCCACAAATTCCATACTAGCCCTCTGGAAACCAGCCCCTTCGGCCCACAACACCATGCTAGTGCTCCAGAAAGCCACCCCCCCACTGGCCAACAATATTGAAATTGGTGGAGCGGTGGAATATTGCGTTGGGGACCAGCCCTCCCTTGGAAAGCTGGGACCCAACGGATCCCACTTAGTCTAGTACTTATATAAAACTTGTCCTTGTCCTCTTCCGGTTTGTGTTGTTTATAAATTTGCGCAAAAACATAGTGCTACGATTTTTGCCACTATACTCGTCATTTTCCTCCACTCCGATCAGTGAAATATTACAAATTTTATTGGTCTGTTGTTCGCCGGGATGGCGACGCCCCTTCCGGCACCCGCTGTCAATCACCGACGGGGAGAATAAAGCTGAAGGAGCGGAGTGCGGGAGGGGGCTGCTGTGCTCGCGGGTGGCGGCTGGTGTGCTCGCGGGTGGGGGCTGCTGTGTTTGCGAGTGGGGGCTGCTGTGTTCGCGGGCAGGGGCGGTGACCACCATGACTAGCTGGGTGCCGATGAATGCAGCTGGGGCTGGGAGCCACCGAGTGAGTCCAGAGCCAGGTCCTGGAGCCAGTGAGTATGGTCGGAGCCGGAGCCACTGAGCCCACATACCCCCACCCCATCCCCTCCCCCCATGACACCCCACCCCTCCCACATACACACGCTTCCCTACCCCCACAAAACCCCCTCCCCCACACACACCCCCTCCCCCACACACGCCCCCTCCCCATACACAACTCCCACCCGCACCCCAACCCCCACAACCCTCCCCTACCCCCACAACTCCCCCCCCCCACACAACCCCCCCTTCTCCCCACACACCACCCTCCCCCCCACACCCCCCTCCACCACGCACCCCCCCTACCCCACACACAACCCAATCCACCTCACACACACCCCCCTTCCCCCCCTCCTCCCCCCCCCTGGGTCATTCACACTCCCTCCCCACCCTCCCCCCCCCCCCTCCCAGGTTATTTAAAAAGACGCCACCAGGCTTATGTTTCAGATAAAATGAGTGAGACCAAGCAGCGAAGCAATATTTCTGAGGAGCTATGATGGCACAACAAACTAATAGGTTGCAGCTTGAGTTTCTCTCTGCACAGCCAGCACTGAACCCCAGCACAAAAAGGCAACAAACACCCCCCAGGTTGTTCACACCCCTGACCCCTTCCCCCTGGGTTATTCACCCTCTCCCTCTCTAGCCACACCTGCTCAGTTGGGGGCTATGCGTGAGTGGATAGGGGGGATGAGGGAAAAGGAGTGAATGAATAATATTAATATAATATCAAGGGGGGATTGATGTGTGCGTGTGGTGGGGGTGATTATTTTGTGTGTGTGACGCTACATGCCACCCCCTCCCCTGCAACTGCGCGTTGAGGGGACGGTACCCTCAACTATCCCTCATACTATCATACTATACCCTCATACTATCTAAATGGCATCAAGTTGGGAAAAGGGGAAGTATAACGCGATCTGGGGGGCCCTTGTACATCAGTCTATGAAAGTAAGCATGCAAGTACAGCAAGCAATGAAGAAAGCAATGGCATGTTGGCCTTTATAAATCGAATATAGGAATCGAATATAGGAGCAAAGTGGTCCTTCTGCAGTTGTACAGAGCCCTAGTGAGACCACACCTGGAGTATTGTGTACAGTTTTGGTCCCCTAATTTGAGGAAGGACATTCTTGCTATTGAGGGAGTGCAGCATAGGTTTACAAGGTTAATTCCCGGGATGGCGGGACTGTCATATGCTGAGAGAATGGAGCAGCTGGGCTTGTACACTCTGGAGTTTAGAAGGATGAGAGGGAATCTCATTGAAACATATAAGATTATTAAGGGTTTGGACTTGCTAGAGGCAGGAAGCATGTTCCTGATGTTGGGGGAGTCCAGAACCAGGGGCCACAGTTTAAGAATAAGGAGTAAGCCATTTAAAACGGAGATGAGGAAACACCTTTTCTCACAGTGAGTGGTGAGTCTGTGGAATTCTCTGCCTCGGAGGGCGGTGGAGGTGGGTTCTCTGGATGCTTTCAAGGAGAGCTAGATAGGGCTCTTAAAAATAGTGGAGTCAGATGATATGGGGAGAAGGCAGGAACAGGGTACTGATTGGGGATGGTCAGCCATGATCACATTGAATAATGGCGGTGCTGGCTTGAAGGGCCAAATGGCCTACTCCTGCACCTATTGTCTATTGACCCAATGGGTCCCCCTTGGTCTAGTACTTATTAAAACTCTGATCTTGTTAGTGTGTATATGTGTGTGTGTATATGTGATTGACTTTACTTCTTCGCAAAAAAATGACATATTCCGGTTGACATTTTTCCCTTCGAGGCCGGGATCACATTTCATGCTTTATTTCTCGACTTATTGCTGATTAAAGTTTAAAAACCTGAAAAGACTTTGAAATTAAAAAGCACCAGCTTCAAATGATGACGTCACAATGGCATAGTGCGCTGAGACCAGCCTGAATGAAGATTTTATTGCCAACTTTCACAAGATTTTTACATATTCTGATTCACATTTTTCCCCTCGAGGCAGAGATCACTTTCACTGAACATTTTATGGTTTATTTCCTGACTTATTACTGATTAAATGAAAAAAAACTCTAAATACCTTCAATTTCTAACCGACCAGCTTCAACAGATGACGTTACAATCGCAGCTTCAACTGATGAATTCACAATGCATAGGCTATCGGGGGAGGGCGAATTGCAATCGCAAAACTCAGGGCAAATGCAATTGAATTTTTTTTTTTAAGATCACTGCTGAGGTAGGCAAGTGGAGTTCTGGAATCTTACTTTGGGGAATGGCTTGAGTTGGTCGACCATTGCTCCCATGGGGGCTACGGGTAGGAAACGCCTGCGTTCGGTGAGCAGATGGGTTTGCAGTTGGTCTAGTATGAAATAAAAACCGAACATACTGGAAAAATTCCCTTTCTTTACTCTGGTGAAGGGTCTACAACCTGAAACAGTAACTTATTTCTCTTTCACATATGCTCTAGGATCGGCTGAATTTTTCCAACATTATGTTTTCATTAAAGATTTCCAGAATCCTCACTTTTGTTTTCGATTTATGAATCTATTTCACCATATACTAATTGACTTAGATACTGACCTTGTGTTTGCACAAACTCCCTGTCTGAAGCAGCATCCCAACACAAAATGTCTGAAGAAGGGTCTTGACCCTAAACATCACCTATTCCTTTTCTCCAGAGATGATATCTGATCCATTGAGTTATTCCAGCATGTTTGTGTCTATCTTCGGTTTATTTATTTATTTGTTTTTTAAATTTTATATTAACAAACAAGACAAAAAAAGAGAAGGAAACAAACCAAAACCAAAACAAAAAAAATAAATTTAAAAAAAGACATCAAAGAAAAAAATACAAATAACATAAGAGCCGCCAGACATAACAGTTTGGTGCAATCCATATGGTGCTACACAGTCAGGTATTACAAGAGCACAAGTAAAACGCACAGGACTACATCACTGCAAATAATATGAGCTTATGAAATTATTGGTCTTTGAGGTGGTTGACAAATGGTCCCCAAACACTTAAAAAGTTGTTCGGTATCTTGGAGTTGTAGAAGCGTATCCTTTCCATCTGTATGATTGTTATCATTTCATTGAGCCATTTTTTGAAGCAGGGGGGTGTGGGAGATTTCCAGTCTGTTAAGATCATTTTCTTGGCTGCCACCATACCAAGCATCAGTGCTTGTTCTTTAGACGTGAAGTACAAAGCAGTCTCTGAGCATCAAAAAGGTGCCAGTTCTGGATCAGGGGGAATATCTTTTCCATAAACCCCAGAGGACCACGTAAATATTTCAGACCAGTATCTTTGTATATGAGGACACAGCCAGAAAATGTGTGTTAAAGAACCATCTTCACCTTTGCATCTGTCACATAATGGAGAAATAGCTGGGTAGATTCAATGTAATTTGGTATTTGAGTAATGAAGTCTATGGATGACTTTAAACTGGATCAGTTTATACCTGGCATTGATCAAACAAATTTGGATTCTGGTCAAACCTTCATTCCAAATGTCGTCAGACACCTTGAAATTCAGCTCAGTAGACCAGGCTTTTAGATGGTTAGTGGATACAGAGGTGGTGAATAGACGCACAAAGCGAGATATTAGATTTTTGGAGTCTGGAGGAAGCTGCAGGAGCTCGTAGAGTGGGCAACTGTCAGGCATGGTTTGAAAATTTGAAATTTGGTCTTTAACATAGTGCCTAATTTGGAGATAGCGAAAAAAAATGAGAGTTGGAAAGGTTAAATTTTGATTTCAGCTGATAAAGCAAAGCAAACTTTTTGTCTATATATAGATCTCTTAGGGTTGCAAGGCCCTTGTCCCTCCAGACAGCAAATACCCCATCTGTCTGTGATGGCAAAAAGGAGAGGTTGTGACATATGGGGGTGTAAATAGAGACGTTTGACAATGTACTGAGACTTCTTAGCTGATTTAAAATTCAAATAGAATTTCTTAACATAAAATTCTCACCAACCAACTTGTGTGGGGATTCTGTTTTGGAAAAGAGCAAAGTACAGAGGGAGGAATTTTTCACTGCTGTGCTTTCAATGTTTAGCCACAGGGGGTTATTATTGTTATTCAACATTTCATCTGGGAATCCCCTTTGCCAGTAAATCAGGGCTCCAGCATTGGCTGCCCAATAGTAGAGCCTAAATACGGGAAGGCTCATGCCTCCCTCATTTTTTGGCTTTTGAAGATGCGCCTTTGATATACGGTGGGCTTTATAGCCCCAAATAAATGGAAGGATAATGGAGTCCAGTTTTTTTAAAGAATGATGAAGTAAGAACAATTGGAACGTTTTGAAATAAATATAAAAATCTAGGAAGAGACACCATCTTGATAGCGTTAATACGCCCCACTATAGACAAGGGTAAAATCCTCCACTTCTCTATGTTCAGTTTTAACTGTGTAATCATATCAGCATAGTTGAGTTGGAATATAAGTTTGAGGCTTAGGGGTATTTTGAGTCCTAGATATGTAAAATGGTCATATACTATCTTACATGGTAGAGCCTCAAGGAAATCTGAATCTATACTGTCTGATAAAGGCATAAACTCGCTCTTACTGTGTAAGACTGTGTATCCGGAAAGCTTGCCAAATGATTTAATAAAATCTAACAAGGGAGGGACAGAGGCTTCTGTATAGGAGAGATGTAATAATGTGTCATCGGCGTAAAGTCCCACATGGCTTTCCACATTCCCCACCTTAATACCCCTGATGGTAGGGTGGCTCCTGATACCTATTGTTAGGGGTTCCAGAGCAATATCAAAGAGTAGGGGGGACAGAGGATCACCCTGTCTAACCCCACGTTGTAAGTCAAAAGGTTCAGATTTATCATTATTAGTGAGGATGGCTGATGTCGGACAAAGATACACCATTTTGACCCATGCAATAAAGGAATCCCCAAACCCAAACCTTTTAAGTGCTTCTAACATATAGGGCCACTCTATCTGGTCGAACGCTTTTTCGGCATCTAAGGATAAGATGGCCGCTCTGGAATTCCCCCCTCTTGGTGGAACTATATAGATTATTCAGGAGTCGACGCACATTACAAAATGAAAATCTATCTGGAATAAACCCTGTTTGGTCAGGGTGTATAATTGATGAAATATGCTTCCCCAGTCTATTAGCTAATATTTTTCTGATAGTCTTTTGATCAAAGTTGAGGCGAGCAATTGGCCTATAGCTGCCAGGTTCAGTTTTATACTTGTCTTTTTTTAACAGGATGCATATATTTGCCTCATACAGGGACTTCGGAAATCTGTTATTTCATTTCGGAGTCACGTGAGTGACTTCGTGAAGAGCCCGCCGGCGCGCATGCTCGACATATCGTCGTACCGCGTTGCTGCGACGGCTGGCGGTGGAGCGCGCTCCTCGCCAGCCCTTCATAAGGGGCCACGGAGGTGAGTATTCTACCTTTAGTTGGTGGTCCTTGTTGTTGGTTATGTCTTGCAGCAAGGACATGGATGGGAGTTCCAAGGGCCGGAGGACGTCAGGACGAGTTCGCCGGTCAACAGTTCCGGGGCCTTTACCATCGGCAGTACCTGCAACGCAGGCCGGGACTCGGGCGGAGATGTGGGTAAGCCCTGTGGTTACAGGTCCAGATCTGCCAGCACACCACAGCTCGGAGGAGTTCGACGAGGAGGAGTGTGGTGTGCCGCCAGAGCAGGAGGACCCTGCCATGGCAGTCAGGTCGTCAGCGGGCTCGCTGGCGACCTCGAGCAGGGTGCGTGCGGCTGCACGGCCTGTTCCACTCAGCCCTCCGAGTAGGGGAAGGGCAGGAGCCCAGAAGCCTAACCCTACCAGGGCTAAGGCATTGCCTGACACGGAGGTGCGGTCAGGTTCCAGGGCGAGACCCGGGGCGGCTGTGAGGTCCAGCCGGCACACCCCGACTCTCGACGCCGGGACGGGTTGGTTGAGTCGGGTCTCGTCACGGTTGCCGAGCCCCCCATGGATGGGTGGGCGAGACCATGCGTCGGCAAAGTCCACGATGTGGGCAGCCGGCAAGCCTGCGCGGGCTTCAGGCAGCCATGCTTCGGCTGGTGCCGACACCACGCCGCAAGTGCCCTTAGTGGCAGCGGCTTTAGCTCCCGCTAAACAGAGGCGGTTGAACACGCCCGCGCGGGAATCGCGCAGTTTCGCCTCGGCGGCTGTTAGCGACAACTACCGGCACCGGCAGGGCCTCGATGAGGTGCGGGCCGATGATAGGAGCCCGGTTTTCTTTTCAGAGCCGGAGGACTCCGACCACCTGAGTGTTCAGGGTGAAGGGCGTAATGACCGTATGGAGCGGCTGCTGGAGCTCCTGCTTCAAAGTCAACAACAGCAGGGCAGCAACAGGCACAGGGCGTCGTCACCAGCCTCGACCATCAGCCTGGAGCAGCAGGAGGAGGAGGTTTTGGTGGATCCCATACCATCTCCGTTGGAGGTGCCAGCGGAGGATCTTCTGGATGTGGCGACCAAATTTGCGTCCCCACATTCATCTGGACTTCCTTTAAACGAAAAGCTGGCAGCCACTGTGGACTTTCTTAACAACCAGCAACTACAGGAAGAAGTCCTCATTCAGGCAATGAGCCGTCACAAGGCTCCATCCAATTGCAACTCCCTCAACGTGCCTGTGGTCATTACGCCGATATGGGGCAACATCAGTGCGGCTATCCGTCAACAAGAGGTAAAATTGCAGCGGATCCTGAAGCTCCTCACGGCCGGTATTACCGCCTTTGCGCGGTCGGTGGACGGGGACGAACTGAATTTGGACCAGGAAGATGCTCTGGCCCTCCTGTGCACGACCCAGCACGAAATCAACGGGTTTCGCAAAACCAGCATCCGCCCAGCGCTCAATCCGAAGTTTGCAGGATTGTGCAAGCCACCGCCGCCGCCCCGTCAGCTCTTTGGGGAGGACCTCTCGAAGAGAGTCAAAGAGCTTGACGAACAAGCCAAAACGGTGGGGATCATGCGCTCTCAGAGTGCCCCCGCACCGTCAGGCTCAAAGTCTCCATACATTCGATCACGAGGGTCTGCTAGTACCTCGACGAGGACCCACCCTCAAGCTCCACAACGACAGCAACATCAGACCCAGCACCAGGGGTATTTTTTAGGACAGGGTCGGCAGAGACCCTGGTGGAAAACGAAGACGCCGCGCCCTCAAGCCAACCCAGCACCTCCACGTCCACCCATGTGTGTCAAGGACCGCCGGTAACCACGGAGGTGAGGGGGTCTGGTTCTCTCTTTTCTCTTTGTTTAACTTCACATGTTGGTGGTCGCCTTCCGTTGTTTTTGGGTGCATGGGGTAATTTTACTGGTGACGAGTATGTGTTGCAGAATATTCAGAGGCATAAAATTGAGTTTATTAATGGCGACATTCCTCCATCCCAGCACATGCCCGCTCGAACGTTTAAATTATCTGCTGCAGAACAGGCAGCAGGCTACAAGGAACTTTTAAGTCTTGAGCAGAAGGGAGTGATTGAGAGAGCGGTGCATGAGCCAGTTGAATTTGTTTCGAATATATTCACCAGACCTAAGAAGGATGGAGGTTGTCGTGTCATTATTGATCTAACCCGTTTGAATACTTTTGTAACATATACTCATTTTAAAATGGATACGTTTGAAACAGCCAAATCATTGATTTCTCATGGTTGCTTTATGGCATGCATCGATTTGAAAGACGCATATTATTCAGTATCCATCCAGAAATACGACAGAAGGTTTTTGAAATTCATCTGGATGGGGCAACTCTGGCAGTACAAGGCTTTGCCTAATGGGCTCACCACAGCCCCTAGATTGTTCACTAAATTAGTGAAACCAATTATGGCTTATTTGAGACAACGACACCATATAGTTATGGCCTACTTAGATGATATCTTAATTGTGGGCCACACCCTGGAATTGGCTGAACAGGGTGTTGCAGCTGCTGTCAATATATTTCAACAATTAGGGTTTATTGTCCATCCAGAGAAATCAAAGTTCTGCCCTGCCCAGGTGATTAATTACCTAGGGTTCACGGTGAACTCTATGAGCATGAGGGTTACCATTCCAATTAACAAGATTGAGGAGGTTACCCAGGTGTGTCTAGATTTAATCCGCACCAATATACCATCGATTCGGCATTCAGCTACAATAATTGGGAAGCTTGTAGCTTTGTTTCCGGCAGCGCGATATGGACCTTTGCATTATCAGAATTTGCAAAGAGCTAAAATTGCTGCGTTAAAACAGAACGCTGGTCATTATGATCGGTCCATGCAGCTGCCGCCCGAAGCGATAAATGAGTTGCAATGGTGGGTGTGTCACATTAGCAGCTCATTAAAGCCTATCAGGGAGGCTAATCCGGTGGTATATTTGCAGACTGATGCAAGCTCCAATGGCTGGGGAGCCACGGATAATTGCTCTAGTTGTGGGGGCAGATGGGACACCCTTGAATCGATGATGTTGTTGACTCAAGGGATTAACTATTTGGAGTTGCTGGCAGCATTCCACGGACTTCGTGCGTATTGTTCCAAGCTTGTTGGAGCACATGTCCGTCTCCAAATAGACAACACCACAGCAGTGGCATACTTAAACCATATGGGTGGTACCAGGTCAGTTTCATGTGACAAATTGGCTAACTCAATTTGGCTCTGGTGTGTTCAAAGAGACATTTGGATTTCAGCTACCTATTTGCCAGGTGAGCTTAATACTGTGGCGGACACCAGGTCACGCAAATTTAATGACAATATTGAATGGATGTTGCATCCTGAGACTTTTTCTAAAGTCACAGCCAAATTTGGTAAACCGGACATTGACCTTTTTGCGTCACGGTTGAACCATCAGGTACCAACCTACGTTTCATGGGAACCAGATCCTGGGGCAATAGCGCTAGATGCATTCTCGCTGGACTGGGGGAATTGGTTTTTCTATGCCTTCCCCCCGTTTTGCCTCATCAGTCGGGTATTGCGAAAGATTCAGGCAGATGCTGCCAAGGGCATCCTTATTATACCCGACTGGCCCACACAGCCTTGGTATCCGGTGGTCTTTGACATGCTCAACGAACCTTGGGTCCTTTTGAAGGGTTGCCCACAATTGGTTACTCACCCTGTCTCAGGGGAGCCACATCCCTGCCACGGCTATTTAAATCTGTTGGCTTGCAGGTTCTGAACAGGCCGTTAGTCCAATACGGCCTCTCGGCTCGGACCATGGATACCATCGGGGTGTCGTGTCGAGAGTCCACAAGGCGAAGATACCGCTCGCATATTAAGAAGTGGGAAGCCTACTGCAGCTGCTCTCGCATCACGTACGATGACGTGACAATAACCGACGTCCTGGAATTCCTCGCGGGGTTGCACCATGATGAACACTTAAGTTACAGTGCCATCAACAGCGCCAGAAGTGCGCTATCATTCTACCTCAATATTGGGGTAGGATCCAACAGGCTAGTGTCCAGACTCATGCGGGGTATATTCAATATGAATCCGCCTACACCACGCTATAATATCACCTGGGATGTCGGGGACGTATTAACCCTGCTCAGGACGTGGTCTCCCATGGAAGGGCTCCAACTGGACCAACTCACCATGAAGCTGGTGATGTTACTAGCGCTGACTTCAGCTCAGAGGGTACAGACACTACACAAACTTCGTGTCGACAGAATGACTTCTACCCCTACAGAAGTAGTCTTTTTCATTGACGAGCTACTAAAGCAGCATAGACCTGGGTGCACAGGGCTGCAGCTGAAGTTCCCGGCATACCCCGCAGATGCTAGGCTATGTTTAGCCTCACATATCCGCCACTATGTCAAGGTGACGGCACGCATCAGAGGAATGGAGAGATACCTGCTTGTCACTCATAAGAGACCTCATCGAGTGACAGTCCAGACGATATCCAGGTGGCTTCGAGTCGTCTTGGGTAAGTCAGGTATCGACACTAATGTGTTCAAATCTCATTCCACCAGGGCTGCATCGACGTCAGCGGCGAGGGTCATGGAGGTGCCCATGGACCAAATTCTCGCCACAGCAGGATGGGCTAATGAAGCTGTGTTCCAGCGTTTTTATAACAAGCCTGTTGCTGCTCCTCTACAGTTCGCAGAAGCCGTGTTGAATGCAGGTTCAGAACGTGGAGATGTCCCCGCATGAGGGGTTTTGATTTGTTATTAATAAATATGCTCTTGTTTCGCAGTATGAACTATTGAGCAAGTTTGTTCCTCCCATCCATCCCTGGTAGTGGTGTGTCAGCATGGACGTGGTCCAGGGCGTGTAATCACAGAAGCTTTGAAGTCTTCACGAAGTCACTCACGTGACTCCGAAATGAAATAGTAAGATTGAACGAGAACTTACCAGTTCGAAGGTTGATCTTTATTTTATGAGGAGTCGAAGTGAGGGATTTCGTGCCCTCCTCGCCCAACCCTCAGTCACCATCTGGTAATCTTAGTCACTTCAATCTTACTATGCGAAGTCATTTCTATTGTTGGTTTCTGTGATTCCACGCCGCTACTTTGAAGTATGTTGAGCATGCGCGCCGGCGGGCTCTTCACGAAATCCCTCACTTCGACTCCTCATAAAATAAAGATCAACCTTCGAACTGGTAAGTTCTCGTTCAATCTTACTATTCTTAATCAAATCATTGATCATCCTAATTAGAAGTGGGGCAAGCAACTTATGAAATGTTTTGTGGAATTCACAACCAAATCCATCCGGTCCAGCCGCTTTACCAGAGGGAAAAGATTTAATAGCCTCAACTAGCTCGCTTTCTAAGAAATTTGAGTCCAGTTCTAGCCTGGCTGATTCATCGAGTTTTGGCAAACTGAGGGAGTCAAAGAGACCTGCAACATCTGCATTAGTGGCCCGAGTTTTAGCAGTATATAATTCTGAGTAAAATACTCTGAAGCAGTTGTTTATTTCTTTAGGATTGGAAAGCAAATCACCTGTTTTGGAGTTAATGTTATGGATTGCACGACTCGCCTGTTCCCCTTTTAATTGTCTGGCCAGCAGCCTCTCTGGTTTATCGCCCAACTCAAAGTGTCTCTGTCTGAACTTGAGTAGAAGCTTGCCAACATTTTCACTAAGAATACGATTATATTCATATTTTAAATTCAAGATTTTGTTGTAGGAGAGAATTCCTATAAGTTTGTTCAAGAGTTAAAAGTGCATTTTCAATTTCTACCAATTGATGACACTGTTCCCTTCTTTTGGAGACTACATAGGATATAATGTGACCCCTTATTACCACCTTAAGGGTCTCCCAGAGCATAGAATCTGATACCTCCCCTGTATCGTTGGTCTCAAGGAACTCTGTAAGCCTTGAGGTAAAAAAATCAATAAACACTTGGTCTGTGAGCAAATACGGGTCAAAGCGCCAACAATAGCTTTGTTTAGGCAGAGCAAGTTTCAAATCTAGGGATACTGGACTGTGGTCTGATATCAATATATTATGATATTTGGTATGTTCAATGCTCGATATTAATTTTGCATCCACCAGGAAATAGTCAGTTCTTGTGTATGACTTGTGAACATGAGAAAAAAATGAATAGTCTTTGTCTGTTGGATGTTGTATCCTCCAGATATCGACAATATTTCTACACTTAATCAGGTTATTTAATGTTTGAACAGATGCAATTGCAGGTTGGCTGCGGGTGGAGAGCCTGTCAAGAAATGGGCCAAGGTAACAATTAAAATCTCCACCCATTAGCAGATTGGTGGTATTGAGGTCTGGAATTAAATCAAACACTTTACGGAAAAAAATTGGATCATTAATGTTTGGTCCATATATATTCAGTAGTGTGATAGGAAGTGAATTAATATTTCCAGTAATAATAATATATCTTCCATTTGGGTCTGTAACCATTGAAACAAGTTGAAATGGAAAATTCTTACGAAAAAGAATGGCTACACCTCTTGCCTTGGATATAAAAGGCGACTGATAAACTTGCGAGATCCAATTAGCTCTCAGTCTCCTCTGCTCTGTAGGTTTGATGTGGTTTTCTTGAATAAATATTATGTCTGGCGCTAGAGATTTCAAATGCATAAACACTTTACTCCACTTAATTGCATGCCCAAGGCCACGTACATTTCACGAGACCAATGTTATCTTACTGATATCATCCTGTTTTACACTGTTAATTCCTGACATATTCAGCTAAAAGGAAAAAAAAGGCACACCATGGTGAAATAAAAGAATGTAAAAAATAAAAAGTCTGGCAGCTCTGAAACACATTGAACATTAACGAACCCCTCCCCCCTCCCCCCTCCCCCCTCCCCAACGACACTTTCCCAAACAAAGCATCATCTTCCCCCTCATTGCTTAACGAGGACCGCCGGGCGTATGGCAAGTAAGATTGCCTCTCAGGCCCACTACCTAACCAGTCTATAAACAAATAGACCAGCTAAGGCAAGCCAAGGGCTCCCTCCACTCATTCAAATAATGTTGAAAGTGTCAAATTATACCGTCTTTGGGTGTGTTGAAACAAACTGTTCTTTGATGCTCTCAGTGACTAACTCCTCTGTCCTACGGGATTATCCTGTCTGTTCATTTCCAGCGTTGCGTCTCAAGTACACTTCCACAAATCTCTTTGCTTCTCCAGGAGAGGTGAAGACCTTCTGTTGCCCGTTGTGTTCAAGCTGGAGTTTAGCTGGGAAGCGCAGGCTGTACTCTCCATCTCTCGCAGGGTCTGCATGACCTCGCGGAACCCGCGTCGCTGCTCCATTACCTCAGCTGTGTAATCCGGGAAGATAAAATCTCGCCGTCCGTTGTATTCCAGAGTCTGTTGTCGACCACGTCGTATTATCATATCTTTCTCGTGAAAGAAATGGACTCTGGCGATGAGTGTGCGAGGCCTGGCTCCCTCCGCGGGCTTCGGCTGTTAGGTGCGGTGTGCACGGTCAATAATAATTGGTTTTTGGAAGTGTGTCTCACCCAGCAGTTTTGGGATGAGGGTGCTGATAAACTCTGTTGGTTTCCCCTTCTCTTCTCCTTCTGGAATACCTACGATTTTAATGTTATTTCGACGCGAGCGGCCCTCTAGGTCGTTGATTTTTGCTCGCAGGAGGGCGTTTTCCCTTTGTAATTCGCTTATATTTTTCCCCATTAACGTCAGGCGGATGTCATGCTCTCCAGCTATCTCATCCATGGAATCCATTCGGACAGTCAGGGAATTTTGTGAGGACTGAAGAAGTGTAAACTTGGCTTCAAATTGGTCAAAGCGGTTGTTGATGGCCTTTAACATCGCATCTGACATCTCTCTCAGCATTGCATCTGATGGTGTGGAGTGGCTGCTTGCTTCGTTGTTAGAGTCACTTGTGTGTGTCTGACATTTGCAGGTCATTTTATGCAGGTCTGCACCACGCTGAGGTTGATAAACAGACTGTGAAAAGTGCTGAGAGCGACCTTAACTGGAAAACGGTATTTTAAAATAATTTTAAGCTGAGCGGAGGAGAGCTCTTGAAAGCACGTCTTACTCCATCCACTGTACACTAGCGCCCCCCTATCTTCGTTTTAAGCCAGTATCTGCAGTTCCCTCCTACAAAATCTAATCTGTCCATTTCCTCCATTGATGTTGCCTGGCATGCTGAGTTCCTCAAGCTCTTTGTGCTATGCTCTGCGTGACTGCATGGGTATCCCTTGGGTGCACCAGTTTTTGCCCACATCCCAAGGACACACAGATTGATAGTTAACTGACTATTGTAAATTGCCTGTGGTAAGTAAGTGACTGATAATGATAAATGCCATTTCTAAGCTTCCACCCAGTCTAGTTTTGGTAAAAACATTGAACGAAGCACTTGAAACAACAAATCTTTATTTGGCCAAAAGCACATTATAGTTCGACTACTGTACCTATCCCACCATGGGTTTGATCTTTGTGTCTGCCTGTTCAAGCTGTCTAGGCTTCGCTCAAAGGGAGACATTCCAGAAGTTCACGCTGTCCCAGAACATTCTTCCAGAAGATCGACGATGAGCCTCGTGATCGCGGACTTTTATATGTCCCAGGACCTCGAGGGGCCGAACCACATGGGGTGGTCTCTCAATAACCCAATTACAGATATCGATTAACCTCATACATAACAGGCATTCCCCTAATCCAATGATACAACAGTTCAGTACATTGTATTCAAAACAGACATCTCAATTAACTTGTTTGCTTCTTCACTATGTTTTAACAATCGGCTCTATATAGTTTATCCCGATTAAAGACTTTATTGCCCGCCTACGGCCAAAGTTGGTCTTTGAAAATTGCATTTAATTTCCCCGATAATCCTCTCACTCTATCCGCTTCATTTGGAAGCTCCCTGCAAATTATCCTTATCGGGCTTTCTAATTAATTTGATCGATCCTTCTCAGAGACATTCCCCATTCTCGGAACAATGGACAAAACACAAATTGCAAAATAAAGGTTCCAGACACGAACACCTCTTTCTCTCACTTCTATTCAGACTCCAGGATCAATTGAATCTCTCCCACACAATGGTCAACGATCTTTCCGATTCACACGTACTCTAGCAATCACTTCTTTTCAACTATCTCCCAATCACTCCCGTTTAATTATTCAAACCACTCGCTCCTATTCAGTCTCTCCCAACTCTCTTATCAGTTAAATCACAATCACTGCATTCAATTCCAACCTTTCAAACAAAGGGTCTAACTCCCACTCACAGTCTCTCAAGCAGCAATCACTCTCTCGCTTAATTTACTTTAAGTTTGCACAAACAGACGAACCCAAACCATGG
This sequence comes from Raja brachyura, assembly GCA_963514005.1. The sequence continues at coordinate 32,172,774 of OY740791.1, read as the reverse complement.
TAACAAAACTATAATTCAGAATGAAAATATTCCCCCGATTATCAATAACCCAAAACACACCCCAATATAAACAATAAGCATCCAGTAAACCCCACTCTAATTAATCTTCCTCGTGGTGTAATCAATCAGCAGGATGACTCCTCCCCCAACACAACGATCGAAGGAGTACAACCCCTCATCGAACCACCCCGATTCAGATTCTGACAAATCGATATTAAACAAATATCTAACTTAAACACTACGAATATCCAACTTAAATACACTCTCTCTTCAAGTTTTATATCTGTAAACACTCGCACAAGCAGCAACACAATTGACGGTCCGTGGACTTAACTCGATCTAAATCTTAACTTTTAATTACTCTAAGTTTATTTACATGCAGAAAATATTTACAAAATCCGGATCCTATGACAACACGGAAAGCTAGATTTTTACAATTCCCCTATCGACGGGGTGCAATGACTGGGGCTGGTGAAGGGACGAGCCGTTCATTCCCGAACATACAAAGATGGCACCCTGCCACAGCCATACGGGGAAGGATGAATTTTTCCATGAGGAACAGGGGGCAACAAGTGCAGGTCAATGGTTTTATTCCTGATAGAATCAAATTAAGTGGGAATGATGTTCAAGTTGGGGGCAGGTTACACTTGTTCCTAAAAGAATGGCAGGTGATAACATCAGATCCGTTTGTGCTGTGAAGTATAGAAGGGGTTCAAATTTAATTCTACCCTAATTTGTGTCCACCCACTCAGCATGTTCCAAGTCGGACACTTGTTTTCTCACATGAAGAGAATATGCAGATACAGGCAGAACTTGAGGTATTGTGCAGTAAAGGGGTGATTGAGAAGTCAGTTTGTCAACTCCACCAGTTTGTGTCAAATATATTTCCTAGGTCTAAAAAGGATGGGGGATGTAGAATCATTCAGGACCTGACGAGCCTTAACCCTTTTCTACAGTATAGACACTTCAAAATGGAGACTTTTCTGACGGCTAAACAGCTGATTTTCAAAGGGTATTATATGGCAAGCATAGATCATAAAGATGCATATTACTCTGTGTCTATTCATTGCAATGATAGGAGATATTTGAAGTTTAGCTGGATGTTTAGTCAGTTACAGCAATTCAAAACACTGCCTAATGGATTAACCTCAGCTCCTAGATTGTTTACCAAATTGTTAAAACCAGTTCTGGGGCTACTCCGAGCTCAGGGTCATGTTGTAATGGCTTATTTAGATGATATCTTAATTGTCAGAAAGACTCGGGATGCAGCTGATTCATCTGTTTTAATTGTTAAACTCACTTTTGAGCAATTGGGGTTCATCATTCATCCAGATAAATCCAAATTAACACCAGTCAAAATTGTTGATTATTTGGGCCTCACCATTAACTCAGATCACATGTTAGCGACTCTGCCCAGTGATAAAAGGCAGCAGTTAATTGAAGGTTGTATCAAGCTCCTTGGTGAACAACGACCTTCAATTAGACAGGTAGCCAGTTTGATTGGTAAGTTGATGGCTGGTTTTCCAGCTGTGCAGTTTGGACCTCTGCATTATCAACAATTACAACGAGCAAAAGAACACGCACTGAGGAGATATGCAGGTCATTTTGACAGGCCCATGGGATTGCCAGCTGAAGCCATTTCAGAAATACAATGGTGGATCACAAATGTCTCAAGTAGTTCCAGGAAAGATTTGGTTTGATCTTACAGACTGATGTTATTGCTCTAGGTTGGTGTGCTACTGATATGTCTTCCAGTTGTGGAGGCAGATGGAATAGTGATGAGACATCCCTTCTGCAATTGCGAGGATTCAATTATTTAGAGCTTTTGGGAACCTTTTATGGGCTTAAAGCTTATAGCTCTACCAAGAGTCACTTGCATGTGCAGGTTCAAATTGACAACACTACAGAAGTGTCATATGGTAATCACATGGGTGGAGTTAAGTCAGAATCTTGTGACAGATTGGCTAATCATATCTGGAGCTGGTACATTGACAAAAACATTTGGCTTTCAGAAATCTACTTACCAGGTAGATTCAACATAGTGGCAGACACAAGGTTAGACCAATTCAGTGACAAGATAGAATGGATGTTGAATCAGGACATATTTAATGATGTTGTAGCTTGATACGGGATGCCAGATATTGATTTGTTTGCATCTAGACTAAACCACCAGTTGCCTAAATACGTCTCATGGAAACCAAATCCTGGGGCAGCAGCGGTCGATGCATTCTCGCTGCATTGGGGTGGAATGTTTTTATATGCATTTCCTCCATTCTGTCTCATCAGTTGATGCCTGAAAAAAATCACGCAGGATTCCGCTTCAGGAGTATTGGTAGTACCAGACTGGCCTACTCAGCCATGGTTCCCTCTCATTTTGCAGATGGCTACTCAGCCTCATATGATTATTCCCAAACATAAAACCTACTGGTGAACCCGGTAACTGGCAATCAACATCCTTTACATGATCGTATTGATCTGTTAATTTTCAGATTCTAAGAAGGCCATACCTGGGGAGAAGGGTCTCGACCCGAAACGTCGCCTATCTCCTTCGCTCCTTAGATGCTGCTGCACCCGCTGAGTTTCTCCAGCTTTTTGTGTAACCCTGGGGAGAGGACTGTCTGATCGCACCGTGGATGTTATCACATCGTCCTGGAGGGATAGTACCCAGAAGCAGTACATCTCTCGATAAGAAAGTGGGAGGTGTTCTGCTTACGGCAGAATATTTCATATCAAACTGCAGGCATCTCGGACATGCTGGAGTTCTTATCAACTCTCTATTTCAATCATACGTTAAGCTAAAGTGTGATCAATATAACCAGAAGTGTTCTGTCCTCATATTTACCCATGGAATCAGAATTATATTCTGTGGGGACACATCCTCTAGTTTCTAGATTTATGAAGGGAGTTTTAATTCCAATCCTCCTAGGCCCAGGTATTCGGTTATCTGGAATGTAAATGAGGTTCTTATGCTCCTTCGTAAGTGGACTCCTGTCACAGCCCTGTCTTTGCCCAAACTCACCATGAAGGTAGTCATGCTTATGGCATTGGTTTCAGCCCAACGTGTGCAGACATTACAGAAGCTGAGACTAGATATGATGGATGTATTGGCAGATGCCATTACTTTTTATATCTACGATTTGCTCAAGCAGAGTAGAATAGGGGTGACAGGGTGTAAGATTATCTTTTTGGCATACCCCACGGATTCCCGCCTGTGTGTAGTGTCTTGTTTGTTATATTACATTGAGGCTACCAGAACCCTAAGAGGAGAGGAATCCTCCTCTTAGCCACAACAAAACGCATAGAAAGGTGTTGGTTCAAACTATTCCAAGATGGCTAAAGGAGGTGCTGATTTATGTTGGGATAGACACTGACAAATTTAAATCTCATTCCATCAGGGCGGCATCAACTTCAGCGACCAGGGCGATGGACGTCCCTATAGACCATATCCTCATGGCCACAGGATGGTCCAGTGAACTGAGCATAAGCAGCTGGACGGGGTTCTTCTTCACGTAGTCCCTCATCGTAACTCCTCATAAAATACGATCAAACTTCAAACTGATAAGTTCTCATTTAATCTTACTATTATACAACTGCTCAGGCATTATAGGAGAAGGGTTGAGGGACACGAGGGAAAGATTGAGATTTGGCATGTTAAAATGTTTACTATTGATTGCCTCAGTTCTGCCGCTGGTCATCATCTCAACAACATTACCTTATCTATGTGCTTCAACATGGATGTGTGCTTTTTTCCCTTTCACACTTACTGAGTTCTCACCTTTTCATTCCAATCTCCACCAATGGACCATCTTCTCCAGGCTGAGGCAGATATGTCATTGAATTTCTTGGACTATGGTTGGATAATGTTGATGCCTGAATAGATTCCATTTTATGCGATGTAAAACTTGTGACACTGCTACCTATATAAGAGTGAGATAAGATGTATGAATGTTTCAACCTAGTCCTGCTTCATGTGAGAAGATTGGAAGGTAGGTGAAGGGATGTGATGAAATGAGCATTGGATCCAATTAATAGGGCACAATATTTGAAGGTAAATTAGACAAGATCAGAAAACTTTTACCTGTAGTGTATCAAGGATCCTGCAACTAATCTGAAGTTGCAGTGTTCATAGATGACATGGATTTAAGATAAGAGGGGGACAGTTAAATAGGAACCTGAGAAGCTACATTTTTCACATGTGGGTACATGGTGGGTACATGGAACAAGCTGCCAGATGAAATAGTTGAGACAAGTACAATAACAATACCTGGCTGGCATCTGCAGCTCACCTGCAGTCCGTCTGTTTTTTTGTTGTCTTCTAGTGTTTGTTTTAGTAGAATTTTATTAGGTTGTGTATGTGGAGAGGGGGGGGGGGAGAAACAGGGTTTTAGTCTCTCCCTTCGGGGGGATGCGTGTCCCCCGTCACCGTCTCCGTCTGTGCTCAGGCCTAATGGCGGAGCTGGCGGCCTCGGAGCTGTGCCGGCGTTTGGCGGCAGCCTAGTTTGGAGCTGCGGTGTGGTGGCAGCGGTCCAGCTTAGAGCTGCGGTGCACCAACGGCGGCGGTCCGGCTTGGAGCTGCGATTCTCCAGCGGCGGCAGTGGTCCGTCTTAGAGCTGCGGTGCCCGGCTTGGAGATGCGGTGCTCCAGCAGTGGCGGCGGCGGTCCGGCTTAGAGCTGCGGTGCTCCAGCGATAGTCTGGCTTAGAGCGGCGGTCTGGCTTAGAGCGGCGGTGCGGCGGCGGCGGTCCGTCATAGAGCTGCGGTGCCCCAGTGGCGGTCCGGCTTAGAGCGGTGGTGCTCCAGCGCCGGCGGTGGTCCGGCTTAGAGCTGCGGTGCCCCAGTGGCGTCGGCATTGTTCCAGCGGCGGCGGCGGTCCGGCTTAGAGCTGCAGTGCTCCAGCGGCGGTCTGGCTTAGAGCTGCGGTGCTCCAGCGGCGGTCTGGCTTAGAGCTGCGGTGGTCCGGCTTAGAGCTGCGTTGCTCCAGCGGCGGGGGCAGTCCAGCTTAGAGCTGCGGTGCTCCAGCGGCGGGCCGGCTTAGGGCTACAGTGCTCCAGCGGCGGTCTGGCTTAGAGCTGCGGTGCTCCAGCGGCGGCGGTGGCCCAGCTTAGAGCTGCGGTGCCCCAGCAGCGTCGGAGGCCTGGATCGCCTCAGCGCAGAGGGAGAACTAGGAGGGATGAAGACAATGACTTAAGACTTTTGCCTTCCACCACAGTGAGGAGGTGCCTGGTGAACTCATTGTGGTGGATGTTGAATATGTGTTTATTGTGTGTTTTCTTTTTATTATATGTTATGACTGCATGGTAACAATTTTGTTCAGACCGAAAGGTCTGAATGACAATAAAGGAATCTAATCTTATAATAATATTCAAAAGACATTTGGACAAGTACATGGATAAGAAAGGTTTAGAGGGATAGAAGCCAAACAAAGATAAATGGGACTCTTTTGGGTTGATTTCAATGATTATAGCTCAATATTGAGATCTTTCAAAATCTGCAATTATTCTTCTATTATTCTTTTCATAAAGTCCATAAATTTATGTGCAGTCCTTCATAACCTTGGTTTAAATATATGCAGCAACCTAATATTCTTTATAGCAAACTACCAGGGATACACAAAATCCTCCATAAAATAAAGCAGAGTTATATAAATAATGTATGTCAAAATTGATGGGACAATCTGAAATTTGGAGCATGGAAATATTTACATTACACGTGGTTTTGCTTTTAGGAAAACTACATAGCTTTTGCATGTCAAAAACTACATTTCCAGAGGCATTCTGTTAACAGATTTAAAAAGAACCATGCTCATTCAAATTAAATGAATTCCATTGCTGCTTTAATGCCTGAATAAACAAGAGCGTATAAAGGGGAATTCACTCATCGGGAATTAAAAGTATCTGATCACAGCATGGTGTCGCCTAGACGGAATGAGACTTCATCTGCAGAATTGTGGATTGCGTATTACATTGTAAAAAGCATGCTGTTTATATTCATAGTTCACATCATTGAAGATTTGGAATTTACTTTTGCAAAATGGTCATAAGGTTAGTCTACCATGAGTATTAGCATAATAAGAAAATATATATCTAATGAGAATAAATAATAAATTTAGAAAGCAACATTTGCACCACCCAGAAATATTGAAGTAAGCTTATTTTCATTCCTCTCCCATGCATGGGAAGCTAAAAGCAAAAATAGTACTTAAAGTAAAAAATAGAAACATTGAAAGATATGTTTCTGCTGGCCATAACCTCTGGAGGGCTTTCATACTGCAAGTGCTGCCTCTTTTTTCGCTGCAGCTTACTGCCTGAAAGCTCACACAAAAAGGATGAATTGAGGAGGTCTGGTGTCCTCGTCACCAGCCACTAGTTTCTTAACATGTAATGTTCAGCACAATGTGTACTTGCCTGCTTGCTTCTTCTTGGAATGAAAGGGTTACAAGGTAAACACATTGTAATTCAATGTTATAGAACAGCCTGGTACAACCTGAGCAAGTTTGTGATTAAACGGTTTATAATATGTTGTGCTTTCTCCCACTGAGATTTTTCACAGTGAAGTGCAATTAAGTTGGCTTATAAACCTGCATTTAAAATCATGGCACACCAGCATATTCAGACTGGAAACCCTTGGTGACCTTGTAAAGGGCCTGTCCCACTATACGAGTTTACCCAAGAGCTCTCCTGAGTTTAAAAAAAAATCAAATTCGTGGTAAGCACGTAGAATGTACGTAACGGGTACATCGGAGCTCTGGACGTCTCTTAGTGGCTCGTAACGCTAATGGCAGGTACTCGGGGAAACGCGGAAAGCTTGTGAAGTTTTTTCAACATTGAGAAATGTCCATGAGACCCCCGCGTATCCACGAGTGGCTATTACAGTAATTCTGCAATCACTCTTAGGTATGTGAAGAGGAAACAAGTAGTTAAGACCAAAGTTGGACCCTTGAAGACTGAAACAGGTGAATTTATTATGGGGAACAAGGAAATGGCAGACGAGTTGAACAGGTACTTTGGATCCGTCTTCCCTAAGGAAGACACAAACAATCTCCCTGATGTACTAGTGGCCAGAGGATCTAGGATGACAGAGGAACTGAGGGAAATTCACATTAGGCAGGAAATGGTGTTGGGTAGACTGATGGGATTGAAGGCTGATAAATCCCCAGGGCTGATGGTCTGCATCACAGGGTACTTAAGGAAGTGGCTCTAGAAATCATGGGCGCTTTGGAGATCATTTTCCAATGTTCATCAGCAAATTTACAGGTGACACAAAGCTGGGTGGCAGTGTGAACTGTGAGGAGGATGCTATGAGGATGCAGGGTGACTTGGAAAGGTTGGGTGAATGGGCAGATGCATGGCAGATGCAGTTTAATGTGGATAACTGTGAGGTTATCCACTTTGGTGGCAAAAGCAGGAAGGCAGATTATTATCTGAATGGTGTCAAGTTGGGAAAAGGGGAAGTACAATGAGATCTGGGGGTACTTGTTCATCAATCACTGAAAGTAAGCATGCAGGTACAGCAGGCAATGAAGAAAGAAAATGGCATGTTGCGCTTCATAACAAGAGGAGTTCAGTATAGGAGCAAAGAGGTTCTTCTGCAGTTGTACAGGGCCCTTGTGAGACCACACCTGGAATATTGTGTGCAGATTTGGTCACCAAATTTGAGGAAGGACATTCTTGCTATTGAGGGAGTGCAGCGTAGGTTCACAAGGTTAATTCCCGGGATGGTGGGACTATATGTTGATAGAATGGAGTACTTGGGCTTGTATACTCTGGAATTTAGGACGAGAGGGGATCTTATTGAAACATTTAAGATTATTAAGGGATTGGGCATGCTTGGAAACATGTTCCCGATGTTGGGGGAGTCCAGAACCAGGGGCCACAGTTTAAGAATAAAGGGTAGGCCATTTAGAACGGAGATAAGGAAAAACCTTTACACCCAAAGTTGTGAATCAGTGGAATTCTCTGCCCCAAAAGGCAGTGGAGGCCAATTCTCTGGATGCTTTCAAGAGAGAGTGAGATAGAGCTCGTAATGTTAGCAGAGTCAGGCGATATGGTGAGAAGGCAGGAACGGGGTACTGATTGTGGTTGATCAGCCATGATCACAATGAATGGTGGTGCTGGCTCGAAGGGCCGAATGGCCTACTCCTGCACCTATTGTCTATTGTTCACTTTCCATGTTTTTCTGGGGGGGGGGGGGATCTAGTCTCCCAAGAGGAACAAGATTACAGTCTATCATAACATCCCAGTGTATAACGAGTACAATAACACGTATAATAATTAGTTTAATAATATTACAAGATATTGCACGATTGCACTCTAATTATCATGAAATATAATTATCAAGCAGGTGAAGAAAAAGACGGTAATCATGTATTTTACCAATTTACAAGTAATTACCTACTTACCAAATGCCACCAATGAATAGTTTCACAATAATTTCCACAAAGGGTCAGGCGTAATTTGTGTTCGGGGGTTTGAAGCGACACGTGGTCCTGGTGCGGGAGGGGTGGTGAGGGTAGGGGGAGGTCTGTGTGGGGAAGGTGGTGAGGGAGGCTGGTCATGGCGGACAGTTGGTGGGGTGTGTGTGTGTTGGGGTGCGGGGATCTATGTGCTACGGTTGGGAGTCTTTGTGCGGGGAGCCTGCAGTCTCCAGGAGTTGCAGATGGAGGTGGAATATACAGTATACTGGCATCTGTTTGGATGTTACAAACGGGTCTCTATGTATCGCTCTTATCTATACAAAGTATCAGGTAGTGCTCCATTGGCATTGAACCAGCTCAGTTATTAATGTATCCAGTGAGCATGGTAACATTTCACAACCGTTGTGTTAATGAACAGATATTCAGTGTTAAAATCTGCTGTTAAATTCCCCGCTAGTTAAAATTACCCACTGTTTATTTGGCTTTTGTTTTACAGAGGTGCCGGCCAGCCCAGCACCAACTCGCCCTGACTCTCCCGCAGCTCTGCGCACACACACACCCACACACCCACAACACAGCTGGAGCCTCCGAATCTCCGGGGTCGGGCAGCAGCAGCGCGCCACCACAGCTCCTCCAGATCCCAACTCGGCCAGCCCCACGATGGTAAGTAAGTCCGCAGCTCCGCGACTGGAGCCCCAGGTCCGGTTGGAGGCCGCTCCACGGTGCTAGGCCCCAACGGCAACGGAGACCCGACAGAGAAAAGGTCGGGTCCTCCGTACAGGGAAAAGATTTAAAAAGTTTCCCCACCCCGGCCCCCACCCCCCCACACATATCCAGCTAAAAAAAACACTAACTAACAACACTCAAACGAGACAAAAAATTAAAAAAAGACAGACGGACTGCAGAGGCCGCTGTGACGAGAGTCGCGCCGCCCACCGATCCGGTGAGCTCTGGCAGCACTGTACTCCTGGTTTGGAATATCATTAAGAGGAAAGAGAGCACTGGTGAGCTTACTAATCACAAAGGGGATGGCAGGCCAAGGAAGACCTCCACAGCTGATGACAGAAGAATTCTCTCTATAAAAAAGAGCAACCGTAGTGCTGGAAAAAGGTCTTATGGACAGATGAGACGAAGATTAACATATCAGAGTAATAGCAAGAGCAAAAGTATGGAGATAAGGAACTGCCCAAGATCAAAAAGCATACCACCTCATCTGTGATATTGCTGTGTCCCAAACATTATTGTGCCCTGAAATGGGGGGACAATGTATAAACACTGTTGTAATTTCTACATGGTGAAACCAAAATGTATAAAAATTGCCTTAATTAAAATCTGACAATGTGCACTTTAACGACATGTGATTTTTCTATTACAAATCTCAAATTGTGGAGTACAGAGGCAAATAAATAAATGATGGGTCTTTGTCCCAAACATTATGGAGGGCAATGTACCTCTCACCTGCCACCCTTTGCAAATTTGAGAAATGTATTACACTTTGGTAACAGATTACTTGAAGGGTAATCAGTCATCCTTTTAAGAGCTGTTGGCACCAGTTGACCTATTACTACACATGGGACACCTCACATTTGTAGAGCAGAAAGTGTTTTAATGAGGCAGCCTTTGATTAGTACAAAGTTGAAGGGAATCATTATAAGCAACCTGAATATCTAAGCAGTAAAGTTCTAATTCATGATTCACAGCTGAAACACAGAACTAAAAACTGAAAGCAAGGATCTTTTTTACAAGGTTTCCCAAAGTCTCTTTAACCCAGTGCATGCAGTTCATTCTCTGTGCTCAACCTAAGGCTTGTAGTACCCAGCCAGTAGTAACAACTCTGGCCAAGGGTTGATATCATAATTGTATAGTTACTTAGAGCTTGCCTGCGCTATTCATTGTCTGTTTGTACCTCTGAAAAGGCAGGGCAATTTTCACTGCAGCATGTAACAGAGTTCCTTGTAGAGATAATTGTAACTTGCTAGAAACTCCTCGTAACAGTAGAAGGAAGCATTCTCCAAGCTCCATTAGAGAGGCAGAGAAAAAGTGATGTGACCCATAAATACAGGAGCCATGAGGCCCTTCAGACGTACACACCAGTGAAGGCACTGGGATTGGACTGGAGTTTGGTGCGACAAACAAACCCTGAGAGCCTGGCTGCTAGAATGGAGGAAATGCATGATCTCAGACATGTGGTCAGTGTTAGTGTATGTGTCTATAATGTCATACTCCACTTTCAGTAGCACTGGCCTCACACTGCTCAATGTACCACAACCCCCTCACATTTAACGATCTCCACTAATCGGGATTCACTGGTGACATTCAACACAGCATCATATCATAGCGCTACTGCAGGCCTAAAATCCGAGAGGGACACAGAGAGAGGGTTACTTGAAGTTAGAGAGAATAATATTAATACTGCTGGATTGTAAATTGCCCAGGCGAAATAAGAGGTGCTGTTCCTACTATTTGCTTTGGGCCTTGTGGAGGTCTGACAAGGCAGCAAGGTCAATATGGGAAAGGAAAGGCGAGTTAAAGTGTTTGGCAACCGGGAGATTGTGCAGAGGAGATGTTCCTGTCACAACACCTGTCCCTATACCTTCTCCCCCGCGTAGGCCAAGGCTTACTGAGCAAAGGTTTAAGGAACTGCAAATGCTGGAAAATCAAAGGTGGACAAAAGTGCTGGAGAAACTCAACGGGTGCAGCAGCATCTATGGAGCAAAGGAAATGGGCAACGTTTCGGGCCGACACCCATCTTCAGACAGGGTTTCAGCAAAGGTGTTCAGCAAACAATCGCATAGTCTGCCACTGATCTCGCTGGTGTATAGGAGTCCACACCTAGAACCACAAATACAATAGATGAGATTGGAGGAGAAATAAGTGAAACTCGGCCTCACCTGAAATGAATGTTGGGGCTGCTGGACAGTCGGGGGGAGGAGGTATAGGGGCAGGAACATCTCCAGAAAACACTCCCCAACATCTCCAGAAAACACTCCTCAGGATCGCAACAGGTCTCTGGAACTGCGCCACTGTGCCATCTGTGTAGGAAAGAATTGCAGATGCTGGTTTAAATCAAAGGTAGACACAAAATGCTGCAATAACTCAGCGGGACATGCAACATCTCTGGAGAGAAGGAATGGGTGACGTTTCGGGTCTCGTACGTTGCCCATACCTTCTCTTCAGAGATGCTGCCCATCCCGCAGAGTTACTCCACCTCCAGTCTGCTCCAACAAAAGTCAACAACTACCTGTATGCTGCAGCCAATTGGAACAAAATTAAGGAGCAGCACCAGTGTAGGAAAGATAAATTTGAAAAGAAGACAAACTTATTTTTTTGTCCAACTTACTGTATTATATTTTTGTTTAGTATATAGATTGAACATTTTATTTTGCCGTGGCTTTTATTTCTACATCAAAATCTATCAGATGCTGCATAACTGTTCTAATGCAGCTGGCCATTATATTCAACCTGGAAAGGACAGGTGGCAGTGGGAATGCAAGAAGGGAAATAGCTGCTGAATGGAGAAACAGGGAGATTTCCCCCGCCTCCCCCCACCCCCCCATCAGTTTGAAGAAGGATTTCGGCCCGAAACGTTGCCTATCTCCTTTGCTCCATAGATGCTGCTGCACCCGCTGAGTTTCTCCAGCATTTTGTGTACCCGTGTGATTACTGGAATTACTTGAATTTATACAGACCATAGAATGAGGCTGTCCAAGTGTCCTGCTCTTTTCCTCTTTCTCCATTTGCTTTGCTTCTTCCTCCGTCTCCTCCTCCTCCTGCTCTTCTGCAGCCTGTTCCATTGAAAGTAACAAGACGAGTCATCATGACGAGGTGGTGTGGTCGGCAACAGACGGCCAGAAACTTCAACACTAGTTCTACGTACTGCCAGGTTCCTGCAGTGCTCACGTACTGCCAGGCTCCTGCAGTGCTCCTCCTGCAGTTTGGTGTGGTGCTTCATATGCAACCAGCAGAGCAAACTCTGCAGCATGAATGTTGCCAGGATAACAGCTACTCAACATCTATGGTCACACAACGGCTGCATATTGGGGAATTGAAATAAATTGCAATGTAGATGCTAGGCGATATGCTGTGCCTGCCACACTATTTATTGCTTTCAGTGGTACCCAAGACTATGGGAAGCCTGCAATCATTACAGAACACGTGTCCTCTCTGCCAACTGATCGTCAGTAAGAGGGCACAGAATGTAGCCAGCTTTCGTTGCACGACAAATTGTGAGATGCTGCAAATATGTCCAGTTCCAAACTGCGAAGAATCAGGGGAACAGAATAGTGTGTTGCTATAATCACCTTGTCAACCACCGGCAGTCTGATCCCGTTCCTAATCAGAGGGCTGCAGGTCTTGCTGCAGCAAGTAACAGATTTCACTGGGGATCTTCTTATTGACACAAATGTCAATAACACGACAAACCACTCTGAGGTTCAGGTAATGGAATTATTCCCTAAGCAACTGGCCAAGATGCGGCTTCTGAATTAGTCTCTATCTCCACTCATCATTCTTCCTGCCCTGTTCATTTTCTCAGCTGTCTTGGAGTCCAGGGAAAATGGCTATGAATGCATGTGTAAATGGTTTATGCAGAAGCCTGGAGGTCAGGACAATGTCCTTCAGCAGCCTGTTGGCTACTGTTGCAAATTCAGAATCAAATCAGGTCTCCCCAGCTTAGCATAGCTTGACTTATGTAGTCATGAGTCAAGCGTGTTTTATTGTGGTATGTCCCAGACAGAACAATGAAATTCATCAGTTAGTTTAGTTTAAAGAAACAGGCCCTTTGGTCCATATGGTCTGATCCAGCCAGCAATCCCCACACACTAACACTATCATGCACACACTAGGGCCAATCTACAGTTATACCAAAGCCAATTAGACTACAAACCTCTATGTCTTTGGAACGTGGGAGGAAACCGGAGCTCCTGAGGGAGAACATACAAACTCCATACAGTCAGCACCTACAGACAGGATTGAACCCAGGTCTCTAGTGCAGTAAGGTAACAACTCTACAGCTGCGCCATCATGTCGCTCTTAACTTACTTGCAGCAGCGCAACAGAATATGTAAGCATAGTACTCTGTAAACAATATAATAAATGATAAATATATATATACACACACACATACACATAAAAACAAACAATAATAACAACAACCCGGACATATGAACAAACATCCAACAGAGTGGATTTGCCTTGTGGGAGTTTGGTTCTCGGCCACATTTCTTGCAAGGTTAAAGAAATCCTGCTGTAACCAAGGAAAACCTGTACTGAGAAGCAATAATCAGAGTCAATCAGCAGAAAGTAGCAGTAAGTTGTTGAAAGTTCCCTTATAAAGTGCACTTTGATGATTGGGTTCTTCCTGCTGCTTAACACATGTTCAGCCACACTAGAATAAGACAGACATTAAGTTCAGGTCTGTTGTTTCCAATGTCAGTAATCAAATTACTGTTGCAGATTTGCATACTTCCTATGCCTGATCAATGAACATAAGTGAATGCTCTCACTAAAAAGGCACAGCACAAGTCCCCTTATGCATGTGCTTGCACTGTTAACATCACTTTGGTCCTCTAAGGGTTCCCATTTTACCATAAAACAGTCTCTGTGTTATTTAGCTTGGAAATTATGCAGCTGCCCTGTAAATTAATATAACCATTGTTTTAAAAAGTCCTTTGTGGTATATTAATTCTAGTCTTTGCACAATGTATTAATGTATTTAATATGTAAATGTTTGTCTTGAGTGTTTTTTCAAGACTGCTATTTTGTAACTTGCTTTAATGAACTAAATAACAAAGTCCTCTCAAATGATTTGTTTCTCAAAGATTTTCTTCTGATGATCTGAATTTAATAACACACGATTTTGGTGGCCTGAATAACTAAAACTAAATAATCATTTAACCTGAAATACTTCTTGAGACTCATTTGATCCAAGGCATTATACTGCATTGTGACAAAAAGATTTGTTTCAGAATTATCATAGTTAAGCTAAATATCTCAATGTGAGGGACATTTTCTTTCCTGGAACTAAAGCAGAGCTCATGTGCTTCAGTACATTAGAGTATTTGTACCAGTCCAGTCTTAATCATGCTGCTGCATCGGGCTGGAGGAACAAAAGCCCAACGTCCTGCACCAGCAAGTACAGGATTAACTACTTTTCTACAAACGTCTGGTTGTTGAACCAACATGTACAACCGTGATCCTACCTTAGCAAAGGAACATGATGGACCATATCTTGCATACCTTTTTTTTGGCATGCTGATGGCTTGGTTTTTGCACATTATTTTTATTTTCATTGCCTGTGTATAACTTATGCATAATTTATGTTTGATGTGTTTTCTGAGTCCAGCTGTCTACGATGCTGCTGCAATCAAGATTGTTATTGTATCTGTATCGCTTTGTGCCTGTGCACAATAAACTTGACCACCTCAATGGCCAACCAAAAGCATGCATTTTTTAAATGTTAAAATTACTCCTACTTCTTTTAGTCTTGCAGGGCCAGCCTTAAGCCAATTGTTCAATTTCTCCCAATTCGGCCCCGCGCCTAAGGGGGCTCCTCGCTCCCCAGGTGGAGGGGGGAGAGAGGGGTGGAGAGGGAGTAGAGGGGTGGAGGGTGAAGAAAGGGGTAGATGGGGAGGGGGGCGTGAGGGTTGAATGGAGAAGAGGGAGAGGGGGAGATGGGTCCTGGGGCAGCGCTCCCGCCCCTCCAGTCGTCGTGCTTCACACACACTGCCCCGGTCCTGCCACCAGCCCTCTCTCTCCCTCCCATCGCTCCTTCCCTTCCCTCTCTACCTTCTCTTCTTCCCTCTCTCCTTGCTCTCCTTTCCTCCCACCTACCTCTCTCTATTTTCCCTTCTCTCCTTCCTCCCTTCTCTCTTTCCCTCCCACACACATCATGCACAGACAACTAACGCGCACACATCACACACAGACAACTAACACACACACACAACTAACACGCAACTAAGTTAGGATGGAGTAGAAGCCCAAAGGGTAAGATGGGTCTGAAGCCCAAAATGTAATGCCTGGACTAGTTTTTCACCAATGATTATTGGTTTTCCAGGATCTAGTTAATTAAATTACTTTTTTTTTCATTTCACAGTCACTAAAACAAGTGGTATTGTAACTATGTACTTTCCAGAGATGCTTGTTACTTAATGGCTTACATGTATGCAATTTGATATAAAAATGGAGCTTAGATCAGTTTGGGCCATTAACTCACATGCACTTTTTAAGCGCACGTTTTGATTACTTTCCATTCTACCATAGAGATATAAAGTCTATAATAGACTTTATTTATATTTCTATGATACTACAGACCTTGGCTGGGAACCTGGGACTCACCAAAATTGTTCCCAATTGGGCCCTGCACCTCCTAAGGCCGGCCCTGTAGTCTTGAACCATGTTCTCTCATTCATTGTAATACTTGTATTTAATATTAAATTAACTATTTAGTTAGGTTCAGGAGATACATCGCCCAGACAGACACTTAAGAAAATCATAACAGATCCCTGCACACCACCGTCAATGACATATCACATGATTGAAGCCAAACTCAAGACAGTCAGCATTGAAAGGAATGTTTAAGCTTCAACTTGACCATTCACATTGTGGTCTTTGATGTGGTTTAGCAAGGCCAGGTTTCTAGGCAGCATATTGTGGTGATCACTACTCTTCAGACGTGGCCAAGAAAATTCATAAAAGTCATTTTTAAATTGACAATGTTATTCTTAAAATATGATAAGAATTGCTTTATCCAACCTGGCAATACCTTCTTCACATAGAGAGAGAGCAGGAACATATTGAATGGTGGAGGTGCAGAGGAACTAATGGTTGACTCATGCTCCTGTTATGCACTGTTTGCAAAGTGGAAAAAATCAATTTATTCCCCAACTCCATTTTGTGTTCCCAGTCATTGTAGAATGTCATAGATCTCATCAGAACTTTCCAATCAATAGCCTCTAAAATTTGAACCATGTATGTCTGCAAAGTGAAATACGTCAGTTTAGGGCTGTTAATAGAGTCATTTGCACTGTGCCAATGAATGTTTTACTCACTGTAGTAAAATTGATTTCAAGAAGTTGAATCGCCTCACCAAAATTTTTGTGCACTAGATGATGCATTTTCAATGTAGAATTGAAGATTAATGTAAATTGTAACTCAGTTCAGGGAGATCAATGAGTCATTGAGTAATACAATACAGAATTAGGCCCCCTGACCCAACTCGTCCATGCTGACCAAAATACCCATCCAAGCCAGTCAAATTTGCTCGTATTTAGTTAATTTCCCTCTAAACCTGTCAAAATGTATTTTAAATGTTGTATTGTACCTGTCTCAACCACTTTCTCAGCAGTTCATTCCATGTATACACCACCCTTTTGACAATCCTCAAGTCCTGGGATCATTCTTGTAAATCTTCTTTGTACTCCCTCCAATTTGATAAGGTTTTTCCTATAATGGAATATTAGCAGAATTCTGGATGCAAGATTTGTTTCCAAGCACAGAACACCAAAAGCCTCATGTGCTATTGATCTTCTCAGCTATGGATCAATGAACAAATCGTTCACTGCCTGCTTCCAATCACCTTTAGAGGTGCCAATTGATTTGGAGATATTAGAAGGGCAATAGTCCAACAGCTTCTTGCATTTCAAAGATACAGAGCACCAACAAAGAAAAAATGGCAGCGTAGGAATGAATCGTAGATGCTGATTTACACCGGAGGTAGACACAACATGCTGGAGTAATTCAGTGGGGCAGGCAGCATCTCTGGAGAAAAAGAATAGGCGGTGTTTTGGGTCAAATCCCTTCTTCAGACTGAGAGACGGGGGGGGGGGTGGGAGGGTGGAACTGGAGGTATGAATAGTTTCATACCTCCAATAGGTATGAATAGGTATGAAAGTAAAGGTGGAGGCCATAATGGTACATTTTTTGCTGTGGATGAGGTGATAACAAAGAGATATATGGATGCAAACCATGGAACTGCAGGCCAACTAGGGTGTGGGAAGGGCAAAGAGATGGGGAATGCAGGGGTTACTTGAAATTAGGGAAATCCACATTCATACCACTGGCCAAGCAAAATATGAGGTGCTGTTCCTCCAATTTGTATGAGGCCTCTCCCTGACAATGGAGGAGGCCCAGAACAGAAAGGTCAGTGTGGGAATGGGAAGGGGAGTTAAAATGATTGTTAACTTTGTGAAATTCACATAAATGCCTTCAGTTCCATTACAATGATCTGTCAAATCATACATGCACACAAACATGATGCTGAGAATTTAAATAAATGGATGGCGATGCTGGTGTCTTGCAGATACTAGCCAGCCTATCTCTTTGGCCTCCCACCACAAAGCAAAATGATACATTACCCCTGCTGAACATGTTCCACAGGGCCTTTGATCCCACATCCAAGAGCCTGAGCATCTTCTCCCTCAGTCATGAATTATTCTTCAGCATTTTCTCTCCCAACGCCACATCATCTTTTCAAAGGAAGCGATGCTTGGAAGCGTGAACATTGCTTTTAATTGATGAGTGTTTAGTGTCCTCCTTTGCTGTTTCAGGCATTTTCAATTGATAGTAATAATCAATTAACCCCATATTTCATGATAAATCTACATATTTCGTATTAACACAGCAGCCAATTACACCTTTTAACCAAGACAACTGTAAACTCCAAAACTCCAAAATGTCTAAAGGTTGCTGATAATGGATTTGCCCCAATAATTTCAAGGGTACATTTGCTCAAACATCCATTCTTGATTTTCTAGTGAAAATTCAATAGTTTAAAACAAGTTAACATCCATCCTACATGGAGCAGGCTGAAAAATCAGGTGGATGAAATTACCTTGATGCTGGATTCAACATCCTCAATGTCAGACTGCAGATTAATGATGTAAGAAGCATTAATCTGATGGTCTGACTCAGCAATCCTTGAACCACTCCTCCTTCGATCTTGTAATATTAAAACCTGTAACCATAACGTCTTGCACAAGTTAGGGACATATCTTATTTTTCATCCATCTCTTTGCCAATAGTTACTTGTGTGCACAGTCTTCAGATCTATTCCTTCACCTCAACGTGGAGTCCCCACCAGCTCTTTTAGATGCCACCAAAATTATAATTGACCCTTCACTTTGTATGTCACAGAAGAACTTTATTTGCTCCAATTTGCTGCCCATTCAAGAAATTTACTATCATATTGGGTTCTGGATAGAACGGATGTGGGGAGGATGTTTCCACTTGTGGGAGAGTCTAGGACCAGTCAGAATAAAAGGAAGTACTTTTAGAAAGGAGATGAGGAAGAATTTCTTTAGTCAAGAGGGTGGTGAATCTGTGGAATTCATTGCCACATATGGCAGTGGAGGCCAAGTCAGTGGATATTTTTTAAGGTGGAGATTGATATATCCTTGATTAGTACGGGTCAGGTATTGTGGGGAGAAGGCAGGAGAATAGGATGGAGAGGGAAAGATAGATCAGCCATGATTGAATGGCACAGTTGACTTGATGGGCCAAATGGCCAAATTCTGCTCCTATAGCTTACAAACTTATGAAAATAGTTTAAAAGTTGTCATCCAAAATATAATTATAAATATAAATAAAAGGTGACAAAGATATTATAAATACTTTAATTGGTTAAAAAAATCTCAGAAATTCCTTTTCTTAAAGTGCTAATTTTCATCTGGTTTTAAGACTATTACACAAACCTCATTCAATGCTATTTTTTTTATGCCACATATTTTTATTCTATCCAAAACAAATCACAAGCTGATAAAAATACAGAGAAATGTTTCAGTGACAGTCCATATTAATACCCGAGCAAACAGTTAGTTTATAAATAGTCTTATCATTTATTTATTCTTCTAGCAAAATATAATCATTAATTCATGTGAATAGAATTAGATATATTAGGCAGTAGGTACGTCAAACCCTTTGAAAAACTTTTTGATGCAGATGTTGATGTACACAATTTATGTCGCACAATACATAAATGATTTTTAAAGTTCATAAATGGAATATGGGTATCACTGGTAATGTGTTCATTTATTGCCCTGTGTTAATCATGCAAGAACGGGACACAAACTTCAGGTGTGCATCTGTGCTTGGGAGAAAAGAACATCAGTGATGGGCTTGAAGATCCACCAAGGGAGGAAAAAGTGCTTGAGAGAGCTGAGACAAGGGCCTCGCATTGACCAGTACTTCTTACGAAGCAACCAGTCAAATCAGTCGAGTGAAGCACAGCGACGGGACACAAGCCAAAGTTCGCAGAGCATCAACACCCATGTCACTGAAGAGGGTGATACAAGCACAGAAATGGTGGTGGAGGAGCCCACGCAACAACTACAAAGACCTCCATTGGAGGGAAAGATCAAAGGGCACAAACCTGGAGTGAAATGGCCCAAAGCTGTTGAAAAGAAAGAGTGGGAGACGGTCAACAGTGACCTTACACATATCTTGGAGCAACAAGTGGGCACAGCAGTGCAAAAGCTTGAAAGGATGGGCAACATAATCTACAGCTATGGAGAAGAACGGTTTGGAGTGAGTAAAGGGAGAGGTGGAAAGAAATTACCAACACCAATCAAGTCCAGGAGGCAGCAGGAGATCGAGAGGCTAATCAGAGAGAGGAGACAGTTGAAAAAGCAATGGAAAAAAGCAACTGACGCAGAGAGAGAAGGTCTCATGCTTCTCCAAGAGGACATCAAGAGCCGATTGACAACCTTGCGAAAAGCAGAGAACATGAGGAAACTTCGCAAGAAGAAAGAACACACAAGAACACGGTTCTACAAAGACCCTTTCAAGTTCATCAAAGACCTCTTCGCAAAGGAAAAAAGTGGAACTTTGCAAACATCAAAACAAGAATTGGAGGAACACCTGGAAAAGGCCCACCAAGACACGAAAAGGCATGAGCAGTTAGTCATCCCACACGACATCCCGCCTATTCAATCACCTGAATTCAACCTGGACACCAGTCCTCCGAGATGGAAAGAGGTAGAGAACACTGTCCGGCGAGCAAGAGCAGCATCAGCTCCGGGGCCAAACGGAGTACCATACAAGCTCTATAAGAACGCACCGGATGTGTTACGCTTTCTATGGAAGCTCATGAGGATGGTGTGGAAGAAGCAAACAATACCTAAGGCATGGCGAAGGGCCGATGGCGTACTAATACCTAAAGAAAAGGATGCATCAGACATCAGCCAATTCCGGCCAATATGTCTCCTCAACGTTGAGGGCAAAATCTTTTTCAGCATTGTATCACAAAGGCTATCCACCTATCTGGTAACAAACAAGTACATTGATACATCTGTACAGAAAGCAGGAATACCAGGATTTTCGGGCTGCTTGGAGCATACAAGCATGATCTGGCACCAGATCCAAGCAGCTAAGAAGGACAAGAGAGACCTACATGTGATCTTCCTCGATCTGGCCAATGCATTTGGTTCAGTTCCCCATGAACTCCTTTGGGAATCTTTTGCCTTTTTCCATGCACCAGAGCTCATCACCACACTGGTCAAGAACTATTTCCAAGACCTGCAGCTGAGCTTCACAACAGCTGAATTCAGTACAACATGGCCTCTATGGCAAAGGGATCCTGGAACTATCACTCACTAGTCTAACAGAGGAATATAAGTGTTCTAAAGTAAGACTGCAGATGACACTGAGTGACTCTAGAGACAAGACCATCAGTGCTGTTGCGCCGCCCCTAGTAACTGGCCGGAAGTGGACACCATCTGATGCCGTACAGCAAGCTTCATCAGCCCTGAGGCACAAAGACGTCATGGGGCAAGTGCAGCAGGGAAGAGGAGGCTTTGGCCTTACGACAAGTAAACGAACTTGGCGAAAGGCCACAACATCAGAGCGGAGGACATTGGTGGTTGAGGAGGTGCGGTGACAGGAGGAGGCCGCAAGAAGTGCAAAGGCAGTCTCTCTTGCCAAAAAGGGGCAATGGATGCAGTGGGAAGGTGCGGAGCGGAGGAAGATCAGCTGGAAAGAACTATGGGGAATGGAATCAAGCACGATCAGCTTCATCATCAGAGCCACATATGACTTGCTTCCATCACCAAAGAACCTCCATCAGTGGTACGGCGAGGATCCAACGTGTGCCCCCTGCCCAACTCCAGCGACCCTCAAACACATCATGGTAGGCTACAAGACCAGCCTCATGCAAGGAAGATACACGTGGTGGCATAATCAGGTACTAAAAAGCCTGGTAACAGCCCTTGAGAACAGGCGGTGTGCGACCAACTCCTTGCCTCCGAGAGCAAGCAACCACCCTTTAAGGGCAACAACCTTTGTCCGAGAAGGACAGAAAATGCCTAAACATCCTTCCACCAGATCAGAAGAAGGAAACCCATGCAGGGCCCGTGACTGGAGGATGTTGGCAGACATCGGCCGACAACTAATCTTTCCACCTGAAATTGCTCTAACCAACCTCAGGCCAGACTTGGTGTTCTGGTCCCCTTCGCAGAAGACTGCTTACATCGTAGAGGTCACAGTTCCATGGGAGAACTCTGTTGAGGAGGCCTATGAGCGTAAGAAGCTGCGCTATGCAGAGCTTGCAGCAGAGGCAACGCAGCGTTGCTGGAACATTAAAGTCTATCCAGTTGAAGTGGGATGCAGAGGATTTGTTGCATCATCTACCATCAGACTGCTGAAGGAGCTTGGAATCCACGGTCAGGCTCTGCGGAAGACCATAAGATCACTCTCAGACGCGGCTGAAAGTAGCAGCCGTTGGATTTAGCTCAAGCGGAAAGACCCATGCTGGGCCCCAAGTACGTCATGGTGAATCTTTGGGACAGTTTGATACGGGACACGCGCTGAGGGCTGATCATCCTGCAGCGGGCCGCCCTTGTGGAGGGTGTATAGTGTTAAAAGGCCGAAACACCCAGTGATGCAAAGGTACACTACTGATGATGTGTCCTGTGCCCAACTGTCCTGAAGGTTACCCAGGCCAAGATATACGTATACGTATCCCCCCCCCCACCCCACCCCCCCCCCCCCCCCCCCGATGTTGAGCGTCTACCACTCTCAACAATCAACGAATGTCGTGAAATGCTCTCCACCTAGTGGCACAAGGGACTTCTTAACACCTTGTCCTGTGTATTTGATTCATCAAAGATGAAGAAACAGCAAAGTATTCCCAAGTCAACGTGGCGTGCGATTTGAAGGAGAAGCTGAAAGTGCTGGTATTCACATTTTCCCATCCCCCCCCCCCCCCCCCCCCCATGTTCTTCTAGCAGTCAGATATCATGGGTTAGGGGCAAAGGATTCTTGGGGGATGGCCGCAGTTTATCTCGTAGATCTTGCAGCTTTGGTTCACTGATAGTGAAATAATTGAATGGTTAAAGTAGAGATGGGCGGGCGATCAAGCAAGCAGCTTTCTCCTGAAAGGTACTTAGTTTCTTTAGTATTGTGGTGTTGCTCTCCTTCAGTTAAATTGACATTATTCTCTCACACTCATGATTTATACTTTGTAGGGAGTGGAAAGGCTTTGTTGCTTTGGTGATTCAGGGGGAGATGCCACACACCGAAAATATTTTGGCCTCTAAATATTCTTATGACACACAATATTTATTCAGTTAAGGTTCTGGGCAATCTTGATTCCCCCAAGGTGTTGATGGTTTGGGATTCAGCTACTGAATATTTAGGGGGATGAGATCCACCAACACTGCTGTGGTACAAATAATGACACATCTTCCAAGAAGGCACACCAATGCCTTTACTTCCTTTGGAGACTGAGAGACTAAATAAATTTGGCAAGTCTCCAACGATTCTTACAAACTTCAACAGAAGCACCATAGAAAGCATAATGTCAGGTTACATCATAGCTCTACCACTGTGCCACTGTGTTGCCCTTTTATCCAAGCTGACTATAGCTTCAATCACTTTACTCCTCCCATCTCCAGGCATTAGGCTTGTTTTTTCCATTCTGGAAGAGAACATTACTCTTCAAGATAAAATGTCAAAATCAGTTTGAAAGGAGGAACTTTTTGGCTTTTAGATTTGTAAATGTGATTTCACCAGTGGCATTGATAAAGTTTCAAGAAGTAATTTTACTATAAAAGCGAAAGATTTCCAGCGGATGAAATAGTACTGTTTCCACGGCCCTGACACCCTGTCCCACTTCCACCCCAGTGAGAGCTGAAATAACTGAGGAAACCAGGTGTTGAATGTCCAATGTTTTTTCAAAGCAGCTGAAGAAAAAATCATCAGATGCCATTCAGTAACTGGGACCTGCAAATTGTCATCAATATAAATGGAGAAGAAACGCTTTGCAAAGCTATTAGATAAACCATTCTTTAATGGGGTTAATTGCATAGTCTAATTCTGTTAAACAGCCTGCGCAAGCAAAATATGCCTTCTGTGTCAGTTCATGCTGTGATTCTCTAAGATGGCCTAGAAACTCAGCTGGATCTGGAAATCCTGGTTTGGCTTGAGCACATTAGACAGTGGAGAAGGAAGAAAAGTGGGGGGGGAGATAGAGAGAGAAGGAATGCCAGCGCCCGAGGGCTGAGGGAGAGGTGGGAAGGGGAGGAGGCAGCCTGGGTTAACAGAATTGAGAAAATTCAATGTTTAAACCCAGAGGATGCAACCTCCCCAAGCGGAATATGAGGTGCTGTTCCTCAAACTTGTGGTGTTGCTCACTCTGGCCATGGAGGAGGCCCAGAAAAGCTCTATTGTCATGCAATTGTGTTAGAGTAGGTATGTTACAAAACTTACCTTTACCGGCGCTGCACTTCTGCCGCTCCCCGTGTGCGCGACTTTCGCGCCTTGCAGAGGGGGGCGGGCTTAAAGTGCCGCTTTTCCACAGGCCTGGATAATCGATGAATGTCGGGCGATTTGGTTGCTGAAGAAAAATCGCTCCGACATTTAATGAATGGTGGTATTTTTTAATTACTCTAGATTATTTATTAACTAGAGTAATTTAAAAGTCACCTTCAAAAGCCGTGACCGCAGACAACCGGAAGCATTTTGCGTAGGGGAGAAAAAAAGGTAAATACTTTATTTTTATATTAAAAGTTGGTTTTTCGGGAGGCATTAATAATATTTTTATGTTGCGAAATGGGGTCCCCAAAAAATGTATGAACCCCCAGTATTTTTCCCCCCGACTTCACTGCTAACCGCAACGTTCTAATCCACCGCATTCCACTAAAACCCACTCGCTAGTTGATTTAAATGGCCATTAATTTACAGGCATAAAACACTAAATTCCTTCCATTTGGCCCAGAAATTCATGAAAATGAAATTAAAAAATTATGTTATATTGTGGATTATTGTGTGAATGTTATTTGGACACTTAGGCAATTTTAAAAAAGTTTATTTTTAAGGACAGAAATTTTTAAGGTTATTTCTGAGGTTCTAAAAATTAGATTGGATCCAGACCCAAAGTTAATAATACTTGGGATTTTGGATTCAAATTCGGTACTTACAGGAAATCAAAGAAATTTCTTTGATTACTGTTTGATAATAGGGAAAAAAATCATATTGAAATTTTGGAAGGGAACATTATCCCCCACAATTAAAATGTGGGCAGCAGAGATGTTGGAGACGTTACAATTAGAAAGAATCAGATTTGTCCTATTGGACAAATATAATATCTTCGAACAAATATGGTCTCCATATATACAGTATCTAGAGAAGTAGCTGTTCTTGACGTCACAGCCTGACGGGTACCCAGCGGGATTTGATGAGAATAATTGATTCTTATACTAGGATTAATAGGCATGTCTTCATTGATATTACTATTTGTAATAGTTTTAGATACAATATATTTTGTTGATTTTCATTGATATATATATATATATATAATATTTTTTCACTTTTTGTTAATCTATAATCTTTTTTCCTTGCTCTATTTTCTTCTTCTTTTCTATATAATCAAATTATTATTTAATCACTTTCTTATTGATTTAAAACTATTCTATTCTTTTCTTTATTTCCAAAAAAACAGAAGATGATAACTGTCAATGGGTTATTTAAAAAATGTGTAATTAAGTTGAGGTTTGTAAAGCTGTTTACATTATTGTAAATAGATTACTTCTAATAAAACAAAGTATTAAAAAAAATTTTAAAAAGTTTATTTTTTCTTAAGAAATTGATAGATGTTTAGATCTCCTCATTGAATTTTGTAATTAGCTACAATTAGATAACTAACTAATTATATGCTTTAATTTCAGGTCATCCAAGTAAGATTGTTTAATATTTGTTTCAGAATGCTTCAATCTATAATAACTGAAAATTTCATTGAGTTCTCTTAATTTTTAAGAATGTTATGGACTTTTAACTTTTCCAGATCACAGCTTTTGAGTTAAGTCAATGGAAAGGCAATGGGAAGCAAGATGCTCATTTCCGAGTATGCAAATGGCCATAACTTTCTTAATACTGAAGATATGAAAGTAAATTAGGTGTCAAATTAAACTTCTTTTTATGCTTTATCTGATGGGATAAATTGCAGACTTGATTTTTAAAATCTCAAAATTTTGTAACATTGCTAGTTAGAGGGTCTAATTTTACCCAAATATGGTTCACTCCTTCTGAGAAGTGGTAGATCACTAAAATAGCAAACATTTTATAAAAATAACATAATTCTGGAGGAAAAATAGGAAAATCAATTAAAGTGATTGCTGTAGGAAGGAACAGTAGATGCTGGTTTAAACCGAAGATAGACACGAAAATTATCGCACAAAACGTAGGCAATGAACCCCATTCTTCTCCAGTCTGAAGAAGGGTCCCGACCCGAAACATCATCCATTCTTTCTCTCCAGAGATGCTGCCTGTCCCGCTGAGTTACTCCAGCATTTAGTGTCTACCATCGATTTAAACCAGCATCTTCCCTACACATGGAAGTTGGGCCATTATGGTTTGTGTCTATCTGTAGTAATTGCTGAGTGATTCCCAGTGAACATTCTTGTCATAGTGTTCTGTTTGGTTATTGATCATTTAATACAAGGGGCATGGGTTGTACCTGAACTAGAGTGGAAACTAAAATCCTGCTGAACAAGATTGGCAGGGGGACTGGATCCAATGCAACAGTGAGGCAGGTGGAAGGCTGGAGGTCAGTACAGAAGGCAATGACATCATGTTTAGTAGACAGGATAAGCAGGAGCAGGGCAGGGAATGCAAAATGGCAGTTGGATTGAATTGCATTTATTTCAATGCTACAGGCCTGGTAGGTAAGGCAGAAGAACTTGGATAGGTACATGTGACTGGGATGTTATGACCATTATGGAAACCTAGCTAAGGGAGGGACAGGACTGGCTACTGAATGTTCCAGCTGACAGGTGATACATGCAAAATAGAGGTGGGGGTGACAAAGGAGGGAAGTTGTTTTACTGATTAAGGAGAACGTCACATCAGTAGTCCGAGATGACATTACTGAAGGTTCCTCAAGTGAGACTATATGGGTGAGACAGAGAAATTAAAAAGGGGAAGATTACCTTGTTGGGATTGTATTGTAGCTCCCAAGTAATCAATAGAAATTGGAGGAACAATAAGGAGATTGCAGACAACTGCTAGACCAATAGGGATGTCCGAGGGTATTTTAGCTTTCTCAACATAGACTGAACTACCATAGTGCCAATGGCACAGATGAGGTGGAATTTATCAAGTGTGTTCCGAAAGGTTTCCTCAGAAAATATACAGAGGGCCCTTCAAGAGAGAGAGAGCAGTTTGACCTACTTTTAGGGAATGGACAGGATAAAAGACTGAAAATTCAGTGGGAATCACAGTTATATTAGCTTTAAAATAGTTATGGATAAAGAGAGAGAAGGTCCACACATTAAAGTTCTAAACTGGGTCAAGGCCAACTTTGACGGTATTGGACAGGAACTTAAAATTTGATTGGGGTCAGAAGTTTGTGAGCAAATGGATATACAGAAAGTAGGATATTTTTAAAAAGGAAATTACGAGTGTTCACGGTATGCATGGTCCTGTTAGAGTAACGGGCAAGGCAAGTGGGAATAAGGAGCCCTTGATGATGAGAGAAATTAAGGCTTTAGTCAGATGAAAGAAGGCTTGGGTCAGGGATGACCAGCTGGGATTGAAGCTATCCCTGGATGAGTATAAGGGTTTTGAGTACCATAGTGTAAGAAGGAAATTGGGAGGGTAAAAAGGAGACACAAGATAAGATTAAGGACAATCCCCACCAAAAAAAAAATGTGTTTTAGGGGTAAAATAGGGCCTTACAGAAACAAAAGTGGTCATCTATGAATGGAGTCAAGGGAGATATGCAATGCCCCTAGTGAATATTTCTCCTCAGTTATTACTGTGGAGAATTACATGAAGTCAAGGGAACTTGAGAAAGTTAATGGAATAATCTAGTGGATAGTTGTATTACAATCGAGGAGATTCTGGATGTCTTAATACCTATGAAGGCAGATAACTACTGGGCCTGAGCAGATGTAATGAAGATCACTGTGGGAAAAAAAACCTGAGAATATAAACCTGTAAACCCAACATATGTATAAGAAGGAACTGCAGATGCTGGATTAAACCAAAGATAGACACAAAATGCTGGAGTAATTCAGCAGGAAAGGCAGCATTTCTAGAGAGAAGGAATGGGTGCCCTTTCGGATCAAGACCTGAAGAAGGGTCGAGACCCGAAACATCACCCTTTCCTTCTCTCCAGAGATGCTGCCCAACCTAACAGCTATGACAGGAAAGTAACTAGAGAGGATTCTGAGGAGTAAGACATATATGTTTGTCTTACATGACAGGGCTTGATTGGAGATAATCAGCATGGCTTTATCCATGAGAGATCGTGTCTCACAAATTTGATTGATTTTTTTAAAGAAGTAACAATGACATTTTGATGAGGGCAGAGCCATAGGTATAATCTTAATGGACTTCAACAAGGCCTTTGATAAGGTTCCTCATGTTCCACTGCTCTGGAAGGTCAGATCGCTTACTAACCTGCTAGCTCGAGTTAACTGGATACAGAATTGACTTCATCAGTGGAAGCAGATGGTGGTTGTGGAAAGTTGTTTTTCGGACTGGAGGCCTGTGATTAGTGGTGTGCCTCAAGGTTCGTTGATGAGCCCATTTCCATTCGTCATCTGTGACAATGATTTGGATGAGAATGCTCAAGGAATGATTAGTAAGTTTACAGATTACACTAAAATAGGCAGCATCGTAGGCAGTGAAGAAGAATGTGCGGGATTTGAATCAGCTGGCAAGAGGGCTGAGGAACGGCTTAAGGAGTTTAATTCAGATAAGTGTAAGGTGTTATATTTTATGGAGTCAAACCAGGACATGACCTTCACTGTGAATTGTAGGACTCTGGCAAGTGTTGTAGAGCAGAGGGATCTAGGAGTACAAGTACATAATTCCTGAAAGTGGCATTACAGGTAGAGTGGTAAAGAAGGCTTTTGACCTTCATCAATCAGTGAATTGAGTATAGAAGTTGGAATGGTAGACACAAAATACTGGAGTAACTCAGTGGGTCAGGCAGCAACTCTGGAGAGAAGGAATGGATGATGTTTCTGGTCCAGAAGATGGGTCTCAGAAGAAGGGTTCTACCTGAAACGTCACTCTCTCCAGAGATGCTTCCTTCTCTCCAGAGATGCTGCCTGACCCGCTGAGTTACTCCAGCATTTTGTGTCTACCATCGACTTAAACCAGCATCTGCAGTTCTTCCCTACACATAGAAGGTGGGCCATTATGTTCCAGTTGTACAAAATGTTGGTGAGGAAACACATGGAATACTGTGTTCAGTTTTGGCCACCCTGCTCTAAGAAAGATGCCTTTAAGCTGGAAAATGGTGCAGAGGTGATTTACAAGGATGTTGCCAGGACATAAGGGCGACCCACCTCCAGCACAAGAATTCTCGCTACTCTTCATGGCGGCTTCATTCTAGTCGCCACTCATTTTTCAACATTGAAAAATTTGCAGCGACCATAATAAGGCCACAACTAATTCCCAGAATGCGGGAACTCCTCACGACCATGAAGGCGACTCCCCGGCAACCATCCGTGAACATGTGGCGACCATGTGGCGACTGCATAGTCTCCTGCAGTCGCCTAAAAAGTCACCTAAGTTGGGAAGGCCATTAATCAGTTATGAAGCTGCTCACGGTATGTCAGATAATTTTCTTTTTCAAAGTGAGAGGGCATTCAAAAGTTGCAGCGAAAGCTTAAGTGTACATCCCTTTGAGGCAAAAGAAGGTCTAATTGATAAACACACACTGGGGAGTCCATTAAAAGGTCAATTAACAAGCAGCCTAGAAATTTAAACTGACCTTTGTTGAAAAGTCAATTAAGAGCCTGCAGATACTACAGTTCCAGTGTTGTCTTACATTGCAGGAATAACCTTTATTTCTTTGCAAGAAAAACAAATCCACATCGGACAGTGTGTGTGTTCAGTGAACAAATAGAATGTCCCAACAGGTATAACAATTTTCATCCATGCTGATTGAGAAGAACACTCATGTATAGAAATATCATTTTTGACCATTGAATACAATTTTTTTAAACACATTTTCATGAATAATTTTACACAGCTGTATAAATCAATGAGTTTAGTTGCATGGATAAAATTACAGATTTATTGAAATTTTGTTCTACAGGTATATTCCATTTAGGCAATAGGGAACAGGATGGCCATATATCTACTTATTTAATTTGAGATACTAGCAAAACAAAGCCTCTGTTTAATTTAGACTTTAGTGTTTAGAGATACAGTGCAAAAACAGGCCCTTTGGCGCAAGGAGTCCGCGCCGACCAGTGAAACCCACACATTAACTCCACACTATCCTACACACACCAGGGACAATTTAAAATTTTACCAAGCCAATTAACCTTTAAATCAGTATGTCCTTGGAGTGTGGGAGCACTCGGAGAAATCCCATGCAGGCTACGGGAAGAAAATGTAAACACCATACAGCCTGCACCCATAGTTACGATCAAACCTGGGTCTCTGGCGCTGTAAGGCAACAATATCACTTCGCCACCGTGCCACCACGTGCTTACTAAGTGAACAAAACCAAAATGTTCAGATTAATGGACAGTAACAAGTAATTAACAATATAGTTGTGCAGTTGGTACATAGCACAGGGAAGTCAGAAAATGGATTGTAGACACATCAATGTCATCCCAAGATTCAGTGGTTGCTCGCTGGATGTCATCTTGGGTCAGTAAGGAGCCCCACAGAAGCTATATTCTTTGCTGTCATGAAGATGAAGCCTGATGGTGGCACAAAGTATTGAGCATCAGTAGCAGACTCTTCTCTTTGTGGATACAGGAGACAGGCAGTTTATTGACTTCACTAGATCAAGAACATTTGCCTACATTATGAATTACATATTGCTCCAAAAAAACACAATCTGTTCCATACAAAACTTTTCAATCCAATCTGTAGAAGTCAAGTCAGCCCAACTTCAGATGTGATCCTGCAGTGTGTAACACTTGCATATATGTGTGTTCAGAGGCCAAGGTTCAGGTCATTGGCAATTCATGCACTGAAGCATTCAAGAGGACGGACCTTACGTTCAAAATCCATAAAGGACAGGGTCTCTACCAACCTGAACGAAATTTTGAAAATTATGAGAAAGATGAGTAGTTTGTAACCAAAAACCCCTGAAGGGCCGCTCATGGCAGATGCTCCCAAAGGGCTGTGGGGCCACTGCCATACCTCGGCAGGCAGCAGACTCAGTGTTTTGATATCAGTCTCCTTACGATATAGGTAAAACTAGCACATATTAGATGGAGAAAGATGTTTCTACACACATTTGTGTTGGGATCAAAAACAGGAATGATTTATTTCCAAGTCAAAGGTCACTTATTGATTTACTGAGCATGTGCAAGAATGAGTATAGCTCATATGCATAAATTACATGGATTTTATCACATCCTTTCCTTTTTGACATTTTGGGATTACATTTCCAACGATCCAAGACAAAGCAAACCTAAACACTTTTCATAATATTACACAGTAGAAATATGGTTTAATATTATACACCACTTGGTTTGAGGAGGTTTGATGTAGTTCGAAGTGTCATTCTTGTTCTCCTTCCATGTAGTCTTTGTGCAGGACCACAGTTCACTCCTTGCACAGGGATGTTGCGCAATTCCAGTATTGCCAAGTAAACATCTATCTTGGAGTGACTGGTTTTGTTAAGC
Source organism: Raja brachyura (assembly GCA_963514005.1). The sequence continues at coordinate 32,141,266 of OY740791.1, read as the reverse complement.
ATTCCCTTAGCTGCCTTAACTGCCGATTCCACCTTACCGTTAGCTTGGTTATGTCTTGGAGAAATTGTGTAGTGGTCAAATTCCCATTTCCTGGCAAATTTGGCGAACTCCTCTGATGAGAACTGTGTCCCATTGTCACTTACCACAGTGCTGGGAATTCCGTATCTTGCGAAGTGCTTCTTGAGTTTCACAATGACTGTCCTGCTGCTCAGGTCGTATAGTCTGTCTATTTCCCAGAAATAAGATAGATAGTCCACTGTGATTAAATATTGCTTTCCCTCAAGTTCGAACATTCCGGTTCCCACTTTCTCCCATGGTCGATCTGGGGGGTCATGGGGCATCAGAGTTTCTTTCTGATTTTGTTGCTCGTACGTCCTGCAGGTTTCACAGTTTGAAATGAACTGCTTCACATCAGAGTTGATTCCGGGCCAGAAAATGCATTCTTGAGCACATCTGAGGGTTCCTTCTACTCCTAGGTGAGGGGTGTGGAGTGTCTCCTTCATAACTTTGCGTAGCATGATAGGGATTATAACTCTCTCTCCTCTGAATACTAGGCCGTCTTGCAGACTCAACTCATCTCTGACGTTGAAGTACAGTTGTACTGCCTCTGGGACGTCTGCTTTGTGATCTGGCCATTCATTTTGGATTACTTTCTTAACGATCTGTAGTGTTTTGTCTTCCCTGGTGTGGGCTTGGATGCATTTGACCTTGTCCTTTTCCATGCTCAAGGACAACTACGCTGACATCAGTGAATCTGGTTGATCCTGCGGTGTCAGGGAGGTATGCTTGGGAGAGCATATCTGCCAGATGCATGTCTTTTCCCTTTACCCATTTGATCTTGATGTCATCATATTGCATCCTCATCGTCATGCCCTGAAGACGTCTTAGTGCTCTATGCAGAGGCTTTTTGACAATGACTTCCAATGGCTTGTGGTCACGCTCAACAATCACGCTCTGTCCGTAGGTGTACTGATGGAAGCGCTCGAAGGCAAACACTATTGCTAGTGCCTCCTTCTCAATCTGAGCATTTCTCTGCTCGGTTGGTGTTAATGCTTGACTCACATAGGACAGTGGTTGTCCTTTCTGCATGTGTTGCACCCAGACCTGCCTTGCTTGCATCACATTGTATGGTCAGCTGTTCGTCTGGTGTGTAGTACGCCAGGATAGGTGCCGTTGTCAACAGCTCTTTCATCTTTGACATTGCCATGACCATTCTGATGACTGTTCCCACTCTGCTTCTTTGTGGGTCAATCTTCACAAAGGCTTGAATGTGTCCGACAACATTGGCAGGAATCTTGCCAAGTAGTTTACACTGCCTTGTAATCTTTGGATTTATTTTGGATTAGTCGGGTTGGGCATCTCTAGGATAGCTTGGATCTTCTTCGGATCCGGTTTCAGGCCCCGATCTGTGACTACATGTCCTAGAAATGTGATACAAGTAGTTTTCACCGCCGACTACTTCCGATTCAGCTTGATGCCTGTGTCTCTCCATCGCTGAAGAAGATCTTGAAATCGTGCATCATGATTTCTTTCTGCATCTTCTCTGGTGTCTCCTACTCCGAATAGGAAGAAGTCGTCAGCAACACATTCTACTCCCTCTAATCCGTCTCGGGCTTGTTGCAGATCTTTTTGGAAGATCTCTACACTTACTTTCAGTCCAAATGGCAACCTCTTCCAACGATATCTTCCAAAAGGGGTGTTCATGGTTGTTAGGAAACTGCTCTCCTCATCTAGTTCGCAGTGGAGATATCCTGACTTCAGATCGAATTTGGAGAAAATCTTCACCTTGGACAGTTCAGAGAGTACGTCCTCTATGACTGGTAGTCTGTGGATCTCCCTTTTGAAGACTTTGTTGAGGGGTCTAGGATCTATACAGAACCTCAACTCTGTGCTGTCCTTTTTCTCCATAACGACCAGCCTGCTACACCATTCAGTTGGTTCTTCGACTTTCGTCAAGATGCCCTGCTCGACCAGCTTCATGCGACCATTCTTGACCTTCCCTTTCATGGCTATGGGTACTGGTTTTGCAGGACACTGTGATGGGGTCACACCCTCCGTCCTAGTTACCAACTTGACCTAGCCTGGCTGGTAGTCTCCCTGGTCTTTTGTCGTCAAAGACATCATTGTAGCTCTTGAGTAATGAGTTAGCCTCGCTAACAGCATTCAGGCTCTTGAAATTCTCATAGTAAACCGTGATGAGTTTCATCTGTTGTGCAGCTTTGCCGCTCAGGAGCGGTGTGAGCCAGCCTTCCTCTACCACTATGAAGTGAGCACGGTACTTCTTGTTGTTCATCTTGTTCCAGAGTATGACTTTCGTCCTGCCTTCTGCCAGCAGGTTGGATCCGTTGTACTTCTTTAAGATGATTTTCTCTCATCTAATGTCCTATTTGTTGGGTACAACACCCTTGGGAATGACATTAACACTGGCACCAGAGCCAATCAGAAACTTGATGGCTTCTGTGCCGACCTGCATCTCAACGAATAGGCCTGAAGAGGAATTGTTTCCAGCTGCATTAACCTCAATGCGAAGAAAAATCAACCTTCTTTTCCCTCGGTTTCAATCATCCCACCTTGAGTATTGTCAGCTCTTCGCCAATGACCTGCATTCGTGGCGCTGTTACCTCCGAGGATCTACATATGTCCACAGTCTCCTGCAGTTTCATATTCCTCTTCTGAAGGAGTGTCTTCATAGTTGACTGGTCTGCAATACCAATGACAATGCGATCTCAAATGAGGCATTCTTTCAGGCAATCGCAGAGGTTGCATGTCTTAGCAAGTTCCTTCAGTCCTGCAACATACGATTCAACGCTTTCCCCTGGCTTCTGGTCTCGTTTATTGAAAATGAATCTTTCATACGTTTCATTCGTCTCTTCTATGATGATGGTAGACATCTTGTCGATGATGACGTTCACATCCTTCTCATGTGCTACTGTTTCGAACGTCAGGGTATTGAAGATTCGCAGTCCTTCTGGTCCAATAGTATACAGGAATAATACTGCTTTTGGACACTGTTTCTCCTTCTTATTCGGTTCTGTTATCACTGCATAATTTTCATACATTTGTTTAAATATTTTTCAATCTTCCACCCGGTTCTCTTTGAGATTGGGTGGTGGAGCCATGTGGAAAGATGGACTGGTCATCACAATTTTGAAATATCAGCATATCCCCTCACTCTTAATAGCTTATGTTATCTTTAAGCAGTCTTCTACGGCACGTTGTTTCAACCCTCGACCCCCACAGCACTGATTTACACACTGCGTCTTACCTTTGTGTGTTCACTGACCTGCATACCATTTCACTCATGTATGCAGCTAGTCCGGTCGCTGAGCGTTCAAACACTGATTCCTCAAAACTTTTCAAAGCATTTTTGCTAATCACCATAGTGTCTATTTTATCCACAAATCTTCACTTTCACCGCTGCCACCATGTTTTGATATGTGTCCGCTTACAATATAGGTAAAAGTAGCACATATTAGACAGGGAAAGATGGCTCTACACCAACTCGTGTTGGGATCAAAAGCAGGAATGATTTATTTCCAAGTCAAAGGTCACTGACTGATTTACTGAGCATGTGCGAGAATGAGTACAGCTCATATGCATAAATTACATGGATATTGTCACACTCAGCTTGCCCATCATGGAACCAGGGAATCAGTCTGAAGTGTGAGCCTTGCCTGAGGCTCGTCTCCTGCTCGCCCCACACAAAAAAACGGAAGTTGGAGGTAATCGGCGATGCCAGTGGATGCTGCACAAAGGGCTGGTAAGGAGAAGGTAAGGATCTACCTTCCACACTCTCAAGATCAGCTGTGGGAGGTGCCTCTGGTGTATGAAGACTGAAAGGATCGGCAAGAGAGGGACTGCAGTTCGCTGGAGGCAACTCTACAATGGGCCTTTATGGTCAGCTGCAGTAGGGGATAAAGAAAATGTGCCAAAACATGGTGGCTCTTTCATATGGACTCAGTGGGCTGTTTCTATCCATTTGGTATTTAATCGGGGATTGTACTTATCAATGACAATAATCTTACTGATTTGTATGCAAAAAAAGCATTTCGCTGTCACTTATGCGATAATAAAAGAACCATTGAACCATTGGCCAATTGACCTAATTGCTTATGTACTGGGAAAGCACTATGGGAAAACATGCCAACATAGTGAAGAGAGGAGGAACATAGTGAAGAGGCTATTAGGAGAGGTGATAAATAGATTTATCAGGTGTAAATTCCACATGGAATGGAAAATAGTGGTGTCATTTAAGAAACAAATTGTTTTCCAATGACAAGGAACTGAAGGTTAAGCATTGATCAATGGTGAATTGTCTCAAAGTTGTAAAATCCACATGTAACCACTGTGTTGTAGGAATATAAAAATGCTGTGGGTGTTGTCAATCTTTGAAACATTTTGGGTTATCTCCGAATGTTTAGCAGTGCACGCTGTTAAGGCCTTGAATAAACCAACTTGTTTGAGAAACTCATTTCTGCTGAGATGTTCTTTGTGTCTGTTCCTATCTGAGCCATAATTAAGAGGCCAACTAGACCCCATGTGAAGCTAGATTCAGGTTACAGATTAATCACATAATTCCCTCCAACAACCACCCTCTGATAGTGAAAGTCTGCTAAAAAATCATGGAAAGGCTGGATTACATGCTATATCTGGGGAGCCTCTTCTCAGTATAAATAAATATCAATGATGAAATGCACCATCACCTTCAGTATGTAGCAGAGTCTTTGGCATCTGAGAAAAAAGGGGTTTGAAGAGCAAGACTTCAAGAGCAAAACACAGCCCATAAACTATGGTCAGTCAGGCAGTGGTGGTCTCTATCTTCCTGTACGTTTCTGAGACCTGAAGTACATATATCAAGGACTTCAAGACACTGGAGAGATACGGTGGATGCTATCTCTGCATAATTCTCATATTCTCTACAAGATAAGCAAACCAATGTCAGCACCCCCTCCCAGGTCAACATCTCCAGCATTGTAGTTGTAATTGCACTCAGACAGCCAAACTACTTCATATTCATGCCTGATACCCCACTCCTGACAAAAGACGCTCTAAAATTGAGCTTTGCCACAAGAAAAGAGTACCAGGTTGATGGAGGGAAAGATTCAAGAATGTTCTTAACACCTTCTTAAAAAATGTGACATCCCCACTAACTCCCCGGATTCCCTGGCCCATGACCTGCTCAAAGCAGAGAAGGTAAATTCAGGACATTGAGGCCATGTGTCAATGTAGTTAATGGAAGGAGCGCGTGACCCCTTAAGATGTCCACCTGCTGACTCACCAACCAGCTCCTGCATCTATGGCAAAATCTGTGGTTCCACATTAACCTCACCAGTCACAGCCCACTCAACTGTATTGGAAGCAAGTCTTCATCTAAGAAGGTGACTCTGGTCCATTTCTCCTCAAATCATCCTTAGTCTTTGTTAATGCAATAACTTCTTACCATTCAGCCAACACTGTCATTCACACTCATCTTTATACAGTGCCATGCAATTATTTTATTAACAATTTGAGGATTTTTGGAGTCATAGAGTCATACCGAAACAGGCACTTCAGTCCAACTTGTCCATGTCGACCAAGATGCTCCATCTAGGCTAGTCCCATCTTTGCCAGTTCTTTCCCCTTGCCCTAGTTCAATCGTCTCATTCAAAGGTTTCTCCTTTCCTTACAGTAGAGGGCAGCACAGTGACAGAATTGCAATAGAACTGCTGTCTTACAGCGCCTGAGACCCGGGTTCTACCCTATAACTGCAGGTGCTGTCTGTGCAGAGTTAGTGCTTTCTCCCGGTGATCGCGTGGGTTTTCTCCATGTGTTCCAGTTTCCTTCCACATTCCAAAGATGTACTGGTTTATAGGTTTATGAATTGCCACTAGTTTGCAAGATGCAAAACTGTGATAACATAGAACTAGTGTGTGGGAGATTGTTGGTCAGCGCGAGCTCGGTGGGCCGAATGGCCTGTTTCCACACTGTATCTCTGAACTAAACTAAAAACTAAACTAAAGGAGCAGGGGGAGCATAGTTTCAGACAACGTCCCCCCGGCAAGACAACAATGCATGAATGTTTAATGTGCTCCATTTTGCACGTTATAACAGTGAATTTATCTATTTAAAATAAATAAGTTAATATCTGCACAGGAATTACACACACATTAATCACCCTAAGCATTTATCTCAGAATCTTGTTGATGAGAACTGCATTAAAGTGACTAGATGTTCCATTAATATCCTGATTGCTAAATATCAAGTATTTTGCCTTTCTCCTAATCAGATTATTGGAGTGACATTATTAGCTGCAATTTTTCACACATACGATCTGGTTACATCGACAAGTCAGAGATTGTTCCAAGAAGAAGCCATGTTTCATTTTAAAAGAATCCCTGTTGCAACGAGTAGTTTCTAATTAATCTTTGAGAATCTCATAGAATAGCTTTTATTTTTCAAATGTTTTCTTTTCTGCCTTAATGGCTTCCCAGGATGGTGAAATGTCTGCATTGTGAAGGAGAACACAAGAGAAAGCGGAGCAGAATTCATACCAATTCATGGAAGAAGCTGGACATAAGCAGAAATGAATGGTTGATGCTTCCACAGCAAATCCTCAGTGTAGCCACACCCTTCATCAAGCTGGCAATATGTGTAAAATTAATTGGAACAATTCTTAACATGTTTATGCTACCTAAGTTGTTGGGAGTAGTGTCGATAGCATAAATTATCTTGCTCTTCTGTGTAAAACATTCAGAAATCAAGAAATTACCTTCAGCATCAAAACTTAATTGCCAATACATTTTATTCCAACCACAGGGCCACATTTTGTGGACATGTACCAATTTGTCTCAACGTCATTTTCTTAGAGACCTAAGACAACACCAGAAGAGAAAGTAATTTTGAAGACAGTATCAAAAATAAGAGATGATGATCAAAGAAGAATGTAAAACCACTGTGGGAGCTATGTTTTCATTAGTTATATTGTTTACTTAAATACTTTCAAGATCTGAACAGTGAGAATGTTTGAGTACTGCTGGCTGAAGACAAAGGACAAAGTCCGAGTGGTGGCGCCATCAAGTGCTGCAGCCTCGCCAGCAGCTTTCGTTCTTTCATCCTTTTTTAAATTTTTAGTTGTCTAAAGTTTTTGATTTGGAGGTATTTTAGTCTTTTTTTTGTGGAGGGTGGGGGGGGGAAAGGGGGAAACTGTTTTTCTCAGTCACTACCTGGTCGAGGATGCGTCTTTTCTCTGAGCCGCATTTTCACCCCCTCCTCGCGGCCTAGCATCTGGATTGGCGCGGCCTTTCCTGCCAGAGACTGGCCAGAGCTTCAGCTTCAGCAGCGGTGCAGCACTGGATTCCATCGTGGAGCGGGTGATGCCTTACCAGGATCATCGTGTTGGAGTGCTGGGACTGCCGACTTTAACACCATGGAGCTGTGGTCTGTGGAGCTTTCAGTCGCCGGCACCACTGACTCTTTCATCGCAGAGCCTGGGATCATTGCCGGGGTTGCCAGTGTTGAATCTCCGCCCAGCCCGGCCTGTGGACTTTGGGTAGACTCTCCAGTAGGAAGCAGTCGATTGGGAAACGCCAAGCTGCTGAGTGTGTTCTTCCGTTCGAGGGCCTGAAACATCGGGCCGCTGTTGCAGCGACTGCGGTGGCCTTAATAGGCCCCGACCACGTGTGAACATGAGGAAGAGGACTGAACTTTGTTGCCTTCCCTCACAGTGGGAAATGTTGATTCCGCTGTGGGGGAATGTTTTTATGTTCTATGTTAAATTCTATAGGGTTGTGTTTATCTTATCTGTGTGCTACATGGTAACTCAAATTTCACTGCACCAATTGGTGTATGTGACAATAAATGTCCTTTGTCCTTTGTCCTTTGTCTAAATATATTTACATTAAAATATCCTATCTACTGCCAGCTATCCATTTCATGGGTTGATTCAGTTTATCCTCCAAGTAATTTCAAGGACTGACTAAACAGGAGTCTTCACATGTTCTCTCTCTCTCAGATTCATGGTCTTGTACAAAAACAGCTGCAGGCACAAATGGTGGTGTATCAAACATGTGAGTAGCAGGCAGCAGGGATATGAGTGTGTGCTGAACCATCAATTCCACATTACCAAGACCAGGCACTAATTGGTTATATGCGGGGCTGGCGAGAGACAACCATCTGCTTAGCCCCTTTCTCATACCAAGTTCATGCCTGGCCCCATCCTCAGATGTTGCAGAATCTTAGACCCTTTCTCTCCTTCCAGGGGACATTATAAATGTGACCAGAATATATGAATAAAAATGGAAGCTGGTCAAAGGAATATCTGCATTGATTGGTCTGATCTTCCTTCCCCTTCTCTTAACCACTGCTTCCCATCATTTAGTATTGACTGGGTGTGGTTACAGTTGTGGTATCATAAATTCCATGCAGCTAAAGGGTCCCACAGATCTTTGAAGGATGTTGATGGAGGAAATGTACCCATCACACAAGAAAAACCTTGCAGGCCATGAATAATGTGCTTGGAGCAAAACAGATTGAGCATTATCTTGCTTGGTTCATCAGTAGGAAAGAACGATAGTTTCTCAGGACCTATAGCCAGGTGATGCACCTTTGAAAATTGCTCAGTGTTATTATGGGTTTCCATGAAGGTAATATTAATAATATTATGGTAGTGAGTTACAATATACTTCATATTGAATTCCAAATTCAAAAATTCTCATTACCTGAAATCTATCGTAATTCTTGAAAATGGATCCACCATGAATTATGCATAGTCCTTTGCCGAATAGTCCCTTATTCAATGGGCACCCATGTTAAATCAAAATGAATGGAAACGAGCTGCAGATGTTGGTTTATACCAAAGATAGACACAAAGTGTTGGAGTAACTCAGCGGGTCAGCCAGCATCTCTGGAGAAAAAGGACAGGTGCAGTTTCAGGTCAGGATCCTTCTTCCGACTGAAAGTAGAGGGGAGGGAACTGGAGGTAAGAAAAGGCCAGAACAAAGCAGAGCTGGCCGCAGATGACCAAAGAAGGGTGGAGCCCATAATAACCACTGTTAGCTGGGGAAGAGGTGATAATGAAGGTGTACAAAGATGCAAACAGCGAGATACCTAGGATGGGGGAGAGGAGCAGAAACGGACTGCAGGGGTTATTTTAAATTAGAGAAATCAAACTTCATACCTCTGGGTTGTAAGCTGCCCAAGCGATATATGAGGTGTTGTTCCTCTAGTTCCACCATTAACCCACCCCCTCCCATCCGCTCCACTCCCTCCCTAGAAGCATGTCCTGATTATTCACACACTGTCATGTTCCCCTGATCGATGTCATTCTTTTCACATTCTGTACAGTAAAACCCAGCTTATTCCATCAATAAGAATGACATGATACAATTATGATCTGTTTGTCACTTGTGTACCCTTTAACACTGCTTGGAGAGCCAATTTTCCCCCTCAATGTACTCTGTGTGCATGCTTTTGTTTTGTTTCCAGCTTCAGGAAGACGACAATTTAAAAGTAGTTGCATTTGTGACATCAAGAAAATAATACAAATTGACAAGGTTATCCATGTGGTCCATTAACAGAACAATTGTGTACCATATAGATTTGTCTGACAAATGAATCTTTGATGCTTCCAGGCTATCCGACTATAACTTTAAGCAGCTTTTCTTTGGCTTTGCACATCTGGCAGAATCAATTAAATGGTAGCTTTTATAATTAATGTACATGTGAGTGCTGGCGGTATTGGCGCAGATGAGAATTTACATATTACACTGACCATAAAGTTGAGTACATTTTTTCACAAGCGTCACTTCATAAAATGTAGTTCTTTATGTATAATCCTTTTAGCAGGAAAACAAATTAAATCAGCTGACATACAGTAGCCACTGAGTCATTAAATCTAAAATTGCTTTAATGCACTGATCCACTCATTTATGTCACTAACCAAATGATTCAGTGTCAACAAAAAATCTGAAGCTCCTCCAGTGACCTAAATATTTGTGGATAATATTTAGATTTTTCTTTTTAATCCAGCTTATGAAGCTGTCCGTAATTATAACTTTAGAATAAATTGGTAAATATAAATTGAAAATACTACTTGCTTGCTGTTCCCTATCTTTTCTCAAAAATTAGGAAATCATCACAAAAAGTGTGACATGTAAAAACAAATGAAAAAATATGCAAAATCAATGACTAAATGCATCTGAGGAATTTTTAATCTTTATTTGTGAAAATGGGCTTCATCCAGCTTGGCCCATTTTGCAATATCCAGTGCTTGTTCTAAATGTTATATCTTCTTTTAATAACCCCATTGCATTAGTTGTGAAGGTTGCATTCATTTCTGTAAAATGTTCTGGTGATATTTTAATAGAATGGAACACAATTCAAAAAGCATTAATGCCTATGTTTTCTTGTTGTTACATAAAGTGCATGTTTTTGTTACATGCACAGTTATATAATTAGGACTTTTCATCTTGGTAATAGGTTTGTAGTAAGGCAACCTTATTATCCATTATGTAACAGTTACCAATTTAGCACAATTTCCCTCAAATTCATTTTGAGGAGCTGTTTGGGGGTAGAGTGCTGACAGAAAATTGGCTTGCAGGCAGGAAACAAAGAGTAGGGATTAACGGGTCCCTTTCAGAATGGCAGGCAGTGAGTAGTGGGGTACCGCAAGGCTTGGTGCTGGGACTGCAGCTACTTACAACATATATTAATGATTTAGATGAAGGGATTAAAAGTAACATTAGTCAATTTGCACATGACACAAAGCTGGGTGGCAGTATGAACTGTGAGGAGGGTGCTATGAAGATGCAGGGTGACTTGGACAGGTTGGGCAAATAGGCAGATTCATGGCAGATGCGGTTTAATGTGGATAAATGTGAGGTTATCCATTTTAGTGGCAAAAACAGGAAGGCAGATTATTATCTAAATGGTGTCAAGTTGGGAAAAGTGGAAGTACAATGGGATCTGGGTGCCTTTGTTCATTAGTCACTGAAAGTAAGCATGCCGGTACAGCAGGCAGTGAAGAAAACGAATGGCATTTATACCAAGAAGAGTTGAGTATAGGAGCAATGAGGTCCTTCTGTAGTTGTACATGGCCATAGTGAGACCACACCTGGAGTATTGTGTGCAGTTTTGGTCTTCAAATTTGAGGAAGGACATTCTTGCTATTGAGGGAGTACAGCGTAGGTTCACAAGGTTAATTCCCGGGAGCACGGGGCTGTCATATGTTGATAGAATGGAGTGGGTGGGTTTCTATAATCTGGAATTTAGAAGGATGAGAGGGGATCTTATTAAAACATATAAGATTATTACGGGTTTGGACACACAACAGGAAACATGTTCCCGATGTTGGGGGAGTCCAGAACCAGGGACCACTGTTTAAGAATAAGGAGTAAGCCATTTAGAACGGAGATGAGGAAATACTTTTCACACAGAGAGTTGTGAGTCTGTGGAATTATCTGCATTAGAGGGTGGTGGAGACTGGTTCTCTGGATGCTTTCAAGAGAGAGTTAGCTAAAGCTCTTAAAGATGGCAGAGTCACAGAATATTGAGAGAAGGCAGGAACAGGGTACTGATTGTGGATGATCAGCCATGATCACATTGAATTGCAGTGCTGGCTCAAAGAGCCAAATGGCCTACTCCTGCCCTATTGTATATTGCTTATCTGAGGTAGGAGAGAATTGTACTGGAATCAAAGTTATTGGTGCCAAGAATAAATAATATCTCCAAGGAACTATAGAACATAGAAATGTATAGCACAGGAACAGACCTTTTGGTCCACAATGGCTGCTCCAAACCTGATGATGTCAAGATTATCTCATCTCATCTGCCTGCCCATTATCCATATCCATCCATTCCCTGCATATTCATGCCTACCTAAAAGCCGTCTCAAAATGCCACCATTGTATCTACCTTCACCCCCTCCCCTGGGAACACGTTCCAGGTTATGTCATGTGATAGGAGTAGAATTAGGCCATTCACCCCATCAAGTCTACTCCACCATTCAATCATGACTGATCTATCTCTACCTCCTAACTACATTCTCCTGCCTTCTCCCCGTAACCTGCACTAATCAAAAGTCTATCTATCTCTGCCTTAAAAATATCCACTGACTTGGCCTCCACAGCCTTCTATGGCAAATAATTCCACAGATTCACAACCCTCTGAAGTAAATTTCTCCTCATCTCTTTCCTAAAAGAACGTCCTTTAATTCTGAGAATATGACCTCTAGTCCTAGACTCTCCCACTAGTGGAAACATCCACTCTATCCAAGCCTTTGACTATTTTGTATGTAGGTTACCACTACCCTCTCTGTAAATACTTGCCCAACACATCTCCTTTACATTTTGCTCCTTTCATATTAAAGCTATGCCCTCTGATCTTTGACATTTGCACCCTGAGACAGAGGTTCTGGATATTTACTCTATTTATGCCATTATTTCATATACTTCTATCTGACCATTGCCCAGTTCATCACCGGCTCTGACCTCCCCACCATCGAAGGGATCTATCGCAGTTGCTGCCTCAAAAAGGTTGCCAACATCATCAAAGACCCACACCATCCTGGTCACACACTCATCTCTCCATTGCCATCAGGAAGAAGGTACAGGAGCCTAAAAGCTGTAACATCCAGGTTCAGGAACAGCTTCTTCCCTGCAGCCATCAGGCTATTCAACACAACATCAAATAAGCTCTGAACGATAACAGTTTATTATTACTATTGCACTTTATCTGTTTATTTATTGTGTATATATGGTCTATAGACACACTGAACTTTTATCTCCCGTTCTGTACTATGTTTACATATTCTGTTGTGCTGCAGCAAGTAAGAATTTCATTGTCCTATCTGGGACACATGGCAATAAAACTCTCTTGACTCTTGACTCTGGTCTCCTCTCACCGCCAATGTTCCAGGGGAAATAATCCAAGTCTCTTTAACCTCTCCTTAGAGCCAATATGCTCTAATCCAGAAAGCATTCTGTTAAATCTCTTCTGCACCCTCTCCAAAGCCTCCACATCATTCCTGTAATGGGGCAACCAAATCTGCATGTAATACTCCAAATGCGGCCTAACCAAAGTGCTATAAAACTGCAGCATGACATCCTCATCTTTTCCCTAATGCCCTGAACAATGAAGGCAAGCATTCCAAATGCCTTCTTAACCACTCTATCTACTTGCCACTTTAAGAGAGCTATGGACTTGGATCCTTCTGTGCATCAATGCTGTCTTGCTATGAAACTGTATACTTTTCCCTCACATTTGAAAATTATGCAGCACCTTGCCTTTCAATAGGAAAGGTTGGTTGAATTTCACAATGCCTTTTATTGCAGCAATCATGTTTATTTTATACCGAATGCTGGGAATCCAGTTACATATTCATTTACCTCTTTATAAACTTCATGGATTTTGTACAGGGGCCTAGGTAACAACATGCATGCAATTAATGATTATCTGTATGCTTAGAAACGCAGTATATCATAAGATGTCATTAGCTTTCTTTCACAATATGGTCAATTTTATTTTTTGCTTTTCAGCAAAAATGTATCCCACAATTTGTTTTTGGCTGCGTGTGCACGGAATACTTTTATATCAACTTTCGCTTATTAAAAGCTCTGTGATCCAGGAAGCTTGTCACATAATAATTGTGCAGTGAAAGAGTTCTGTAGCTTTCTAAATGATTTTCTTCCATGTACTATCTGCATGAATAATTTTTTGAATGTTATGTAGTGGGACTAGTAAAATGCATTGAACCAAAGAGCATTTCCTAATTCATCTGCACCAAACAACTATTCATTCAATTTTGACTTCTATGTCCCAATTATCTACATGTTTGATGTTGATGGTACAATCGAGACTCAGCAGTCAGGCTACTTAACAAAAGTGAGTCTTCTCTGCTCATCATTGGCTGCCGTCTGCATGCAACCAACCTTTTAAACTTTAAGCTTGAAGGAAAGGTAAACTGGAAATTCAGTGGAGTGGAAGAACTGTAAAAAGCATCAACGCAAGTAGTAAAAGTTGCAAAGGAAAGATGCGAAATGGTTGCAAGCAATATTTAAGCTAAGACCACAGGTTTTCATAAATATATTACGAGCAACAAAGTGGAAAAGGGGACGTGAACCCATTAAAGTTAAGCATTTGTACAACTAATATGAACAATAAGAATAAATAGGTATATTAAGTAAGTATTTTTGTATCTATTTTCACAACGGGATAAGAGCACAAACCACTAAAAATATTAGAACACCTATAAATAAGTCAAAGAGTGAAACTTACCAAAACAATTGTAAGTAAAATAGATAGTAAAGGAGAAAGTAATGAGACGCTCAGAAGGTCATGGACAAGAGTAGACAGAGACCTACATTTGTCAACTGATCTTCGTGTTGAAAGCAGATTTTCCTATCAGTGGCAAAAGTGTGTAATTGAGATATTAAAGTCAAGATTGAATGATGATGTGTATGGTGCAAATGAATTAGACTGAACGTTTTATGTGATGAATCATCAAATCAGTTGGTGGGAGTAAGAAAGCTACCTCAGGCCGATAATTTGACTTTATGTGATGCAATTTTGCACAATTTTGCACAAATAATTTACAGGCAGGACAAGATTGCAACCCAAATATTTATTTGGGCAATTCTCAAAAAAAGCACATTTTTGCTTCGAAGACATCAAGAAAATATACAAATGACAGCTGCTCAAAAGACTGAGGAAGTTCTGCATGTCTCCAACGACCAGTTTTTACAGATGCACCATAGCAAGCATACAATCGGGATATATTGTAGCTTGATCTGGTAATAGCTCTGCCCAAGACCGCAAGAGATCGCAGAGAGTTGTGGATGTAGGCAAGTCCATCGTACTTGCTCCCCATTATGAACTCCATCAACTGTCTTGGAAAATCAGCCAAAATAATCATGGACCTTTATCACCCTAGCCATCGAAGAACCTTTCTGCCAATTATTAATATACACGTTCATTAAAAATAACGATAATTTAAACATAAACATAGAACAATAGCGCACAGGAACAGGCCCTTCAGCCCATGATGTCGGCACCAACCATGATGCCAATCTAAACTATTTCCATCTGCTTGAACAAGTTCCATATCCCAACATTCCTGCCTGTTCATGTGTCCATCTAATACTTTGTAAATGTTACTGTGGCATCTTTGACTGTAATGTCCCTCAGCCACATGTTCCAGGTAGCTACCACTTTTTCACTATGTATAAAACCTGCTTCTTAAATCATTTAAACTTTCTGCTATAGGGCACTTTCCTGTGCCCTTTAGTTATTGACATTTCCATCCTGGGATAAAAACTCTATCAACCCTATTTATGCCTCATAATTTTCATACTTCCATAAGGTTGCTCAAGAGTCAAGAGTCATGAGTCAAGTGCTTGATTGTCATATGTCCCAGATAGAACAATGAAATTTGTACTTGTAGTAGCGTTGTTACAAAACCTTCCATCAGTGGCGCTACAGATCTGCCACTGCCTGTGCGTGCGATTCTGGAGGCTTTTTTTTGGGGGGGTGGGCAGAATTAAAATGCAGTTTATATTGGTTGTCGGAGAGTGATTTTCTCGGGCTGCTAGCTGATGAACAAAAATCGTTCACCTTCCATTCCTGGGTTGTTTTGAAAATGCCTTAAACGTCTTCAACATCACGGATCGCAATATCAGGACAATCAAAAGGTATGTCGTTTATTTAACATATTATCTTGCTTTTTGGTGTGGCTTCATTTTAATCTTATGATGCAAAAAATGTTATTTAGGCATTTTACAAATCAGCCACGTCTTGCCTGCCATATGGGCTTAAACTTTATGGGAACGGCAATATTCCAATCGATCACATTCCAGAAATATCCACTCTCAAGATAATCAAATTCATTATTGTTTTGCACAATCATGTCATAGGAATATCTAAATCATCTATATTTTGTGTCACTGTCTATCCATAATCAATATTTTCATATTAAATATCCACAGTACAGTTTTAGTCAAATGTATTGTGAAAAAAGTAATGATTTTGATTATCTTGAGAGTGAATATTTCTGGATTAATTTGTCCGGATTAAACATTAAATTTCTTCCATTTGGAATATAAATTCATGACAAAGTGAGATTTAAAATTCATGTTGTATTGTGAATTTTTGTGTGAATGGGATCAGTTTGTTATTTGTTATTTGGATACTTAGGCTATTTAAAATGTTTAGCCTTTTCTTGAGAAATTGATAGATGTTTAGATCTAGTAATTGAATTTAGATTAATTTAATACATTTGATGAAACTGATGAATATGATTTTTTTGTTGAGTATTTATTATTGTTTTAGTGTTTAACATTATCAGTTCTACCTTTTGTTCTAAAACATCAAATAATAACTTGTTTCTATTAATGCTGTTCAGTGTTTAAACAGATGGCTCCTTCTTTACATTTTAAACAGATGGCTCCATAGAAGAAATGCAAAATTGTCAATCCAAATGCCCAGCAAAAGAGACTGATTTAGACAGCATTCGCAGAGATTATCTGAATTTGGACTACTGCAAATGTGATGATTTACGGGACATTCTTAATGGGAAAGTAATGAGCAGAAAGACATGTCATGCATGGTTTGAAGAGCAAAAACTTCTAGTTTACAATTTCAAATTTCGAAAAACAACGTGTACAGAGTTGCTTATTGGTTACAATCTGAGGAGTAAGATGATGCTGCTGATTATGATATGCCAATGTACCAGCTGGCAACTGATTGTCTCCATAAAGACTTGGTCTTTTGCGAGAAATTGTAATTTCTTTACCTGTTACAGACTTACAGCATATAATACTATAATATTAAAGTTCTGGTCTTGAGAATATCACATTTTTGAATTTTCAAGGCAGTCTCGGTGTTTATTACTATTTCTGTCAAAACAGTCAATTTTGTAATTAGCTACAATTAGGTAACTAACTAAATTATATGCTTTCATTTCAGGTCATCCAAGTAATATTGTTTCATATTTGTTTCAGAATGCTTCAATCTATAATAACTGAAAATGCATTTCAGTTCACTTAATTTTTAAGAACGTTATGGGCTTTTGACTGTCCTCGATCACACCTTTTGTGTTGTCAATGGAAAAGCAATAGGGAACAAGATGCTAATTTCCGAGTATGAAAATGACCATAACGTCTTTAATACTGAAGATATGAAAGTGAATTAGGTATCAAATTAAAGTTATTTTTATGTTTTATCTGATGGGATAAATTACAGGCTTGATTTTTTAAATCTCAAAATTGTGTAACATTCCTACTTGTAGCAGCACAACAGAATATGTAAACATAGTACACTGTAAACAATATAATAAACGAGAGAGAGAAAAAAAGTTCATTGTCTATATATTGCTTCCCTTAATATCCTGGAATAAAACCCATCAGGTTCTGGGGACTTTTCCATCATAATGTCCTTCAGGAGACCCAATACCTCCTTCTCAGCCTGCTCCTTCAACATGCTCTAAAATTATCAATATACCCCTCCCTGATCTCATTATAACCATGGCCCTTTCCTCCATGAATACCAATGCAAAGTATTAATTTGGCATCTCACCCACTTCCTCTAGCACCAGGCATAACCTCCTTTATTTGCCCTTGAGTGGACCACCCTTTCCTTAGTTACCCTTTTATTTTTAGTATATGTATTAAATGCTCTAGCATTTTATTAAATGCTCTAGCATTTTCCTTATTTCTCCTTGTTGACAGCATTCACAGTCCCTTTTAGCTCCCCTGGTACATTGTTTAAATTATTTCCTGCATTATTTAAATTCCTTAAAGCTGTTCTCCAATTTCAGCTTGTTAAACCTTGGATTTGCCACTTGGATCTGTGTCCAGCGCCACTTTACTTCAATGTTGTACTGCAACGGTTGTGTATCCCAGTGCTCAGACTTGCTTAAAAGCTGGATATAACCAGAAGGTCACACTAGCCCTAACATGGCCTCCAGTTCTGGTCCCTATGTATATCATCCCATGGTTCCTAGGGCCCTGAACATTTATGGTATGCTACTTTACTTGTCACATGTACCAAGGTACAGGGTACATTTTAGTACGTATCACTATACATAAGCACTTAGATACATATTAGATAAGCATCTCAGCTACAGTAGTAGTGTATAGCAGTAGCATACCCAGACAGTATACAGAGTCGCCAGTTTGGCACCATTTTCAAGTCCCAGTTTTTAGAATAGCAGCATTCTTGACCTGACCATAAAGTAGGTATGTTACAAAACTTACCTTCAACGGCGCTGCAGTTCTGTCACTGGCCGTGTGCGCGACTTTGGCGCCTTTGAGGGGGGGGGGGTTAAAATGCGGTTTTCCCTTGCCATCCGGAATTATATTTGCTCGGAGTTTGAGCTTTTGCTAAAGATTCGTTCCGACTGCCGGTGTGTGAATTTTTTTTTTTTTTAAATCGCCCGACAATTTCAGCGCTGCAGTAAAATAAAAATTAGCTCCTAATGCCGCGAACGCCAACAACGGGGGCAGATTTTACGTAGGGGACAGGTAAATGAAAGCTGTTTATTTTTGCATATAAACTTGCTTGTTTAGATGACCTTAATCAACATTTCATGTTGCGAAATGGTGATTTATTCCCCATACGAAACGGCAGTATTTTTCCTGCCGATAAGGGGTTTAAATTCACCGCAACCACAACGTTCCAATACATTGCGTTCCAGAAAATCCTGCTCGCAAGCTGATTTAAATGGCCATTAATTTACGGGCATTAAACACCAAATTCCTTCAATTTGGCCTATAAATTTATAACAATTAGATTTAAAAATCATGTTATGTTGTGAATTATTGTGCAAATGTTATTTGAACACTTAGGCTTTATAAAAAATGTTAATATTTTCTTAAGAAATGGATAGATGTTTAGATCTTTAGATGTTTAGATGTTTAGTGGTGAGTCTCTGGAATTCTCTGCCACAGAAGGTAGTTGAGGCCAGTTCATTGGCTATATTTAAGAGGGCGTTAGATGTGGCACTTGTGGCTAAAGGGATCAGGGGGTATGGAGAGAAGGCAGGTACAGGATACTGAGTTGGATGATCAGCCATGATCACATTGAATGGCGGTGCAGGCTCGAAGGGCCGAATGGCCTACACCTGCACCTATTTTTCTATGTTTCTATGTTTCTATCTAATAATTGACTTTTGTAATTAGCTACAATTGGGTAACTAACTAATTATAAGCTTTAATTTCATGTCATCCAAGTAACATTGTGTCATATTTGTTTCAGAATGCTTCAATCTATAATAACTGAAAATTTATTTCAGCTCTCTTAATTTTTAAGAAATTTATGGGCTTTTGACTGTCCTCGATCACAACTTTTGTTTTAAGTCAATGGAAAAGCAATATGGAACAAGATGCTAATTTCCGAGTATGAAAATGGCCATAACCTCTTTAATACCGAAGATATGAAAGTGAATTAGGTGTCAAATTAAACTTCTTTTTATGCTTTATCTGATGGGATAAATTGCAGACGATTTTTAAAATTTCAACATTTTGTAACATTGCTACATAAAGGCCTGTTGTCCTGGCGACATTGCACGGTTGGCCTGGCCAAGTGTAGCTGTTGATGTCCTCCTCTGCTCCTCCACCGCGTAGGTTGCTGTACTCAACATCATTTACATGGCAAGACACATAGTGCTGGAGCAACTCAGCGAGTCCGGCAGCATCTCTGGAGAACATGGATAGCAGATGTTTCCGGTTGGGTAGTTCTTCTCTCCCTCCACCACAATTAGTCTGAAGAAGCGTCCAGACCCGAAACATCACTTATCCATGTTCTCCAGAGATGCTGCCTGACCCAAATTCTTCCAGCACTTTGTGTCTTTTTTTTCTGCTAATTAGCATCTGTAGTTCCTTGTGTCCTCATAGTATACATGACACCTGAGTTTTGGATTAGGTCCTTGAGCCCAAGTCCAACTATTGGGCAATCCCAGCGCTGGATAGCCCTTTGGGACCAGACAGATAACAATTGGGATTCAAGCTTCATCCCTACTGTGGATCTGTAGCCATCGCCCCTGTGTCTTTCCAGACTCCATGTGCTTTCTGCTTGATGTCA
Source organism: Raja brachyura (assembly GCA_963514005.1). Next base: position 32,121,217 of record OY740791.1, on the reverse strand, counting down.
CTTTTTTTTTTAAATTGGTGCAGTCTTAGCAATTCCCAATAAATGTCCAGCCTTTAGCCTTGGAATCTAATAAGCTGAGCAGCCTAAATGGATCAGCAATGAGCTTGCAGAGCTGGGGGAAAAATAAGTAGAGCTCTGGCTGTACATTGTGCACCATAGCCATAATGGTAGATAGCGAATTCAGAGAGCCCTCTGTAATATTGGAATTTAATAACTGGAAGGTAACAAATTTGTAAACATCACAGTTGACTTGTCACTCAAATCTGGATATCAAATTTGATTCCAATCCAGAACATTTAGATACATTGGGAAAAGTGTTTTAGTCTTTTTACCCAAACATCAATAAATCCAGGAATTATGCCATGGACTGGTAAACGCTTCAGCAGTTGAACAAGTGTCAGCTTGTCACCAGTGGATGTATAGGGGTGGCTCAGCGGTAGAGTTGCTGCCTTACAGCAAATGTAGCGCCAGAGACCCGGGTTCGATCCTGACTACGGGTGCTGTCTGTACTGAGTTTGTACATTCTCCACATGACCTGTGTGGGTTTTCTCCGAGATCTTCCGTTTCCTCCAACACTCCAATGACGTACAGGTTTGTAGGTTAATTGGCTTGGTAAATGTAAAAATTGGGTGTAGGATTGAGTTAATATGCGGGGATCACTGGTCTGCGTGGAGCTAGTGGGCCGAAGGGCCTGTTTCCGCGCTGTATCTCTAAACTAAATAAAGGCTGAATCAAGTTTTAATGACCTTGCTCATCTTGCTGAAGGGACATCTGGAATGTGTGTGGATCATAAATCACCAGGTAATAAATGTAATATTAGAATACAAATATTGAAAGGTGGTTGAAGATTAAACGGGAGGGGAGGGTGTTATAAATGAGTTGAATTTGCCCAACAGCAAAGCATGCTTTGCATGTAGTTCAACGGAAGCAATTGATATCTACGATTGAGATTACTGAGACAAGGCCACAGAAATAACTATGAATTAGGAATTAAAAATTGCAGAAAACCAAAGATGCTGGAAAAAAAACAAGTTGAATAACTATATTTAACAGAGATAAGAGACTGGAAGTTTGAAACAGTATTGCATCCTTTAGTGTGACAGATAATGATTTTTTTCAGGACTGAGATTGAAGGTGAAAAAGGCTTCAATCACACAAACACGGAGAGTGAAAAGAGCAGCTAGGGAGTGGTAGAGGATAAACAATGCAAACAAGGTAGTGTTAAACAACACAGTGATACAGCTGGCAGGTCAGTTCACATGACTTGAGTTCTATCCTGACCTTCATGAACTAACTGTATGCAGTTTACATACAGTATTCTCCCTGTGACCATATGGGTTTCTTCATGTTACTCTGATTTCTCCTCACATCCCAAGTGTGGGTTGCTAGATTGATATAAAATTCCCTTAGTGTGTAGGTGCGTGGTAGGTTCTGGGGACAGTTGATGTCACAGTGGGCAGCAGGGCCTGTTTCTGTGCTAAATGGTTCTATGGTAAAAAAAATGCAGAATTTGAAATATGGGAGATTTCAATGACACATAATTAATTGGCCAGGTGAGATAGATAGAGTTTGTACAAGACTGCTTTCTAATAACATTTTTCAGATGCCTGACACAAAAGAATGATTACTGAATCCAACAGTAGGGATTCATTAAGGATAGAAAAAAGAAGTAGGGAATCAACTGGGTAAAAATGACCACAATTATCTCACAATGAGGATACAAGAAACTGCAGATGCTGGAATACTGAGCAAAGCACAAAGTGCTGGAGGTTATGCAGAGCGTTGTGAGTTGTCATTCTTCTCCAGATGTGCTCTGTCTACAAAGTCCTGCTGGAGCTCCCAGTTGCTAACTATTTCAAGTTCTCATCCCATTCCCATATCAACCTTTCTGTCCAAAGTGAGGCCACAGGCAAATTGTGGAAGTACAGCACCTCACATTCCAGTTGGGTAGCTTGGAAGCTAAAGGTATGAACCTTGAATTCTTCACTTTCATGTAATATCCCTCCTACTCCCTCTCTCTTTCTCGACTCCTCCCCTGAGGAGGGCAGCTGGCTGGCACTGCTCCTAGATCTACTGCCTCAAAGTGTCAGAGACCATGGTGCAATCCTGATCTCAGGTGCTGTCTGTGTGGTATTTGTACAATCTCCCTGTGACCCCGTGGGTTTCCTCCAGGTGCTCCGATTTCTTAGTTTTTAGATTAATTGATCTCTGTAAAATGCCCTTGGTGTATGGGGAAAGCATTAAAAAGTGGACAGCATAGAACTAGCATGAACAGGTGATTGAGTTGGAGTTTCTTTTTGGTTTTTTTTCAAGATGGCGTCGGGGGATTCAGGCCGGCGGCTCGGGCCAGAGTGGGGGCCTGGGGCCTGCGGGCGGTCGAGTCGTGGATTGTCAGTGGCTGGAACGGCCTGGAGGCGCACTAATTTCAGGTCTCGACCCAAAACGTCGCCTAGGAAGAAGGGTCTCGACCCGAAACGTCGCCTATCTCCTTCGCTCCTTAGATGCTGCTGCACCTGCTGAGTTTCTCCAGCCTTTTGTGTTCCCATGAATGGGTGATTAATGGTTGGTGTAGACCTGATGGGCCAAAGGGTCTGTTTCCATGCTGTATCCCTAAACTAATCTAAACTAAAAGCATAGAATAGGAAAATAAAACTTTTAGAGTCACGTAAATAAAAGATGAATATTGGAATGGAAATCGGGCCACTTGAAGACAATTAAAATAGGAGCAGAGAAATGACTGCGATAATAAATAATTATTTGCTTCAGTATTCGCCTGAAACATGTAGCAATGGGATATGCCATCAACATTGGCAGAAACAATTCAATGACATGTTGCATAAAAAAGGGAATACTAAATAGATTATCCAAATTCAAAGTGAATATAACCTGATCCATGCCCTCCAAAATATGCTCAGGAGGACTAATTTATATGTATTTGTAGGACCAATCAATAAATGATCATTTCATTTTAACAGTATTGCCTGAGCAAGCAAAGAGACCATCAGTATCCCCCTCCCCCTCCCCCTCCCCCTCCCCCCCCTCCCCTCACTACCCTGGTACGCAGTAGCAGCCCACATATTTGAGTGGCACGGCAAATAATAACTGGTTCTAGTCGAGGATGGTTCGAAATCGACCTGCTCAGCAGCCCGACCTCAGCCATGGTCATTCAGAAACTCACTCGCCACTTCTCTGTCCACAGAGCACCCCTAAAGCTACTCTCAGACAATGGAACTCAATTCTCCAGTCAGCTCTTCAGGGATTTCGCAAAAAAATGGGACTTTCACCACATCCGGCTCTGATGTCTATCTCGACTTACTCAACCTACGGAACATCGTCCGCGACCCTCTCCTGGGATCTGCAGCCGAACGGCTCAGGTCACAACGAACTCGCTCCACCCTTCCGATGGCCAAGCATCTACTAGAACCACAAGTTTGTGCACCATCATTGATCGAATCCCAGCTCCAATGCCGCCGCGACATACAAAGAAAATACTACGATAAAACTAGCTACCGCTTCAACCGCTCAACAAGGGACAGGTTGTCCGCTTACAGTCACTCCGAGGTTGCGACCACCTTGGAGTCATTCTGTAGGTATGTTACAAAACTTACCTTTAGCAGCGCTGCAGTTCTGCCATTGGCCGTGTGCACGATTTTGACGCCTTTATCATGTAAAATCATGTTATATTGTGAATTATTGTGTGAATGTTATTTGGATACTTAGGCTATTTAAAAATGTTAATCTTTTCTTAAGAAATGGATATCTATTTTAGATCTAGTAATTGAATTTTGTAATTAGCTACAATTAGGTAACTAACTAAATTATATGCTTTAATTTCAGATCATCCAAGTAAGGTTATTTCATATTTGTTTCAGAATGCTTCAATCTATAATAACTGAAAATTTATTACAGTTCTCTTAATTTTTAAGAATGTTATGGGCTTTTGACTGTCCTTGATCACAGCTTTTGTGTTAAGTCAATGGAAAAGCAATAGGGAACAAGATGCTAATTTCCGAGTATGAAAATGACCATAACTTTTTTAATACTGAAGATATGAAAGTGAATTGGGTGTCAAATTAGACTTCTATTTATGCTTTATCTGATGGGATAAATTGCAGACATCTTTACACTTGCAAGGTCATTCAGCTCTCTCTCTCTCTCTCTCTCTCCCTCTATCTCTCTCCCTCTCTCACACTCACACACACACAAGGCAGCCGAGCTAGATGAGAATGGCTGGCTGTTTGAATGTTCCTGTTTGCCTGTGGAATAAAGATTGATCTTCACTATGTGTGTTACTGTAGATCATTAATAAACACTTTGTGAAATGATCATACAAGTTTGAAATCTAAGTTTCAACTGTTTTTTTTAAACTTGTTTTTAGCAGAAGCTAATGCCCAAACACATCATGTGTATGTAAAATAACTTTCTTTAAGATTCTTCATTTTGACATATAGTCTTGCAAAGACTTTCTTCAACTCAGTAAGTGAAAAAAAACAAATTTATTAAATTAAATGTGTACTTAAGCATGTGGGGGTATGGGTATTTAAAGGAGTGTGCATATTGTGGGAATGACATGAAGAATGATGCATATTCAAGAGTGATTACAAAACAATGGTCTTCTTTTATAAACTGAATATCTGAATATTTGATTAAATTGTGCACTTGCTGGAATTTATTCCAATAAGTAAAGTGTTATTTATTTGCAAATGAGGGTTTTATTCTGTCTTCATAATTTTTTGTATTGCGACCAGCTGTCAGCATTATTGCCAACTGTTAATTCAATCTGGGTCGATGATGTTCGTTGGAATTTTCATGTTGATAAACAGATGGGGCTTGCACCTTTCTCACACACATCATGGAAAAACTGCAAAAGATTTTTGTCAGACTTCAGGAACAATATTTGCATTATACCTGAGCAACATTCATGTTCAGCATTTATATTTTGTATATCTATAAAAAATATTAATAGAAAATCTAGCAATGTTACAAAATTTTGTGATTTTAAAAATCAAGTCTGCAATTTATCCCATCAGATAAAGCATAAAAAGAAGTTTAATTTGACACCTAATTCACTTCCATATCTTCAGTATTAAGAAAGTTATGGCCATTTTCATACTCGGAAACGAGCATCTTGCTCCCCATTGCCTTTCAATTGACTTAACACAAAAGCTGTGATCTGGAAAAGTTAAATGTCCATAACATTCTTAAAAATTAAGAGAACTCAATGAAATTTTCAGTTATTATAGATTGAAGCATTCTGAAACAAATATTAAACAATCTTACTTGGATTACCTGAAATTAAAGCATATAATTAGTTAGTTATCTAATTGTAGCTAATTACAAAATTCAATGAGTAGATCTAAACATCTATCCATTTCTTAAGAAAAGATAAACTTTTTTTTAATTGCCTAAGTGTCCAAATAACATTCACACAATAATCCACAATATAACATAATTTTTAAATCTCATTTTCATGAATTTCTGGGCCAAATGGAAGGAATTTAGTGTTTTATGCTGTAAATTAATGGCCATTTAAATCAACTAGCGAGTGGGTTTTAGTGGAATGCGGTGGATTGGAACGTTGCGGTTAGCGGTGAAGTCGGGGGGAAAAATACTGGGGGTTCATACATTTTTTGGGGAACCCATTTCGCAACATAAAAATATTATTAATGCCTCCCGAAAAACCAACTTTTAATATAAAAATAAAGTATTTACCTTTTTTTCTTCCCTACGCAAAATGCTTCCGGTTGTCTGCGGTCACGGCTTTTAAAGGTGATTTTTAAATTACTCTAGTTAATAAATAATCTAGAGTAATTTAAAAATACCACCATTGATGAAATGTCGGAGCGATTTTTCTTCAGCAACCAAATCGCCCGACATTCATCGATTATCCAGGCCTGTGGAAAAACGGCACTTTAAGCCCGCCCCCCTCTGCAAGGCGCGAAAGTCGCGCACACGGGGAGCGGCAGAAGTGCAGCGCCGCTAAAGGTAAGTTTTGTAACATACCTAAAAAATCACAATTTGAAGATAGGAAATACCTCTAAATTGATATTGATGTAAAGTATAATTTGAAAACTAATATTGCATCATCCACAATGTGCAAGCTTCCAGTACTGTGGCCAAGAACAAGATTTTGAATAAATTGGATATGAATTAAATACCATCAATCAATGGCTTATAGATTGATCTGTGACTTATTGTGTTTCGGAGTGGTGGTTCGAAATTAGTCCGTTAAAAATAAGATATGAATCAGTTTGCAATCAGAAATAAACTACTGACTTCTGCCAGTGAGTCACAATATTGGCAGAAAACCAGCAATGCAAGTTTTAAAAAAGATTGTCCTGCCTAAGGAATAATGTTGGCCATGACTTTATGTGAATGTTCTTCTTTAACTAGCACCACGGGACCTTAGCAATACCAAATCTAACTGACAGGGTCTGATTTAAAGTCGTTCAGACAGGACAGCCTCCCTCGGGGGCTGTACTGAAGAATCAGGCTTTGATACTTCCATGTTCCTATTCTTGCACTTTATTTCTAACACCATGCCAACTAAAGGAAAGCCTGCTACTTTCAACTTGGATTGGCTAATAAAATAGCCTAACAATGCAAGTTAGGAGGGCGGCAGAATAATATACTGGATCGTTTGCTATCCTAAATGCTAAAAGGTTCAGAGACTGTCCAGTTTGCATGTTAAACATGCATTTATTTATTGAGAAATTGTCAGTGCAGTACTAAACAGATAGAACAGATAGGTTATCGGTGGTCAGCATGGACTCTGTATGCCAAAGGAACTGTTTCCATGCTGCATCTCTAGGTATTAAGTACTACGGTCATTTTAACATTAAATCTATTTTGAACCAAGCGCCTTAACCATTTCCACACCATCTTATTCTAGATCCTTGCTCTTACTTCATTTTTCTTTTCATTTATAGTTCACTTCTAAATGAGAATAGCTATTCTTCTGACTGGGAACATTGGTCATAAAGCACTTCTTCTCAGCACCACCAGGAGGAAATCCAAAGCCAAGAGAAAAATAGCTTCTTGATTAGGCCATGTCAATTCAAATTCTCTGGGCATTTTCTGTGCACAGTTGAATTTGTCGCCTTCCCAGAATGGGTCAGTGAGGAGTGATTTAATGTGTGAATGGAACAAAGAATACTGTAAACACACAGGACTTACTGCTACAGCATCTGTAGACAGCCAAGAGAGAGAAAGAAAGAGCTAATTAGAAGAATTAGACAAAGCAGCCTACAGCATGAAGTGGGACTGTGTGAAGTGGGGTCCCATTGACATTACACATCTGGATAATGGGAGTATAGTTGAGACAGCTTTACAGCGCTCTGAACAGCCCACGATCCTTGAAACAATGTGTATCAGGGACAGTGTGGTATATTGAAAAAGCATTTACTGATACTGTGCATTGGGAACCGAGTGGCTAACGTGATTTTGGATGACTGCAACAATTTGAAGAAATAAAAGGTACAAGTACACATGAGAGAATTCATGGACATACATTTGGTGTTAAAACTAAAGCAATCTCTCAGAGGTATGTAGAAACCAAAGATAGCTCTGCTCTAGTGTCTTTGGTAGAAACATAGATAAAAAGGTGCCTCAAGAGATAACTCTGGAGACACAACTGCAAACAAAGATCCCAAGTCAGGAACTTTGAGGCAAATTCACCACATTTGTACCAAGCTTCATCTGGGAAATATGTAAATACAAGTAGAGGGTTTTGGTAGTTAATGAGTCTTGTTTGAAACTATGTAATTAATCTTTGAAGGTAGATGAAGAAACAAAATGCTGGAGTAACAGTGGGACAGGCAGCATCTCAGGAGAGAAGGAATGGGTGACGTTTCGGGTCGAGACCCTTCTTCAGACTGATCTTTCAGACTGGCTAATGAATCTTTGAGTTGTTTCCACTGATTGTGATAAACAACAAGGTATAGTTACAGTATTGGGCAATCATTGGTGTATTTTATCATACGCTGCATTTAATTGGTGACATGCTTGTGAAGAGAGAAACAGATTAATAATTAAATTGAATGAATTTAAATCAGGATATTTCTAATTAATCTGAATATTTCCATCATTTTCATTTTGTTTTAGATTTCCAGCTCCTGCAATTTCTGTTTGAGGGGTTGTTGGGTGAATGAGTATAAAAAGTGATACAGTTAACAATATTTTGAACAGACTGAAGATTGCAAATGTAAGAGGGCAGATTCTGACAAGATTAATATTGTGGAAGTTGAATCCAGTGATGACACTGAAAGGGCATAACAGCAGCAAATCAAAATATGTTAATGTCCATTGAAGAACATCAAAAAAAAGTATAAGGTTTATCTGAAATGTTGTAAAATCCATCAAATGCAAAGATATGCAGTTCCCTTTCCACCCCATTTATCTCTCTGGACTGAAAGTCTTCTCCAGGAATCACTGCATGGATTTGTCAACCAGACTAGATTTTCTTAGCTGCCTAGTGACCTGTGGTGTGAAATTACCATAAGCAAATTACCAAGGCAAAGTTAGCTCAACATATTATTTGAGTATGCTAGTTTTTTTACTATCCAATGCATACTATTTGTGCCAGAAATATTGCATATCAGGTCTCCAAAATAACAAATTATCCCATTCCAGTGATGCCACAGCCTTGCATGGGAAATAATCTGAATATAAAATAGGAAATGGATAGTTGGGAACAGTGAGGAAAATGTTTACCCTTCCTCTCAATCTCGGCAGCATGAGATCTGAACCATTTCAGCCAAAGAAAAAGGCTCTGTAGAGAAGGACTGTGGTCAAGGGTCTGTCTACTACTGGACACTAAAGGGCCATGTTTGCTAAGGGCACCCGTCTAACAACAGAAATAGTTATCCCTCAAAGGGGCCACAAGGGCCACAAAAACACACACCTCCAGTTTCAGGGACAGTTTCTTCCCAGCTGTTATCGGGTAACTGAACCATCCTACCAACAACTAGAGAGCAGTCCTGAGCTCCTATCTACCCCAACAGACTATCTTTGATTGACATTTACTGGATTTTATCTTGCACTAAACATTATTCATGTTATTCCCTTTATTGTGTGTCTGTACGCTGTGGAGGGCTCGATTGCAATCGTGCATTGTTTTTCATTGTTGCTAATTGGCTAGCATGCAACAAAGGCTTTTCATTGTACCTCGGTCGGTACATGTGACATGAAAACTAAACTGAAACTTAAATTAGTGGCAATAGTGCTTTGTACAAAACAGATATGCTAACATTACTATGTACTCAGCAAAACTGAATGTGTAAACCAACACTGATAATATATGAAAAGCTTTGCATTGTTTTCTTTTGGATATTTTGAATGAATACTTTTGTTTTAATTAAAGAAAATGTGATTATAGGAAGCACATCTGCATGGCAGTGAGCTTGCTGCTTGAAATAGGCTAGGAGGTAAAAGTAGAATTCAAAGGCAAAAACTCTTCAGCTGGCATCAACAATAGAACAATTTGGAAACTTAGCTAACAGGATGGGATTTTAGAAGAGTATTTGTAGGCTTTTTAGTTCATCTGTCTTCAATCGTATGAGTATTATAATGGCACCTAAGTGACTGCTATCCATGTGTTGGTCTGAAATGATGGAGTGTACTGTATTCCAAAGAGTCTTTTTTTTTTAATTTTGCAAGCAAAATATTCTTCCTCTTTTGCAGGATTGTTTTCATGCAAAACTTAATGAATTGATCACATGAGTGAGAAGAATTCATAATGAAAATTAATGATCACAAAGGCCAACATTTCAATCATCTTTTTCACATCAGAACTATAAAATTACAACTTTCTAAATTTCTAACATAAAAGATCCTAAGTACTATGCTTCCAAACATAACTAAGAGTCAGGATTACTTCAGTATAATGAATGAAACTTAATTACATATCCTTCCCATTTAAATAGGTTTATGATTTAATTGTATTATTTCAGAGAAAATCTTCCCTTATATTTATTTGCAATAAGTGTCATTATGTTGAACATTGGGTTTAGTAAACAACTCACCAAGTATTAGACTCAAATCGTAATCACATGTAATGAGTCAGTAAATCATCAAAAAAAGCATGGTATCATACACCTCGTGTGAAATCTTTTTCAGGGAACTGGACATATGGCGTTTAAGGGCGACCAAAGGTTTATAGTCAAGGCACCAAATCATTAAAGGAAGTTTCAAGGTAGAAAAATTACGAGCAAAGTGAAATAATTAAAAAATTGTAAAGCATGGGCAGCTCAGCAAGGTGGCTTAATATGTTCACAGATAAACCTAAGGCTGATGGAGTAGTTGACAGTGTGGAAGCAAGCCTTGGTCTACTGAATTATATTGATGTGCTGTTGAAGATTAATCTTAATATATGTGTATTTTGGCACTTTTAATGAAGCAAGGACATATACCATGAATGGTAAAATACCAGGGAGTATCTTAGGGAGCTGGGGTGCTACATGCAGTTATGGTCAAGATGCTATAAGAAGGGTGCAAAGAAGATTCACAGGATGTTGCCAGGTATGGAACTTCTTAGTTATGAGGAGAAATGGGAGAAGCTAGGTCTGTTTTTCCTGAAGTGGGAGAAGTTAAAAGGAGACATAATTGTGGCATATAAAATTATGAGAGGTGTAGATGGGGTCGACTGGAGGAAAGTAATCCCAAAATCAGAGGTAGATAACACAATAAATCAAACATTTAGGATAAGGAGATAACAAAAAACTAGGATAGATCTGAAAGGGTTTTTTTTTACACCCAGAGAATGGTAGGTACCTGGATGTACTACCAGAGAGAGTGGCAGAAACTGAGTAACAGCATTATAGAGGTGTTTAGACAGACATCTCAGTTGCCGTGACATTAATGACTGTGGACAAGGTGCTGGAAGATGGGATTAATACGGACAGGTGTTCACCTGTCAGCATGGAAATGTTAGGCTGATGGCCCCTTTCCAATGCTCTATGATTCCATGACTCTGAGCACAGGGCTAATGGCTAGGAACAACCTTGTGCAAAGCCTGTATATTCCAGGACTTATAAAGATTTTTTAGGAGTTTAGAGTAAGAATTCTTGCAAGAAAAGAATTGGGGATTAGTGATAAAAGTATTGAAACCACATGAGGGATATTATGCCAAAAATATACTAACTAGCTAAATATGATCTGGACAACATTTACGTCTGTGGAAACAGTACAATGTAGATCACTTCCCACACTGAAGCCAGATTGCAGTGAAGGCATATTTGATGAAAAAAAACACAACTGCCTCCACTGCACCAGCGCAACTTTTAGAAAATTTTAAAATAAGAAACGAGCAGAAAGTTCTTGATCGACCAGGTATTGATGGTCCTATCCTGTATGTCTCAGAGATATGTATTATCAACTGAAAGCATCATTAAACACTTTAATTGTCTATCCATTTGGTCTGACAACCTACATTCTGTTTTCACCACGGGATGAGTGCATTGTTCAATGCCTGAACACCAGACCTTATTCCGAGCTCCAACATGGTGAGAGATTTCTAGCAGGGCAGAAGATGTGCTTCAAGAAAGTTCGTAAAACTTTCTATAAAAATTGCAACATCCACGTTGGCTAATTGGATTCCCTGTGATGTATGAATTTGGAGCTGGAGCTTTCAGAAAGACATCGAACAACTGAAGACTCTTTGTGGGAACATACAGAGGACAAGTGAAGATGGCAGAAGGATCACAGATCCTCCCAAACAACCCACACAATCCTTCTGTTAATCACAGCCTGCACCCGCCTGTGGCATAGTCTGCAGATCACATAGCCTCATCAGCCATCTCAGTACCAAAGGACTGAGATGAAAGCAAGTCATTTATAATTCTAATAGACTAAGAAGAAAAGGAGACTAATGCTGTTTTCAAATGATGTTATTGAGAGGCAGCTTGTAGATGAAAAATATTTGGAAGTCTCGGAGAACAAATAAATAGCTATGTAGTAGCAGAAAGAGAGGACCATGACAGTCAGAAAATCTGCAGGGACTGGACTTCAAAAGCAAATACAGAAAATGCTGGAAATATTTAGCATTTCAGACAGCATTTGTGGGAAAAGAAACAATCAATATTGAACGGCATGGTAGCGCAGAGGTAGGGTTGCAGCCTTACAGCATCGGAGACCTGGGTTAGATCCTGACTATGGGTGCTGTCTGTACAGTTTGTACATTCTCCCCGTGACCTGTATGGGTTTTCTCCAGGACCTCCGGTTCCCTCCAACACTCCAAAGATGTAGAGATTTGTAGGCTAATTGGCTTGGTACAATTGTAAATTGTCCCTAGTATGTGTAGGATAGAACTAGTGTATGGGTGATCGCTGGACTCAGTGGGCCAAAGGGCCTGTTTCCACATTGTATCTCTAAACTAAACTAAACTAAACTAAATTTCAGATGGGAGATTCTTCGTCAGGCTGAAAAGGAGACAAAAGAAGTTTTTAAAGCTACAGTGAGGATGGAGGAGGGAGATGTCTCGGATGGGGCAAAACCAGGGTGACAACAGGGAAAAAAACTCAACAAGGTTATCTGCTAAATGAGCGAATAGGAAAGAGTAGGAAAGACAAAAGAATCTAAACAAAAACACGTGGCAATTGTAAAATGCAGAGCTAGACGACATACCCAGCAGATCAGCCTGGGCACATCTGCCACTCCAAGAGAGAGAAAGGAAGAAAGAAGAAACAAAGCTGAGCAAATATTAGACCTGGATGACTGATACACTGATACACATATGACTGTAGTAAAAGTAGTAAAACTCAATATTGGGTCTAGAAAGTGGAAATTTACCCAGACGGAAGATGAGATGCTGCTCTGCAAGCTTGTGTTGGGGCTAACTGTAACTGTGCAGGGGGCCACTGACTCATAGGTCATACTCTGAGTAGAATGAAACAGGTGACGCACAGTTGCCCGTGCAGACTGAATGCAGGTGTTCTTTAAACAATTACCAAATTACACAATGTTTAGTATGGAGACGGGTCTCGACCTGAAACAATAACTTCTTTTTCTCCTGAGCTGCTGCCTCGCCTGCTGAGTCACTCCAGGACGTTGTGTCTATCTTTGGCATAAACCAGCATCTGCAATTCTTTGTTTTTACATTTTGGCTTATCCCACTGTGAAATCTCCTAAAGATATGAAGAACTTTGAAGAGGTTCTCTTCCTCTCTCACTGCTCCCTCTGTGTAGGTCTGAAGAAGGGTCCCGACCCAAAACATCATCTATTCTTTTTCTCCAGAGATGCTGTCTGACCTGCTGAGTTACTGCAACACTTTGTGTCTATCTTTAGTATAAACCAGCATCTGCAGTTCTACACAATGACCCTGTTTGGATACTCCAGTGGGGAGGATGAGCTCTGAGAGACCATAAAACAAGATAGGATACATGTCAGGGAAAACATATATGAAATTAGGCTGAGTGTACTGGGGAAGCCTGGAAAATTGCAGAGGCAGATCTCAATGTTAATTCAAAAAGGGGTACATGAGCTTTTTGCACATTATTGGAGGTGACAATGTGGAAGGTAAATGAGCGTTCACAGGAAGTATTATTTTAAAGAGGGCTTTATGAGTTAGAAAGGGCAGTGTGTGGAGTTTTGGGAGTTCTTGACTGATAGACTTGGGAGAAAGCAGGATGATATTCAGATAATAGAGCAGCATTGCCCAATATGTTCCTGTGCATCACCACTTAGACATATTTCACAACCCCTTTGACAATAAAATAAATATTCAGGCAATAATCTTTACATTGGAAATGAACAGGGTTCGTTCAAAACTTTAGTTGAAATAATATATGCTGCCAATCTGGCAGTAAAACAATTACTCTGGCCAACTGTAATAATCAAACTGACATTACATAGTCAAGGGTCTTTGTGACTCAATTTTTAGTCTTTGAAATGGCAAACACAAACTCAATCACAAACTCAAGATTTGCAAGCACGCTGAAATAACAATCATGTGGATGGAAACCACGTAGCCCATAGGTTAATTTACATTTTGTTTAAAATATGAGAATAAAGATATAGGAGACGGATGTTGGATAAAGTTGTTAATCTTGGAGAAAAATTTTTTGGAGTCATTCTTATCCATTCTTCCAAAATAAATATATTTTGCTGCTCACACAGCTCTTTTATTGATCACATCACTGAGCACCAATGCATCCCCAACAGTGTTCATGATCATTTCTATTTAATATCAAAGCGCTGTGACATAATATTAACTTGCAGCCCTTCCATTACCATTAACATTAACATATGTGCACATTTCATCGCTTTGGTAAAGTATTGTGATTCACATGAGATGAAATTCTAGTAACCTTACACTCTAGATTATAATTACAATTTCACAATTTGAAAATAGTGCTGCAAATCCAATTATTATTTTAATTGATCGCAGCACTAAGGAGAAACTGTAAAATACTTCCATCTGGCAATGGCTGATTTGGGGCAGGAAAAATCTAACAAAACATTATCTGGAGGCAATTATGTGCTCTGGGAAATAACCTTTTGGGTCAGGTGACAATCCAACAATCTGGGAACTGATGAATATTGAAATTATTGTAAAAAAAACAATGGTTACTTTATTTTTCTGATTCCATCTGATAATATTTTCTGATTTTCAAACTTATGCAATAGGTGAGGTGAAGAAGCTCTATTTAGTTTGGTTTAGTTTAAAGATATAGTGTGGAAACAGGCCCTTCGGTTCACCGAGTCCATGCTGACCAGCAATCATCCATACACAAGTGCTATCCCACAGTAGAAACAATTTACAGAAGCCAACTAACATACAAACCAAATCTGGGAGGCAACTGGAGCATCCGGAGAAAACCCATGTGGTCACGGTGAGAACGTACAAACTCTATACAGACAGCACCCATAGTCAGGATCGAACCCGGGTCTCTGGCGCTGAAAGGCAGCAGTTCTACCGCGGCACCACCGTGCTGCCTGCTGCACCACTGATTTACATGTTCTTTTAATTAACTACTTTAAAAAGTCAATTACATCTTACAATAACATTTTTTTAATAATAATTAATTCACTTTTATTGTCTTTATGAGATTAAAAAAATTCAAGGGTGAGGCTAATAACTCTTAAATTACTTCAGACAGAGTGGCTTCATAAATAAATGAAAAATGTCCAGTATTGTCACACAAGAAATTCCGCTTCTCTCTCCCTTAATCTAGTTCTTTCCTTTTCACAATTTTGCTTTCATTCTACATTCAATTCATTATTCTAAATCACACTTTATAGATTACCCGACAGTGTTCTTTGATCTATTTCGTTAAGGAAATACACGGTTGTTTTCCATGGTCACAAAAGCCCAGTAAGAACCACATCTTTGTGACTTGTAATTTATAGCAACTTGCAGTGTGAATGGTTACATAAATTAAATCAGCAAATGGCTGGCATTGTTCATTCCCTAACTATAGAAACGATAAGTTTGAAAATAATGCTGAGATATACTATAAATTAACAGTTCATTATGGAAAAGAATTGTCAGAATTAAATTGGATTAGCCATAATAATTAAATTGGCATATGATTAAATACATGGGACATATTGAATGTTCTAGAAATGTTAAAGGTCAGCCTGCAACAGAAAATAAATATGGGAGGGTAAAAGTGTTGAATGCTTTGAAACTGAAATATTGGGGTTTACTCTTTCTTTAAATGCTGATGGATCTTACATGTATTTTTAAAACAGTTTTTTTTTCTTTTAAGTAACAAAATTTGTAACATTTTTTGGTTCTTTTGTTCCCTTATTTTGAGGGGGAAAAGGCATTTTTCATGGGGGGTAACTTCCAACTGTGTATGGTTTCTGCCATCTGAAAGGGCAACATACACACAGTTACAATGTGAATAATCGATTGTCCATGACGCAAAGCCTCAGTTAAAAATCATTTTCTTTCATTTCCAAATGGAACAGGGCATTCCAGACATTCTAACCATCAGAAACCTTCAATCAAAATCTTATATAATAAAGGTTAACTACTCATCATTCGCATTGAATTTTTTTGAATCATTTGTGTATAAGATGGCTGCGATTTTTGATTGTTCATATATTACAAAACTGTTTCTTGCATGTGTATGTGATATTTCTGTAAATCCATGTCTTTTGTAATTTAGCTTAAATAAATTCTTGTTCATTGCTACTTCTATACTTTTCCGCTCTCAGTCTCTCATTGTTAACATGTGAGCTCTTAAACTTTTAACACTGTCCGTTCAACATATCGCAAACACATAAAAAATATTTTTGTTTCACTCCCTGTTGCAGGGGAACAGGTTCAAGAATCTGGCTAGTAGAACAGAAAAAGGCTCACTTGTCTGTTTAGATGCAAATCGCTTTTATTGGCGAGAGAGGACAAAAACAATATTTGTCTCGGTATACACGGGCTTCAGTTGTACAACAGCTCACCTCTCTCTCTCTCTCTCTGCCTCCGTCCGCGAGGCTGATCGCGACTCAGCTCGTACATGAACCCCTCTCGTACATTTTTTTTAATATTTCAAAATAGACTTTATTCAAATGATAAATATATACAATACATGAACCTTGCGGAAAATCCATCAGACATTTTCGGAGGCTATACAAATTGATCAATACAGTTTATACATTTCTTTTCCCCAAATTTCACAAATGTGTCCCCCACCCATGCCACTCATGTGGCCCACTGGCCACATGACCTTCCCTTATTTTGAGGGGCGTCTCCACCATACCATGCCCCCCATGTCCAGCAGCGGAAGGACCCTAGACTGTGGCCCTCCCCCACCGAGCCTTGGTGTTGGCTGCACCGAGCTTCAGTGCGTCCCTCAGCACATACTCCTGCAGTCTGCAGCGGGCCAGTCGGCAACATTCCCTGACGGACATCTCGCTCTGCTGGGTGGTGAACAACGCTCGAGCAGACCAAAGGGCGTCTTTCACCGAGTTGATGACCCTCCAGCAGCACTCGATGTCAGTCTCTGAATGTGTCCCTGGGAACAGTCCGTAAATCACAGAGTCCTCTGTGAGGAAGCTGTTCGGAATAAAGCGTACCAGGGACCCTTGCATTTTTCTCCAGACTCTTTTAGCAAACCCACACGCTGCAAAGAGGTGGGCAACTATCTCCTCTCCATAGCAGCCGTTCCGAGGGTAGCGTGCGCTGGCAGTGAGGTTCCGACGGTGCAGGAAGGATCTGACTGGGAGGGCTCCCCTCATCGCCAACCAAGCCAGGTCTTGGTGCTTGCTGGTGAGTTCTGGCGATGAGGCATTTTGCCAGACAAGCTGGGCAGTCTGCTCAGGGAACCACGCCACCAGATCCATCGAGTCCTTTCCCTGCAGAGCCTGCAGGACATTCTGTGCTGACCACTGCCCATGGACATGTGGTCAAAAGTGTTGGTCCGGAAGAATCTTTCCACAGACGACAGATGAGGCGGCAATGTCCAGATGACTGGCGCATTGTGTGGCATCTGCGCCAGGCCCATCCTTCGCAACACCGGGGACAGGTAGAACCTCAGCAGATAGTGACACTTGATGCCCACGTGCCTTGGCTCTACACCCCGTCTGATGCAGCCACACACGAAGGTGGCCATCAGGATGAGAGCGACGTTGGGCACGCTTTTACCCCCGTTGTCTGCTGACTTTTACATTGTGGCCCGTCGCACCCGGTCTATCCTCGACCCCCAGATGAACTGGAAGACGGCCTGGATGATCCCTGTGGCGTAGGAGGGAGGGACAGGCCACACTTGTGCCAAGTACTGCAGCCCCGAGAGCACATCACACCTGATGACCATATTATTTCCCGTTATGGAGAGGGAGCGTTGCCTCCACAGCTCCAGCTTCCTCCCCACCCTGGCTATCCGCTCCAGCCAATTCTTGTTACACACCTCAGCCGCCCCAAACCAGATCCCCAGCACCTTCAAGAAGTCAGGCTTGATGGTGAAGGGGACAGAAGATCTGTCGGGCCAGTTGCCAAAGAGCATGGCCTCGCTCTTCCTACGGTTCACCCTGGCTCCCATGGCCGACTCAAACTGGTCGCAGATACTAATCAGTCTGCGGACCGACCCTGGATCTGAACAGAAGACAGCGACATCGTCCATGTACAGGGAGGTTTTTACTTGAATGCCCCCACTGCCGGGCAGTGTCACTCCTCTAATGCTCGCATCCTTCCTGATGGATTCAGCAAATGGTTCAATACTGCAGACAAACAAGACAGGAGAGAGAGGGCAACCCTGCCTGACTCCAGACCTTACAGAGAAACTGTCTGATTCCCACCCATTGATTTGGACTGCACTACGGATGTTGGTGTAGAGCAGTTTGATCCAATTCCTGATTCCCTCCCCAAAACCCATTTTGGAGAGCACGTCCCTCATGTACGTGTGCGAAATCCTGTCGAAGGCCTTCTCCTGGTTCAAGCTGACTAGGCAGGCATCCACCCGTCTGTCCTGCACGTAGGCGATGGTATCTCTCAGCAGCACTAGGCTGTCTGAGATTCTTCTGCCAGGTACAGCACAGGTTTGGTCCGGGTGGATCACCTGTCCCAGAGCAGACTTGATCCAGTTGGCGATGACCTTAGACAGGATCTTGTAGTCTACATTCAAGAGTGTTATGGGCTCCAATTCTTTATGTCCTTCATCTCCCCCTTCTGCTTGTAGATTAGGGTGATGTTGCCCTTCCCCATGGAGTCTGACATGCTACCAGCTAGAAGCATGTCGCTGTACACTTCTAGCAGGTCCGGGCCCATCAAGTCCCACATAGCCGAATACAACTCGGCAGGTAAGCCATCGCTTCCGGGAGTTTTAATCGAGTCAAAGGAATGGATGGAGCAAGTCAGCTCCTCTATGGTCAGTGGTTGGTCCAGACTCTCCCACTTGCTGTCCTCCAAGTCCTCCATGATCGAGGACAGGAAATTCTGCGAGGAGGTACTGTCTGTGGCCTTTTGGTCATACAAATCTGTGCAAAAGGATTTGCAGATCCTCAGCATGTCTGTCTGTGAGGATGCTACCGAGCCGTCCTCCTCCCTAAGGCTGTTCATCACAGAGCTCCCCCTGTAAACCTTATGGAAAAAGAAAAGTGAGCACGTCTCATCCTGCTCCACATGGCGGACCCTGGATCGGAAGATGATCTTGGAGGATTCAGAGGTAAAGAGCCGAGCTTGCCGGTCCTTCACCTCTCTAAGTTCCTCCCTCACATCCACCCCTCTCGACTGCAGAAGGAGCAGTTGTTGCAAATCTGTCTGGAGTTGGCACAATTCCCTCTGACTCTGTCTTGCTCTCTGAACCCCTTTAATTATGAAGAACCTCTTAATGTTCTCCTTGGTTGCTTCCCATCAGAGTGTCGGGGAGTCAAAGAGGGGTCTCACCATTCTCCAACATGCGTAGTCCCTTTTTAGCTCCTCGATGTTCTCTGGGGTCAACAGCTTCATGTTTAAATTCCAAGTCCCTCTGCCTGCCTTCCGGTCCTCCTGTCGGTGACAGGAAGCCTGAAGGAGGCAGTGGTTGGAGAAGAACACCGGCGTGAGGTCAGTGTGTCTCGTCGTGAAGACAAAGTCTATCCGAGATCGGGCTAAACCGTCCGATCTCGACCAGGTGAACCGCGGCTGGGACCTGCCTGCAGGGTCGTTGAAGGCATCGCGCAGCTTTGCATCTTTTACCATATCCATCAGGAACTTGGACGTTCTGTCCAGTCTGTTGTCGGCACTGCCGGATCATCCAGCCGCATCAATGATGCAGTTGAAGTCACCGGCCAGAACGAGCTGCCGGGACGTGGCCAGCAGCACTGGGAGCTGCTGGAGAACGGTCAGCCGCTCGCTCTGCGTGGGTGACCGTTCTCCACATTAATCAGCCAGAGCAGAGAGCCACGGTACATAACATCCACCACAAGGAGACGCCCCCCAACCACCTCCCTGACCTCAGTGATGGCGAAGTTCCCTCCCCGCAGCAAGATCCCCAGGCTGGAAGCAAGACAGTCATTGCCCCCCGACCACACCGACAGTCCGTGGGGCCACCATCGCGACTACCCCCGATAGCAGCGGAGGTGTGGCAGCCCGCACTCCTGAAGAAAAGTCACATCTGCCTTGACCTTGGCCAGTTACTGTAAGGCATTTACACATTGCGCAGTGCTCTTTATACTGCGCATGTTTAAAGATGTCAGTTTGAGCTCCATTGACTTTAGAGTCACTGACCATTTCCGTGTCCCCTCATTCCCACTGCTTCGGTGAATTGCCTCAGCTTTCATGGGCTCAGGAATCCAGCGATGAGGTGGGTTTCAGGTGGTGTAACCAAAGGTGTCGTTGGGGGGGGCCTTCTCGTTCCACCCCGTTTTCGGCATGCCGCTTCCTCCGTCCACTGTAGCTGGGTCACGGTGGCTGGTTCACTGCTCCCAGAAACCCGGAGCTAGGGCCCAACAGCCTCTGCGCTGCTCCCGGTCACCCGGAGTTGGGGTCCATTGGCCGCTACAATGCTCCCGGTAGCCCGGAGCTGGGGCCCATTGGCTGTTGCGCTGCTCCTGGTCGCCCGGAGCTGGGGCCCATTGGCCACTGCGATGATCCCTGTCTCCAGGGGCTGGAGCCCCTCAACCACTGCACTGCTCCCGCTTCTCTGCTCTCGGTCTCCTGGGGCTGGGAGGTGATCATCGTGGCCTCTCTCTTTTCTCCCCCGTTTTCTTCCTCTGCCTCCATCGTTGGGACTTCCCGGTCGCCTCATCCTCCGACATCTTCTGTAAGAGATAGAGACCTTTTTTGGGATTTACTTTTGGACTTATCAGTCCTTTCCGGCCTCGGCTCTTTGGGCTGAACCCTCTGGTGCTTGTACTTCACCATTGTCCATTTCTCCTGCTGTTCCCCCTCCTCCATCGACTCTCCCTCCTGGGCGGGATGCTGGGGGTCTCCTTCTGGCACTTGGGGGCTTGAGGTGGTTGGGCTGTCCTCATCCCTGTTCCCCCTTTCTGCTGGGGTCTTGGCAGAGGCAGTGGTGGGGGATGTCTCGCCCACCTTGGGGGTGCTGGCAGCAGCCCCTCTTGTCACCTGTGCGTAGGTGCAGGCTCTTTTAGGGCAAGCCCTGTAAAGGTGGCCTGCCTCCCCGCACAGGTTGCAGTTCTTGCTGGCCTGACAATCCTTTGTCTCATGGCCCTCCATCTTGCAGTTTTTGCAGACAACTGCAGTGCACTGGGCCATCACATGCCCAGGCTTGTTGCATTTCCTGCACATCCTGGGTTGCCCTATGTAGCTCAGGTATCCTTGGTTTCCTCCAATCGCGAAAACCGAGGGGGAGTGGATGATTTCTCCGTCCTTGTCCACCCTCAGCTTTACCTTAACTTGCCGCTTGCTTGCCCAAATCCCGTGCATGTCCTTCACGTCCACACAGTTCCCTGTTCCATCAACGTAGCGAGCAAGGAAGGTGAGGACATACACTACGGGCACATGTGGGTTGAACATGTGCGCCGTGATGAACCTTTCCTTCTGGGTCGGGATGGTGAAGAGCGGCTGCACTTTCAGCAGCGACAGCGGAGCTTCATTCCCCCTCTCCCGGAAGTCTTCCAACACCTTCTGCCATCCCATCGGATATTTGAAGGTAACATCAAAATATCCGTTACCCAGAAAATCCTGGAAGCAGTAGATGTCCTTGGCCTCAAATTTGCAGGCCTCTAGCAAGACCTTCTTCACGAACAGGTCTCGTGAGAAGGGGGTCCCCTTGCTGAGGTCCTTGACGCTTATTCTCAGGTTATTCTGAATACCCTGTACTCCTGCTCCTGTTGCTGCTGACATTGAGGCTGAATAAGGTGTTAGGTTGGTTACCCAATCAGCATGGATCCACCTCTAAGCCTGCAGCCAACCGACTCTTTGTCAAAGATTTCGCTCCGCAATCCACGGCCCTTGTCCCCAAGGGACCGCCAGACTTGTTCTAATAAGAACAGATAGCCTCTTTTACTCAAATACTCGTCCTGGGAGAACCGCCTTGGTGATCACGGTCTCTGCCCTGCCAGGTAAGAACCCCTCTCGTACATGAATTTGAACTAACTTCTGTCTTACTGGTGCTTGCCTTTATGCAGGGAAGAAATCAGTTGTTGAAATAACCGCCGGTAAGTATTGGCCAATAGCATTGCTCCCAAATTCAAACTATAACCAATGGCGGGGGACTGCATCCCAGCAAGCGTGTGTTCCCCCCGCCCCCCCCCCCCCCCCCCCCCCCCACTTTGGGAAGAAAGCACTATCAGCCGCAGACACAGCACTACAGACTTGGCACGCAAATCAAAACACTCAGCACTACAGACTTGCCGTGTAAAGGTAATACACACAGCGCTGCTGGTTTGGCGCGCAAAGGTTTAAACAGAGAGCTGTCAGCTTAACACGTGGGAATTTAAACAAAGAGCTGTCGGCCACAGCGAGATTGGGTTCTAAATATAGCGTTAGTGGCTGCAGCGCTATGGGGTTTAAATATAGCGCTACCAGCCACAGCACTATGGGGTTTAGACATAGCGCTATGGCGACAGCGCTACTGGTCACAGACTGTTCGGGAAAATTCTCGTCTAACATTCCACCCCTCGAAGTCTCGGTACCGTCACATCCGGCCCGCAGTTGTTACCTCGTTACATCTGGCCGCAGGACTTACCTCGTTACATCCGGCCCACAGGCTGTAGTAAAGTCCATACAGTCGTGATACTAATCCGCACATACAATGTCATAATATTATGGCCAACAAGATTTTCCCAATGGTCAGCGAGGTTGGTGATGTTCTCCTTTACCCCCTGTGGAAGAAATTAATTTAGAGGGAAATTAAAGGGAAATGAAAAGCGGAGACTTCGCAGGTTTGCTTCAAGAGACTTTATTGCATGATATCATGGAGAGATGGCGGTAGTTAACTACTCATCAGTTCTCTGACTTCACAACAGAATTAGCCAACAGTTATACTGTGCAGTAAACAACTTTGGTTTTTAGTTTTATAAAACTATACAAAATATATACTATCTACTATATGGGTACCAATTATTTAATTAGTCATAACATACTTTTTGTTTATGTCAATCTTATTCAAAAACAGATGGTTAATACAAGTCAAATACAATACAAGGGCATCTTGACTTTATTCTATCTCACCTTTTAGGCGGATCATGCTACCATCCCCTCTCCGAGCCAATCATAAGCCCCCTATTTACTGCAACATATCTATGCTACTAGCGGTAGAGGGGCGCGAATGGTCAACTGTAACACAATGCTGAGAGAAAAACGTTTCCTTATCTCCATCTACTATTTCATGTTTACATTTACCATCCACCCTTCAACACATTCCAAGACAAGAGGTGATATGTCTAATCTTATTTTGCCGATTCCCATGAACCTCTTCTACACCTGGTCAATGAGAGATGCCAATTGTCACATCCAAACACCCTCTCGTTACCTTGTCCAATTCCAATCAAAATTAAGTAAGAAAGGATATTAACATTTTCTTCCACAGTTACCTCCTTGTTGATCTTTATGTGTCCGATAGTAATTTGGTTGGAACCAGTCCTTGAGCTCGCAAACGGATACCTTCTTCAGCATGCGTAGGGATATGGGCACAAACCCAACATTCTAATCCGATAAGGAAGCCTGTTTTTCTTTCAGCTGCGAGTTCACTGTGTTCTGTGTGAAAGTTGTTAATTGCATTTCATATTCTAATTTCTATCTTCATCCTGTTTCGTGTAACTATCTAGATGCCTCTCTTCACCCTCATATCTATGATCCAATATAATATATTCATAAGTATTTAATACTACCAAGATAGTTGAGAAAAAATGTCTACATTTTGAACCTTTTTTTATCATCACAAAATTTTACGGTTCTTGCGTTTCCTTCTCCTTGAGGGTTCTGTGTGAGTGATGCAGTTTACATCTGGTGGCATGTATCCAATCAGATTTTTCTTTTACTTTTACTGCTGTTCGTGTTGTTAGCAGCACCAAATATGGTCCTTTCCATCTAGGAGAGAAAGAATCTGTGTTTATTGCTCGTACATAAACCTGATCTCCTGGTTTAAACGTGTGCATATTTCCTTCTGCCGGAGGGACCTGTGCCTGCTTAACTTTCTCATAGATTTTACCAACTGTTTCATACAAGGCTTGAGCATATCTTAAGAATTTTTCATCATTCAATATCAGGGCTACCTTCTCAGGAGTCATTGGGGGTCGGGTTCTTATGTCATAGGTCACCCCATCAATATCTCGTGAGGTGTTAGGTCCGTGTTTCTATTTTTCTGATTTCTCAGGGCATACATCACTACGGTCATTGCGTCTGGCCACAACACTCTATTTTGCCGGCATACTTTGGCCAAAGTAGCTTTTATTTTCCCATTTACTCTTTCTATCATCCCCGAGGACTGTGGTTGATATGGTATGTGTAATTTCAACTGGAACCCAAGAGCCTTCAACAAATTCTAAACTAATTTACTGGTGAAATGAGTTCCTCTGTCACTGTTTATTCCCATGGGTGTCCAGAATCTATGTATTATTTATTTAATTAAAATACTGACTACCCTTCTTGCATCATCCGTCCTAGTGGAGTGTGCTTCCACCCATCTGGAGAACATATCAATTATGACCAGAATGTACTTAAAACCCTTTGCTGCAGGCACATGTACAAAATGAATTTGCAAATTTTCAAAGGGCATTTCAGGTTGCGGTAGTTGATCAAATTTTGCAGGTGTCTTCCCTCTATTATTTTGGTGACACACCAGACATGTTCTTGCAACTTTATCAATTATAACAGATATATTGTACCTGATGCATACCATTGCTGGGTGCCATCCCCCCCTTTCCCATGTGAGCCTATCCATGGACTAGGCAAGACAGGGACACAAATAGACTCCTGGGGCAAACTACCCGACCATCAGGGTAGACCCAGACAATGGGGTCTTGATAACACCCTGCTTTGCTCCAGGAATTATTTTCCTGGAGTGATGCTAGGCTCTGGACCTCCTGTAACTGGATTACATCAATGCTAATCATGAGCTTTCATTGTACTGCAGACTTCATTTTAGCCGCTTATAATTGCCGGGTTTGCCTGAGGGCAATCTGTTTGGCTACATAATCAGCTGACCTGTTTCTCTTTAATAATGCCTTGCATTTAATAACTGCAATTTTACGTGGCATTTTGGGTAATATCCTGTAACTTTAAGACCAGTTTATCATGTTTAATAGTCTTCCTTGTGATAAATCCTCTATTTTTCTCATAACTGCCCAAAGTCATGTACTACCCCAAATGCATAGCGAGAATAGGTGTGGATATTAGCGCTTCTATATTTTGCCAATCTGCTGGCCAGAGTCAGGGCATACAGCTCAGCAGACATTCTGGATGGTAAAGAATATGCCTCCAATACTTGGTGTGGCGTGATCACCGCATATCCTGCTAATAATCTGTCAACGCTAGGTCAGCGTGAAGAGCCATCAGTAAATAGGATCAGGTCAGGATTATCAATTGAATGACTAAATCCAGCCGGGGAGTGGCAGTTGCTTCTACAAGCAATAGACAATCATGGTCACATTCTTCTTCTCGCAGTGGTACAATGGTAGCTGGGTTTATAGCAGGAGATTGTTGATAAGTACAGTTCGGATGTGGTAAAAGGATAACTTAATATCCTGTTCTTCTAGCGGCTGTGAATTGCTGTTTGGCTGCAGAGTTCAATAATATCATCACAGCATGAGGAACAGTCACTACACACGGGTGATCAAGAACGATGGGGTTTGATTTTTCAATCATCGTAGCTGTTGCTGCTACAACTTGCAAGCAGGCTGGCATGCCATTTACTACAGCTGGTAAAGCCATGGAATAATAGGCTACCGGTCTTTTTCCCCCTCAATGTTTTTAAGCCAAGACCCTGGTTGCAAACCCCTTTGATACTAAGGGAGCGATAGGGATCACTACTTTGTTATTTATTACATCTTCCCACTTTCGGGATCAGCATAATAGGAGTATTGCATGGACTATGGATTTTCACCAATTCCCTCAGTCCCTCTGTCCGTGTTCACAAGCACTGTAGTCACATTTTCCCATGGCTTATTTTGCCATTCTAGATTAACCAATGAAGAAATGTATTGGGCTTTCTTAAAGGATCTGGAGCTTCGGCAACCATAGCTCTAGCTTCAGCTCCAGGTTTCAACACCGGGACTTCTCGTATCATAATGCGAGGGACAGTATCAGTGGCTCGGGCTTTCTCTTCCTCAACATTAATCATCTGGAGCTTTGTTTGCTCATTTTTCTTCTTGATATCTTTTTAAGATATCTGCTTCTGTTAGTCTTGCCGGAGGAGCTGGGGCTCCTTTACCGGTGGACTGATCATCCGAGATGCAAGAAGTAGAAACAGAGCCTCAGCACCTGATGGGGCAGCAGCCTGTTCTTCCTCTATATACGCCGGGTTATACAGAGGTTGTCGCTGGCGTAATGCAGCCACCATCATCAACAGATCATCAAATTCACCCTCTACCGTAGGTGCCTTTTCTACAGGGAGTCGGGGATATATTGCTACCACTTGCTTTGGTATGATAGGCACAGGTCCCTCATTTCCCACTTTCTGCTCAAAAGCTTTCTCCTCCTCTAGGGGCTGGTGTCTTTTCTCCATCCACACCCATTTCCTTATTGTTTCTCTCAATTTAAATGTTATACACAGCACTCCAACTATAACTAATAGCATCACCACTGCAAATATTAGTTGTGCTCCCATCTCGCCAAACCATTTCTTTTTTAGAGATAAGTAGGACAGAGATAGCTTATAACTTCCCCCATCCGGCCAATCTCCATTTGATCGATCAGCTAGATTACCACAAAAATGTACCACACATAGGTCATCTCCGTTCTTTGTTATTACCACATCTGCTGGCAATCCCGGTGGAACAATGGGATCTCCTACCTTTTCCCGGTGTCTTATGATATTTTTTATCACCTTGGCAATGTTCTCTCTTATCTGCATCTTTCCCTCCTGGACCACCTGTTACTTTTCCTTCTACCTCTCTCTATCAGTAGGATCAGATGTCTCCGATCGATTACTGTTGTCTCCCATATTCTTTTCACAATTCTGTAAAACAAAAGTTAGGTTTCCGCGGACAATTTCTTATAATATACTATTCACAGTTTGCACGCACCGGTTTTACACCATCCGCAATCCTCAAAGTCACCTTTCAATTTCTATAGGGCACTTCATGGCACCTGCTTCAATTTAGCTTCTACGCTCAGCGTGAGTTAATTTATCTTCTCCGCAATTTTGCTTCACCCCACCGGCCTCTTGGCTCAGCACGAGTCACAAGCCGGATAAGCTAGGTTGCCCATGGGCTCTCACTTCTCTCTAGGAAGCCCTCCTGCCCCCCTTTTGGTTAGGACTATTTTATCATTTCCCACTTGTATTCGTTCGAATCACGTTACAATTGGGATCCTGCCAACCACGCCAAATTCTGTGGAAGAAATTAATTTAGAGGGAAATTAAAGGGAAATGAAAAGTAGAGTCTTCACAGGTTTACTTCAAGAGACTTCATTGCATGACATCATGGATAGATGGTGGCAGTTCACTGCTCACCAGTTCTCTGACTTCAAAGCAGAATTAGCCAACAGTTATACTGTGCAGTAAACAACTTTTGTTTTTCATGAGATACATCTATACGAAAATATACTATCTACTACATGGGTACCAATTATTTCATTAGTCATAACATACTTTTTGTTTATATCACTCTCATTCAACAACAGATGGCTAGTGGTGAACCGCGCCACCATTCCCTCTCCGAGCTAATCATAAGCCCCCCATTTACTGCAACGTATCTGTGCTAATAGTGGTAGGGGGCATGGGTAGGCCACTGTAAAACACTGCTGAGAGAATCAAGCTTCCTTATCTCCCATTATTTCATATTTACATTTACCATCTACCCTTCAAAACATTCCTAGACAAGAGGTAATACGTCTAATCTTATTTTGTTATTTCCCACAAACCTCTTCTACACCTGGTCAACAAGAGATGCCAATTGTCACATCCAAACACCCTTTCGTTACCTTGTTCAATTCCAATCAAAATTAAGTAAGAAAGGATATTAATATTTTCTTCCACACCCACTCAGAGTCAAACCAGTTACCAAGTCTGTATGACCATGCATGGTAGAAATTAATTTGTTTTGTCGGAGGTCCAAAACCTTAATGCCGTCATCAATACCACCAGAAATAATCTGATCGCATGTGTCATTACTTGGTACGTGTTTTGAAACGTATGGATTGCAGCCTTCTTCCAAATGTCCCATTTTTTCACTGTTATGTCGTTGCTTCCTGTTGCTTCCAACAGTGGTCCCCATCGGGCTGGATAACATGAATTCACGAAGAATGTGCACAAAGTAAATCCCTCAATTCTTTCACCTGTTTCACTGTCCCACAGTGAGCTCACTGTGTCCCACTGACCACTCCGAGCTCACTGTGTTCACACCATCCATCACACTGACCACTCCGAGC
The DNA here is from genome assembly GCA_963514005.1 of Raja brachyura. The sequence continues at coordinate 32,092,806 of OY740791.1, read as the reverse complement.
TCCCTGTGTCCACACCATCCATCACACTGACCACTCTGAGCTCACTGTGTCCACACCATCCATCACACTGACCACTCTGAGCTCACTGTGTCCACATCATCAGTCACATTGACCACTCCGAGCTCACTGCGTTCACACCATCAGTCACATTGACCACTCCAAGCTCACGGTGTCCACACCATCACACTGATCACTCTGAGCTCACTTAAGAGTTATTTTGTTTTAATTGTTTTTTCCATTTTTGTAAATTCTTAAATGATTGGGCAGGTTTTTGAGACGTAAATAAAAGGAAGTACATTGCTGTTTCTCTGGTGAAGGTTAATTTAATATCTTCTTTTGTTATTTCAGTAATGTTATGCTCATAAATATACCCAAGCTCCAGCAGATATTATTTAATGTAATTTTTAAAAAGAAGAAATGGACAGAGAAAAAGTGATGATATCTCAGAGTTATTCAGCTCATTGTCAAACCATTATCAAAAATTACCGCTAACACATCATTATATTTTACTTCCCAAATTTTGTGGAATGATAAATATTACCATTTACACAGTAAACACTAAAGGGGCTGGCCACTACGGCGACCTAATTGGTGAGTTAGAAGAGTTTAGGAGAGCTTGAAAAAGTGTCATGTTGAAGACCTCCTTCGACTATGTAGAAGACCTCCTTTGACCTCATTCGACTATGTTAAAGACTAGCTTCAACTAGATTTGGAAAAATTGGACACTGAATCGTTGAAAGTGAAGACAACCTTCGATTACCTTCAACTACCCTCGATTACCTACAAATATCATGCTAACCTACTACGACCTCCTTCGACTAAACCTACGAGTAAAAAAAATATTGATTTATCCAATGGCGACCTTTTATTACACACAGGCATTTTTCAGCATATTGAAAAATAGGCCGCGACCTAGCTGAGGCTTGAGTACGCGGGGACTACTCTCGAGCATGAAGGAGAGTTACGAAAACCTCCTAGGACCTTGTGTCGACCATGCTGCGAGTACGAGTCGAGGGAAAACTCCTCTAAACTCGCCAATTAGGTCACCGCAGTGGGACAGCTCCTTAATGGAAATTGGCTTGGGGTATTGAGCTCGATGATGTTCTGAAGCTGAATTAACATCAGTAGATATGTCATTAGCCCAAAATGCTTCTACTCAGCTATCAACACAATTCTTTCATATTGTCAATTCAACCATTTGTATTTCAAATTTTTGATTATGTTATTTTTGTTCATGGTTAAAATTTAAAGATTACTAATGAAAATAACATTGCTCCCATACCTCTGCATGCATTGAGTCTCCTACTAAATCACCCTGTCTATTTGTGGGGAAGCACTGTGACAGAGCTAGAAGTTGATAAGTTGATACAAGAACCTGAGAAATAGAAACAGGAATAGGCCACTCTGTCCCTAGAATCTACTCCCCAGTTAATAAGGTCGTGGCTGATCTTGTGCTTTCCAATTATCTTATATTCTGATTCAGTGTCCAAAACCTCCTGATCTCACCTTTAACTATACTCAAAGACTGACCATCACCAGCACCTATGGTACACAATTACATATTAGAGAATATGAGTGAAAACTCATATAGAATTGTGATACCCTCTATTCTACTGAGTTATCAGGATCAATTATAATCTATGTGTTATGAAGGGCAGGAAACAGATGGTACGCTCTTGCTACTGGTCATTATTTTCATGGTGGCTTTGGGGCCATTCTTATCAAGGGGACCTCACTCAGTTTGAAGACCATAATCTTAGTTAATGGTAAATAGTAAATTTCATGCATTAACTGGTAGATGGTAACGGCAGAATAATGGTAGATAACATGCATGAACTCCATTGCAGGTTTTCAGTGGAAGGAAGCTGGGGATATAGAAGAATGGATAGATGATATATAGATAGTGAAGATAACCAGCAGGGAAATATCAGATGGTCCATGAAAACTCAAGCATATTTACTCAAAAATCAAGAATGTGCTGCTTTTCAAAATGTGAACTTTTTCTCTACATCTATGGTGATTGGTCTGTCTATTTGTACCTTGACAGCAAATTAAGGAATTCTAATTTACATGCAAATTATCTTTCAGTTGCAACCAGCGGGAATTCTAGCCATTCTTCATTTAAATCAACTATAGTGACACAGGAAATCTTATATATATGACTGTTTCAAATGAGTGAGGTGCAAATTCCAAAATCACGCTAAATAAAAATAATTACAGTTAATTTCATCCTCTTTTTTCTATTGGGATATATATACGGTTGACCATTAAATTCAGTCATGCCCAACTGAAGGAATTACTAAATCAAAGTATGTATCCATAGAAGTGTAATCATTAACCAAAAAAAGGATAATTTGTGAGCTGTGTATGTAGTTTAGTTAACCTCCTTTGCACAAATGGGCCATCAACCATCCCATCTGATAATGTCTTCAACAGGCAATGTATAAACAAAAAGCACCAAAAATACCCTAGCAATAGACTAAAAATAGAAATAATGTGTGCACTAAGCTCTGGTGCTGACCCAGCAAGTTAATGCACCACCTGGTGCAGTACTAAACCAAGCAAACCAGAAGATCACAGCTTTGATTCCCAGACTGTGTTAAATTAGCTTATCTCAGTCAGCATAACAGCTGGGCACTAAAACAGGTCTCAGCAGCCCTGGAGTGGAAATAAAATGTCTTGGTTGTCCTCCTTCACAATTGCCCTACAGTGACCTCTATTGGAGAGAAATAAAAACAGAAAATGTTGGAAACACCAAGGCAGGTGAAAAAGACAGAATAAATGTAGGTGAATAAACTTTCACTGCGACTGAAAAAAGATACAGATGGAATTCATGGAAATATTCATGGAAAATGGATACGTCATAAAAAACAAAAGAGTTGGTCTTGGATAGAGTGGAGGTTAATAATGTTTAAACGAGGGAAGCTTCACATATGGTGGCATTGTCACAGGTAAATAAATAAAAATGGGTCCAGAAGAGATGCAGAACAACTGGTGTCATAGTTGTGCTTGTTAACTGAAGTTAAAGAATGAAATGAGGGAATTTCGAAGTAGAAGTGTCTAATTAAGTGGTGGTCCTTAAACCTGAATTGCATTCAGTTTGTTAAATGGCGAATGGTGAGTAGTGAAAGGTCAAAGTAGGAATGCAATTAAAAATTAAAATGGCAAGTGACTTGAGGTTTTATGTACTGAACACCAAAATAATGATAAATCAGTAAACCAATCCGAAAACAGAAGAAGAAACTATACTGTAAGTAGTGAATCAAGTATTCCAAGCTTGAGGAAATTCAAGCCAATTTCTGTTTTTCCTGGACGAAGTGTGAGGAATCCCTGATGGTGGGAAAGAGAAAAAAGCAGTTTTGGAAAATAGGTTTTGGATTTTCTTGACTTTCATGGAAAGGTGCTATGGTGACTGGAAAAATGGTGAGGGGGATGGACTGAGGTGGCACAGATCACTTGGAATGTTAAAATATGAGGTTAGGGAGGGGAAGCTGCAGTCGATGAAAGCATCATAATGAAGATGATAGAAATGATTATCTATAGAACACCAAGCTGCCGGGGTGAAAGATAATAGCAAGAAACTGCTCTAGGATACTGGGAAGAAGGGGAGAGCAGAGTGGAATGAGATGCATCCTGTCAAGTGAGAGTTAAAGAAAGGCATTGACTGAGGCAAAAGATAAATGTGTGGGAAGCAAAAATGATACAAGTGGTATCACTGGAATATGTTTAATGCAAAGAAAAAATTTGGGAAAATGGGGTCAAGTAACCACAGGATTTGGACTGGATGGATGTGTAGCTATGGGTTGGCTGAGTACATCACCGATGTCAGTTGACAACCTAGTAACTAATGTGGAAATATAGAAGCATATAAATGAAAATAAATTTGCAGATATACCAAACTAAAGGCAAATAGGAAATCAAAAATTAAGTTGAAGAGATTTTCACTTCAGGATAAAATCAATAGATTTTACCAATAGACATGACATACTAGAAAAAGAAACATCATAGGGGAATTGAGCAGGAGAGGACAAAAAGCAAGTTCCATATATTATGTAAAAAGAGAAAGCTAGAGACCCATGTAGGACACGGAAGCAACTATTTTGATATGGAGGACATGTGTGGTGTCAAAGGAGATAATTAGGAGGCGAGTGCAGACTGGTTGAAAATGCAAAAGTTATGGGATGCAATCTATGGGGACTGGACACCAAGGTGAGGGGAAACAGAATAAAAAAATGGGATATGTTTCTACAGCCAGTGAGTACGATAGTGGGTTCTTGAACAGAGGTGACAGGCAAGAAGGGCTGCATGGTGGCACAGCAGTAGAGTTGCTGCCTTAGCACGCCAGAGCCTGGGTTTGATCCTGACTACAGGTGCTGTCTGTACGGCATTACTACGTTCTCGCTGTGACCGGGTTGGTTTCCCCCAGGTGCTCTGGTTTCATCCCACAGTCCAAAGACATACAGGTTAATTTGGTTTCAGTAAAAATTGTAAATTGTCCCTAGTATGTAGGATAGTGCTAGTGTACAGTGACCGCTGGTCGGTGTGGACTCGGTGGGCCAAAGTGCCTGTTTCTGCACTGTACCTCTAAACTAAACTAAAGAGGGAAAATAAATAGACACTGTTAGCTGAAATAAGTTTCACATGACATGAGATTGGTGAAATGGTAAATTTATGAGAATATTTCTGTTTGTGGACCTTGATAAAGTTCATGAGGCAAGTTGTGGGTGGTTGAAAGATTATAAAGTTGGATGTCATAAGCAAGATATTTCCAAAATATAAGGTTAAAGGCAGGAAAATGTTTGTTGATTACTTGTTGGCAGCATTATGGTCTGATTAAAGGAGGGGGGAGCAAATCAAAGAGTATATATTCAAGGTAGAGGTTAGTGTAAAAAACAAGGTCATTTCCCTTTACAGCTTGTTAATGGCACAACAAATGTTATATTTACAAATAAACTGCAGATGGCTGTTTACACCGAAGGTAGTCAGATAAAGCTGGATTAACTCAGTGGGTCAGGCAGCATCTCTGGAGAAAATGAATAGATCCATTTTCTATTCCTTTTCTCCAGAGATACTGCCTGACCCACTGGGTTACTTCAGCACGTTGTGTTTATCTTCAATGACAATGTTATGGTGGGGCCAAAGATAACAGAATGAAAAGTGCAGTGGGAAATAAAGTACTTCAGCCTGAGTGTGAGAATAAGAACCTCCTCTTTGGGTTTTGGGTCACGCTTTTCACAACCTTCCAAGCTCACACCTTGCTAAAAGATTTCAAATCATGACCTATGCTCACATTTTGCCAGACCACGTTTCTGACAGTGGTTCTGCTCTGCCACAAGCACTTCCTCTGGACTTTTTTTTAATTTATGAAATGCCATTAACTTTTGATTTCACCATTGTTCTTGGAATCATTTCCTCATTGCTGTCAGCATGCTCACACCGATTTTACCTTATGCTCTTTCTGCACCACCTCTATTGTATTACCATCAATTTTACCTGCCTCTTCACTTGCTTCAAAGTTGTTAAATCTCCAACTCTGCCAAAAGATCATCAGCCTGAAATATTAATTATTTTTCAAGCTAACAGCAACTCGTTTTTGCTCATCTGGAATAGGCATGTTTATGAATGCCATGTGAGAAAAGTATGAATGGGAGCTCCATATTCTCCTTGGATGCAGTGTGGGTCTGCCTCACAAATGCCAACATAATCTCAAGAGGAGGTGTAACATTGCAAGGATGGCCAAATTTCCTTCAAAAGTATTTATACATGTTATAATCTTTCTGTTGACATTTCGGAAGTATTTACACAAGTTTTCGGAACATTCAAGTAAATGTTTTGGTAGAGGTAATATAAATCATGAATTAAGTCAATTTTACAATGATGACTCGGCAGGGTTTTTTGTAATGCTACAGTTAATTTTGACAACCTGTCTAGTAAATTATTTGTAGACTGACAGCTAAAAATTGCAGTATTGGGTAGCTCAGTGTTGATAATGTATGTGGAGTTCATTTTCCAAAGCATAGATGCCACCTGTAGAGAAGCCAGAGTTAAGTGGCAGGAAAATAATTTCTGTTTATTTCAATGACAGATACCCATTACATACACCAGATGTTTTAAAGTATTTTTTGTTTACTGGCAATGAGTATTAAAATGCTAACGTGACAGACCTATACAACAGGACTGTATCTTTCAGCTATAGCCACAAAAGCTTATACATTTCCAGCACCAATAATTCCACCATGCTTATGTAAGAACAAAATTCCAAGACGTTCTCCTTTTAACAGTACACACGATCGGCATCGCTGTCAGTTGTCGAATTGAACATTGCACCAGATTCCGTTGTACATTCGCTTTCAGTATCTTAATTGCTCAGCCCTCTCATGAAATAGTCTTGATAATCAGAAAACATGAATTTTTCGTGCGTTTGGCTTTTGAGCTTCTAATTCATGTTTGTTTCTTGGATTAACAGGGTGCTTGGCAATTACAAGTTCAGGTTAGCATGAAACAGGCACGGAGTGACCTTTTGTTTAAAGAGCTAGTTTTGAGGTAAGCAAATAAATCATACATGACGCAGTTCCAAGCTTCCACACGTGTGCACAGTACCCTACTAAACAGCACACAATGAACAATTTCCATGTAGTATATTATTTGTTTGCCTCGATATAGTAATACAGGAAATGAAGGCGAGAGGTAGAGATATTAAATTTGGAAAGGGCGATGATTGGACAAATAGACTGAAGGGCAACTAAAAGCGTTTTGATAATATACACCATATACCATATATATATTTATATATATATATAAAAATGATCACCAGATATCAAATAGCTGCTTGGAACTGGTGTGACAACATCTCGATATAGAAATGAGTACTAAGTCCACGTCACATAAAGATGTGCAGTTAGGTTACTTCTCAACAAACGGGGAGAATGGTCTTTACAGTCTGACAACACAATCCAGCGTGCCTTGACAAGTCAGAAGTAATGGATTTTTTTGCGGGGGGAAATCCATACACTAGCTACGTCCTCACATTTAGCTTGTGTGTACCGTTACGAGTTGTACAACAACATTCTATCCGTTAATAAATACTTAAATTTTGAATACAGTGCTTTCAAACTTTGGAAATAAGTACCATTGTAAACCTTTGTCACATCAACATCATAGTACTAGCACTATTTGAATGTATTTTTTGTATGACAAGATATTCTGTTATCAGTGAAGTGTGAGGAAGAAGCCAGCCAAACTAAATAATAAACATAACTCAATCTTAAGTATAGAAGTTGGATTTTGTTAACTAAATTGTATCGCTGATTTATGTTTATGTATCATTAATCTTACAATTAAAGTGGTCTGATTACATGTACGTCCGAATATAAAGGAAATAACAAGTGTGGAAACGTTGTCTCATCAAGGGCATAGGACCTTAACAGAAACCCAGTTAAAGGCCTCAGTTATTTATAATCCTATCTGTGCCCACATACAAGCCCTATTGCACAGCGTGTGGCATTGCCTGAACTCTATTCAAACGTACTGGGCAGCACTGTAACATGTGGCCAGCATGTTGTGACCATAGCACTAAATAAATCATCTCAACCCCTGATGGGCAATTCCTCTAATCGTCTATTGAGAAGAAATGGTATTCAGAAGACAATTGCCACATCTAATTTTGTTAAATCCTCATCACTGAATATGGGGAGGGGAGAACGATCCTGTTAAATATAACTTGTTTCAAGTAGCTACAGTAAGCAGTGCATTGCTAATGATGGGTGCCGTGAGCCACGTTTGTTAAGTTTGATACCAGCTCGCATGTATTTTGCTTCTTGAATTAAAACCACACATTTCTCGTCTTAGTCCATAAACCGTCAGGTGTGTTGGCCGTTTTGGGTGATGGGAATGATTTTTTCCAACGACACGTCAGTCTCGTAGTCCCCATTGCTGGACAGGAGGCTGACGGCCCCATGTTGGGAGACTGGAGAAAGCTTGATGCAGCGGTTGGGATCCGCTGGATTCTCCTGAGGGCACGGCACCGAATGGGGAATCAGGTAGACGAAGTTCTCCACTTTCTCCAGGGAGCCTCCGGGGTTGTAGGCGGAGACACCATTGTGGATGGTGACCGTCTCCACCGCGTCGCTGTTACAGAGAGTGTCGCAGCCCAACAGGGTGGAGAAAGCCTTGCGGAAGTCCACGTTGAAGGCGTAGATGATGGGGTTGAGGGAAGAGTTGGCCCAGCCGAACCAAACGAACACATCGAAAGTGCTGCCACTGACGCAGGGCAAGGGCGCTGCCGTGCTGCTGGCGTGGGCTTGTGCCTCACAAAAGGGCACGATGCAGTTGAGGATAAAGAATGGCAGCCAGCAGCACACGAACACTCCCATGATGACCGACAGGGTCTTGAGAACTTTAGTCTCTCGCTTGAAAGACATCTTGAAGGAGCTCTCGGGCGGCTGCATGTCCGCGTTGCTGCCGCTGCACCTGTTGCTCTGGCAGTTCTTGGCGTGCACGGCTGCCCTCTCCAGCGCCGAGATGCGCCGAATCTGTTTCTGGGCGATCCGGTAGATCCTGGTGTAAGTGACGATCATGATGGCCACTGGGATGTAAAAGCTGATCAGGGACGAAGAGATAGCATAGGTCCTGTTTAGGCTTGAGTCACAGTTGTCCCCTGGATGGTGGGAACTGTTGTAGTCCAATACGGTGGTGGGTTTAGCCTTGTGCCAATTCAATTGCACTGGTATAAAGGAGATGAGGATCGAGAGAGTCCAAGCCACGCTGATCATCACAAAAGCCACGTTAGGTGTCATTTTGCGCTCGTAGCGGAAAGGGCTGGAGATGGCCCAATATCTGTCCACGCTAATGATGCACAGGTTGAGGATAGAGGCCGTGGAGCACATTATATCAAAGGCCACCCAGATGTTACAGAATGAACCAAAGGGCCAAAACCCCGCGATCTCGCTCACTGCCTTCCAGGGCATCACCAAAACGGCAACCAACAGGTCGGACACGGCCAATGAGATCACGAAGAAATTGGTGACTTTCGATCGGAGGTGGCGAAACCTGATGACAGCCGCGCAGACCAGAGTGTTCCCCAGAAGCGTGGAGAGTATCAGCAAGGAGAGAAAACAGCCCGTGAGTACACGGAACGAAGAGTCTTTCTCGGCGCCTTTCGCGCCCCCATCCATGGTGGTCGTATTCAGCCTCATAGCTCCAGAGAGGGAAGGTCCCTCATTTATTCCCCCTCGACTCCTCACTGTGCCTGGTTCCCGCAACCAGCCTGACAAAAGTGCGACCACGGGGAATATGTCCTTTCACACTTCCAACATACAGACCTACCTTCAAACCATCTCCATGGTTGCTCGGTCCACTTTTAGTCAACGTATTTTATCCGGGTTTCGTTTTGTCTTAATATCCAGAATAGTGTCGCAGAGGAACATTTCTTCCCTGGTTAACGTCCTGGAGAAAAAGTAACTGTGAATATTGTACAGTTCCCCAGTGCAATAGTACAAAATACTGCAGAAAATAAAGCGCGCATACATTGCATGGACGATCACACTGTTCCCGTGTGACCGTCCATGTTTATTTCTCTTCTCTTGTATCCTACGGAGCGTATACATCAAATTTGCAAGCGACTGTACGAGATTCTTTGCAGCTTTCAAAGATTTTCTCTCAGAACTTATCCCAGTCTAGATTTCCCTTGCCCCCAGAGTGAAAAGTACACAAACGCGCCCTGCTTTTTATGTTTAAATAGATCATAACATAAAAAGATCAAAAATAAAATGTAACCGGTAAATAACCACAAAATGGCATGGATTTCGGTCGGACAATAGTATAATCCGCTTCGAGTCGCATTACAGCTGTGAGCACTGCTAGGTCAAGTTTACAGTCAGCAACTGCTATAATGAGATAAAACAGATAATGCCCGGAACGCACTGGAGGTCGGACAGTAAGGGAAAGCAATGGTCAACATTTAATGTCAGCAATCTTATGCGAAAGAGAATTCCGACGATCTGAAGATATTGTTCTATAATTAAACTGCTTGCACTGTGTTTAAATAGAATACTCACTCTATGCCTACCATTCCCCAATCTTAGGCAACTTTATGCCGCAAGTGTTCTCAATAGAAGTAGTTTGTGGTGAATGCCAGGCTTCGGTTAATCCCACGGTCTGGTCCTCGCATCTCACCATCCGGACAGCGCGCCTTTAATCGGTATAATGTGCGTTTGATCCATCAGCAGATGTTTTCTTCGGTGTGTTTGTAAAGGAAGGAAAATTTCGAAGCGGTGCACTTCAACCTATTGAGAAACGACCCAGCATACTTCTCTGCCTTCTCTTTATGAGAATATGGTTGTAGACCATGTATTTCGAACGTTATCAACTCGTTTTAAAGCGAAAACACACGGTCGTCGCGATTTTCACGTCCATATCGCCGAAAATACAGCTCCCAATAACATTCTGTAATTACGTCGAGAAGCACTAGGCAGCCAGCTACTTTGACACCAAAAATCCTCATCACATTTAAGTCGCCGGCTTTGGTGCATGTGGCGTCATTCACAAAATGTGGCGACTCGTAGTAGCGCTTGCGACCTCTTTTATCTCTTTCTCGAGTTCCGTCGTTAATGAATTGCCCTAAACCTCGGATTACTGGACGCGATCTTGTTGCGCCATCAAGCGGTTTGTGGACAACTTTCTGGAAGGCGCGTGTGGCGTTTCCATTGTGAGCCGCGGATAGCCATTGACTGATGTTTGTTAGCTTTAAGAGGTTGCAGGCGGTTCAGTAAACTGACCCCGTCGGTCACCAGCAGGGCATCGGCTTAGCAATTTGAACAAATACTCCGAGCCGTATGTGTGGTAAACCTCGAACAAACGGTGATGAGAGGAAATGACAAATATAACATGGTTATCTGTAGCTGGAGAGCATGTTTTCAATTTTGCTAGAAATAACTTTCGGATGGATAGTTCGTACCATGTTTAATATATGCTGTCGGCCCTACAACAATGTATCAATTTCGAACCACCTTTAATAAAACCAGAAAATGCTCGAAGAACCAGCAGGTCAGGCGACATCTGTAAAACGCGAAACAAAGTACGCTTCTGAACTTCATGTATATTTCGCGTTCAGTTCGTTTTGCAAGCGAACCCTGTAATTAAAAGAGCAGTCCTTTCACGAAATGTTCTGATTTGGAATCTTATATGTTTCACGCGAACTGGCCAAATGTTTCTAATATACGTAATTGTCGTGTACATCTGATTAATGAAAAATATTTGTCATGTTCTTTTTTTATGAACACCATATACACCTTTAAGGAAATTCTGCTAGAATAGCTCCTGATTTTATTTGATATGTTAAATCAAGTTATTTTATCATTCTCCAATGCTGTTTTGTAGAGCTTTACTCGCTATTCTTTTCTTTAAAAAAAAGCAAAGGTAACACAGAACTACTCGAATACAATAATATAAATTCAAGACCCATTCGCCTTAAAATAATATTTAAAAAACTACGCGACACAGTGCGTTCGGCCCTGTATTATTTATAAAGCTATAAGGACGTAACATATATATTGAAAATATAAGGACGTAACATATATATTGAAAATTTTATGATTAAACATAATTTCCAGGGGGAAAATAATTATTAAAGGCTGGAAAAAATCTCGGCTCATTTGACTGGTTTTAAACGCTAATTACATCGTTCATTTACCTGATTCTAGTTTAAAGGCTTTCAAAATGAACGATGTCCGCCAACAAATACTGGTAACGGACGTGTCGCAAAATGAGCATTGTTTTGACACTTCACTACAAAGTTCTGTTTTATTTTCGACCATAAGGATTAATCTTTTTAAGAACCTGCCTCGCGATTCGGTTCGACCCTGACTTCGAGTGCTGTGAATGGGGTGGGAGATTGCGCCCTGTTTTAACGAATGCAATCAACCTGGCGTGCACAATCAAATAAGATCAAATAGAACAAGTTGTCCCACAACTTTAGGCTGTGCATGCCATACGCAAGAAGAAGAAGAAGTGTGCTGTATATGTGGAGTTTGCACGTTCTCCATGTGGCCGCGTGGATTTCCTCAGGGTAGCAATGTTACAACATTTTGAGATTTTAAAAATCAAGTCTGCAATCTATCCCATCAGATAAAGCATACAAAGAAGTTTAATTTGACACCTAATTCACTTTCATATCTTTAGTATTAAAAAAGTCATGGCCATTTTCATACTCGGAAATTAGCGCCTTGTTCCCTATTGCCTTTCCATTGACTTAACACAAAAGCTGTGATCGAGGACAGTCAAAAGCAGATAACTTTCTTAAAAATTAAGAGAACTGAAAGAAATGTTCAGTTATTATAGATTGAAACATTCTGAAACTAATATGAAACAATCTTACTTGGATGACCTGAAATTAAGGCATATAATTAGTTAGTTACCCAATTGTAGCTAATTACAAAATTCAATTACTAGATCTAAACAGCCATCCATTTCTTAAGAAAATATTCACATTTTTTTAAAGCCAAAGTGTCCAAATAACATTCACACACAAATTCACAATATAACATGATTTTGAAATCTAATTGTCATTAATTTATAGGCCAAATTGAAGGAATTTAGTGTTTAATGCCTGTAAATAAATGGGCATTTTAATCAGCTTGCGAGTGGGATTTTCTGGAACATCGATGGATTGGAACGTTGCGGTTGCGGCGAATTTAAACCCCACTATGGGCAGGAAAAATTCTGCCTGGTTCGTATGGGGAATAAATCACCGTTTCGCAACATGAAATATTGATTGTCACCTAACCAAGCAGGTGTATATGTAAAAATAAACAGCTTTCACTTACCTGTCCCCTACGTAAAATCCGTCCCCGTTGTCGGCGTTCACAGCATTAAGAGCTAATTTTTATTTAACTGCAGCGCAGAAATAGTCGGGCAATTTATTTAAAAAAATTAACTTACCGGCAGTCGGAACAAATCTCCAGAAATAGATCGCACTCTGACAAAATAAAGCTCTGGATGCCAAGGGGAAAACCGCATTTTAACCCCGCCCCCCTCCCCCCCCCCCCCCTCCCTCTTGAAGGCGCCAAAGTCACGCACATGGCCAGTGACAGAACTGCAGCACCGCTAAAGGTACGTTTTGTAACATACCTACTCAGGGTGCTCCGGTTTTCTCCCAATAGGGGGTTTGCACGGAAGGTCACTGGATCATAGGGCTTGACGCATGGAGCCGCTCAATCCATCTGGAGGGCATCCGTAACTTACGGTATATGTTATTAATGAAAGAAAAGCGTACTTTCCTACCTGTTCAAAACTGACAAAATGTTGCATTTTTGCGCTGTAAAAGAATGTGGAAGTCGGGGTAAGCATGAGAGACATACCCAACTTCGGAATTCCAAAAGTGAAGTGAAATGAAGGTAAAGAGAAGCGAGAGCTGAAGGGACAACAACAGCTAAAGTGCTTGGCGAACATTGGCCGTGCAGATATCAGAATTGAAAATATTGAGATTATCGTGTTTGCTCACTGCATTTCATCAATAGTTGGGCATTATTTGTGTTTTTTCTTGATTCCTTTGGTATCTAAAAAGTCAGAAGTGATAACTCAGGCTGTAAATTTTGCTTCAGATGCGTTTTCTTTTTGTATGTAAAAACCCACGAGAACCATGGGCGATTTTCCAATTTACAGCCAGATTTATCAGTTCTGAAAGTTTTTAGATGCCAAAGGACTCAAGAAAAAACACAAATAATGCCTTAGTTGATTAAATGCAGTGAGCAAACGGCCAATGTTTGCCAAGCACTCGGACTGTTGTTGTCCCTTCGACTTTCGCTTCTATCTACCGTCATTTCTCCACACTTTTGGAATTCTGATGTAGGCTAAATGTTTCTCATGCTTATCCCGATTTCCATAATTATTTACAGCACAAAAATTGACAATTTCAGCGGGTTTTAACGGGCTCGCTCCGCTGGAAACAATGGTAAGTTCTTACCTGCAGTTCATCGCGTGTACTCCACTTGGCGTAGCGTAGCAACAGTACGGGTCATGGGTCGTGACCCGACTGCCGTGAAACCTCCCTATACAAAAGACGTGCGTGTTGGTAGATTAATAGTGAGATTAAACGAGAACTTACCTGTTCGAAGTTTGATCTTTATTTTATGAGGAGTTACGATGAGGGATTACGTGAAGAAGACCCCGCCTGGCGCTGGAACGGCATACTTCAAAGCAGCGGCATGAAAAACACAGAACCAAATAGCCGGAGTAAAATAGTAAGGCTCAAAATAGACTAGAACTACCAGATGATCATTTATATTATGAGGGTTGGGAGTGGAGGGCACGTAATCCCTCATCGTAACTCCTCATAAAATAAAGATCAAACTTCGAACAGGTAAGTTCTCGTTTAATCTCACTATTTTACTTCGGAGTCACGTGAGTGACTACGTGAAGATTTTAAAGCCCTGTGTTTTCCATGTCGTAAACTCATTTCATACGACTCTCTGTTTGGTCAAAACAGTAGTGAGTAAAAATATTTTAACACATTGTTATATTTTATGTAATAAGTCCTTTAATTATAAAAAAGAACAACTTTTTTAAAATAAGAACCCCTCTATTGCAGGGGAAAATTACAACAATTGATAAATGATGTAAATGGTAACATAAATCGATAATATAAACAAAGCAAGCATTCAAAGGGAACCCAGTACTGCGTGTCCAAATCCTGGCACCGTGACAACGGGTTTATTGTAGAACTTTGAAAAAGTTTCTTCTCTAGACCACCCTGCGGCCTCTAAAATTTGATCGAGTGGTACGTCCTGTACCTTCGCCGCGGACGTAGCTGCTGCCCTAGTGGAGTGAGATTTAAACACATCAGTGTCTATTCCTGCTAGACCCAAAACCTGTTTTAACCATCTAGAAATGGTTTGAACTGAAACTTTTGTATGTGGTTTTTTGTGTGTTATTAATAACGCTTTCTCAGAACCTCTGAGACTTTTGGTTACCTCCATGTATTGAGTTAAATGCTTAACTACACACAACGTTTCATCAATAGGATATGCTTTAAACATTACCTTCATTCCGGTTTTCCCTGGTCTGCTTTGTTTGATCAAGTCATAGACATAAAACACAATGTTATCTGAAGTCACATGCATGCAATCCAACCTTAACAATTGCAAAGTCTGTACTCTTTGAGCTGATACCAATGCCATTAACATAACCACCTTGAATGTTAAGTTCTGTAAAGACATTGAATTAATTGGAGTCCATTGTTTAAGCAAAGTGAGAACAATGCTAACATCCCAAATTTCTGTATATCTGGGCTTGGGAGGATTTTTATTAAAAAATACCTTTCATGAATCGGGATACTAATGGGTGAGACCCAACTGAATCTCGATCCGAAATTTGTCCTAAATAGGATGACAATGCACTCCGAGCACAATTTATGGCACTAACTCAAATGTTCATCAAAGTGCAACTCAGCAAGGAACTCCAATACATTTGAAATGTTAGCAGAATGATAAGATATCTTTGACTGTGTACAAAAGGCTTCCCATTTTCTTATATACGACATATATTGTTTTTTAGTGCTAGTCCTCCAAGCTGCATCTATAACATCCATGGTCCTGTCCGACAGTTCAAACTCTTGCAATGGTCTGGTCAGAACCTGCAGATTAACAAATTCATATGATCATGCAATGGATGAATGTCTTTTGTTACTGGTTGTGTCAACAGATTGTCGCAACTGGGAATAACCATACATGGTTCGATAATCATTTCTAGCATCAATGGGAACCATGACTGTGTGGGCCAATTTGGCACCACCAAAATGCCTTTGGCAGCGTCTTGCGCTATTTTCTTGAGACATTGCCCAATGAGACAGAATGGGGGAAAAGCATAAAAGAACGTATCCCCCCAGTGTAGCGAGAAAGCATCCACCGCTACTGCCCCCGGATCGTGTTCCCAAGACACGTATTTCGGCAATTGGTGATTCAATCTAGATGCAAACAGATCAATGTCCGGTACTCCATACCGACTGACAATATTTTTGAAAATTTGTGGATTTAACATCCATTCTGTATTGTCTTTAAATATCCGTGATCTTTTGTCTGCCACAACATTGTTTCTTCCTGGGAGATAAATAGCTGAAAGCCAAATATTTTTTGTAATACACCATTGCCATATCTGGTTTACCAGATGATCACATGGAATTGATCTGACACCACCCATGTGATTGATATATGCCACAGCTGTGGTATTATCTATTTGTACTTGGACATGTAAATCCTTTAATGAAGAGCAATAAGCTTTTAATCCATAGAATGCTCCCAGTAACTCCAAATAATTAATACCATATGTTTGGAGCAATAAATCCTCTTGGACAGCCCATCTGCCTCCACAGCTGGTCTCATTGTCCGTAGCCCCCCATCCGAGAGAACTTGCGTCAGTTTGTAATACCACGACTGGCTGATGAACTAAAATGTTTTTAGCAGCTTGTGGAACATTCTCAATCCACCATTGTAATTCCGATAAAGCTTCCTTAGGCAATTGCATTGGCCTATCAAAATGGCCTGCTCGCTGAATTAGTGCTTTAGTTTTTGCCCTTTGAAGATTCTGGTAATGTAACCGACCAAATTCTACTGCTGGAAATGCTGCTACCAATTTACCAATACCCTTGGCAACCTCTCGGATGGAGGGATAAGGTTTGTTAATCAATTTTTGACATACATCTGTCAAATCTAACTCCTTATTCATTGGTAAAGTTACCAACATGGTGACTGAGTTAATCAGAAACCCCAGATATTCAATGGTTTGGGACGGCTGTAACTTAGACTTTGTTGGATGGATCAGAAACCCCAACTTCTCCAACAAGCTAATAGTTGCTGAGACTGATTCCCCAGCTAATTCCTGATTAGCATTGACAATTAGAATGTCATCTAGATAAGCCATAACGATGTGTTTTTGTGCCCTTAACAGTGCAAGTGCTGGTTTTAACAATTTAGTGAACAATCTAGGTGCTGAACTTAATCCATTTGGCAAAGCTTTGTATTGCCACAGCTGTCCCATCCATTTAAACTTTAAATACCTGCGAAAATCATGACGAATTGAGACCGAATAATATGCATCCTTCAAGTCTATTGTAGCCATATAACAACCTGTTGATACCAACTGCATTGCAGTGTAGAAAGTGTCCATTTTAAAATGTTTATACTGGACAAATGTATTCAAAAAAGTGAGATCTAAAATGATCCTACAACCCCCATCTTTCTTCAGTCTGGGGAAAATGTTTGATATAATTTGTTGTGGATCCTCTCCTGTTCTCTCGATAACACCTTTTTTACTCAAACTCTTAATCTCTTTGTCCATTTGATTAACCTCAAACTCGGAGAACCTTAAAGGATGACTAGGGTCATACTGTCCCAATGGAACCATACCTTCCACAAAATTAATGGTAGATCCTTGTACAGTGTCTAATACCACACGATCAACTGTAATATTGTCCCATTCCTTATAAAACATTTGGAGTCTACCGCCAATCTGTGGCCCATCCCAGCATTCCTTTTTTATGGGATAATGTTTATGTACCTCTCCAGCTGGACGAGATGATCTCCTTTTCCCAAGGAATGGGTGTACATTCGGCTGTGTTGGCTGGAAATTCCTCCTTATCATACTCCTGCCTCGGCTTGTACCAGCTCCAAAATCAAATCTCTTCCTTGAATAGCCAGACCATCTCTGGCCAAAATTGAAGGGTCTCATACGACCAAAAGTTTTTGCGTCTTCATCCATTTCTTTAATTTGTTTAGACAAATCCTCTCCGAACAAAAACCCAGGAGTTTGAACATTGCTTGGTTTACACAATCCTGCAAATCTTGGATGTAACAGAGGTCGAATGGCAATCTTCCTCATGCAATTAATCTCAAAAAATGAGTTGCAAAATAAGGCCAACATATGTTTCTGCACTTTGGTCATTCCACAACCTTCCACTTGTCTGCCAAATGCAGTAATGCCAGCTGAAATCAGCTTGAGGACTCTTTGAAATCGAATTTCCTGCGCCCGCATAATTGATGACATAGGCGCCCAAACAACTGAATTCACCGTAGGTACCTTCAATGAGGCACAATTGATCGGTGTTTTATATATTTCTGCTGTCTCAACCATAACAGCCTCTTGAAGCGGGTGAGAGACCATATAATTAATATTGGCCGCCAGGTTTTCTTCCATGGCCTCACCGCTTCCTCCAGGTATAGCAAAGTCTTGTGCCACATCAGGCACACCTGGATCCATATATTTGAATTGTGGTGTGTCCTCCGGACCACAAACACCACTTGCAGGGTCTGTCTCATACAGCCCTGGTACTCCTGAAACTTGTTCAAAGGAGACTTCCTCCAGTCCATACCCAGGCACTGGGGTTTCAAATTCCCAATTCGAATTGGCACCATATTCACGATATGGAACCCCCTCAGGGGCTGCCTGGGAATATTCTGGGTTCGTAGACCCTTGGTTGATTATAGTCTGGAGCATTTTCTCCATTTGGTCCATCCTAAGCCATAAGGCCTTCTTTTCTGGACCTTCAGAATCAGAGTCCTCTGAAATCCCAGGCCCTGCAGCTTTTCTTTTACTTTTTTGAGGCACTGGGATTTCCTCTACAGTTTCCATTTGTGGAGCAACCAAAGCCTCACTAACGGGTGTTTCAACGGCCGCCGGTATCGGAACCGGCTCCGCACTAAACTGCTGTCCCGACTCTTCTGCACCCCGGGACGCACGTTTTACCCGCTGTTTCTTGGCCTTCTCCATTTTATTTTTTCCTCTAACTCCTCCTGGTTTACCCACCAGGCTACGGAGTTCTGAAACCTCGCCCAAAATTTTGTAAAACTTTCTTACCTGCGGGCCGGTTCCTTACCGCTGTGTGGAGCTGCGCTCTGCAGCTCTTTCGTTGCCGACAGCGACGACGTAATGCCGTTCCAGCGCCAGGCGGGGTCTTCTTCACGTAGTCACTCACGTGACTCCGAAGTAAAATTGCCCTTTGTAAATTGTCCCTCCTTGTGGATGCCAAAGTGGAATAACTTAAAACTAGTGTGAACGGGTGATCAATGGTGGGTGTGGACTTGGGTCCAAGGGCCTGTTTCCATGTATCTTTCAGTTCAATCAAAATCTCTCTTCAGAAAATAATACTAACTCAAATTAAGTAAAACAAAGACTTTTTTTTTCCTTTTTTAATTTTTAATTAATTCTATTAATTCTACCAGTTTCAAAGAGAAAAGTTAGCAAATGTCCTTGCCCTTTAATTTTGGAGGTTATCATTTTTCTCTCTACAATCTTTTAACATGTACAGAATATTACTGGAAATGGGATTGATGATATGACCATAAAAAATGGAGCAGCTGTGTATTTTTTGCATTAAAATGAGTTTGGCATTGGTGCTTAATGTTTGCATTAGTGGCAAGGCTGGCATTTAATGCCCAACATTAAATGCCCTGAGAAAACTGAAGGATTTCTTTGCATTTTTGTTTAGTGCGCTAAAAAGGTCATGAAAGACACTTCAACAATAAATAATTAAATTTTATGGACAACACTTCTTAGAGTCATTGAGTCATTCAGCATGGAAACAGGCCCTTCGGCCCAACTTGCCCACGTCAACCAATATGCCCCATCTACTCTGCTCCCACCTGCCTGCATTTGGCCCATATCCTTCTAAACCTATCCTATCTATGTACCTATCCAAATGCTTCTCAAACATTGCGATAGTACACAAAGGGTATATGAGACAGACAGACAGACAGACAGACAGACAGACAGACAGACAGACAGACAGACAGACAGACAGACAGACAGACAGACAGACAGACAGACAGACAGACAGACAGACAGACAGACAGACAGACCACATGCAGGCAGGTGGGGCTAGTGTAGATGGGACTTGTTGATTGGTATGGGCAAGTTAGGTTGAAGGGTCTGTTTCCATGCTATATGACTTACGACTGTAGTGGCCTGGTCAAGGTCAGGAAAAGACCGGATGCCAGGCGGATTCGAAAGAAGCTTTTTAATTGTCACAGCTCCAGTACACACACTGACACTATTATCTCTATCCCTGGGGAGTGTCGACATCAAACCCCGTAGCAGACCAACTACGGGGTTTGACTACGCCGATTGTCCCTCAATCAGCGAGGGGGGTGATCCAAGGAGTGGCCTACCCCCCAGGGACCACCAAAGGACCCGCCCCCCAAAGTACCCGAGGTATGAAACGGACAGGAGGGCGTACACGGCGGCCAGCCCGGGTGCGCACAACGCTCGGGCCCGGAACAGGCGCCTGATCAACAAGTGCGGGAGATGAAGTAGCCAGAGGAGGAGGTACCCTAGATAGAGGCCCCCCTCGCTTACAGGGCAGCGCTAATAGCGCCGGCCGATCGATATCAATATGTGTCGGCTTCAACCGCGCAACTGAAACAGTCTCACGCCGACCCCCCATGTCCAGGACGAACGTCGACGAGCCCTGTTCCAAGACCCGGAATGGACCTTTGTACGGCCGCTGTAGAGGTGTCCGATGTGCATCCCTGCGCAGAAAAATCAAACTGGCAGTCCTCCAGAGGGAACGTGCGGACGGAAGGACCCATGACGAGAAGTGGGCACCAGCGCCAGCTGCCCCACCGTCTGCTGAAGACGTTGCAGAGTGTCCGAAGGCTGCTCCACCTGGCCACGTGCCGGCGGGATGAACTCGCCAGGCACCGTTAACAGAGACCCATACACCAACTCAGCAGAGGAGGAGGCCAAGTCCTCCTTGGGTGCGGTGCGTATCCCCAGCAAAACCCACGGTAGAGCGTCTACCCAGTCTGGGTCAGTGAGCCGTGCCCTTAGGGCACCCTTAAGCTGTCGGTGAAACAGCTCCACTAGTCCGTTTGACTGCGGGTGGTATGCTGTCGTGTGGTGCAGACGAACACCCAGGAGGCGTGCCATGGCCGACCACAGCTCTGACGTGAACTGAGGTCCCCGGTCGGAAGTCATGTCCAGTGGAACGCCGAACCAGGCGATCCAGTGCGCCAACAATGCGCGAGCACAGGGATTCTGGGATTGTGGGATTCACAGGGATTGTGGAATTCTGTAGCGGAATGGCTTCAGGCCACCGCGTGAAGCGGTCCACAACGGTGAATAGGTACATCATGCCCTAGGACGACGGCAGTGGCCCCACGATGTCCACGTGAATGTGGTTGAAACGTTTATGCGGAATGGGGAACTCCTGCAGTGGCACGTGCACGTGTCGTTGCACCTTGGCGGTCTGGCATGGGATGCAAGTGCGCGCCCAATGTCCAACCTCCTTCCACAGGCCATGCCACGTGAAGAGGGAGGCTACCAGGGCTGTTGTCACCCTGATGG
The DNA here is from genome assembly GCA_963514005.1 of Raja brachyura. The sequence goes on along the minus strand of OY740791.1, from coordinate 32,071,476 downwards.
AGGGATGCGCAAGTCCATGGAGCACATCAAACATCCTGCGCCGCCAGGCGATGGGGACGATGGGTCGCAGAACTCCAGAGGAGACATCGCACAGCAGCGTGGTACCCCCAGGACCACAGACAACGTTCTCCAACTGGAGGCCCGAAACTGCCGTACGACAGGCGGCCATCTCCTCGTCGACAAGCTGAGCGGCTGCCAGGGCGGAATAGTTGATCCCCTCACCGACTCGGAGAACCGCAGGTCGTGATAAGGCATCGGCCACCCTGTTAAATTTGCCCTCAACAAACCGGATTGAGGTGGTGTACTCGGACACATACGCCAACTGCCTCTGCTGCCGGGCAGACCACAGGTCTGATACCTTGGCGAATGCGAAGGTTAGTGGCTTGTGGTCCGTGAATGCAGTAAATGGTCTTCCCTCCAGAAAATAGCGGAAATGACGTACGGCAAGATACAGGGCAAGGAGCTCACGGTCGAAGGTGCTGTAACGTCGCTGAGGACCACTGAAGAAAGCAAGTGGCTGCCAGCAACTCTCAACGAGCTGCTCTAACACTGCCCCAACCGCAACCTCAGAAGCATCCACCGTCAAGGCGGTCGTGGCGTCCTCTCGTGGGTGGACGAGCATTGTGGCCTCGGCCAGTGCCTGCTTAGCCCTCTCAAATGCCACTGTTGCTTCCATGGACCAATCAACCTCCCTGCAATGACCAGCAATCAGGTTGCAAAGCGGATGCATGACTGCAGCTACTGACGGCAGGAAGCGGTGCTAGAAAGTGACAACCCACAAATTCCTGCAGGCCCCTAACTGTGGTCGGATGGGGGAACCTGCGGATAGCATCCACCCTGGTCGGCAGAGGCACCACCCCTTGTTGAGTCACACGGTGGCTAAGGAAGTCGATAGCCATCACACCAAAACAGCACTTGGACGCGTTAATAGCCAAACCAAAATCGCTGAGGCGCTGACACAGTTGACGGAGGTGGGTGCAATGCTCCTGCCGTGAGCGACTGGCCACGAGTATGTCGTCCAGGTACACAAAGACAAAGTCCAATCCACGGCACACGCAGTCCATAAGCCGCTGAAAGGCCTGCACGGCGTTCTTCAACCCAAACGGCATTCGCACAAATTCGAATAGACCAAATGGTGTAATAATGGCCGTCTTCGGGATATCGTCGGGGCGGACCGGAATTTGATTGTACCCTCGCACGAGGTTCACCTTGGAAAATACGGATGCTCCAGCCAGATGGGCATTGAAGTCCTGAATGTGCGGGACCGTATATCTGTCGGCGACGGTCGCATCATCCAGGCGACGGTAATCCCCACACGGGCACCAGCCCCCGTTCTTCTTAGGGACCATGTGGAGCAGTGAGGCCCATGGGCTATCGGAGGGACGCACGATGCCCATCGCCTCCATCTGGCGGAACTCCACCCGAGCTAGACGGAGCTTGTCTGGGGCGAGACGACATGCCCGGCCGTGCACAGGTGGGCCAGTAGTGAGGATATGGTGCTCCACCCCGTGCTTCGGGGTGGAGGAGCAGAAGTGGGGTTCGAGAATGCTGGGAAAATCTGCCAGGATGCGCGTGAAAGTCGCATCCACTGATGACAGGGGGCCATCAGGGCGTACTACAGGATCACCAGTACGGAGGAAGACCGGCTCCAGCATGACAGAGTGCATCAGGCGCCGCCGCTTGACATCCATGAGCAGTGAATGGGCTTGAAGGAAGTCGGCGCCCAGCAGCGGCTGGGAAACGTCTGCAATGACGAACCTCCACGAAAACGAGTTGCGGGCAAAGTTGAGGGGGATGGTGCGAAACCCGTAGGTGCGAATAGCACTCCGGTTTGCCGCGGTGAGGAGGGGGCCTTGTTTGCCCGCACGGATTTTGGCGATGGAGGGAGGGAGAACACTCACTTCCGCACCAGTGTCGACGAGGAAACGTCCCGCACTGCGGTGATCCCAAGCGAAAACGCAATGAATCGTGCCGGCTGCCGAAGGAATCACTGACGACCGGCCCTTTAGTTTCCCGAGAACGAACAGGGTGGGCGACAAAGCCTGGCTGCAGCTCCCCAGTGGCGTACTACAACCAGTAACACCAACCAACTTTGCTGGCGTCTGGTTGAACTGCAGGCGAATTAGGCTAATTTTAGCGCCAGCGGCCCTTGCTGGCGTCTGGTGAAACTGCAAGCCAATTTGGCTGGTTTGAACGCCAGCGACCTCTGCTGGCATTGGTTTGAACTGCAGGCTGGCCGTGCTGGAAGGACGTGCTTGCAGTGGAATGCGCAATGGCTGCCGGATTTTGCCGCGAGGGCCGACTGGGAGCAGTGAAGACGCGGTGGATAGCGGTCCCGACCTGCTCTGAGTCTCCAAACGCCTTAGGAAGGACGTCCACTGCTTCCAGGTTGTGATGGTGAGAATTCCACAATTCGTCGGCTTGTTCACCCAGCGCCTGCATGTCGGTGAACGGATCCCTGGCGAGCTGCATGCGAATGTTGGGAGGCAGCTGCTGCAGGAAGGCATATTTAAACAGAAAGCATGGCTCATGGTCCTCCATCAGGGTGAGCATGTCTTCCAGGAGGGCAGACGGCCGGCGGTCGCCCGGACCGTCCATTCTGAAAATGCGAGCTGCCCGCTCGGCGTCACCCAGGCCAAACCTCCTGATGAGAAATGCTTTAAGGCCAGTATATTTGTTTGTAACCAGGGGGGGCCTGAGCAAAGGCTTAACTTGCCTCACAGTTAGTTGGTCAAGCGAGCCAACCACGTAATAATATTTAGTCTCATCCTGCGTGATACCTCTCACAGCAAACTGTGCCTCTGCCTGCTGGAACAAGGTTTCGGGTTCTTCGGTCCACAGAGTTGGAAGCTTCAGTGCAACAGCGTTATTATCCATCACGATGCGTGATGAACGACATGGGGTCACCAGTGTAGTGGCCTGGTCAAGGCCAGGAAAAGACCGGGCGCCAGGCGGATTCGAAAGAAGCTTTTTAATTGTCACAGCTCCAGTACACACAAGGACACTCGTATCTCTACCCCTGGGGAGTGTCGACAGCAAACCCCATAGCAGACCAACGCCCCTGTCCCTCAATCGGCGAGGGGGATGATCCAAGGAGTGGCCTACCCCCCAGGGACCGCCACATGACCATGAATAAAACGTGAGGTTTTAGTACAAGAAAGAGAATACTGGATATACTCAGTAGATCAGAATCATGTTCAGATGAAACATTGAATTTGTTTCTCTACAAACGCAGCCTGACCTGCTGAGATCATTTCAGATTTTCAGTACCTGTAGTTTAATTTTTACATTATGTTTTTCTGTATGATTTTTAAAATCTAGTCAGAAGTATGAAAAGATAAGGATTTAAGAGGATACATTTCAATGATTAGAATAGAGACAATGAAGGAGTGGTGAGTAAGGAGACACACAAGGAGCCACTAGCAAGGGACTGAAGGATGCTATTGTGAAAGTTAGGCTGGAAGAGACTTTGGATACTGTGGAGGAACCTTGTGGAAGGGTCTGAAAATGAGCACAGGACTTTAACTGCGCTGGAAGATGGGATACCAGTCAATGGAGAGGTAGGGAAAGTCATGAGCAGTTGCAAAAGACACTGAGCAGCTGTCTTTTAGAAACATTGGTTGACAGGAGGTGGAGGATAAAATGAGAGCACTGGAATTACAGGGATGAGAAGAGGCAATGTTGAAATGTTTGCTTGTTTATGTGTGTTTAAAATTATGGTATGATGTCATATCTGCTCAGTTTTCTCTCGTTAAAATATAATTTGAAGCATTTGTATCATTGTGGAACAGATGTTGTGGGATATTAAGCCCTGAAATGACCAGTCATCCACATCCTGAATCTGCTGATTCTTCAACCATGGTCCTGTGTACAATCCTCTACTGCAATTAATTACCAGCTCATTGCTAAGGCCAAGGACAGTTCAGGGCCTCTCCCAGCTTGTGCCCACTGTGCTGACAAAACAACTCTCAGTGCCAATAAAGTCCCATTGCCAGGTTCCTCATCTGCCAAATCTACCGCCTAAATTGAATGTTATTTAATATTTTTGATGCTTAAAATCAATTAAAGCATTTATACTAACTTAATGAAATCAAATAGAAAGCCTTACTTAACTTTCTACTGCAGCCATTTTGCACAACTGAATTTGCTGTACTTTCACTTGGTTAATCTGATCTCCCAGTCCCAATCTGCCCGCTGAGGCAACAAATTTGCATTCCGAATATCAGTGGAAATTATTCTCCAACACAGTACTATCAATCTTTTTGAGACGTAGACAGGATATGTGTTTGCGCAGTGGCACCAAGATAAGTGATGGGAAATAATGTAACTTCAAATCACCAGCATTTTGGGCTGATCATAAATTTCAATGTTGATATTGATGGTGATATCATATGTTAGTCAATATCACCACCAATATTGTTTGTGAAGTGTACATGTTTAGAACACAGATTTACCATTGTTAGGGTAACTGATCTAATTGTTTTTGTATGAGTCTGAGGAAAGGTCTCGACCCAAAACATCACATATTCCTTCACTCCCCCGCTGAGTTTCTCCAGCATTTATGTCTACCTTTAATTTTTTTTGTAGATTGAAGCCACTAATTGAGGATGATATTGGGAAATAGTGCTATTGGGTCAAATCTGTAGTGGATGTAATTGTGTTGAAAGTTTTGGCACTAAGCCACTGAAAGCAGTTGACTCTTGCAATAGATGTTATTCCCTCAACATTACCATCTTCATACCACAAGCTAAAAGAAGAAGGTGCAAATAGAGCCTGGTGCTAAACAATAAAATCTGTGCAGGAAGCGTATTCAAATTCAATTCATTTGAGAGGATAAAGCAAATTGTGATACGCTATTGTTGAAAAATAAACTGTTCATAATTACTGAATTCTATAATAGGACTACTGAGCTTCATTCATATTTATGTTTTAAAAAGCTAGATGTTCAGATTAAGATGAACTTTTCTTTGGCATTATTTAATGCTTCGCGAAGCTTTGCATTCCCAATTTGCAAAGAACAGCAATCACGACCGGTATATGGTCACTAGAATAACAACTGGAGAGATAAGCCCCTGCGGCATGGTGGCACAGCAGTAGAGTTGCTGCCTTACAGCGCATGCAACGTCGGAGACCCGGGTTCGATCCCGACTACAGGTGCTGTCTGTACTGAGTTTGTACATTCTCCCCGTGACTACATGGATTTTCTCAGAAATCTTTGGTTTCCTTCCACACTCCAAAGACGCACAGGTTTGTAAAATAATTGGCTTGGTGGATATGTAAATTGTCCTTAGTGTGTGTATGGTAGTGTTAATGTGCGGGGTGCACTGGTCAGCGCAGACTCGGTGTGCCGAAGGGCATTGTATCTCTAAACTAAACTAAAAATAAACTAAGCTACAATTTTGAAAAATGAAGACGCTTGGGCAATTTCCATTGCCACAAATTATCCTGTATCCTGTACACTATGGATGGCTTAATCGTAATTATACTGTATGTTGTCATTCAACTGACTGGTCAGCACACAACAAAATAGCTTTTTCTTTGTACCTTGGCACATGTGACAATAAACCAAATTAAACTAAAACTAAACAAAGCATTCACAGCAAATTTAGCGAAAAGCCGATAAAGATTGATACTTTAATGTTTCATAAAGAATATTTTCAAAAGTATATTTTTTGTTATCCTTTACATTCAAAATATTCCTTTTAATTCTCTATAAATAAACTATACTGGTGTTGTTATTCTCTCAATTTTCCGATTACTTAGAGGAATACAGGATAGAAATAGGCCCTTCCCCCCAATAATGTCTGTGCCCACCAAGATGTCAATTTAAACTATACATCTGCCTCCACATGGTTTATATCTCTCCATACCCTGTCTGTTCATGTCTGTCTATATACCTCGTAAATATTGCCATTGTATCTGCTTCCACCACTTCCCCTGGCAACATGCTCCTTGCATTCACAGTATTGAAAAATTTCCCTCGTAAAACTCCTTTAAATTTTCCTCCTCTCTCCTTAACCTTATACCCTCTATTATTTGACATTTTCATCTTGGGAATGCGTGTGGGGGCCGTCAAGAACAAGGGGGGACCCAGTGTAGGTGGGCGGTCGAGAACAAAGGGGGTCCCGTCATGGGGGGGCTGCCGAGATCTAAGAGGGACCCGGTTAGGCGGCAAAAAAGGGATAAGCAATTCAACCACTTGCGCCACGCCGACTTCTCTGTTGGCCACGGCACCCTGTAAAACGAGTCCTGAGCTGAAGAGGATATAGTGAAAGTTCACTACAATGATTAATAAGATGGTGCCTTTGTCATCTGAGGAGTCATTAAGTAAACTAGACATGTACTCTTGAGTACATAAGAATAAGAGGAGATCCATTGAATTATATAACATTTATATGGGGCTTGGCCTGGAGAATGCACGACTTCTCCTGGCCAGTGTGTGTAGGACACAATCTCAAGGGGCCAGATATTCAGGATAGAGATGAGAAGAATCTATTTTCACCCGGAGAATGGTGATTCTTTGGAATTCGCCCACTCGAACAGTTATGGAGGCTCAGTCACTGATTATATTTTACACTGATGTCAAAATATATGAAATATTAAAGGAATCAAGAGACATGGTTTAGTGCAGGAACGTGGCACTGTTAAACAATTTGACGATATTGAAAGGCAGAGTGCGCTCAAAAGGCTCAATGGCCTACTCTTGTTTCTTTTTATTCTGTTGCCTGAAGTGAAGCTCCATCCATAGGAATACTTTCTTGATCATCACTGTGCAAATATCCAAAGGGAGTTTGAATCATATAATTTAATTGCTGCTTTAATAATGGAAACAACATTTAAGTTTCCCTGGGTTACACAAAAAGCTGGAGAAACCCAGCGGGTGCAGCAGCATCTAAGGAGCGAAGGAGATAGGCGACGTTTCGGGTCGAGACCCTGAAGGGTCTCACCCTGCCTCACCCTGAACCCTGAAGGGTCTCGACCCGAAACGTCGCCTATCTCCTTCGCTCCTTAGATGCTGCTGCACCCGCTGAGTTTCTCCAGCTTTTTGTGTAACCCTCGATTCTCCAGCATCTGCAGTTCCTTCTTTAACATTTAAGTTTCCCTGTAGGGAGTTTTGCTTTATCTGAATAAAGAACAAAGTGAATTCACCAATTACAGTCTGAAAAAGGGTCTCGACCCAAAACGTTGCCGATTCCTTTGCTCCATAGATGCTGCCTCACCCGCTGGGTTTCTCCAGCATTTTTGTCCACCTTCACCAATCACTAATATAATCTACAGGTGAGGCTGTATCCAAAAGAAGACAAACAGTTAACATTTCAGGTTGTAGACAAAGGTTCTGACAAAGGTAGACAAAAATGCTAGAGAAACTTCTGGTGAGGCAGCATCAACGGAGCGAAGGAATAGGCAACGTTTCGGGTCGAGACCCTTCTTCAGACTAATGTGAGGGTGGGGGATGCGGGAAGAAGAAAGGAAGGGGCAGAGACAGTGGGCTGAGGGAGAGCTGGGAAGAGGATGAAAAAGCAAGGACTATCTGAAATTAGAGAAGTCAATGTTCATACCACTGGGGTGTAAACTGCCCAAGAGAAATATGAGGTGCTGCTCCTCCAATTTACGGTGGGCCTCACTCTGGCCATGGAGGAGGCTCAGGACAGAAAAGTCGGATTCGGAATGGGAGTGGGCGTTGAAGTGCTGAGTCACCAGGAGATCAGGTTGGTTAATGTGAACCGAGTGGAGGTGTTGGTTGGGCAAAGCAATCACCAAGCCTATGCTTGGTCTCACCGATGAAGAGCAGCTGATGTAGAGTCCCTGCTTTCTCCTCCCCTTCCCAGCTCTCCCTCAGCCCACTGTCTCCGCCTCTTCCTTTCTTCTTCCCACCCCTCCTACCCTCACATCAGTCTGAAGACTGAAACGTTGTTGAAATTGTTGAAATTGTTGAAATGTTGTTGAAATTGCTGAAACATCAGTCTCAACCTGAAACGTTGCCTATTTCCTTCGCTCCATAGATGCTGCCTCACCCATTGAGGTTTTCCAGCATTTTTGTCTACCTTCGATTTTCCAGCATCTGCAGTTCCTTCTTAAACAAAGGTTCTTACAAAAGCTCTTTGACCTGAATCTTCCCAGATTCAGCCAAAGCTGCTGAGGATCAGTGAAATTCCTTGTATGTTGCAAAACATACTTGGCGAATAAAATCTGATTCTGATTCTGATTTCCAGCATATTCTTTTTTTAAATTTTAGACTTTGAGCATCAGCAGTTTTTTTGGTTACCAATGCAGTACACACTGGTTATAACGGACCATGGAGAGGGGTATGGCTGATTGGCCAGTTGCTGGTTAATACACAAAAGGACACAAAGTGCTGGAGTAACTCAACAGGCCAGGCAGCATCTTTGGGGAACATGGATAGGTGACGATTTGGGTCAAAACCTCAGTCTCTTGGTTTGCAACTGAGACTGGAATCCACGTGAGTTGTTGGCCCGTGCCTGCTGGCAGCCAGGGTAGAGGCGAAGGTCAACGGAGTCAATGGATGTGGCGCACTGGCAACCTGAGTGCAGCTAAGGGTCAGCGGGCAGCCAGCAGCCAGGGGGGTAGTGTGAGCCGGGGGCCAGGAAGACACCACAAGCCAACGGCAGCATGCACGCAGTCGGAGCTGTGGCTAGGGTCAGTCCGCTATAACCAAGATCCATTATAAAGAGGTAGGTTAAAATGAGGTGTTAAAGAAGGAACTGCAGATGCTGGAAAATCGAGGGTACACAAAATGCTGGAGAAACTCAGCGGGTGCAGCAGCATCTATGGAGCGAAGGAGATAGGTAATGTTTTGTGCTGAAACCCTTCTTCAGACTGATGGGGGGTGGGGGGGACGAAAGGAAAAAGGAGGAGCCCAAGGACTGAGGGAGAGGTAGGAAGGGGAGGAGACAGCAAGGGTTAACAGAATTGAGAGAATTCGATGTTCATGCCAAGAGGATGCAGACTCCCCAAGCGAAATATGAGGTGCTGTTCCTACAATTTGCAGTGTTGCTCACACTGGCTGTGGAGGAGGCCCAGGACAGAGGAGTCAAATACGGAATGGGAGGGGGAGTTGAAGTGCTGAGCCACCGGGAGGTCGGGTTGGTTATTGCGGACCGAGCGGAGGTGTTCGACAAAACAATCGCCAAGCCTCCGCTTGGTCTCACCGATATAGATCAATTGACATCTAGAGCAGCGGATGCAATAGATGAGGTTGGAGGAGGTGCAGGTGAACCTCTGTCGGACCTGGAACGACTATTGGGTCCTTGAATGGAGTGGAGGGGGGGAGGTAAAGCGACAAGTGTAGCATCTCTTGCGGTTGCCCGGGGAAGCAGTGGAGCGGGAGGGAAGGGAAGAATTGACAAGGGAGTTGCGGAGGGAGCGTTTTTTGCGGAAGGCAGACAGAGGGGGAGATGGGAAGATGTGGCGAGTGGAGGGGTCACGTTGGAGGTGGCGAAACTGGCAGATGACTATGTGTTGTATGTGCTGGCTGGTGGGGTGAAAGGTTGAGGACCAGGGGGACACTGCCCTTGTTGCGAGTGAGGGGATAGGGAGAGAGGGCAGTGTTACTGGGTACGGAGGAGACCCTGGTGCAAGCCTCATCTATAGTGAAGGAGGGGAATCCCCGTTCTCTGAAGAATGAGGACATTTGTGATGCCCTGGTGTGGAACACCTCATCCTGGGAGCAGATGCGGCGTAGAAGGAGGAATTGGGAATAGGGGATGGAGTCCATACAGGAAGGAGGGTGGGAGGAAGAGTAGTCCAGGCAGCCGTGGGAGTCAGTTGGTTTGTAGTGGATGTCAGTCAGGAGTGTATCCCCTGCGACAGAGATAGTGAGGTCAATGAATGGTAGGGAATTGTCAGAAATGGTCCAGGTGTATTTGAGTGCCGGATGGAAGTTGGTGGTGAAACGGATGAAGTCAGTCAGTTATGTGTGGGTGCAGGAGGTGACACCAAAGCAGTCGTCGATGTAATGAAGGTAGAGGTCAGGGATGGGGCCCTGGTACGCCGCAAACAAGGATTGTTCGACGTGCCCGACAAAGAGGCAGGCGTAGCTGGGGCACATGCGTGTTCCCCCATTCCCCCACTTGCAACAAGGGCAGAGTCCCCCTAGCCCTCACCTTTCACCCCACCAGCCAGCACATACAACACACAGTCCTCCGCCAGTTTCGCCACCTCCAATGTGACCCCACCACTCGCCACATCTTCCCATCTCCCCCCCGGCTGCCTTCCCCAAAGACCACTCCCTCCGCAACTCCTTCGTCAATTCTTCCCTTCCTTCCCGCTCCACTCCTTCCCCAGGCAATTTCCCTTGCAACCGCAAGAGATGCTACACTTGTCACTTTACCTCCACCCTCCAATCCATTCAAGGACCCAAGCAGTCGTTCCAGGTCCGATAGAGGTTTTGGTTTCATGAGTGGCTCAGTTTTAATACCTCAATCTTGTGTTGTCAATCTTACACATTTCCCTCCTTGCTTCTTTTTTAAAAATATATATTTTAAATTTATTTATTAGAAGCAAGTACATTACATTTTAATGGTACCTTTTTACAGGTTCCCAGAATTATTTATTCTTTGTACAACCTTCCTTTTTTTTTTAGAAAGAAATTAGAAAGAAAGAAGTATCGAAGAGTAAAGAATAGTCGAGTGAGTGTAGTGTAAAGAAAGAAATAAGTGAGAAAGTGAAGCAGAAAGGAGATTCTCACACACCACAGGTCAATATATATATTTTTTTGTTCTTAATCATTTTTCACTCAAACCCAGAATTTTTAATTTTATGATGTTATTACACCCCATGAATCCACAAGATCAATGAATGGAGACCAACTCATTAAGATTTTTGTCAATCTTACACATTTCCCTCCTTGCTTCTTGAAATACAATCTAAGTGTTTGTCAACAGTATTGACAGATTATCCATATCCTTATAAAACTCTGATCTTAGGTGTGTGTGTGTATTTCTTTGTTTGTGTGTTTTCACATCTTCTCGAAAAAATGACGTGAGAACAGGAAAACTTTTACATATACCCCCTGGAGTCCGAAATCGGCTTATCTGAAAATGTTGTGCTTTATTTCTTGAATTATGAATAAAAATCTTCACAAGTCATATCAAACGTTGAAATCAAAACGGCTGTTTTTCGCTGATGACGTGACAATGGATCTGCCTGCCTGCCATCTGCTTGCGCTGCGACTGATGTCACCTCCCACCTCTCCCTCCTCCCCCCATTATACAAAAGTCGCCCTGTCAACTGAAGACCAAAGATCATGGCTGAAGACTACGGCACGCACTGTAAGAGCTCTCGGGTCCAGTCCGTCGCTGCTGAAAAACCTTTGAAAAACCCCCGATGTTGCTCGCCCTGCGAGTGACGTCAGCCCCCCCGACCACCCCCCATATTTGGGCCCTGCCTGCAGCCTGGAGCGAAGTTCGGAAACCAGCCCTCCCCTCTGACGACGCGCCCCCACACTCTACCCCCCTCCCTCTCTGCCCCCCCCTCCCTCTCTGCCCCCCCTCCCTCCTGTGTCCCCCTTGGTCTTGTTAACATTTAAAATTCTGTCTTCCATAATACAGAGAGTACGATAGAAAATGAATAATTTCTGCCTTCCTCATTTACCCCTCTACCTCATCTTTTTCTCCCTTAATCAACTACTTTGTCTGAGGTCCTGTCAAGACACCAGAATGCTTAATTGTCATGCACTGGGGTGGAACAATGAAACTCTTACTTGCTGCAGCTTTATTAACACATTAATCCATTCTCTTTTCCTTTGCAAATGGCTTTTCTCTTCATTCTCCAGCTACCATCTGATCACTTTCTTGGGTTGATGCCCTTTCCTGCACCATGAATTCTGCATGTTATTCTCTCTGGGCCATTGCCTGACCACCAATAACCCTTTACTCCAATCCCAATAGCTACACTGCATATACCTGCACACCTCCACTTGACTATTTTGCTACACCTAGGGCAAATTTTCAGCCCTGCTCCCACCGCAGCTTAATGTTGGAAGGCAGTGGTCACCCCATAATTTACGATTTAGTTGGTGGACCAAGGCATGTATTTGGGCCAACTGGGTCGTTTTCATCCTGCAGGAACAAGAGCCGTTACCACTGAACCAAGTTCATGGCCAACCAGTCAGGAGTGATCTCTTCCTTGCTTCTTCTCCCACGGTCAGGCAATCAAACTGCTGCGTCGAGGCGATCAAGGCACCCGATATTGCAGCCCCCGCCAGGCAATGGAAGATCCCGCGGCCAAGTGATGGTGTCTTATCGTAGCTTTGGGCTTTCTTGCAGAACTCCGTAAGGATCTCAGCATTAGATCACATATGAAATTACAACTGCAAATAATAGACTGCAACTTTGAGACGTGTGTTTACATAGAAATCCAAATGCTGGCAGCTATGCTGGTAAAATGCTAACAATCTACGTTATCCTGACCATTAACATTTTTTTTAAAAATCAGATTTATCATATATTATCTTCGCAGTCTCTGGATGCTTCCACTAATTTTTGAAATCTGGATCTCTTTGTTATGTTCGGAAGCATTAATGAACCACAAACTGAAGCCTCTATTTTACTGCTGTCAGTCGATGGAAAATATTGATCAGATCATTGAAAAAAACTTTTTGCTATTCTTTGATTGATGCCATGGAGTTGATTTAATCAAGATGATAAGGTAGATACTGCCACAGATAATGGATGAGGTTCAGATTGGAAAAAAATTATGCATGATATTAACAATCTTTATTATTATTATTATAGGGGTGGAAGATTGCAACCTTCACGTGGTCCGCACTGTTTCGACCGTACAGTTTTGGTCTCCAAATCTGAGGAAAGACATTCTTGCCATAGAGGGGGTACAGAGAAGATTCACCAGACTGATTCCTGGGATGTCAGGACTTTCATATGAGAAAAGACTGGATAGACTCGGCTTGTACTCACTGGAATTTAGAAGATTGAGGGGGGATCTTATAGAAACTTACAAAATTCTTAAGGGGTTGGACAAGCTAGATGCTGGAAGATTGTTCCCGATGTTGGGGGAGTCCAGAACAAGGGGTCACAGTCTAAGGATAAGGGGGAATTCCTTTAGGACCGAGATGAGGAAAGTATTCTTTACACAGAGAGTGGTGAGTCTCTGGAATTCTCTGCCACAGAAGGTAGTTGAGACCAGTTCATTGGCTATATTTAAGAGGGCGTTAGATGTGGCACTTGTGGCTAAAGGGATCAGGGGGTATGGAGAGAAGGCAGGTACGGGATACTGAGTTGGATGATCAGCCATGATCACATTGAATGGCGGTGCATGCTCGAAGGGCCGAATGACCTACTCCTGCACCTATTTTTCTATGTTTCTATGACTAATGCAATCAACTCGACGTGCACAAACGAAAGATCAAATAGAACAAGTTGTCCAACAACTTTAGGATGTGCACACCACACGAAAGAAGATTATTATTATAGAAACTGTATTTTGGCAAATGGTGAGCTGCTCCATTAGAGTCAAGACCTCTAATCATTTTCTTCAGAGCAGCATAACCTTAAACATTTTAGAGGTCTGTGAATTACTTTAACAAGGATTTCAGCTATTAATAATTCTACTTTAACAGTGTGGGAAAAATAAATTTGAGCTTATAAAAGGAATAGACCAGATATAAGACGGCTCTTTTTTCGGAGTAGTGAACATCTAGAGTGTTTTGGTGGCTAGTGTGAACGTTCTCTCTAAATGTTCACAATTAGAACTAGTCGTGTTCTGGATTAAGGCAAAAATTCCACCACACAAACATAAAAAGAGTGGGAGTGGCCCATTTGAATCTTCAAGTATGCTTTGGTATTCAATACAATTATTACTGATCATCCATATTCAATACTGTTTCTGCTTTCTCCCCTTACCCCTTGATCCCATCAGCCCTAAAAACATCTGTCCATCTTGAATAATGGTGGTTCACTTGGAACAAATGAATTGACATCTGAGTAGAGAATTCGTCAGATTCACCACTCCTAGGGTGAAGAAACTCTTTCTCATTTCAATCCTTCATTTTCCATCCCTTAACTTCAGACAGTGATCCCTGGTCCTTGACTCCCATACCATCAGGGACATCCTTCCTGCATTTAATCAGTCCACTCCTACTAGAATTTTGTGTGTTTCACTGCAATCTTCCCTCATTCTTTCAAACTCAAATAAAATATATGTCTCACCAAGCCAATCTCTCTTCATACATCAGTGTCCTTCCCAGGAATCAGTCTGGTGAATCCCTGCTGCACTGCTTCCATGGAAATAACTTCTTTCTTCAGGTAAGGAGACCAAAATTGTACACAATTTCCCAAGATATGACTTGCCATGGCCCTGCACAATTGTTTCAATTTTCAAATCCTCCCTCCATAGAGGTCAACATAATATTTGCCTTATTTAACCATTCACTACATCTGTATGCTTACTTGCAATAACTTGTGAAAATAGACACTCTGATCCTTTTGCATTTTTCCAATCCACTGCCATTTAGATAGTTATCATCCTTCCTGGTTTTCCTGCCAAAGTGATGCCCTCAAATTTATTCGCACTATTCTAATCTGCCATGTATTTGCTCTCTCAACTTGCCCAAACTACACTGGAGCTATTCTGCATCATCCTTATGGCTTACAGTATACAATATTAAACTGGATTAGAGTGTATGTTATATTGTATAGGAAGGAACTACAGATGCTGGTTTAAACTGAAGATAGACACAAAAAACTGGAGTAAGTCAGCGGGACAGGCAGCAACTCTGGAGATTGGAGACTGAAGAAGGGTCTCGACCTGAAATGTCACCCATTCCTTCTCTCCAGAGATGCTGCCTGTCCTGCTGAGTTACTCCAGCTTTTTATGTTATATTGTATAATATATTATATTTATTTAATTAATCAAAATACGAGTATAACTTCTGAATAGCTGCAGACCTAATACTGCCAGCCACCGAGGAAGAGTGTCCGCGGGACATTCCAGCGGGACATTCCAGCGCCCGCCGGGGGCTCCAACGCTGTGACTTTGACTTTGGGCCTAGAGCGGGGCCGTACATCACCCGGCCCGGGCCTGGGACTTGGCACCGCCCGCCTGCAGCTTCGACCTCATGAGAGAAATGGTGCGGGGGAGAGAGAAGACTTTGCCTTCCATCACAGTGAGGAGGAGATCCACTGTGATGGATGTTTGTGTCAATTGAATTGTTTGTGTGTTTTTTTTAATGAATTGTTCTGGTTGTAGAAACGGAGTTTCGTTCGAGCCTCTCTGAGGTTCGAATGACAAGCAATAAAATCAAATCAAATCAAAGAGACCCAGTGATTCCTATTATTTGTTTCCAGTCTGGCAACCAGTTATCTCTCCATGTCAGTACCTTACTTCAATCCCATGAACTTTAGTTACATACACTAATTTATTTAGTGGAACTTATTACATAGAAGGTAAATTTCATTAATTTTATAACCAATATTTTGTTTATCCTCGACTACTTTGAGTTGTGTGAAGAAGATGGTCAGAGGGGAAATACTCAAGGGTATTTTTTGTAAGATTTTTGTTATGTCTCACTGGAGGATAAGCAAAGGCAAGGTTGGGAGGAAATGGAAGGGAGGGTTAAGAAGTGTCTAATCTTGATGTTCCAGCCTTCATAGGTGTTGCGGTTTTAATGAGCCAGATGGTACTTAGCTGCTGGTGCTTTGTGTGTTAACATAAAGGCTTGGCTTAATTTCAAATCTCACAGAAAACAAATCTGTAAATCTGCAATGCCATTTTGGATGATAAGAAGGCAGCAGCTGTCTCTGTTCTTATTGTCTTGCAATCAATAGAATCGTGCAAATTGTAGTGGAGTTTTCTGCAACCTATCATTCGCTCACCCAAAAAAATCACAATTAATGATGACATTCTTAGTCATGCACAACATCCCTTCCTTTTTCCACAAAACCTTCCTGCATCTGTATCTTTAGCCTACTTCACCAACTGTATCTTTAGCCTACTTCACCATAAAGCCTGAAAAATTAATCTAATTTTTCATTTTCTCTCTTTAAAAGTATGAGAGACTAACTTGAGTGTTCGGAGCGAGCAGTTGCTTGCTGAGCTCACGTCTACTGTCTCACGTGCCACCGGAAAATTAGTCAACAGTGTTAGATAAGTTTCTCTGTAATAGCAATAGAGATGAGGGAAAATAGGGTGGGGGTAAAGAAAGTGCATATGAGCAAACAGCGGAGAGAGGAAACCAAGGGAAAGCAGGAATGAATGAGGGGTTGGGAGGTCAGGGCAGAGGAAGGGTTAAACAGCTGTGTTCCGTAATAAGCCCCCCACCCCTAACCCCCAGAGTTATGAAGTTTGCAGGTGCAGCATTCTTCATCAGTGTTGCCTGTCTTCAAAGATAAGTAGGGGAATCAATAAAGATAAGAATGATGGTCCATTGGAAAAGAGTCTGAAGTAGGGTCCTGACCCGAACCATCACCTCTCCATTTTCTTCAGGGATGCTGCCTGATCCGCTGAGTGACTCCAGCACATTGTGTTCTTCCATTGGAAATCCTTTAATTCAAATATTGCACTTTAATTTCTGCAGGAGAAACTTTGATTGGCTGTCAGTGCACAAGGAATGTCATAGGTTTTCGTATTTGATTTCCAGACCACAATTTTCCTTCCAACAAAGACTTCTTATGTATCAAATGAGTATATTAAATATTCCATCACCACGGCTTTATTTTATCATACATTACAATCGCTCCACTCTTTTAAATTCTTATTTACCTGTGGATTGTAATCATGTATAGCTATTGTTGACTAGATAGTACACAGCATAAAGCTTTTCACTGTACTTCATTACACGTGACAATACTAAACTAAACTAATTTATTTTCCAATATAAAACTTTTTTTTTTCAATGTGGTGATTATTTTTGAAATATTGTTTTGCTTCCCAATTTCAAACATGTCAGTACAAGGAAACGTAACTCTTCAGGTTCTTGAGTAACTCATACAGCAAAGGAACAAGGTCTTTGGCCTAACTTACCCATGCTGACCAAGATGCTCCATGTACATTAGTCCCACTGGCTCATGTTTGACCCATAGCCTTCTAAACCTTTCCTATTCATGTACCTGCCATCATGTCTTTTAAATTTTGTTATATTAACTGCCTCAAATACCTCATGTGGCACCTCGTTCCATATACCCATCACCCTCTGTGTGAAAACGTTTCCTCTCCGGTTCCTGTTATATAATTTTCCTCTCACCTAAAACATATATTCTCGGTAGAAAACTTTGTACATCCCCCTTTGTACATCCTGAGTCACTCCAGCATTTTGTGTCTATCCCAACTTCTTTACTCTATACCCTGACTGATGAAAGCCAATGTGCCAAAAGCCTTCTTGACCACCCCATCTACATTGGACAACACTTTCAAGGAACTATGTACCTGCACTCCTAGATGCCTCTGCTCTGCAACACTCCCAGAGCCCTGCCCTTCATTGTGAAGGGCCTGCTCTGATTTGACTTCCCAAAATGAACACCTCACATTTACCTGCAATCATATTAAACTCTAAAACTCCAGTGACATAAAATGTAAAGCTTCCAGTTAAACGTTATTGAGATAATGCAAACATGCAAGTCTTGCATTTATCAATCAAACAATAATAAATCAGGAAAGGGACATGTACAAATTAACAAATCATCCTGCTATAATATTTTATTTGAATATTATAGATTCATATTTTAGTTTAGTTCAGAGATACAACATGGAAACAGGCTCTTTGGCCCACCAAGTCACGAAACCTACAAACCCCTTGGGATGTGGGAAGAAACTGGAGCACCTGGAAGAAACCTATACAGCCATAGGGAGAACATGAAATCTCCACAAAGACAGCATCTGAGGTCAAGATTGAACTCGGGTCTGCACTGTGATTCAGCAGCAGTGCCACTGTGCTGAGAAATTAAAAAATGCTTTATCCCCTTTAACATTTAATCACAATATCAGAATAACACATACTGTGCCATTCTGATATTTTTAAAAAGGATTCTAAAATCCTTAAAACCATTTTCAGCATAATTTTGGAGTATATTTACTCCAGACATCCTTGCCATAGAGGGGGTACAGAGAAGATTCACCAGACTTATTCCTGGGATGTCAGGACTTTCATATGAGGAAAGATTGGATAGACTCGGTTTGTACTCGATGGAATTTAGAAGATTGAGGGGGGATCTTATAGAAACCTACAAAATTCTTAAGGGGTTGGACAAGCTAGATGCTGGAAGATTGTTCCCGATGTTGGGGGAGTCCAGAACAAGGGGTCACAGTCTAAGGATAAGGGGGAATTCCTTTAGGACCGAAATGAGGAAAACATTCTTTACACAGAGAGTGGCGAGTCTCTGGAATTCTCTGCCACAGAAGGTAGTTGAGGCCAGTTCATTGGCTATATTTAAGAGGGCGTTAGATGTGGCACTTGTGGCTAAAGGGATCAGGGGGTATGGAGAGAAGGCAGGTACGGGATACTGAGTTGGATGATCAGCCATGATCACATTGAATGGCGGTGCAGGCTCGAAGGGCCGAATGGCCTACTCCTGCACCTATTTTCTATGTTTCTATGTTTCTATGTAAAAGCTTAAGACATTCAATGCAGATGTTTGGAGGGTGGGGGAATGGACAAGCATTAAAATCTGTACTTAAAGTTAGGACAGTACAACAATTGGTATTGCTGCACACAGTCCTCTCACCTGCACTCTGTTCACCGCATCGGTTGTCCTCAGGTGGTCTGGTTAACTTTCCCATCCTAAAGACATGCTGGTTGGTAGGATAACTGGTGACTGTAAATTATCTCTGCTGCAAATAGCTTATAGGAAAATCCAGGATGGACACGTGTGAGAGAATCAGTCACTGGAAAATAAATGGGAAAAGAGATTGATGGGATTGTTTTGAGGTCTTCGTGGTCTTTTTTTCTGCTATGAGAAAATATGAGATTAATATTTAGTGTGTAGGAAAACATTCAGCCTTGGAAATATTGAAGGATGGAATAAAGTACAAGTGTAGATAGAAGACAAACTTTGATAACGTCCACCTGAGCAATTAATTATTCAGAAATAATGGAAGACTCAAGCTGAATATCATCCTTAAATCAGTCATTCTACAACATTGTTAATGTCTTTATTTTAAAGTATTGTAGAAATCTCAATTACTGCATGTGTATTAGTGTTATATAAGAAATAGCTCAGTCCTCTGATTTCAGTAGGAATAGTTTGAAGATAATTCTCATAATCCTTTTATTACCTCAAAAAATTCTGTAGGCGAGTCATGGTTTGTTCACTATGTGGTAGAAACTGCTGTAAATCACTTTGATATTTCGTTGATCTTTGAATAAATGTTGCCATATTTATCATCCATCATGTAATTGTCCACATTCTAGTGAGAATTATTGATGCCATATCACGGAAAGGTAATATAGATTTTGGATGCCAATTCGCTATAATGCAATAGTTGAGTTCCTAAAACAAAATCATTTTTTCCTGCAGAAAAAATACTTTTAATAGCTATTACTTTATTTTGTTACTGCAAGTTAAAAATACTAAAAGTTGTATATTATATTGTTTAATAAAATATTATTGCACAAGTGCCAACAGATGCGATTGACAGTTTCAATAACCGCCTGCAGTGAAACTAGTAACCTGTGACAAGAGTCAATGGCATCTGATTACTGCATGGTTTACGTGGAAACAGTTTTTTTTCCCCGAGAATAATTTGTTTCCAAAAATGGCATCAATTTTATGCTTGTCTGTATCCAAAACAACCCTTAAGTAGTTCTCTAGCTACCGATTAAAATCGTATTTTATAATAATTCAATCCATGTAATACAAATAGTGTTTCCTAATTCATCACCAATATTATATCTAATTAGTGTTATGGAGCACACGTGATAGCAGAACTACCTGTACTCATTTTGTCAATGTTTAGTTTGACTCATGGAGAAATATTTTGAGTTTCTGTGTTGAATTTTGTTGTGCTTCATTTTCCCAGTATTTTGCAGATTCCAGCCAACATGT
Organism: Raja brachyura; assembly: GCA_963514005.1. The sequence goes on along the minus strand of OY740791.1, from coordinate 32,051,461 downwards.
CCTTAAATGCATTCAGATGGCAGTGAGAACGGTTTTCTTAAAGTATCAGTGCTAGGAAATGAACTCCGAGGACCTGGATGTCACAAAGAGTTCAATAGCTCGTGTAAATTATCAAGATGATGAATGCTTTTCAATTGTTGTTGGTTGATTCAATCGATGTTGCTTGATTCATTGCAAATCTATTGTTCACTATCCAGAAACATAATCAATAATAGCATCCGCACCCATGCACAACATTCATTCCTCTTCTCATGAAATCTTCCACATTCAGTCCTGTCTTTTTAGTGTCGATGATTATTCAAATGAAGCTTGAAAAATTATATCTTATGTTTGGGCACTCTACAGGTTTCTGAACTATGAAGAAAATTTTTTTGAAATGTTTCAACCATTTACATCCCATCCTCATCTTGCAGAATATGCTTCATATGTTTGTTCTTTCTTCCGTGCATCCAGCACCCCAAAAACTACAATTGAAAAGGCAATTTATATCTTCTCGAGATCCCACATCTGGACTGAGAGTATACAGGGGAGATAACCCGTATAAATATGTGGGGGTTGGGGGAGGGTGTGGTGGGACAAGAGTTGATGGGCAATAGGTGAAACCATGAGCAAAACAGAAAGTGTTGGAGGAACGTTACAGGTCGCATCTGTGGAGGATAGAGGCAGACGATGTATTGGGTCAGGACCTTTCTTCAAATCAAAAAAAGCAAGCTACATGATGGGCCAGGAGGAGCATGCAGAATCAATGGGTCTGCCAGGGGAGTCCTGCTCGTGCATTTTGGGAAAGAGATAGAAATGCGCAGTGTGAGGTTAGGGAACTATCTGGAGGGCATTTGTCAGAGCAATGAGAGAGGAGATAGTTTAGGAAACGGTGTCCTGGTGTTTGTCCGTGGTCAAGGCATAGGTAATGAGGAGGTGTCTAAGTGTTGATGCATGGCCTCAGGATGGAAAAGATCATCCTGCTAGATGACAACGGTACCTTCCTTGTCAACAGGCCTGATGAAAAAATTTGACTTATAAGTGAGTGAGAGGAGCGCAGTGTCTTTGGAGATGGTGAGATTGGAATGGGTCAGGGGAGTGGAGAAGTCAAGACGGTTGTGGCTGCAAATGGAAATGAAAAGGTCCAGAGCGGATAGCAAGCCAGCAAGGAGAGGATGAGAAAGAATGTTGAAAATGGGAGAAGACTTGGCACTGGGGCCAAAGACTCCTTGCCAGAAAATAGACAGGGAGACAGAGGTGATGGAAGAGGAAAAACTCCAATAGGGGTAGGTGCTGGGGTCAGACACTTCGTCTGAGGAGAGCAGAGTGAAGGGAGCTCAGTGGAGGTACCTACAATGAAGGAAGATAGGTGCTCAGAGGAGAAAGGGGTATGAAGGATGGTGTAGGTGTGAGAAGTTGGGAAAGTGGCGTGGCTAGCATAGGAGTAATAGCAAAACCCAGTGGTATTGGTGTAAAGGACCACACTTGGAGCAAGCCGGTGAAACAGTAGGAACTTGTAGTCAACAGCCCTTGCCTGTGGGCAGCTGGGGATGCTGTTGGAGTTGGCACCAACAATTCTCCAGCCTGCGAGTGGCTGGGTGGAGGTGGAGGGGGAGGCGGGGGGCGGGAGCTGCAGGATCCAGCGCAGTCAGTGACCTGGTCATAATAGGTGAGGGATGACTGCGGATGCTGTATTTGTTGGTATAAAGAGCCCTGCTTGATCTGATGGCAATGGCATCATCTGTCCCATCCTGGAGACTGCCGGGCATGTAGTGCCATCCAACGGTGGGGTATCTGACCTTAAGGCAGGTGGGAGCAAGATTCGGTGCCATTGTATTGGTGGGTCCCGATCTGAAGGTGAGCAAGCTTGTGCTCCTTACTAGACAACTGGTAAGTGAAAAAGCACGTTGAAGATGTGGATCCAGTGGAGGATACAGAGGACTTGAGGTCCACTTTATTCTCTGGGTCCGCGAGAGCCAGAGCTGTGGAATTGATCGAGCACGAGCCACATGGTATCAGTACAGCTGAGTGTGTAGAGCACAGTGCATGGAGGATGAACTGTTGTGATGAGCAGAATAGAGTATAGATACCTTAGATCCTGGTTGGATCCTAACTGGGAGTTCTGGAAACGGAGCTGGAAGCTACATGGCTACCGACAACATTTCAGGTCAGGACTCTTCTTCAGACTATGAAGGTGGGTCCAGATGAGAAGGGGCAAGATGAGCAGATGGGGATGTGGAGGGTGGAGGTAGAGGAAAAGACAGAAATGTGATGTGGAGATAAGAAAGGCCTGCAGATTTTGTAATGTGTTAAGTATAGGTACCCGGACGTGGCGTCGAAGAATGAGAAGCCGAAGCGAAGAAGTAGAAGCCCAATAACCGAATGGAAACTAAGCCGAAAAGCCAACTAACCAAAAGGGAGGGACGCATAAAAGCCAACTCACCGAAAGGCCAGAATGCCAAAAAGCCAACTCACCAAAAGGCCGCAACACCTAGAAGCCAACTCACCAAAAGGCCACAATGACGAAAAGCCAAATAATGGACATGACATCGCCGGGGGGGGCGGGACTTGTCAGCGATTGACCCAGACCCCCGCATCCATCACATCACTGGCTGGGGGAGACGGGAGGCTGGGGGCCATTTTCCCCACACAAGACCGCCTGGGGCTGGAGGGTGACTGGGCACTCTGAATCCGAGCACCAAGGTGTAAACGGCCGAAAGAGCGCACCCC